>CM019156.1:17753744-18477099 GCA_009733165.1 Naja naja | reverse complement strand
TGCCATGAATATTGTTTCAGAGGATCCTTATTGATCCTCTTGAATGTCTCGAACAACTGTCCATTCTTCTTCCGTGTCATCCTCTTCTTCAAAGTCGCTAGCCTCAGCATCGACAGCTCACGAAGACAGAACATCTGGTTGAGAAGAACTAGTTGATGATGAACATCCGCCTGTGAATCTTGATCATCAGGCTGCATGACATCAATAGCATCATCTCTAGGAAAAAACAGGGATCATTGGAGTGAATCCTGGACCAGTCAGCATCTTCCTCAAAACTGAAGGACTGAGAAATCACAATTACATGTCTGGAGTCAATGAATTTGCTCCATTTGAATTGTCATCAATACCCATGAATCTCATTCTTTTGCTGCTGGACCTCCTTTCTTTCTTTGAGCTAATGGAATGTTCACCATAGCGTATGAACCAAAAATATGGATGTTTTTGAGATCGGGTTTATATCCATATAACTTGAAGAAAGGTGTCTGATTTATTACACTACTCCAGATGTGGTTAATAATGTAATTTGCATATTTAATAGCTTCACCCCAGTATGGGAGACTGAGATTAGCATCTTCTAGGAGACAACATCATGGTTTGTAGAAGCCATTCCCGTTCCGCCACTCCATTTTCAGCAGGAACATAGGGGCTGAGGTCTGGTGCAGAATTCCATTCTTACGCATCCAGTCCTGAAAGCTAGAACATGAATTCAGCACCGCGATCACTTTGAATTCTAGCGATGCTGAACATTGTGTTGGGTATTGACATAAGTTGCAAAGTCTTTAAAGATCTGAAAGGTCTCTGATTTTTCTTTCATAGGAAATACAAATCCATATCTAGAATAATTATCAACAATTGTTAAGAAATATTTTTACCACCAAGTGTTGGTGCAAATGGACCTACTATGTCAGTGTGTACCAAATCAAAATGCATGTGACAGCGTGTAGGCGTTTTGGAACAGCTGCTGCTTTGGATTTGGCTTTCTTGCAGACAGCACAATCCAAAACACCTTACACCCCTTCAGATCTAAACCTTTCACGAATTCCGGCATCATTCTAAGAACATGAAAACTGGCATGCCCCAATCGTCTGTGCCACTTATGGATACACCTGGAATGCAAAGGGTTACCTGTTAGTGAATTTTCAACATTTTTATTAGGAACCTCAGGCTTGCTTTGAGCAAACTGTTTCTTTTGTTGGCTTTAGGAGCCCTTGGAGTAGCTACAGGATCTCTCTCTGGAGTATCTCTCTCTGGGCCTGTGCTCTCCTTTTCTGGACATTTTATACTTGCCTGTGCTTAGGAGTAGACTTTGGCTTTAGGTAATAAACACCACCAATTAATATGGTGTCAGCAACAATATTACTCTCTTTAACCACATAACTTGCTTTTTCAAAATGGTGAACCTGGTACTTGGACACCCTCAACAAATGACTTTGGCTAAGCAAACTGCAGGTTGCTGTTGGTATATAATAAACATCAGGAATCAATGCATCAGCTCTTCAATATAAACAGTTCCTTTTCCTGACCTGAACAGGATAATTTGAAAAAGTGTACAGTTCAGCATGTCAGGTTCAGGCTGTGCATCTCTGTGAACAGATCTCTTCTGTAGGTAACATGCACTGCTGCTCCACTGTCTAAAGTCCAGAGAGTCGTCTGTCATACTCTGGATCAGGTTGTGGATCGTTGGTTAATGCCAATGTGATGTGTGGAGCTTGTAGATCACGCCTGGGACCAGACCTTGTCCTCCGCCTCTGCCTCTGGAATCTGTTCCTCTGGGCTGGTATGTGGCAGTGCTGAGATCGTTGGGGACAATCCCGGTGGCATGTCCCACGATCGCAAATATAACATCTTGGCATCCTTGGAACAAGCCTCTTCCTGGAAGGGGCGCCTTGCTGGAGCTCTTGATGCAGGTGGTCCTCTCAAATGTGGCATGGCTTGCATGAGTGCTTCTTCTTCAGTTAAAATTCTGCATACATGATCAACTGTGTGCTGAGCAATAGGCACTGATTAATCTTTGAAATGGCATCTTTCCATTCATAATTCAAGAGTTAATAATAATGCTGATCATTTGAAAATCATCCACAGCATAACCTTGTTCAGCAAGTTCTTTTCTCTTCCTTTCATTTTAGTTAAATGTTCTCCAATAGTTTCACCTGGTTTTAATCTTGAACCATGAAATTCAGTTAAGAGTAAACATGTAGATTCAATTGAAACAGGCCTGTAACATGCTTCTAATTGAGCCCAAATTTGTTGGGCAGTTGCATCAGGTGAAAAATAACCTGCAATTCAGTGTCCATTGACATCAATAATGTTGTGCATGCTTTAGTATCCAAGTCTCTTATGTCAGGAGGCCAAGGTTGTGGTGGAGGATTAAACACCATACAGCGGGTACCTTCTCTATGAAGTAAAATGCCAACCTCACTGACCCATGCCTTGTAATTTTGTCCTGAGGCGCTTTAATTTTGAATCACCAGTCAGTGGGGTGATAGAAATGCAGAGAACATGCATAATTTGCACTGGTTGAGCAATACCTGCTTGGCCACCAGGGGGTGCTGGAGCTGGCACTGGTGCTGGCACTGGTTGACCTGATAAATGCATTTGTGGCTGTGCCATTGCTGGTCTAACCTGTGGTTGCATGTGGACTTGTTGCTTTTGAGCAAAACCAATTTGGCCTGCTGGAGGTGCTGGCATCTGCATCTGAGGCATTTTACTAGCAGCTATATCAGGAAGCCGAGCTGATGCAATTTGGGTAGCCACAGGAGGCATTTGCATAACTGGAGATATCAGCAAAAGATCATGGACATATCAGCAAAAGATTTTTGTAACTTTTTTTCATGTTCATGTAGTGCATGCAATTCACCAGCAGATGGTGCTACAACATTAGAAAACAAAGGAGCTTTTGCTGAGTCAGGATCACAATACAATCCACGTGATGTAGGCACAGCTCTCTGCTCTGATTGGTCTGACACCACACCCATGTGACCAACTTGTGGGTGGCTTCCATGAAGAAGGAAAGATGGAGGGCTCAGGAAATTGAACCACACCCATATCTGGCTGAAGGGATAATGCAAAGGCCTTGGCTTGCTTTACACTCTCTTCTAAAAAATCGATTGATTGCAAATATTCTTGCACAGCTTTCTGCCTCATTGTCTGCTCTGGTGTCATTGGAGAATAATGAATTTCACCTTTCTCTTTGGGTGAAAAATGCTCAGCTGACTGTAAAACTTTAGACTTTGCTCCAAGTAATTCATAATCTTGAGCATTTGCTTTTTTAGACTGAGCTTTCCCTTGGGAAGTAGCATAGCATGCATCATAGATATAGGAATGATTTACAGACCTGATCTCTTGTTGCTCTTCCACGGCAGCTTTTCCCAGACTCGAAGCAGAAGAATGTAGGAGTGACTGCCAAACTGCAGAATCCTTAATTATATCAGAAGGTGATAAATCGTCCTCAGACGGAGCCCTTCTTTCTTTCATCTTTGCTTTCTTTCGAGGCATATTTACAATTTTTTAAAAATTACATTTTATATGCCCTCTCTCTGAAGACTCAAAACTTACAATTTTGGGATACAACCCAGTGTGCTCAGCAATAGCCTTCATTCCATTGTATATGCCTGCTTATTACTAAGTGGCATTTTACAAGTCAGCTAATTGCCCCAACAATCTTGGGTCCTCAATTTACCTACCCCGAGAGGATGGAAGGCTGAGTCAACCTTGAGCCTGGTGGGATTCGAGCCTACAGCTGTTGTAGGCAGCTGGAACTTAAGTGCAGGCAATTAACAGCCTGAACCACCCAAGGCAATTAATTGCTCAGGCAATTAAACACAACAATCCTCAGATGTTGTGAGCTAATTGATTAAGCCTTATCAGCAAAGAAAAACAATTAAACCATCCTCTGCTACCATTGTCAAGGCTTCAAAAAAACCTTTTGCCAGGGAGTAAAAAATCTTCCAAACATCCCTGTTAATTAGAGGTGATAGACCGTGTTTTTCTTTGCTGTCAGTGCTGATAAAAATGAAACCCAGAAAGTAATCTAAAAAAACATTTTTATTTATAAAATAAGAAAACCTAACGAAGCTCCATGTTGGCAGCTTACTTAACACCAAGGCATATAGAAAAAGAAAAAAAAATACAATGGAAGTTACAGGAAGTGAAGTAAAAACATTTTACACATGCGCAGTAAATCAAAACATCACAAGACTTTCTTATCTCATTACTATGGAGACAAGATAATAAATGCTGCTGGCTAGCAAACACCTGCTTGCTATAATATGAGCTTAGGAGCTTGACAGAAAAAAAAAAAAATGCAGTGACAGTGGGGTGGGAAGGGAATGGGGATTTTGCAGGAACCTTCCCCAGGAGTGGGGAGGGAATGGGGATTTTGCACTATCCTTCCCCTGCCATGCCCACCAACCAATGTCCACCAAGCAACACCATGCCCACCAAGCCACACCCATGTAACGGTAGTAAAATTTTTGAATCCCACCAATAGGAAGTGAAACGTCTTCAATGAAAACCAGAAAGTCCAGTTTCCTCTTGAAAAGCACTGCTGGGACAACTGTGACAAGGATGATAGATAATCTCCATAGACACTTTCTTGCCACAGTTGTAACATGAATCACTGCAGATCATGACTTAGTAACATATTAAGTGAATCTGGCTTCCCCATCCACTTTGTTTGTGGAAAACTCGCAAAAGGGCATGCTATGACCCTGGGACACTGCAACCGTTACAAATATAAGTCAGTTGCTAAGTGTCCAAAGTCTAATCATATGACCATGGGGATGCTGCAACAGTCGTAAGTGTGGAAAATGGTCATAAGTCACTTTTTTTAGTGCCGTTGGTCAGTAAATGAACTGTTGAAAGTTGAGGGCTATCTGTACCATCTAACAGAGCCAGTGTGATGTAATGGTCAGGATGCTGGAGGGTAGAATGACCCAGGTTCCAATCTACCCCCAAGTGAGGAAGTTCATTGGATGAGTTTGGTCCCACAAGATCACTGCTCCCAACTACCTCCAGTCGGTTGGGAGATAAGATCATTGGCCTTGAAAGTGACTTTGTCCATGTTTCAATCCTGCCTCAAAGAGTCGACTCAGCGGCCCAAATGATGACTTAAGAAACGATCGTTTACGCACGTTTTTCATGGGCTTTGGAGGTTGGTTCCGCTGGGCTCCGCGGTGCTGGAGGAAGAAAAGTCCCCGATGACTCCCACCTTCAAAAGCTTTGCTCAAACTAAGAGTTGCTGGCAACCCCCCAGCCCATCCGGAGCCAAACGGTACCAGGCTCCGCGGGCGGAAGGCAACGGCGTCTCCGAGCCTTAGTTTTTAACCGGGCGAGGTCGATGCCACGGAAGCCCAACGCCAGCTCCGGAGGGAACTTTGGCGGCGGCGGCCGGGCTGCCCATCTGGAAGCGTGACTCGGGCAGGGGAGGGGCGGGGAGGGGCGGCCCACGCGGGCAGCTCCCCTTCTCGCCCTGGCCCTGCCCGCGCCGGGGCGGGGAAGCGGCCTTGAATCACCGGCGGGTGCCCGTCGGCTGGCCTCCAGCAGGGCATTTAAATGCCAGCCGGGATTCAGCCCGAAACAGCGCCAGCCGCCGCAGCAATCGCCGCCCGCGCCGGACCCAAGCAAGAGCCGGCCCGATCGCGCCCCTCCCGCTCCGAGAGGAACCAGCGCGGTCGCGTCCCGCACCGCCAGCCAGCCAGCCAACCAGCCGGCCGGCAGTTCTTGCTTCGCCTCCTCCGCCTCGCCCGGCTTTCGCTCAGCAGCCATGCGGGCCATCCCTGCGCCGGGCATTCGCTTCCTTCGCTCCTTCTCTAGGGACAGCTGGTAAGAAGGGCCGCCCGGGCGCCGCATCGTCTCCAGGGCCCTTGGCGGCGCCGGCTTTTCGGGGGGAGGGAAGATGGGTGGCGGGGCAAGAGGCGGCCGGCCGCCCAGCCGGCGAGCCTGAAGGCGGGAGCGAGGGAAGCTGCCTCGCTCCCTTGCGCTCTGCTAGACCTGGCCCGATCGCCCCGGGCCTCAACCACTCTTCGCTCTTCAGTCGCCGCCTGGCTTGAACAAAGAGCCGCCCGCGGGGCGAGGCGGGAGAGAGAAGAGTTGTGGGCCGGCAATGTGCAAAGCAGCGGCGCGGCACGTGCCGGGGACGCCCAGCTGGCTCGCGACGGGCCTTTTCTGAGGGACTCTGGGCAGTCGGCCGGCTAAAGCCGGCAGAGAAGCGGCGAGTGTAAAGGAGGGCGCCCCTGGACCTGCCTTCCCTTCCATTGTTCTCGAGAATCCTGAGATCCAGAACCTCCGCGTTAAGGATCTGCTCGGCCCCTTCAGAGGAAAGGATCTGAGGTCCGGCCGGCCTCGGCCGGGAGCCTCCGAATTCGATGCAGCTTATAGGCTGTCTCTAAGGAGAATCCATTCCTGCTTTCTTCTTTGGGGCAGAAGGAGGAATAAATCAGACATCCTTAGTTTTGCTGTGGGATCTCTAATCAGTGGATCGAGGGACTTGATCACCCTGAGTTCAAGGGCCTGTCTTGGAATAGGGCGACTTTTGTGGTTCTGTGGAAACAGGTTAGGGTGGTGTGGAGTTATTGCAAATGTGCATTCATATTACATTATATAATGTGATTGAAAGGCAAGCAGATTGGCTATGTGGCTCCTGCAGTGCCTTCTGATACTTGGTTCTCTTGGAGAGAAAAGGCAGGGCCACCTTCCCCCTTCAGGTGAGTTGTAATGAGTCCTCAAATGTCAAGGCATCTTCTATCTGCAAACAGTGGGAGTTCCTATACACAACACGGGCAACCACAGATCAGTGTTGGGCTCCAAGTTCAGCCTTTGCCACGTGCAAGTCAAATAGTGATGTCAATTTTCATGGAAACAAGCATCTGGCGCAGGGGTCTCCAACCTTGGCAACTTTAAGACTTGTGGACTTTAACTCCCAGAATTCCTCAGCCAGCAAAGCTTCACAACCACAACAGAGACCTCAGTGTCAACTGTGAGCAGCAGGAAAACCAGGGACTGGTAGGGATGGGAAAGTAAGGTCTATCCTACATCAGGTTTTGTAGGAAAGACAACTGGATCATAAAATTCATGTGACTTATTGCTTGTGAGGTTTTCCTTCAGAGTATAAGAAGGCAGACTTTCTGGTATGTCATTTCTCACATGTTTGGAAATTATTCCAAATGATTGGATGGGTGCAAAAATCATTAGGCAGAAAAGGTTCCAAAGAGAGCAATAATTGAGTCCTCGGTGATAAGGATGGTTTTGCTCCGTGTTCCTAAAATATATATATTTTAAAATCTCTCCATTTAATTATCCCAACACAGTGATGATGATTTGTATTGGTAAGTAATTGCAATGGAAATTATCCTTGTCTTCTGAGACTGGATTATTCTAGTTTTGCCTGCATGCTGCATTTGTAAGTTGTGTCTGTTTACAAGATTGACAAGTCTCTCGTCTGTAGCGTTTCTGTACGACAGTGTAGAGCAATCAGGTCATCTCTCCCTGGTCTTGTTTTATAGAATGAACAGATCAAGTGTCTAATGAGAAATCCCAGAAAACCCTCAAAAAGGAAGAGCTCAGGCATTGGTGGAAGGTTTTTCTAAGGGAGCAATTGCTGCTCATTTGAGTTTGCACCTTCCACTCTCGAGAACAGCAGGACTGGTGAGGTAACTTGCATTTGGGATCAGGTTGTTATATAGATGGAACACTAGAAAGGCATCCCTTTCATCTCACAATCATTGGTTGTCAACAAATTTAGCACCCACACACCAGTAAGAGAGCAGGTTGTGCTTGTAAGACTTGGGCATGGCCTTCTCCAAATAGTGAAGCCATACGTAACCAAACTTGTTTTTATTAGGAATTAGGCACATGCTTAAAAAAACAACTTGCTAGATCTGATTAGCAATAGTACTGAGACTTACTGTACATACCGCTCCATACTGATTTATGGCACTGTCTGGGTGGTTTACAATATCAGCATATTGTCCCCAACAATCTGGGTCCTCATTTTACCAACTTCGGAAGGACGGAAGGCTGAGCCCATCAGGATTGACTGTGGGCAGATTTAGCCTGAAATACTGCACTCTAACCACTGCGCCTCCAGGAATGGTCTTTCTACAAAATCAGTGACCTGTTTTCCTATGCTAACAAGCCAAAAGACCCAGAGAAGCCCACAGACAGTGGTTTGTCATTATTGTTCCCTAGTAACCACCATCTAGAGTCAAAATGTCTTTCTGATTCTAAAAGTAGCATAACAACCTTAAGACTAGAAGCCATTGATATGTTAATATCTAAAAGCAGGAATGGAAGGAATGGGACAGCTTTTCCAAATTCAAGAATTGCTTTAGTGCCCAGAGATTGTTAGTCATATTAAACCAGAGCCTTCTACATGAAGACATTATTCCAAAGATCATTCAACAAGAGGACCTATCATTTCATTTCAGGGACTGGATTCTTTCCAGGCTGTCTTCATTCTTTCTCTATGTATTGATATAGTTTCTTTGGTGCAGATCAGATTCCTTTCTCATTGTCAGCTGCAATCATCCTTACTGTTTGCAATTTCCGCACTGGAGACTTCTAAAGAGATTAAGAAGCATATAAGATGCAAAGAACATATATCGTAATATATTTGCACATCTTTATAATTTTGTTGTCACGGTTTAAACAGTTATCTTTCAGGGAATTCCTTAAGCATGCCATTGTTTAACTTTAAGTCTGTTTAACTTATTGTTCAGATTTTGAGCCTGTAATGTAGGAATTATTTTTATATAAATACTAATGTAGGGAGACACAATTGCTGTTCCCAGAAACATGAATGCAGAATGTGCATTCAACAGCCACAGGTCAACAGGGAATAGCACTGAAACTTAATTGGGAATTCCATCGATCTGTCCCTCCCATTTGCGTCATTCTAGAACTTCCTGGCTCAAATTGGATTTTCAAGATCATTGCCAATCTTAAGCATTTAAATCCTTCGCTCCTTATCAGTATATTCACATGCAGAGCTCTTAGGCAAGACTAGGTGATGTGTAGAAGCTGAATTAGACCAAAGGTCTATTTTCCTTCAGATCCTGTTTTGCCCAAACAGAAGCTCTAAGCAGGCGGTAAAGGCTGTGATTCTCTGCAGACTAATCAATGTTCTTCTTCTTCCCTCCATTTGCAAGTGTTGCCAATGCAATGCTGAGATCCAGTTCTACTTCTTTTGTGCTTGAGTTCCTGCAAGCATTTGAAATGACTCACGTAATATTTGGATATTGGCTTTGTTTTAAGCACTTCTTCTTGGCTCTCCCACTCATGGAAGTAGGAAGGGTAGGAAATTTGCTTGTGGTTGTTGTTGGTGCTATCACATTCCCTAGTCTGTCAAATTTTTTTCAAAACTGCTTTTATTAATGGGAATTTTGTGATGTTCAACACACTTGAAGAGCTGATACTTGTAGATTCATTTCCATACTTTCTGCCATGAATTGTTCGACTCCTACTTCATTCTCTTCTGTAGAGGATGTGCATCGAGAGGTCTGTGCTTTAAACTGGTGACCCCAAATGACAAAACCTGTGTGATGATGCCACATGGAAAGGCCTAAGGGTAGGGCTTGGGTTGCAACTCATGTTTTATCAATTGTTCCTTCTTTTTCACCTCTGCAGTACCTGTTGCCCCACAACAGTAGAGCACCTGAAGAAAAGTCATCTTTGATTTTTTTTTCCTAGCCAAAATTTGATCTTCTCTATCCTCTTAGGACTGACTAAAACCAATCAGGTAGAGTTTTTGTCCTAGCCTAAATCCATTCAATTATCTTGGGCTGTAACACTATCACACCCTCATCTCTTTATTAATCTAATAGGAGTTGGGTTAGTGTGGGATGCAGTTGTTCTGGATTCTGAAAGGCCCACTGACCTACCTTTGTCTTACAGAAAGCGCCATAATTAGACTGTCAATTGCACAATAGTCCATGCCTGTTAAAGAAAACTCTGGCTACCTGTGCACACTGAACTAAGGCAACATGTGGTTTGTTTGGCTTGTCTTAGTGATATATGAACCCAGCTGTTGTGCTTGGTGTGCTATTGTAATGGAAGGATAGTTCTGGCTTATTCAATCAAATACAGTTAACATCATCATGTCTTAGAATAACCTGTTTAGCCAGCTTATTAATCCATTTTATCAACTCCAAACAGCAATAGCATTAACCTTTCAAATCATATTTTTCTTATTTGGCATTATTTATGTATTATCAATTAAATTTATTTTCCATTCAATCTTTTCAACTGGAGATACTAAATCTGAGTATTTAAATCAGTTTTTTTTCTGCTCAAGAATCTCTCCCTTAAATGTCATGAACAGCCAAAGAGAATACAAGAGTATTAAGCAACACAAATGACCTGGTTTGTCTAATTGCCAAGGGCACAATTGAACAGAGATATAATAAAAGTTTCAGAGGGAATCCTGTACATCCTTGTAGTAGTGTTTATTCTTTCCTCATTTCCACCCAACTATAACAATATTTCCAGTTCATTTTCTGCCAAATGTTATCTTCATGTGACACAGATTTGAGCAAAAAGAGAAAGTTAAAGGTCAGTGACACAGGATAAATTACTTTCTGCATTTTAAAAAAAATCTACAGATTTTTAAAGGACATAAGCTCAATGAGACATAAAGATAGAAATCTTTCCCAAATATTGGCTAAATATACAGTTGAATGAAGAACAACACATTTTTTTTCCTCTTGGCCATAACCCCGATAAATCTTCAAGTTATACATTATAAAGATCATATCTCATGTCGCAAATCTTTTGGCAGCTCTGTACCACAGAAACAGTAAAGTGACATTTCCTTGAGAAGTAATTTTTTCAAGTGTTGAATGGGTCCCATGTTAGATTAGGCTATAATTTGCTGAAATCTGGTTGATTAAATAACCACAATTGTTGATTCACAAATCTCACTGACCTGTAAATAACGACTTACAAATCACAGTGGTTTCACTAACATGTTCAATCAAAACCAAAAAACCACATGACAATCTAGCATGCTATGTGAATTCAATTATTGCCTCTTAAGTTTCCTGTGTTTTGGATGACCTGCTTTGATAAAGAAATAGGGAAAAGGTACTGGCAGCTACTTCCTAAAGTAGCTTGCCAAAAAAAATTGTTCTTAAAGGAATCTATTCATTACATTCAGCTAGATGAATCATTTTTAACATGCCTTGTTAGCTTCTCCTGCATTTAGTCAGAAGCCCAAGTCCACTAAAAATTTACAGAGCACCTAAAACATGCATGTGCAATGTTTTCCTGTGTTATGTTTACCAACATAAGCATTTAATGCCTACTGCATATATTTTCCTTAATGCAGTGCTCCATTATATCTTATAATACAGAGTGATGCATTTTAGGAAAACATGATGGTGTTGATGATGATGATGATGATAGATTAACAGAGTTGGAAGGGACCTTGGATAGGTAGGTCATCTAGTCTAAACCCCCCCGCCCAACCATTTCTGACAGATAGCAGTTCAATCTCTTCTTGAAAGCCTGCAGTGATGAAACTCCCACAACCTCTGAAAGCAACATCTGTTCCATTGGATGATTGTTGTCACTGTCAGAAAATTTCTCCTTATTTCTAGGTTGAATCTCTCCTTGTTCAGCTTCCATCCATTATTCCTTGTGTGGCCTTTAGGTGCCTTGGAAAATAGCTTGACCCCTTCCTCTCTGTGGCAGCCCCTCAAATATTGGAACCCTGCTATCATGTCTCCCCTGGTCCTTATCTTCACTAGACTAGATGATGTTGATGAAGGTGATGATGATATCCATTCAGTCATGTCAGACTCTTGGTGATTCTATGGGCCAGGTGTCCTCACATCTTTTGATCCTGCACTACTTTGAGTAGTTTTATTCTCTGGCTGGTATCAGCTTTGATGGTATCCAGCTATTGTGTTCTTTGGCAGCCTGGTTTCCTTTTACCACTAATTCTTCCAAACGTAATTGCTTTCTCCAGTGAATTACCCCACATGAAACAGCCAAAATAAGTGAGACACAGTTGGAAAACATTTACCATAATTTTATTAGAATGTTATTTTAATTTATTTCTACCATTTGGAGATGTTCTGTATTCAGCTGCTATTCAATATCTATAATCAGCCACTGATTTCATATGCTAAGCTTTTCTGGGCTATAATTTAAACCTTTAAAGATATTCTTATTTGTTTTGTGTATTATTTGTCTTGATATCTGTCTCATGTTCCAAGGACACAAGGAAGGTTATGGAAATTTTACAATTAATTAAATTAAATGCCACACAACTTTTATCAAATTATCAGGCAATTTGAGATGAATGTTTAAATTGGTACTCAGTCTCAAATATATCTATTTAGTGCAAGAGAGAAGATCTCTTTTCAAAAGGGGAAAATCTTATCTGTAATGTTGTTCCTGTAAAGTGTAATAATGTATTTGTGACCTCTTGGGACACTAAAGTGGAGAGAAATGTTCACCTAAGATGCTGATTAAAACAGAAAGCAACAGAGAGGATTGCTATGGTTTTTAAGGACATTGATACTTTTGACAACTCTTTCAAGGATAAACACAGCAAACTTGAGTTTTCTTGCCTGTTTATACAGGAATGTAACCTTAGCTGCCTTACTGCTCTCTACTTTATGCAGATTACCTTAAAGTTCAAGATAAACAGAATGAGCTGTATTTTCTTTTTATCTGAAAGAAGACAGTTGCCCACAAAACCTTAGGAGAGACACATGGATCAACATTATCACTCTAAGTAGGGTCATCCCTTTGTCCTCATGAGACTTCCCAAATGTGAAATAAATTCTTCGATTGAATTTAAATATATATGGCTATATCAGTTTGTGAAAAATTTGAACTCTGAGTACTGTATAAAGCTGATTTTTAAAGTCCTTCTAGACCAGGAGGGTCAAACTCAATTTCATTGAGGGCCACATCAGGATTGAGTTTGACCTCGGGGTGTGAGCATGGCTGGGGGGCATGGCCAGCTCGATGTCACTCATCAAGGCTCCGTTTTCAGCCGTGACAGCCTCCTGCAGCCCCCTGCCAGTGAAAATGGAGCTCGGGAGGGCCTTGCGCAGCCAGCTTGGGGTCTGTTTTCACCTGCAGGAGGTTGTCGTGGCTGAAAACGGAGCCCAAGCCAGCTGCACAAGGCCCTCTTGAGCTCTGTTTTTGGTGGCAGGGGGCTGCAGGAGGCCATTGTGGCCAAAAACGGAGCCTGGGCAGGCTGTACATGGCCCTCTCAAACTCCATTTTTGCTGGCAGAGGCATCATGGGCCGGTTCTTTGTGGTTTCCAGGGTGGGCCCGCAGGTCAGATCTAAACACCCAATGGGCTGGATTTGGCCCCCAGGCCTTGAGTTTGACACCCTGTTCTAGACACATAGCCCTATTCAGAGTTTGCATGAAAAGGTTTATTTCCTCTGATTGAAGGTTTGCACCGAATTGTTTTGTCTGGCTGTGTTGAAGTAGTGGGAAACAAGAAGCCCAATCATGAGTACTAACTCTTATCTTTATTATAAGATTCCAATAACAGAATCTTGCAAGACTGAAAGTATTTCTCCTCTCTTTTCCTTTACAGAAGATTAGGGGCGGTCCCTTGTGGAATACTTTCCATGTTTCCCTCTCCTTCTTTGGGCTGAGATATGTTTTACACACCAGTTGTCCAATCTTCAACTCTTTCTCCTACTTCCTAAGGCCATCCCCATATACATTGCAGTCTGTAAGGGTGTGTTTCCCAAACAATTGGATTTTTAAAAAGCTTCATCTGAAATCAAGGCACTTCCTTAAAAACAACTGTTTCTCTTCATTACAGTTGCATCCCTTTTCTCTCCAGTTAATGGAAGGCAACAAGCAATGCTATATATAGCAAGACTTCCTAATATTCTAAGGTAAACAGGGAGGAAAATAGGCCTCAAATCCATCAAATTCTACCACCACCCAGTCCAAAGATATTTGTATAGTGTTTAAGACTGCAAGAACATATTTGGCACAGAGAAGATGCCAAACCTTTGAAGTTCTAGGGTTTGGGCCATGCTATGAAATTATGAATGGAGCATTAATGTTTGTGCTTCCAACAGTCACTGCCAGAGGAACTAGGGTGCCCCAGTTATAGTGACCTAGATTCCTACAAGGCATACTGTATGAGTACATAGTGAGTACATAGCAGATGGAGAACCAAACCAATCAGGAATAATTTTAAGCCTGAAGTATTGAAAAGACGACTCTTCTCCAACAGTCCAGGCAAGCAATAAGAGAAAGGCCATCATCTGTAGAAAACATGGCCCTTGCTGGAGATGATGGATTGGAGATCAGTTCTTTTGGAGGGCACTTTGAGTCATCACCTGTCCAACAAATCACTAGACTACTTCAGGGCTTTCTGCTGTAGTGGATGTTTTCAGGGTCTGCATTGGCATTTTAGTATGGTTTAGTAAATGGTGTGGTTTTAATAACATCTTGGCATGATATTATAGTACATACTACAGGTAGTCCTTGACTTATGACCACAGTTGAGCGCAAAATCTCTGTCGCTAAGTGAGACAGTTATTACATGAGTTTTGCCTCGTTGTTAAGTGAATCACTGCAGCTGTCAAGTTAGTAACACTTACAAATTTGATTTTATTCAATTGTCCTTTCAATGTAAATATATTTGAAGTATTTAAATATGATCTGTACAATTGCACCCTGTGCATTTACAATATCAGGGATTAATTGGTTGCAATCTCTGGAGGCACTAAGGCCTTATGGGCAGCTAAATGCAGCTGAAGGGGTTTCAACCTGTATCGCTGTACAAAAACACATCCTTCCTGAGTCAGATTTTTTTTTCTGGCTCTTTAAAAAGCTGTGTTTTCTCCAGAATTTATTTGAATACTTCAATTTGGCCTCAAGGCAGAAGTGAAAGCAACTGTAACAAGAAGAAAGAGAGCGGAGCTTGCAATTTCCTGAGAAGACCAAATAGCTTTAACGTCCCCCACACAGAAAGAAGAGACACTCTTAAATGTATAGCAAATCCAATGCTGTCATTAGCCAACCACTACTTCAACAATGTTGACTTTGAATAAACTGAATGCTGTAAACAGTCAGGATCAACATTAAGATCCAGGAGCTGTTCCTAGACACAGTGGCTAAACAAGAGGCACTTCAAAAATCTTAAAACCTATGATTCAGAACAAAATAAAACAAAGCAGTAATATGATCCAGAACAGAAGATCATTTAAATACAGGAAGTTATTTCCTGTATTCCTATTTCCTATTTATTCTTCCACTTGAAAAGATACTGTTAACACTATCTGATGAAGAAATAACTCAGAGCAATTTGTTTTGCATACGGTTGGGAAGCATCTCCTTTCGACCTTTCAGAGATTGTCTCTTGGTTATCTTGCTTGATAAGATGAAAGAGTTGATAAGCAAGAGCTCCCAAGAGGAGGCTGGAATTTGTTTTCTCCAAGCTAGCTGCCTCTTGCTTCTGCAACACACAGAAGACTGAAGTCAACTTTCCTTGCATGGTTTAATTTCGATCGGCACTCCCCATGTGATTCTGAACATCTGCTTGTCCTAGTTTGCTTCAGAGAATGGAAAGATTCCAATGGAAAAAAAACACTGAATATGTAGTTCAAGTTAAACTGTCGAGTTTTTGGTGCTCTCTGAACTTGGTTTATGAAACTCAGAGAATACTAAAGACCTCACAAGGAAAGACTGTATTGCTCATTCTGTAAGAAAATAGGAAGGGGCAGACGAATTGGCTTACCTACTGGGTAATCCTTCCTCTTTACTTGCCAAGCAATTTTTGTACTCATTTACATGGATTCAATTACATGGAAGGATTTAACAGATAATCAGAGTTGGAAGGGGGTCATCTAGTCCAACCCCCCACCCAAGCAGGAGACCCTACACCATTTGTGACAAATGGCAGTCCAATCTCTTCTTGAAAGTCTCAAGTGATGACGCTCCCACAACTTCTGAGGGCAAGCTGTTCCATTGGTTGATTGTTCTCACCATCAGAAAGTTTCTCCTTATTTCCAGGTTGAATCTCTCGTGTTCAGTTTCCATCCATTATTCCTTGTGTGGCCTACAGGCACTTTAGAAAATAGCTTGACCCCTTCCCCTCTGTGGCAGCCCGTCAAATATTGGAAGACTGCTATCATGTCTCCCCTGGTCCTTCTCTTCACTAGACTAGCCCTGCCCAGTTGCTGTAACCGTTCTTCGTATGTTTTAGTCTCCCTAATCATCCTGGTTGCTTTTCTTTGTACTTTTTCTAGAGTCTCAACTTTTTTTTATAATGTGGTGACTAAAACTGGATGCAGTATTTTAGGTGTGGTCTTACTAAGGCTTTAGAGAGTGGTATTAGTACCTCACTTGATCTTTTTGTTTTTATAAAGTTTTATTTGGGTTTTCACAAAACATACAAATACAAATAAAATATCTTTTTTTGAGAACAGCATGCTCCCGGGTTATCACTTCTCCATACAGACATAAATTCAATTACATATTCATCTTATATATTCTGATCCATATCTTATAACTATTTTTGCAGTTTTCTCAATAGTTTTTCCCTTTCTTTGCTTTCTATAACCTTGTTTTTAATTATCTCATTCCTTTCTAAGTTCAATTACATATCTTTTTCTAATTTTCAATAACTTTCTAATCAATATTTTTAAACTTTCGTCTGTCCTGTTTACAATTTCATATTTTCTCATAAAACAAATTTTCCTCTGTAATTACTAAACTGGAGTGTAACACCTTTGTATCTTTTAATTATTATCCATTCAAATCTTGTTTAAAGTTTAAATTATACCTTTACAGTTATAACATTCATTTTCTAACCTCTATTTTATAACACATAATTATTATCAACTGAATTCTGCTTGGTACATTCCCTTAAAAATACACACTAAGTTCTTGAAAAAAATGTGTATATATATATATATATGTGTCTGTGTGTGTGTCTGTGTGTGTGTATGTATGTATGTATGTATGTATGTATGTATAACAATAGTAAGTAAAATAAGTATTCTATTCAAATTCAGCTCCACCATTAATATTGAACATTTCTATTTAAAATATTTCCATCTTTTAACAAACATTACCTAATAATATCAGTTGTCATACACTTTAATCATCTATATTTCATATTTTACTTATTACTGTCTTGAAACAAAAAACAAAACAATAGTTATTAACAGTAATCAATGAAATTGTTATTCTTATTCAAATTCATCCTGTCAACTGATATTAATTTCTTTAAAAATCTTCCATGTTTCTTTTCAATTTTTATACTTTCTTTTTAAATCATTAGGAGCCTTATTCTCTTATCCTCTTCGTTTCATTTAATTACTAACAAATATTCCATTACACATCAGTGCCAATTTTATCTATCACTTTAATCATCTATCATATTTTCTAACTCTTTTCTATTTCTAGTATAACAATGCTATCTCATGTACCCTTGCAGAATCCTCCCTTTAAATTAAATTTTTAACCATTGTCTCTGTGTCGCTTAGATAGGCTTATACCTTTAATTCTTGTACGCTTTTCCTGCCTCTCTATATCTTGTTTCTGTCCTTTATAACTTTTCCTTTCCATCTTCCCCTCTTCTTCTCCCTCCCCTTTTTGTTCCCTTTTCTATCTGATTCTCCCTTCTGTGATCCTCCCTTCTGCTTTTTCCTAATGTTATAGTCACTTTTCAAATTACTCTTTTTTTGGTTGTTGCTTCAAGTCTTAAGTTTTAACTCCCTTTCCCCTTTCCCTTTTTACCCCCTTAAAATTGCTTGGTCATTAAAGATGGCTTCTTCTTTGTCCTGCCCTTCTTGTTCTGCAAGCATTTCTTGTTGTTTTTCATAGTTCAAGATCTCCATTTCTAAAAATTGAAATACGAAGCCAAAAGATCCTCTTCCCTCTTGTGCTGCTTCTTTTTGTTCTTTAAGTCTCATTTTTAATTCTTCAAGGAGTGATGCCATTTTAAAGATTTTTAAACAACCCCCAATTTATTTTATTTCATTTCATTAGGATCCACCATCCAAAATTCCAGGAATCACCCAATAATCCAAAGCTGTTTCTTGCTTCTCTCACTTTCTCTTTCCCAGGGCTTTGTTATCTTGTAACAGAGTTTCAGCTACAATGTGTCCTTTACAAGTCTTGTTAAAATTCCACTATCGATTCTTTTTACTTCCAGTGGTCTCCTCCATTTTTCCGGATTCCACCCTCTCTTTTTTTTCCCTCCTCTGCTTTCTTTCTTTTTTAAAATTTTTAGATCATCCAAGAATCTTTATCCCTTTGACACTTTATTTTCAGCTAGCAATAGCCTGTTAATGTCAAAGTGGATTGGTATCAATTTCTTATTCAGATCTCTTCTTCTTAGCGTTCCAAGTCAATTAAAACTGTCAATATGGGAGAGGAAAAAAAAGTTATTTTTCCTTTCCCTTTCTCTTTCACTGCTTTAAAAATCTTTTTTAGGAAAAGTATTAGTCTTTGTAATTCAAATTCCAGGTACCTTAAATAGATGTTTTCTCCGTTCAACCAGGACAGTCAAACTTTCTCCTTTAAACTTCCTCCTGCACAATCTTGTCTGGTTGGGTTCTTCTTTGAGGTGGCCATTTCTGACCACCGCTGCAACTGCCTTTGGGAAAGGGAGTAATGGCCAGCCGAGGAGGAGAGATGCGGCTCTCCTTAAGCCTGCTGGTGGTCTCCCCCTTCTTCACCACCTCTATGGTGTGGCTTCAGCCCCGAATCCAAGTGGCTCGGGGCTCTCCAGTGGCGAGCATGGATCAAAACCGCACATGATCATGGATTTCGGTCTGTCGCCGAATAAGCCCAAACCGGAAGTCCTACCTCACTTGATCTTGATTGTATCCCTCTCTTAATGCAACTTAGGATTGCATTAGCTTTTTTGGTGGCAGCTGCACACTGCTGGCTCATATGCTGGTTGTCCACTAAGACTCCAAGATCCCTCTCACACTTACTGCTATTAAGCCTGGTTTCACCCAGTCTATATGTGTACTTTTAGTTTTTCTTGCCTAAGTGTAGGATAAGGCAAAGGATCCTCATTTAATCCTGATATCTGAATCCAGCACAAGAAAGCAATTTAATGCAAACCAGATCTCTTTATCCCATCCAAAAAGGCAACAAATATTCTGGAGCAGTTCTATTTGTAGGGTTAGGTTGAGCATTCTAGATTCTTTATCTTAGGAAAAGGAGGGCATCTAAGAAGGGACCTTTAGTTATTCCTACCACCCTCCAAAAATAATCTTTTTTTAAAATGCCCCTTTTTTCCATCATGGTAAGGTTACCACATCTTTACCATTGCAAGGAAGTCACTCTAGATAGCAAGACTGCAAATAAGGGAAGTAACAAGGATGCTGAGTAGGGAAAAGAATATGTGTCGTAGTGGCTTTATTTGAGAAAGTTCAAAATCTGGGATGTTGCTTGTTGGTTTTCAACCAGTTGGGATTTAAATAAACCTGAGATAAGTTTTTTTTTAATTACATTTATATGCCGCCCTTCTCCGAAGACTCAGGGCAGCTTACAATTTTTTGGGATACAACCCAGTGTGCTCAGCAAGTTGTTTTGTGTCCAAAAAAAATGGCTGTAAGGAAAGACATTCCAGGGCATGGTATAAGTAAATGGTGGACCCGGGATGTTGATTTATTGGCTATGTTTTTTTTTGGGTGCAAGGGGGGCAGAATCAAGGACCAATAGTCTGGATGTGCCAGCCTGGGCCAGAGATTTGTGATGTCACTTTTGTTGTTAGCAGTGGGCTTCATTATTTCATAGAGCGCTGGCTTAAGCAAAGTCAGACCTTTGGTTCCCCTGTGTTGAAATGCTGAGTTGATTGAATGGTTGGTAAACTTTAGAAAGGTTCCCCAAGAATATTTGTCAGTACAGATGTCTTTAAAATGGCATGTTCCTGCACTCTGACGATTGCTTGTGATGCACAAAGAGGCATAGCCATTAGAACCGTGGTGGCGAACCTTTTCCACGTTGCGTGCCAAAAGTACGCTCGCGTGCACGTATGCACGTACCTGCTCTGATGATGTAATGCACGCACGACCTCCCTGCACCCATGCCTGTGCACATGCGCATGCAACCCCACACATACACTGCATGCCTCTGCACATGCGCACGCGTCTCCCCCCACGTATGTGTGACAGATACCCAACAATCAGCTGGCTGGCAGAGGGGCATGCGCATGTGCAATGGGGCTCTCCCAGGTGACCTCTTGCATGCCAGCAGAAGTGGCTCTGCGTGCCACTTCTGGCACAGGTGCCATAGGTTCACCATCATGGCATTAGAACATGAACTGTTTCCAATTCCCAATAGGAACAAAAAATCAGCTGCCCCCTGCTTTTTAATAACTTAGCTGTAGAATTTCACTTGCAAATGATGCCTGAGATGCTTTGGAGAGCATCACTGCACCCTAAGCAGCCATATTGAATCTGGATCCAAGCTGTCCTACTATTGGAGGACTTTAAGAAGCTAGTTAAACCTTAATCCTGCAGGTGCCTCTGTTAAGGAGTTAAGCTTTGGATGCTCTGGAGAATCTTGTCCGTGTCCTTTATACAATATACAACGTTCAAGGGACCAGGAGCTGCAATTTTGAATGGAAAGCCAGGCTCTAAAACAAGTAGGTGGAGTTAGGACAAAGAACTGGGTAAGATGAAAACAAATATTTAGTACTTACTCTCACTTCTGTTCCGTTAAGTGTTAAGACTTGGCAGTCCAAGTCCTACAAGACTCACAATTTATACACTCCTGTGAATTGAGGCACTTTACTATGAAGTAGTCATTGATTTACCTCCTTCTGTAATGTTCCTCTCATCCTCATGTATATTTTTCATAGGTACCGGGGATTAATTCTGGTGCTAACATTCCTGTGCTACACTGCTTTTCATCTCTCACGGAAACCCATTAGCATTGTAAAGGTAGGTATAAGCAAAACCCAGGGTGGAAGAGTGTATTTTAGGCATATAAGGACAAGAAGAACCATTGGCTATTCAGATCAAGATCTTTGCTATATTTGCCAACAATCCCTATGGAATAGAGCAGGGGTTGGCAACTTTGAGACTTGTGGACTTTAAGACTTGTGGACTTTAAGACTTGTGGACTTCAACTCCCAGAATTCTCCAGCCAGCTATGCTAGTTCCCAAGTTGGGGACATCTGGAATAGAGCATGCTGGCTAGGGAATTCTGGAAGTTGAAGTCCACACATCTTAAAATTGCTAAAGTTCATAAACACTGGTCTAGAGAAAGTACTACTTCCCAGGAAATAGCCAGTGGTTTACAATGCATATTGCCTCCCCCTATTTCTCTTCAATTCCCAAGATTATAAATTCCTTGTTAACAGATTTGTCCTTTTATATTCCTAAAATTCAATGTCGGTGCTGATGATCTGCTCTCTATCCTTTCTTTGATCAGAGTGAACTGCATTATAACTGTTCTTCACTGGGATCCAGGCCAAACAATGCGTCCAACAGCACCACATGGTGTGATTGGAAGCCCTTCGGTAAGATATTCTTGATATCTGTTTCCCATCAAACCCACAATCATCTTGGGTCATCAAATTGCTGTAGGACAAGAAGGTTAGATATCTGAAGACCAAAGTACTGTGAAATGGGGAGGACTTGCAGCTTAGGGGAAAGCATCTTTTCTTCATTCCTGCAGTCCTGGCATCTCCAGCTATGGTGGAAAGGAACAGAAACACCTTGATGGGTGATCTCACCTTTTCAACATATTTTCTGTGATGACCCAGGGCATGGCACAAAGGCAATACAGTCAAATAAGAAAGAAGAGTCCCTTTATTATCTCCAACTGGGCCCCCAATGTCCAGGTTACCTTCGGCTGGAGAAAAACTCTCCCAGGAACAGCCTTTAAGTGGAGGAAATTCAGTCCGAAAACAAAATACATACAAACTGTAACTAAAAATCCAAACAAACATGCTGCAATAATTAACTTGAGAGGACAGGAGAAGGAATTGCAGACTTGAAAGTACAGCAAAACACACACAATTGGGAAGACGCCAGGAACACAGATAAGCCTCGATGATTGCTCCCAACAGCTGGCTGTGCGCAGCTTCCCTTTTTAAACACTCTGTTCCCAGCTGCAGCTCATGAAGGGAATCAGGGCCCTTTCCTCCCCCGTAAGCCACACAACTCACATTGCTCCCTTCTCCATTCCTCCCTGCGTGCCCTAGGATGAAGAGTGGGTGGCCCTGGGTCTTCCTCTGAATGCCCAGCTGGACTTTGCCCTTCCCCAGTTTCTTCCACAGCCACCGGAGCCACACTCCCACTCCCTGTCAGCTGCTCCGCCTCCCCCTCTGAATCAGATTCTGGGGGCATGACATTTTCCAAAGCTCTTCTTCCTGTCTGAAAAATTGGAGTAGTGTTTTATCTACTAAGATTTTTCTCCAGCAACTTTTGGGCTGTAGCAGAAATCCTTTTCAGAAGTCAGACTGTTCATTCATGGCAGCCTTTATCACTACCCTAAGCACTGATCCAGTAGAGTCCATCCTTACGAGAGTTCTGATGCCATGACTGATCTGAATCTTGACTTCATTAAAATATTGTGGAGAGCCACCTAAAGCATCCTTAACTTTGGAGGGCTGGAAATTAGTAAGTACTTAATTTTGTGCTATTCTAACCTCTTTTCAGCAGTTTGAGCAGCTTTGCAGAGTTTTTAGGCCAAAGAAGGAGAGATTGCTACCTGCAAGGGTCATGCCATTTCAAATAGATAATTCTAATCTGAAGCTTTCTTCCATGTTTTACTCACTCAGCATTTTAGATGGCCTTGAGTCAGTCTCATCAGTTTGAACACCGCTTTAAACTTGTGCAGGATTTGAAGTGAGGATTGATTATTAATTTTTATCGAACCAAGTAATACTGTAATCATGGAATCAGAAAACAAATCCTATAAAACCAAACTACAGCCCCAGAAATGTTAAAAAGAGCTCCTCATCTTCTAATCCTTTTTAACTAGAAAGGTTGGTGATTGACCAAATGTCTTTTGGCAGCAAAGTGTTTTATTGCTGAATCCAGAGTGGGGGAAATCAGGTACAAATCAAATCTATTTAAGAATTTGCTTGCAGTTGGCAATCAGACTTTAGAAGAGAAAGCTAAGGACCACATGGGCTTTTTATGGATGCATTTAATCATGGGAAGTCTATCCCATCTTTTCCCCAATGCTTCGGAGGCAAGCCTTGTTCCTAGGGTTTTTCCCCACCCCCAACATTGTATCTATTTAAGTTCTGGAAACTGTAAATTGCTTCTTTTGCTATTTGATAAAAGACCTTCAATGTACTCTGTGTTTTTCTCCCCAGATCAGGATAACTACAAGGAACTGTTTGGAGCCCTGGACAACGCTTTCTTGGTTGCTTATGCAATTGGGATGTATATCAGGTATGTATTTCAGGGGAACTTATGCTCTGCAATGCCCAGAAAAGCAGTAAGGAGTAGGAAAACCAAGGAAGCAAGATCTGAAATAAGAAAAGGAAGTTTCCACCAGCACCTATAGGTCTCAGGTTTGGTTTCCACTGCAGACCTCATTGGACATCTGGTTCCTCTCTGCAATTAGAATCAGTGTGGAAAAATAGAGTCCGCTCTGTTGGCTGGGAATTCTGGGAGTTGAAGTCCACCCGTCTTAAAGCTGCCATGGTTGAGATCTGGAGCTTCTCTGCACTGAGGGCGTGTTTTCCTTCATAAAGACATTTGCATTGGACTTTGCTTTAGCAAGGCAGTTTGTTACCGATAGTTTCACTGCTGCTTTTGTCGTCATTTGTCATCAAGGTTTGTTTTTGGTTGACTTTTACTGATAGGGCCTTTACATAATCAATTGCTTCAACAATTTGTCATGGAGAGCGTCAGCAACTTGGCACCTTGACTTGGCAGTTCAAGTTGATGGTTTCAAAACATCCTGTGATCTAATAGGTGCTCTTAGGACATATCTATAATGTTTGATTACATGACAACTGTCGGCCACATTCAGGAACAATCAACCCACTTGTTCACCCTGCAGAAAAGTAGTTCAGAGATAGAAAATTCTCTTAACTGGGGTTACAATGCCAGGCAGATAAGAAATCGGCTAATGGAGAGCCTGAAATGTCAACAGGACTCTTGTCAAGATGATAGATTCTGTTTACTGAGAACTAAACAGACCCTTTGGTCACCTAAGTGGTTATTAAAGAGCTTCATAGGGTATTTGGAAGGCCATTGAAATGTCACAATTGTGTAGGCTGATTAAAGAGAAAGTTGTTTGGCTTAGAGATGGAAGGTCTGCATTGTGTACAATAAATCCAGTTTCCTTCTCATCAACTGCAGTTCAAATTGTGTTGTGCTTTTTAATTTTCATTTTGTCTTTGAGGCCTTCCTTCCTTCCTTCCTTCCTTCCTTCCTTCCTTCCTTCCTTCCTTCCTTCCTTCCTTCTCTCCATTTTAACTTGTGTGCACAAGGCCAATTCCTTAATCCCAAAGGCAGAACAGTTTGCCTTTTAGGCCTGACACAGAAAAAAAACACAGATGAAGTTAGGGCATGTCCTTAAGGGATTTAACCCTGGGTGGGATGCTACCAGTTCGGCCCAGTTCTATAGAACCAGTAGCTCTGAATAGCAGCACACACCGAACCGGTTCGGTGTCTGCTGCTCTGTTTGGCTCACCTGGGCTCTTGGCTACCCTTTATTTCCTGCATGGCACAGCTGAGGTTGAAAAATCAGGAAAGAAGAGGAGTTTAAAACGCTGTGTACCCGCACGTAGCGCTTGTCAGCTGTCCGGGCGGCACAGCTGAGGTTTTTTGGAAATGGTCTACACATACACGCAAAACGCACTCTCACCAGTGGTGGGATTCTATCTGCAGGAGAACCAGCAAATTGCACCACTGGCTGGCCCCGCCACGCCCACTCACTCCTTACTTGGCATGCGTGCCATCAAACTTGCCTGCTAAGTTGCTATTTTTCCTTTTTTCCCCCCCGACCATCAGCTGTTCTGCTGTGCCGGGAGATTTAGATTAGCTAGAAAGCAGGAAATCGTTGGATTTCTTGCTTTCTAGCTAATCTAAAAGCAGAGCTGAACATTCCTTAGGACTGAAGCTTCTATTTTTCAGTGTAGACTCAGGAAGTCAATGGCAGATAGATAAATCTCTAAGTGAATCTGTGATTCTGAAAGCAACTCAATCTGCCTGCCTGCTTTGCCTGATTTGGGGTAAAAGTTGCTCTTTTTTATAAAAAAATCAATATTTACATAAATATTTATAATATTTACATACAAGCCATGCCCAGCAGTCACATGACCATCAAGCCACGTCCAGTCAGCAAGCCACGCCAAGCCAGTTACATGACCACCAAGCCACACCCACAAATTAGGCCACACCCACAGAACCGGTTGTTAAGAAATTTGAATCCCACCCCTGGATTTAACCAAATCTGCTTCTTGATGTGGCGTAACAAGTATCTGCCTGTAGAAACGGTATCATTTTGGCTAACGAATGTCTGGGACAAAACATAGAGGAGCGGAGAGACAACCACAGTCTAACAAGGCCAGGGGCCAGTGATGACTGGCTTCACATCTCACTGTGTGTTCATGGTTTTCTGCAGATGACACAGTTGAAAACTATATATTCCCCTATGGTTCAAAATCTGAATCTCTGTCTTGCAGTCAATGTATCACAGTCCATACATCACACTCAGCCAAGATCAGATGAATCATGCAGCGTCTTAGTCTAATAGGAAAACCCAACTTTTTTGGTTGGTAAAACAATGCTGCTTACAATAATGTCAGAACCACGTCTCTATGGCTTTTCAATAAAGCTAGTTACAATAAATCATGGCATTGCAGGAAACATGAACTTAGCTCCATATAGCTAAGTTTTGATGACTTTCAAACCTCCTCCAGTTCCAGGATTCTATAATTTTGCACTGATAGGAAACTGTGATAACAAACTGTGATTTAACAACCTGTCTATTCTATTTTCCTACAGTGGGATTTTCGGTGAGCGTCTTCCTCTGCGCTACTACCTTTCTGGAGGCATGTTGCTGAGTGGTTTATTTACTGCCTTATTTGGATTGGGCTACTACTGGAATATCCATCAGTTATGGTACTTTGTGTTTGTACAGGTAAGGAGATTGATCTCATCCAGCTAATCAAGTTCTCTCCACATTTTATATGGGGTGGGAAGGCTCTGGTCAACCATACTCAGTCAAGCCTCAGTGGCGCAGTGGTTAGAGTGCAGTACTGCTACTTCTACTGACTGCCAGCTGCCTGCAATTTGGCAGTTCAAATCTCACCAGGTTCTAGGTTGACTCAGCCTTCCATCCTTCCGAGGTGGGTAAAATGAAGACCCAGATTGTTGGGGGCAATAGGCTGACCCTCTAAAACTGTAAAGCACTGTAAAGTGGAATATAAGTCTTAAGTGCTATTGCTGAGAGTTACTCAAATTGTGCACCAGTATCTTGAGCCATTTTTCATTCAGTTTCCCATTCATCCCTTTTCCTCCTTCTACCATTAAGAAAAAAAACAAAACCCCAAGCAACCAAGAGCCTCTGTTTCAATTTCCCATTGGTTCCTGAGTCTAGCATTCAAGAAGACATGGTCTTCTTTTTTTAACCATGTCTCTTATCAGAGATTGATGACCATCAGTGCTATCATTCATTTGAAGTTCTTTCATACCTTCTGATCATCCAAGACAGTGCCAGAGCCCAATTTCAGAGCTTTCTTAGGCATGTCCTCTCTGCCCTTCTTGGTTATGGAACCTTGGGTGGCAGCTTTGTTTTGTTCTCGTGGGTTTTCCCTCTCCCTGCTGTGTCATAGGAAACTGGAACACAGAGATGTTCTGGCCTGTGGGTGTAGCAATCACATGCATTAAAGGCTAGACAAACAGAAAGCAGATATATTTAGCCCCTGGAAAGAATTAGATGGAATCTGATTTTCCATCCAAGGCTCATTTGTGAACATGAGACAAATCCTCACAGATGAGATATTTCCAGATGGTGTCTGGCCATTCTAGTCCCATGTTTATTTATAATTAAAAAATCATGATTCAGGAATATTCCTTCTATGTACCCTCGTGTTTGTGAGAGCAGTGACCCCATGGCTTTTCTCTAGGTTTATCTGTCCGCTTTATTTTTTTTAATTAAAAAAACCCCTGAAATTGAATGAAAAGTTGTGATCAAAGGCAATGTGGAATCCTCCTCTATTTCTTCCTTTATGGATGTTTTTTGAAGCTAGAAAAATGTTCTCTATTTAGAGAGAAAAAGAACTGAAGAAATAATAACTGAGTAGTAGAAGATGGTGATGACCTTGAACGAAATAATTCACTGTGCCTAGTCTAATTCATGATAGTAACTGTAGCGAAACATGTGGTTTGTATGCAGCCCATAATTAAAATACTCCTGGTGTCCCATAACCAGTTTTCCATTGAATTACACCTGAGACTATTGTCTGTGCATAGTTCCTATGAATCATTCCATCATTTTATCTCGTTGTTTCTCTCTGTGGATGTGGGCCAAATTATGCCACCTGTCAACATAAACCTTGTAGCTGAATCTATCAGGAAGTCAGACCAAAACTTGCTGCCCCCCACCCTTAAAAACTCCAAATGCTGCCTGTTTGATGTTATGTATTATATGCCATCTGATTCTACTGTGATTCTGGGCAGCATCCTACATTAATTACCAATCAATTTTTTAAAATTTAAAAATATAAACCAAAGGGGGAAAAAAACAGCCTCCAGATGCCACACCCCTTCCAAACTCTAAAACAGAGGTCTCCAAACTTGGCAACTTTAAGATTTGTGGACTTCAACTCCCAGAATTCTCTAACCAGTTATGCTGAAGTCCACAAGTCTTAAAGTTGCCAAATTTGGGGATGCCTGCTCTAAAATAACCCTATGTAACCTACAAGTTGCCCACCACCCACCCTAACTCAAGGCTTGGCAGAAGACAGTCAGCCTTTCTAAGTAGATCAGACAGGAAACACAACCAGATGAAACAGAATCTGCCAAGTCTGAAAGTACAGGCCTTCCGCCGTCCCTTTTCACAGCCTGATAAAGTAGGAAGGATTCTTACTGAGTTTATTTTTCTGCCTTCTGCCATTAGGTAGCTGTGGGCTCCCCACAGTTGTACCTGATCATTCCCAAGGCAGCGTCTCTCCACTCCCAGCCCCTGATCATTCTAAGATTTTAAATTTTTTTGGAATAAGATTTGGTGAATCTCTTGGGGGTGGGAGTGGGGGGTGTTGCTCCAGAGAACAGGCACTGCAACAGAGAAGTCATGCTTCCTAGACCTGTTAGGTGATAATACCGTGTTTCCCCGAAAATAAGACACTGTCTTATATATTTTTTGGCTCCCAAAAACACACTAGGTCTTATTTTCAGGGTAGGTCTTATATATTTATGATGCCAAATAGTGGGTGTGAGTGTGTAGGGGGTGTTTCGGTGCATGGTTGCTCCCTGAAAAGTCTTCCTGGAACTGGAGATTTACACTAGGTCTTATTTTCGGGGTAGGTCTTATATTAGGGCAGGTTTAGAAAATAGTGCTAGGTCTTACTTTCGGGGTAGGTCTTATTTTCGGGGAAACACGGTAGTCTTCTACTTCCAGGGGAACTTTGAAACAGGAAGAGTTGCAAAGTTTTTCCCCCCACTGAGCTCTGAAAGAAGGGGATGGATGGCTTTATGCCTGGTCCAGAGACTAGGCCAGTGATGGCGAATCTTTTTGTTGTGGTGTGCTGAAAGCAATAGTGCGCACTGTCCCCCTGTGCATGCACACACAACCCCCGCCCCCTTACCTGCACTGCACATGCGTGCACCTCCCAGCTGATTTTTGGTCCATTTGCCTTCCCGAAGGGTCGAGGAAAGCCTCTACAACCTTGGGAGGCCGAAAACTGGGCCCGTTTTGGCGCTTCCGGTATTTTTGGAAGGCTCGTTTTTTTGGCCTCCCAAGGCTGCAGAGGCTTTTCTTGACCCTCCGGGAGGGCAAAAAAAGCCTCAAATGGGCCGAAAATCAGCTGGGAGGCACACACATGTGCAGTGCAGGTAAGTTTGGCTGGGGCTCGTGTGCCTGTGCAAATGGCTCCGTGTGCCACCTGTGGCATGCGTGCCATAGGTTTGCCATCACGGGACTAGGCCATCCACCCTGTACACTTAAAAAGGGACACGCATAAGGCTATGTCCATTTATAAAGGGCCTCTGCTGTCTATTGCTGCATAGAAACAAGAAGCAGGGAGGAACTGAGGACTTGACAAAGGCAGCAGCTGGGGGTTTGGAGGTGGGGCAACATTAGGAAAAGGCTCGTTGAGGAAGAAGGGAGTGACGTTTGATGTTTGTCACTTGCTGGAAAAGGAGCCCCTGCTGAGTCACTCAACCGCAGCTGTTGGAGAAGGAAGAGGAGGAAGAATGCTGCAGCCACCACAAAGCAGGGACTATGTAGGCCCTGAAAGTTGTACCAAGATCTGCCACGGCTGCTTTATCAGGCTGATAACCACCTAGAAATCCCTGAGGAACCCAGTTCCTGGCCAGTGCCGTGGCCTTGAGCAAGCTCCCTTTCCAGCCAAGTGAAGTTCTACCTGTTTTCTAGATCTCCTGCCTTTTTCTTTCAGGAGATTGAAGTGGCATCTACAGCACTCTTCCTTCCCTTTCCCCCCCTCCAGAACATCGTTCTGTGAGCTCTAGTGGGCTGTGATGCAGTGGCCCACTCCCTGCTATTTTTGTAGCCTGTTAAGCAAGAAGTCCCAAGTTTTTCCATCCCATTGCCAAAAACTCTCCTAGTGATTTGACATGATTACATTTTTCCAATCACACATTTTCCATCTGGTTACTTATTTAGCTACTCAGTGAGGGAATGTCTGTCTCCCATTTAGGGTCATTTGGCGGGGGGGGGGGGAATTGGCCTCATCTTTGCTTTCCCCACCTTCCTTATTGCTGTCCTCCAAGAGCAGTCCTAGTGGCATATCCAGAGTTTTGCAGCGTTAATTCAACGCCAGAAAAATAAACACAGATGGCTGATGCTTCATTTAACATCTTTATAAACATAATAAGTAGATTTTACAAACCAGTTGTAGATTTCTCCAACATGGAGCAAACTCAAACAGAAGCATGTTGCACGTAACTTCAGTAGCAAGTTAGTTTCTCTTTTACTTTAGTTCAGCAGGCAAGCAAGAGGAGAGAAGCAGTTTCATCTTCAGTAGACAGACTCAGAGCTCAACAGAGCTACAGAGTTGCAGAGCTTAATATAGAGCCACGCCTAGGCTACTTCTAGTTTCAGTTTCCAAACTGTCCCCATTGGCTGACTTAGTTGCTATGCCTATTCATTGGCTGACCTTGTTACCAAGCTCTATTCCAGTTCATGAATATACTCTGACATGGCCCACTACGTAACTTCTTACTTGCTTCTTCAAAGTTTACGCTGTCATTGCGTGTTAATCTTTAGGCTGTCCCAAGACATTTAGAGTATTTTTCCTTGGAAAAGATTTTAAAAAACCCTCCCTCTCTAGAATCAGTGTCCTCGACTTACAACTGTTTGTTTAATGACCGTTCAAAATTACAACAGCACTGAAAAAAGTGATTTACAACCATTTTTCACACTTACAACCATTGCTGCATCTCCATGGTCCTGTGATCAAAATTCAGATGTTTGGCAGGTGACTCATATTTATGACGGTTGCAATGTCCCAGGGTCACACGGTCACCTTTTGCAAATGTCTGACGAGCAAAGTCAATGGGGAAGCCAGATTTACTTAATAACCTTGCTACCTAACTTAATAACTGCAGTGATTCACTTAACGGTGGCAAGAGAAGTTGCAAAATGGGGCCAAATTCACTTTTATCAACTGCCTCACCTAGCAACTGAAATGTTGGGATGGATTGTGGTCGTACCTCGAGGACTACCTGTATATGTCTGCAGATGTGTGTGAGAGTGAGTGAATGCATGTTAAAAGCATGTCCTTCAGCAGTTAATTGGTTTTCCCTCGTGCCCTCTCTTAGATCCTGAATGGCTTGGCTCAGACGACCGGTTGGCCATCGGTGGTAACGTGTGTCGGCAACTGGTTTGGAAAGGGGAAGTGAGTTTGGTTTCTTCATGCCTCGCAGATTGTTGTTTGCTTTCCAATCTCGGTTGCTTCATCTCCATCCCTAGAAGGGAAGTCTTTGATTTGTTCCCACACGGACAGGAAATGCAGCCCTGCTCAGTTAAATGGGACAGTGGTTTGATTGATTGCTTTGCATGCTGGCCCTGTGGCTTCTGCCCTAAAGGAGAGCTGCTGCAGTGTCTCTGTGAGATGCTTTTCAGATGACTGGTCATTGGAAACCAACTGATAAGTGTTATTGCTGGGCAGTGATTTGAGCCCGGATCACTCAAATCCAAGCTGAACTCAAATGGGGTGCAAGGCTGCCCCAGTTTTTCAGCCCCCAGAGCTGCATTTGGCCTTTCAATGGTATATAAAGGATATAGGATACATGATAAAGACAGAGCTGGAGCCAGAACACAAATTAAATGATACTTAATTAAATTCACTTTTTGCTTTTTAAAAAAAATTAATTTAATGCCATGTGAATATGTGCCACCCAGATGTCTGGGGCATCAATTCTCATCAGCCCCAACCAGAATGGTCAGTGGTAAAAGATGATGGGTGCTGTCAGTCAAAAATTCTGGCAAGTTTACCTATAGGTTGAAGCACTAGTCCAAAACTGCCAGAGAGATTTCACGAAACCAACTCCCACAAAGTGCTGAACCATACTCAACTGCCTCTGAGAACTGAGTCAAAAAAGACAGAAATTTACCATATGTCTTTTGTTTCTTGCCAGGCGAGGTTTAATCATGGGCATCTGGAATTCACACACATCTGTTGGGAACATCTTGGGGTCATTGATTGCTGGCATCTGGGTCTCCAAGGCTTGGGGACTGTCCTTCATTGTACCTGGAATCATTATAGCCTTCATGGGTATTCTCTGCTTCCTGTTCCTCATTGAATGTAAGTCTTGTATAAAACATAACCACTCACTTTTTGCATGATAGGAAATCTGATTTGCTTCGGTGGTTTGGTGATGGGCAGTGACAGTGGCCTGGCATTGTTGCTGGTGGTCAAAGATTTGGTGCTGTGCTTTTCTTAAATATCTGTGCCCCCTGGGAACGTTGCAGTTGCTCGAATTAAGCTTTATTATAATGGTGTTTTGTGATATTGTCACAAAGTCTGCTCAGAGTAGTGTTAATATTCCTTGCCTTCAGCCCGGCGTCTTCTGAAGAAAAGGTAACTTTTAATTGTAACAGTCAGGATTCCCAAGATGGTGTATTGTAACCAACTTCCTCCCCATTCCCAAAGTGAAAAATGTGTGGAATGAGGTTAAAACCCTTAATTTTCCCCTTCAGCAGAGATTGGCCCTGAAAATTACCTTTTTTAGCTGAAGTGTCTACAGTGCTAAATATCTTAATATGACCCAGGAGAAAAGAAATAATCCAGTTCAAATGAATGTCATCTAAATAAAACTTTAGGGTTTTTGCTAGAGAAATGATAGGTAAATAATACTTAGCCTAAATATGTATAAATAACGTGTTGTGTCAGGCTGAATCAGTTTCTCAAATTGCAAAAAAAAAATTGAACAAAAATGCTACAGATTTAAAGAAAAGTAATTCTCACATTTTGGATCATGCAAGCCATAATTGTCATAACATCAACATGGAGAAATATGTTGATGATGTGCTAATGAGATCAGCTCAGTGAAGGAGGGCCTCTCATGTGCCTTATTTCATGGGCCACATTTATTTAAGTGGCTGTCACCACCTAGTGGCAGGTAACATCACTACATTCTTTGCCAAAAAATTACTTTGATATATGTATTTTACCAGGAAACATAGGTAAGGTAGGCACAAAAAGTCAGCACCTTCCTTCTCATACCCATGCACTCTGAATCCATTGGCGATGTCCATTTTGCTCTCCGAATTCACAGACCCTAACCCTAAGTGGAATGGGATTTTCCCATGTATTTTACCAAGAAAGGTAGATAATGGATCTTCGAAAACTCAGTGCCCTTCTAAGCATATTGATGCACTCTGAATCCATTGGCAATGTCCATTTTGCTCTCCAAACTCATGGAAACCTCATCCAAACCCTAAGCGAATTTGTTGTTTGTTATTTATCATTCCCTTATCTACCATATGTACCTTTACACCTATGGGCAGCCCCTAATTTACCATCTGTTGGAGAAATCGTTAATTTCAAATGAAATATGCTTTTTTTTGTTTCCATGTCTTTCAGATCCTGAAGATGTTGACTGCAGCCCTCCTCTTCACCATGTAAGTTTTATCTGGGAATAAATACATTTTGTTTGTCACAAAAAGTGGTCACACGACCCCAGGATACTGCAACAGTCATAACTACATGCCAGTTGCCAAGTGTCCAAATTTTAATCCCGTGGCCAGGGGGGGATGCTTCAATGGTCATAAGTGTGAAAAACAGTCATAAGTCAGTTTTTCAGTGCCACTGTAACTTCAAACAGTCGCTAAACAGTTGTAATTCAAAGACTATCATATATGTTTGTTTTTATACAGGAGACCAGTTCTGATGAGAAAGGTCTGGAGGCAGGACACTCCATCAGTGATGGGAGCCTGAATGTTTCTACCAGCAGCCGAGAAAACATCATTGACATGGCAGAACATGCCAAAGACTCTGGGGAGGACCGAGAAGCCATCAGTTTCATTGATGCCCTCAAGATACCTGTGAGTGCAGTCCTTACCAGTAAGCTGTCAAACGCTGTTGGCCGCAGAGAAGGCTAAAAGAATGGATGTCCAACTTACAACTTGTGGATGGCACTTAGAATCCACAATGACATCAAAGTGAGATCAGTATGTCATGACATTATCATGATGTAGTTAAAACAATTGCATGCTGATGTCATGACCTGAGGATTTCATTTGTTTCCCAACCAGCACCTATGGAGGACAGTTTGATTTTGGTCTAAACCAAGTGCAGGGGGTATGCTTAGCCTTTCTCTCCACATACAGAGTCAGCTGTCAGTCATTTTTCTCTTCCTTGGAATTAATCCCAACAGGCAACCAATTTAAAAAGATCATGCCAGCATCTTTAGTACAGTGAATCTAATAGCAACTGCAATGCTGTTGATGATTTTGAACCAAATAAGTTATTCACTCTCAGTGAGCGGCACGGTGGCCAAGAGGTGAAGACACTCACTTCCCACTTCTAGGCAGCGACAGATGTTTCTCTATCAGGTTATGAAGAGAAAATATTTGCTGAGAACTCCACATAGGCACCAGGAAGAGTATCCAGACAGTCAATGCTGGTTCCATTCAGTCGGCCCGACTCCAATCTGAATCAAGGGATTTCAAGGTTGCAAAAAGAAAAAAAAGATATTCACTCTTAGCAAATTTCTCTTTGGGCTGGAGTGTGTAGGTCAGAGGAGGGAAGATTAAATGTGATGGAGGGCAAAAGGTTGGATCACTTCTCTGTGATTGTCCTGACCTAAATTAGAGCATCTCTTTAACAAAAATAAATGAATCAAAGAATTGCCTGCAAGACTAGTTCGGGTTTCCCCCCATGTTTTGTTACTCAAAGAAAAATTCAAAACTCACAAGCTTCATTTAAGAAAGATAAAACAGGACATCAGGAAAGTTAGATCACTGACCTTCTGTACTACATCAGATCTTGCTTTTTCTGCCTCCCAACTGATTTTGAGCATTTGCTGGTGACTAATCTCTCTCTCTTTGTCTCTCTCATCATTGCAGGGAGTGATTGAATTTTCCTTCTGCCTCTTGTTTGCCAAACTCGTCAGCTACACTTTTCTTTATTGGTTGCCTCTCTACATTGTGAATGTTGGTGAGTCAGGATCAAGTTACTTTTGTTCCCCAAATGATAATACTGGTCCAGGAAGTTTTGACCTACTTGAGCAAGTTTGATTTATGGTGTTTCCAAGGACAGTTTTGGCACATAGCTGTCCAACACATCAAATTTCAGCAGTTGCAGGCCAGCAAAATTTAATGGCACAACTGCAGGACCTTGAAAGATGTTGTGTCAACTCTAAATCAGGATTAAGAAATTCAGGAGAAAAAAAACCCCACAGGGTCTATCTCCTAGCATGGAAAATTCCAGACTCTGCCACAATTATTGCATGCTCTTGCTTATTCTGTACCCAAACTCTCCCTGAGTGCAGAATAAGCAAGTTAAATGTGGCCCTTGGTTGGTGAAACATTGGCCAACAGATTAATAGATGTGTTACATGAGAAAAGTAATGCTGGGGTGCTAGGTGAATCCTTGTGTGCTAAATAGTTTCAAGTCAACTATTTTGGAACACACAGAGCTTCTTTAGATCAAAATAAATTGGAGATTTATCCAGCTTACTATTGTCAAGGTTGAATGGCCATGACTCTTCATATTATCAATAGTAGTTTTCCCAATACCATTAATTAAGATCTTGTTTTTTAAAAATTGAATGTTTGAGGAATTGGGTTCTTATGCATGTAATGCATTGTAGCTGTGGGTGCTGCTGATCCAAAGGGAAAAACCATGTTCGGGCTGCATGCAGAGCATTTGTCAGACTTGGCTGCTTACTTCAAAACACTTTTCCCACTGTCAGCCCTACATATTGCACAGCACCACAAAGCATGTTCTCTGTCATGGATTGTTGACCATCATTCATTCATGTTTATTCCTCTTCCCTTCTGTTATTGCAGCTCGATTAAGTGCAAAAGAAGCTGGAGATATGTCAACTCTGTTTGATGTTGGTGGCATTATTGGTACGTTAGATTGATTTCCTTAGAGTTTTCTTTTCATTTCTGCATCAGAGTCTAGGAAAAAGGGTGGTGTTGGGGCTGAGTTGACAGTCTAGAGCAGACATGGGTAGGAAGATTTTGGGTGCACCCAAAGAATTTGCAATCTTTGGGTGGATTCTTTAGTGATTTGCAGATCATGAAATGTTTTTTTTACTCCAAACTTCTTCCATGCATTTAAATTTAGATTGCTGAAATGAAAGTAGTGCTACCAAATCTTGGCTGGAAAAATCTGGGTGAACACTAGATGTCAGCCAGCAATTACACTTTTCTTTGTGTTTCTGCTGCCGCTCCATTTCTGCTGGCAGCTCTAGTGGAAAGTAGTTGGAAGGTGGAAAGGCCTGGGAGCTCAGTTCTGCCCTGGAAAACAAAATTCTGGGCTTAAGTGTAGGATCAGCACTGCCTTCCCACCAGCTCTTAGCTTTGGCATCTTCTATTGTGAAACCATGCCCTTTTGTCCTGCAGGGGGCATTGTGGCTGGTCTCATATCAGACTACACTGGTGGCAGGGCCACCACTTGCTGCGCAATGCTTATCCTGGCAGCTCCCATGGTGAGTATTCCCACATCACCTTCGGGTTCATGAGTTTCTGTATCATTTTGGGAGGAGTAACTATGTAAGAAGCTTGTTAGCTTCGTGCAGTATTCTTGTTGATCCTTGCAACAAATCAGATTGCAGTGTATAAAAACTGCCAGTGTTGAATTAAATAAACACTTCACTGGCAGTTTTTATACACTGCAATCTGATTTGTAAATTGTTCCATCTCATCATATGTTTTACTAAATAAGCCATAGTTGGCTGGGATTGTACAACAAGCTAAGCACAATTCAAGCTACTTTGGCTAAGGCCTTAAGCCTTTGTCCAACTTTAGGTTGGCTTGATGTTTTGAAGCAAAGTCCCACAATTGCTTGCCTTAAGCCATGCTGCTTGAAATTAATGGAAAGCTCAAAGAGTTCCAGATATTTTGTGAGGATTGTATTATCAAAAATAACTGGCAATGTAAAAAGGGTCTGTTGCCACCACCCGTTTGAGAAGGATGCTGTGTTCCAGGTTCCTGGTGCATTTTTCTTTATGGATGAATTCTTACTTGTTGCTTTGTTTTTGGTTCCAGCTCTTTTTGTACAATTATGTTGGCCAAAACGGACTAGGTACATCCATAGGTAAGAATGCATTACTTTCTGGAGATTTTTGCTACAAATGCATGTTAACTTCCCAAAAGAAAATCAGGACTGATTCTCACATTACATTGACCTGGAAAGCAATATTTATTGTTTGAGCCAGACAGCCTTTTTGTTTGTAAGTCAAGGACTAGCTGTCCCTAGCTGAAAATTAACCTGGTTAGGTTGTACAGCTGACATTCCTCCTCTTCCTTTTTTCTTCTTTAGCCATGCTCATTATCTGTGGTGGCCTTGTCAATGGACCCTATGCTCTCATTACAACCGCTGTGTCAGCTGATTTGGTAAGGATGAACTTATTCTTTATTCACTCCTACTACTTTTTTGCTTGCTTTCTGAGTCAGCACTGGCAACACACAACTTTTAATCCACTCAGGTGCAGTTTTGCAGCCCTGCATGTGTGTATTTGTGGATTTTTATTTCAGTTTCTCCAGGGGGAGGTGATACTTTGCACAACTGTAAATAAGTGAATTAAAACGGTAGCCAAATTTCACATATGTGTAATGTGTAGTTCATCCCTCATTTGACATCAAATGTCAAACACCCTGACTCCTGATATACATAGCTATGCATAAATACCTTGCATCTTCATCTGCTTTACATTTTCTGTGCTTGAACAGACTCACTGGAATAAGATTTTACACGCATAGCACATTGGTTCATTTATTTGGGCACAGCTAAGACATTTCTTTCCACCCAGTATAAACACGACATCTTGGATCAGTGAATCTCAGGAGAATGGAAATTCTTGGCTTAAAGCAACCCATAGAAGTTGAAACTTGGAAGGAATTTGAAACTTGGAAGAGAGCTGATTCAATGCAATTCTATTTATCCAGCAGATATTCTGGAAAGGTTTTCTAATTCTCCTGTGGGCCAAACTTTCTCCATAGTAACTATTCATGTAAAAAAAATCTTTACTCTTCTTTTTGGCTGAAACTGATAAATATCTAGCTGATTTTTATTGCAGCAAGAATTACAATTGTCACTAGAAGTTGTAAAAGACAAAACACAGAAAAACAAAGAAATTACACTATGTAGTAAACAAATTATCAGCCTTAGCAAACTTTTTGTGCCCTGAGTCCTTCATATAGGATTCAAAAGGCATTCCTTTGCCCATCCTGAAGAGTAAACTACAGCTGTTTTACACCCATGGACAAATCAGGAGGATAAAATGTAAGGTATTTTTGAGCTCTGTGAAATTGCACATGTACCACGCTCATCATAATCTGTTCAAGCACTATTTTTCCTTTCCATTTGTTTATTCATTTTTTTTGTCCACTCCAGGGTACTCATGAAAGCCTCCAGGGAAATGCGAAAGCTCTCTCCACAGTCACAGCCATCATTGATGGAACAGGGTCTGTAGGTCAGTAGCCAGGTGGCTGGCAATTTCATCCTTGATTGCATTTTAAGAAACTTTGGTTGGGCTTAATAAAGATCTCAGCAAAAATGAGGGTTTTCCCCCTGTCTCTTAGGATCATAAAATGAGAAATGGATAGTAACCCTTTCCTTGCTTCATAAGGTAGTCCTTGAATTACGACTCAAATTCACAGAACATCAAAACTGGATCATAAATAGCTTTGGGGCTATCCATTATACAGTCATTAAGCAGTCAGTTGTAGGTCAAGGAGTACCAGTACCTTGCTAATACAATGTGATCCATTTTGAGTTTAAATCCACTCTTATGAATGGCTGACACATAGTCCTCATTGTCTAGTCCCAGAAACATTTGAACAGTTGCACATGCAGGGGTGTATGTTGACACACAGACTTACACCCTTTCCTACGATTGTGTCTGCATCTGAAAGAACAATGTCTTGAACACATTAACTTGTCTAGTTGAAGCTCTCAAGTAATTCTCCAGATTAAAAATGGCTCTCATGTTTGGATACCGTGCAGAAGTTTCTCAAAAGCATTTCATTGTCCATCGTTTCCTTCAGAAGTCTAGCTAAGGACCTTGTTCCCACCTGGCACTTTATGTCATGATCTGTAACCACATGCTTGTTGCCCCATTCCCCCTTCTTGCCCTCCTTGGGGACAGTTACTAAGCAAGGTCTCAACTCTACTATCCTGGAAGGTGTGGACCATCTACATGACATGAGCTGGACTTTTGCTGGGCTTCTCAGTTGCTGATCCTTTGCGTGATTCCCATTTTCAGGGGCTGCTCTTGGACCTTTGCTAGCAGGTCTGATCTCCAGCTCTGGCTGGGACAATGTCTTCTATATGTTGATTTCAGCCGATGTTTTGGCATGTCTGGTAAGTACCTTTTCAGGAATTTTCTGCTCCCACTTAGCAGTCAGTTAAATTTGTTTACTTAAATGTGAATGGCAGAAGGTGAATTTATTGCACTTAAAAAACAAAAACAAATTGGGGACCTGCATCATGAAATTTGGAAAGAAGCAATTAATATTTATTTATTTATTATTTATTATTTATTAATTTGACTTATATGCCGCCCCCTCTCCAAAAGGACTCGGGGTGGCTCACAGCTAAAATACAACAATAACAATAAATTACCTAAAAACATATTAAACAATTATAAGCCGAATTAGAATTAAAACCCCCAAAATTAAAATGAACAAACTCCAAAGAGTCAGCACAGCCCAGATTGTAAAAACAGCCAGGTTTTTAACTCATGGCGGAAGGTGCGAAGATCGGGAGCCAGCTGGAGCTCCGGTGGAAGAAGATTCCATGAAGTGGGGGCTGCCACAGGGTAGGCCCTCCCCCGGGTCACCGCCAGGCGACATTGAGTCGCGGACGGCACCCCGAGGAGACCCCGTCTGTGTGCCCGTACAGGGCGGTTGGTATTTGATGCTGGGAGGAGTCGTTCTCGTAGATATCCTGGACCCATGCCATGTAGGACTTTGAATGTTAACACCAAAACCTTGAATCTCACCTGGAGGGCAACCGGAAGCCAATGCAGGCCGCGCAGGAGGGGTGTAATATAGGAGTATCGGGAAGCTCCCATCACTACCCACGTGGCCGCATTCTGCACCAGCTGAAGCCTCCGAGTGGTATGCAAGGGCAGTCCTAAATAGAGAGCGTTACAGTAGTCGAGTCGGGAGACAACGAGCGCCTGAGTGATCGTGCGCAGGGCATCTCGGTCCGGATATGGGCGCAACTGGCGAACCAGCCAGACCTAGGCAAAGGCCCCCCTGGCCACGGCTCCCACCTGCTCCTCCAATTTGAGCCATGAGTCCAGGAGGACCCCCAGATTCCATGCCCTGTCCACGGGGGGTAACACCTCCTCCCCCATGACCAAAGATGGAACCTCCGAACTGGACCGAGATGTCGGTATGCACAACCACTCTGTCTTGGCTGGGTTGAGTCGAAGCATGTTCCTGTCCATCCAGATCTGCACCGCTTCTAAACAACGGGACATCACGGAGAGAGCATCACTAATGTGGTCCGGGGTGGAGATGTATAACTGCGTATCATCAGTGTACTGATGATAGTTCACCCCGAAACCACAGATGATCTCACCCAGCGGCTTCATATAAATGTTGAACAAGAGAGGCAAGAGGACTGACCCCTGGGGTACCCCACAAGTGAGAGACCTCGGAGTCGACCTCTGCCCCCCTGCCAACACTGTTTGCGAACGTCCCGAGAGGTAGGAGGAGAACCATTGTAAAACAGTGCCTCCCACTCCTAGCCCCCCAAGACGCCGCAACAGGATACCATGGTTGATGGTATCAAAAGCCACTGAGAGATCTAACAGGACCAGGACAGAGGAAAAACCCCTGTCCCGAGCCCTAGAGAGATCATCAATCAGCGCGACCAATGCTGTCTCCATGCTGTACCCAGGTCGGAAGCCCGATTGGTATGGATCCAGGTAGTCTGCTTCCTCCAGGAAAAGTGGCAATTGCTGCGCCACCACACTCTCAACAACCTTCATTAGAAAGCAAAGGTTGGAGACCGGACGAAAGTTGTTCAACACGGCTGGGTCCAGGGCAGGCTTCTTCAGAAGGGGCCTCACCACCGCCTCTTTCAAGGTGGCAGGGAACAGCCCCTCCCTCAATGAAACGTTGACCACTGCCCGGAGCCAGCGGCACGTGACCTCCCTGGAGGCATAAACCAACCAGGAAGGGCACGGGTCCAATAAACATGTGGTGGAACTCAGCCGCCACATAATCCTGTCCACTTCATCCTCAGAAACAGGATCAAACTCAGTCCAGATTACATTAGCCAGACTGCTCGCCTCCCCTTCCTCAGACCACTGCAAGTCCGAGTGCAACCCTTCCCGGATAAAGCGATTTTATCCTGCAGATACAGACCAAATTCCTCAGCTCTGCCCCGCAGAGGGTCCGCCACCTCCCCCAACTGTAAGAGGGAACGGGCGACCCCAAACAGGGCGGCTGGGCGGTTATCTGTGGATGCTATGAGGGCGGAGAAGTAAGACCTCCTCGCCGCCCCCACAGCTACCAGGTAAGTCCTAATATGGGCTCTCAACTGGGCTCGGTCGGATCCGGAGCGGGTCGCCCTCCACCTACTCTCTAGAAGACAGTGTATTGGTTGGAGGAGCATGAATGCATTATCTTTATATTAAAATAAACCAGATAAATGTAATCCATTGTAAATTTTTGCGCAGACCTCCAAAATTCATGGAACAAGTAATTTTGAGTATGTCCTCTGCTTTCAGCTCCTTTCACGAGTGGTATTCAAAGAAATTCGAGAATGGTGTGGCTGCTATACAAGAAAAAGAGGGTAAGTGTTTGAAAAAGCCATATTCCAGATGTTGATAACCTGTGTTCCAATCCTTTGGAAAAGTTCCAGCACAAAATTCCCTAGATTTTCAACATTATGAATCTTATTTTGCTTTCTGAATTCATGGGCATCTACCTCTAGCCATGAGATAAACAAACATCTCCTCTTTCTAAACCTGTAATGTCCCCTTAATCTATTACTATATGTTATTATAGCTTTTGTTTGACATTAACTCATCAATAGTGTTGGATACAAAATAACTTACAGTATGTGAGTATGTTCACTATTTCTTTCTTCCTACTTAATGGAGAAAAAAATGTGCAAATCTCAAGTATATTTTTCCTTGCTGCAATACTTTTCCTTTTGTGGCATCTCTGAGTTCAATGCAGTTGTGGAAATTCTGTGAGAAAATTATGCTTCTGGTCTGGTGGCCTATTTATATTTTTAAAATTACAAATGATGAAATAAAATGGCAGGAAGATTTGAGAAGTTCTGGCCTAGGCAGAGCTGAACTAAATGAGGAAAGAATTTGGCCCATTGTAAAGCAGCATTCAGTGAAACCTATGGCCAATTCTGAAATAACATGCACGTTTGTTAGTAGATTCCCCCATACACACACACAATATAGTGATGTCAGATATGCTACTGTATTTTCAACACAAGCCTGAACATGTTGAATTCATCATAGAACTCAATTGAGTAGGTCACCAATTTCAGGTTGTTTGTTTTGCTAAACCCATCACTCCAAACTTGTTGTTCAACAGATGTACTAAGCTTCATTTTCCTTAAATTCTAAACAATTTGGGGATGAATGTTAAAAGTCCAGTGGTTAGAAGGCAAGAATTTGGGGAAGTGTACTCTAAATCACGCCTATTCAGAGAGGATGGTCTCCCTTTTTACTAGAGCCCCTTAATTAGTTCACCCAGAAATAATGAATTCAATGAATTTCAACTTGAGAAAACTTGACACAAGACATCTTGGAAAATAATTAGCATTACTGCAGATATGACTTTGTCTGAACAATCATCAGTGTTCCATGATTATGCTTTGTGTGCTAACAAATCACTTACCAAAGAATGTTGATTGTTTATTGTCTAGATGAGCAACTGAGATGAACAAATTGAGTAATTTAAAGCATTGGTTCTCAACTTTGATCTTCCCAAGAAAGACATGGACCATCTTTATGGAAGACAGTGTTCTAGTTGGATTAGACATGGCCAAATTAATTATAAAACTTCCCAATCATGTACTATATCTATTCCATTCTTGCTTAGCCTTCATTTTATCATACTGGCTGTTTTTTATCTAAGGAACACTAAGGAACTTCAAAAGCCTTCTACATCTTACTAGGTGCATCTGAGGCTCTATATCCTAATCTCCTAATCTTGTTAACATTCAGATTCAAGCCAGACCACCAAGTGTTTTCCATTCTAGTCCCGTTCCCTAATTTTCCTTAATAATCTGTGGCTACCAAGCATATTTGGAAGTTCAGTGGTGGATTGCAAGTCCCTTGTAAAGGAGAAGAAAGGAAAAAAGGGAAATTGAGATCTGTCCAAGATGAGGAGCATTCCTTCTTGCTCATCAGTGACTTTGTTTTGGCTCACCTTTCTTTCTCTTTCTTTCTTTCTTTCTTTCTTTCTTTCTTTCTTTCTTTCTTTCTTACTTACTTACTTACTTATATTTTTATACTGCCTGGTTCAAAAAAAAACAACATCTAGCAGTTCTCATCACACTTCTGCCAGCACTTGTTCCCTGAGTCTGTTATTAGAAACAGTGATGACATATTGTTCTTCCTTCTTTTTTCAACTGACTTTTGTCCTCAGTCTAGGAGCATCTGATTTAAATCTTTTCTTTAAATCAGGACATAATTTACTAAGCAGGGCCTATTTAGTAAGTTATGCCCTGATTTAAAGGGTAGTTTTAAGGTTTTAGATTAATCCACAAGCAAGGCACCACCAAAAGAAAGACGCTGTCTTTGGGAGCCTCTTGTCTAAGCAAGCCAACAGGTGCAGCTCAAGACCTCTGGCTAACAGCCAAGTTCCTATAAGTTGTTGCTTGGGTGAATGCGCCCGGGAGAGACAGGGATCAGTGGGAATTGCCTTTTGCTGGGAACAGTTAGCACAACCATTGAGAACCACTACTTTACAAGCAAAGAAGCCTGCTGAATATCTTCTCCTTATGCTTTTCCATCTTGCTCCAAGATACCTGGGTCCATTTTGTGTTAATTATATTTGCAGGTCAATCACCATTTTTTGAACAGTCATGCTCTGGGGCCATATATCCCGGTAAGTTATGTTTCAAGCCCCTGGTGTACCTTGATAGGTCTCTTGGCTTTTGGTGTCTTTGGTTCCAATCATTAAAGATGTTCTTGACCTTCTATACCTTCTTGGAATCTTGAGTATCTGATGGTGGAGCAAAATCAAAATGTCTGAGAAAGAGGCTTGTACAATGATTAGAGTTCTTGGGCTGTCTGCACTCTTTTCTTGATAAAGGAAGAACCAAACCTCAAGCTCCTGATAGCTTCTTTTCCTGCCTTTTGAATGCTAAGCCTAAAATGCAGGTGTGACTCTTGAGTAGGATGTGTGAGTGGCACTGTTTGGCCTTGGCTGGGATCCTGAGAGGTTGTCCCAAGGTCTTTCCCACATACCATTAAACCATCTGAGCTGATGACATTTCTAATTGTAGCCTCTTGTGTGTTGCAGCTTTAAAGAATTCTGATGCGGTCTGCCTGGCCATCGGAGTCCATTGAGGCAAGAAGAAAACAGCATTGCCAAGAAGGTTGATTTGTTGCCCCCACCCACACAGCTCATGTGGGACGAATTAATGATGCTCCCCTGTGCTCTAGAGACAAAACTCTCCTACAAAAAAGCTAGCCAGGTCAATCACTGGCTTCACTTTCAGTTTTTTAAAATGATTGACGATGGAAAGCAGGGGGAAAAATACAACAAGAGAAAAAGAATGGGCTTATTTGGGATCCAGGTGGAGTCCCCAGACCTTGGTTTTTCTATCAATTGCCAGATGCATTCCGATTTTTTTAAATATTAAAAACAGAGGACCAATCCAGGGTTCATTTCTCCACCTGGAGGAAGAAAAAGCTTCAGTCCTCTTGTAATTGCTGCTTCTTCCACAGTCCTATTTTTCATTTCTGGAGATGTTTTTATTTTATGCAAAACCACTGCCAAGTGTTTAATTTGAATTACAAGGACAACCCAGGGAAAAGAGGTTTCCTCTTAAGCCAAACACTTTTTTTATACTAAAAATTGTGTGTTAATAATAGCTATTTCTACTACAAGGACATGAAGCTCAATGTAAAATAATGCCACGAGCAGAGACCGTCACAGGGTGGCCTCAGAATGGCGCTAATAAACTGTCCTTAAACTCAGAAAGTGAAACTTGTGTTGTAGGGATGAATAACATTTGGGAGGGAAAGGCTGGTGAGTTTCAAAAAGTGAGACATGGGAAGCATTTTTTTTTGTTGAACCTGCACATTTAAGGGACATCTCGGAAGAAGGAAACAACAAGCCACTTCCACAACTCTGTCAGAAGACCAAATCATCCCATTGTCTATTCCTACTTTATGTCTCCTACAATCCTTGAAATATCTTCAACTGGAAAGCCAATGGGAGGCTATTGCAATGATTTCTTCTTCTTGAATGGAGGCTTCTTTAGAAGAAATGTTCAATATTCTAACCTCCCCCGCTTGCAATTGGTCAGTTGCAATTGGTCAAGTGTGATCAAAACTTCTTGGACCAACTGGATTTAATTTGGATGGACAGGAATGAAAACGACCCATCTTCATTGAGCCAGACTTGAGACTTTGTGCATTTAATCTCTTTTTTCATATCTCACACCAACATAAGAGAGCTGCTACTCTTGATGGAGGCAACATGGCCAACATGTATTTTGCTGTAAGCTCTATTTCCAAATAATTATAGTGGAAAGTATTCGCATTGGATGTTTGGAAGAATAGTCAGGTCATCAGAATGGGGGTTTCATTCTAATCTGGAAAATACCACATTCCTCTGGGGTTGTGTTTGAGTTTGTTGAAGGTGGCCTCCATGGTAAAACACCTGTCTTCTGATCAACCATTGCACAGAGATTCCTTAAGAGTGAAGGTGTGAAGGAATGCAAGGTTTAGGTCTCTGTGGAGCCCCCATTCTGCTTTTGTTAAACCTTGTCATTTAATGTTATGGAAAAGAGTTTTTCCTCCCTGGAGAAGAAAATGCTAGTCAAATTCTCCTAGGTAATGAATACAGGGTGATTTCATTTAACTCAGTTATCAATTGGCTGGGGATGTATTTTGTCTTTCAATAAGTACAGTCATTGTATTTTCAGTGGACTTTAAGTGGTTTAGGGAACCACTTAAAGAAAGACATACAATAGAAACGGCAGTCCAGTTTCTATTGCATCTCTTTCTTTAAGTGGTCCCCTCCAGCTCTCTGATTAATCTCAAATCACAACGGAAGGCCTCATGAAGGGAATTTCATTCTCCCTTCCAAATTAGGATTTTTTTTCCAGATTAGTGAGTGAAGTCAACCAAGGAAGCTGCAGAAGGATCAAAAGAGCAGTGTTTGGTGAAGTTCAGAAGAGAATAAGTTCAACAATGCCAATTCAAATTGGAAAGCTTTTCAGCCAAATAATAAATATCATGAACTCCACTAGCAAAACTTTATGTCATAACAACACTGATAGGCTTTAGATCAGAGGTATCCAAACTTTAGCAACTTTAAGATCTGTGAACAACTCCCAGAATCCCCTAGCCAGCTATGGAAGAATTCTGGGAATTGAAGTCCACAAGTCTTAAAGTTGCTAAGGTTGGACACCCCTGCTTAATATGAAGATGAAGCTCTGGATAGTTTATGTAATGTTTATCATTTTGCATGTAGAAGAACTTGCTGGTGATGAAATCTTGTGATGTACTAGTTCCATTCGTGTAACAAGTAAAGGCTCACCATGAATTTTATTTATACCTTAGCCTCCTCTGGTCATGTCTGCGGAGGTATGAGAGTAATGTCCAAGTCTAAAGTAGGCGAAACTCATTCCTTAGCTTGTCTGTGCATTTCAATTTTTAATCTCAGTGGTCTGATTCATAGATCATACCAAGTCCGTCATTTGTTTGGTTTGGGCATAGCATTTTAAGTGAATTCTGTAATTGGTTCAGAAGCCACAATTAAACAGTGGCTTATTGTGACTAAAACTGCACCTATCTCAGTTGCTTGATTTCTACAGTGAACAGTTCCAGCCACCATTGATAACATAATAGCGAATTGTAAACTGTCTCTGGACTTGCCCCTGAGCTAACCATCCTTCTCTTTTTGTTCTGAATGTCTATTTAGCTTCTTAAATACTAATGAATATCCCCTGCGGATACCTTTGTTATGCATTATATACATTTTATAAGAGAAGGTTTCTTTAAAGGAGAGTTGGAATCCTGTAGATGAAGTGCCATTTATATGATGGCTATCAGCTCATCAGGGTGAACCTTAAGTATAAATAACAGATTAACAGAGTTGGAAGGGACCTTGTAGGTCATCTAATCCAACCCCCCTGCCCAAGCAGAAGACCCTACGCCATTTCTGACAGATGGCAGTCCAGTCTTCTTGGAAGCTTCCAGTGATGAAGCTCCCACAACTTCTGAAGGCAACTTCTGTTCCATTGGTTGATTGCTCTCCCTGTCAGAAAATTTCTCCTTATTTCTATTACTCTTGTCCTCCTCGATCTACCGTGAAGAGTGCAGTCCAGAAGGCATTTAAGGCTACCTAGACCAAGTAGCCCCAATTTCTAGAATGACTGAAAAAGTAGGCAAGGAAGAAATTAGCAATTGATGTTTGCTTTTGATAAAGTCCAGAACAACAACTATTAGTAATTATAATGTAACACATGAATAATAACCAAATGAGCTATGTCCTCATATACGATTTTTAAGGTATTACATGGACTGGAAATAAATTACACTTTTGAAGGCCTCCTTTATCTAAAACAGGGGTGTCAAACTAAATTTCATTGAGGGCTGCATCAGGGTTGTGTTTGACCTCAGGGGAGGGGGGAGGGGGGGCATGGCCAGGGTGGGTGTGGCCAGCTCAACTTCACTCAAGTTAGGGCCACCTGTGGTGGCTAAGTCTAAGGCAGGACTTCCCCCAGACCCTCTCTCTCTCATTATAATCTTCCTTCCTTTTTTTCCCTTCCGTCTTCATTCTCCTTCCTTCTTCCTTACTCTTTCCTTATTTTTCCTTCCTTGCTTTCTTCCCATCTTTTTCTTTCCTTTCTCCTTTCTTTCCCTTTCTCTTTTCTTTCCCTTTCTCCTTTCCTGTCCCTTCTTGCATGCTCAAATGCAAAAGGAGAAAAACATTTCTCCTTTTGTTTTGTTTTTAGTTTGTTTTGCTAGTCCTCTGCCAGCGAAAACGGAGCTCAGGGAGTGGGCCACATGCAGCCCTCCCAAGCTCCATTTTTGCTGGCAGAGACACTATGGGTTGGTCCTTCGCTGTTTCCAGGGCAGCCCTGCAGGCCAAATCTAAGCACCCTGTGGGCCACATCCGGCTCGCAGGCCTTGAGTTTGACACCCCTGATTTAAAAGAACCCAAATGTTTATGAGCCATTTTATTAGAACTAAGATTGCAATCAAACCCAACATCTCTCCACTGTTATTATTAAACACGATAGGTGCCAAATATAGTGTTTATGCACAGTACAAGTGTACGGCATAATTGTATTCCCCTCCTTGGAGTTTAACGCACAGAGGAACATTAGTTCTTGATGTGGTTTTATGAAGCCAGATTCCACCAGTAAAAACCAGGAGGTGAAGATGGAAGAAGAGGGTCACAAAGGCTTATACTGTTAAGATGTGATTTATTTGAAGCAAATCTGCTAAATAGAAAATGGGCCATTGGAGTTCTCTGGTATGTGAGAAAAAACTGGAGCAGAAAAACATTCATTGAATTGAGTTAGATTTCCACCAGCTTCTGGTTCAAAAAAGGTCTGCCAAGAAGGACTGTTTGAAGCTGAAGGATCCTTCCAAATTTTGCCCAGGAGAAAATTATTTTTAAAAAAAAGTGGCAAAGAGAGTGGTGAGCACCGTCCCATCCTCACTTTTGCCCTGTTTATCTATTTCCACCTTCAAAATAAGTAACTGATAAGTAGAGCTATCAGTTCCTTCAATACCTCAGGGCAATACTGAACACTCTAGACAGATGATCAATCAAATTGTTCCTGTTCAAACTCCAGGTCTTACAAATTGCAGTACATCACAAGGGAAAGGAATTGAGAAAATAGATATTGGATTGGTGATTCTAACTATACTCACTAGGTGGCACTGCTGTTACAAGAACAATCTTAAGAGTTTAGGTAGATCTTCCAGGGTTTTCAAATTAAATGCATTTCCAAGTATCAAACATCTGGGGGAAAAATGGAACAACAATTCATTATACATTGGGTGAAGTGTCCTTTTGTCTTTTTCAAATTTACTGTGAATTAATTTCATTGTGTGACCCCAAATCCTAGCCTTACAAAAGACCATATAACATTTAAAATTGTCAATTTTTTCTTACACTAAAAATACATTTCTGAAATGTTGATCAGATTCCTTATTCTTTTCATCTTCATGAGATAATGCCAAAAACAGTAATTTTTCTTCAAAGAGGACTGACCCCTGGATCATTCATGATTGCCTTGTCTTCACCTCTTCCATCTCTGCAATTTGTTATTTTATTTCTTCCCTTTTCAATTATAAATTCGTGGTTCCTACAAGATATGCAGGTCAATTGTAGTTTTACAGAAATGCTTACAATCAATGAAATTAAGGTGCAGAAACACAGATTCACAAAATAGCTTTATTTTGATCCTCCACACGCATAAACACTAAGCACACAAATGTACCAGCAATCGCAATGAAGAATTTATTGTCCTGCAGAGGAATGATTCAAAACAGATACATTTAAAGAAAATTATTATGCCAGCTGGCAAGAACCAAGGATATTAGCAATGAAAATTGTGAAAACTTAAAACAGGTACCTCATGTGACAGTTGTCCAAAAATACACCTTTTTTGCAGAAATTTTCTATAGGAAAAAATTTCCCGACCCAGACTTTTCATTGCTCCCTTCAAATATGACCAATGAAAAAGGTTAATGGATGAAGTGGAAGTGTCTGTGGATAAATTGCTTGTTGAATGACCTGCATGTAGAGTTGCTTCTGTCTGGTTTCTTTCAGCATATGAGGAAGTCTCCTGGATGTTTTTACGCCCTTCCTTGCCTCTTGCTTTCTGCTAGGTGTTTGTAGCTCAGTTGTTTACTTGCATTTGTAGTTTTAATATAGTGAGCACAGATGCAAAATGTTTTTTTTTTAAAAAAGCTTCCTCATTAGAAGTCGGGAAAACTGGAGGATACCCCAAGATTTGTAAAAGAACAGACTTCAGAGGAAGCAAAGTCTGAATGAGGGGGGCATAGTAGATCATTGAGGATCCAGCATCGTGGTCTACCCCTGCCTCTTAATAAGAGATTGGACCACCATTTGCCTGAAATGGTTTCCTGCTTCAGCGGCGGGGGTTGGACTAGAAGACCTCCAAGGTCCCTTCCAACACCGTTAGACTGTTTTCGCCATTCCACCTATTTATTTCAGTTGGACTGCAGAACACAAATGAGACTGAAATGACTGAAGCTATAAAGCATGCTTACATGCATTCACACCCACCCAGAGAACAGATTGCCGACTAATTCCAAAGGAGGAGACATGTTGTTATGGCACAGGCAACGAAGCCTAATGTGGCCTTTTAATAGAAAGTACCTGTTGCATTTTTAGGCTAGAGCTCCCTTCATCAGGTACAGAACAAAAATGTCCAAAACAAAAATGATGCAGCTTACAGCGATCGCTCTTCTATCATTATTCCTTAAGCTTTCTGTGTTCTTTAAACATCCAAAGAGAAGTAGAATATCCCAGTTCTTAAACTCATCCAAACTATATAAAGGGAGTCCTTGATTTACAACTGCAATTGAGCCTAAGATTTCTGTTGTTAAATGAGACATTTGTTAAGTGAGTTTTGCCCCACTTTACAACCTTGTCATGGTTATTAAAGTGAATCACCGCTGTTGATAAGTTAGTAACACAGATTGTTCAGTGAATCTGACATGAATCTGGTATAAGTCACTTGCCAAGCACCTGAATTGTGATCACGTGATCATGGGGATGCTACAAAGGTCATAAGTGTGAAAAACGGTCATGAGTCACTTGTTTCAGTGCTGTTGTAACTTTGAACGGTCACTACTGAACCGCTGTAAGTTGAGGACTACCTGTAGAATCAAACTTGCTGAACCATTTTATATCATCTATTGAACCTGGACGTGCCCTTATCTCTCTCTGCGGGTCCCACAATTCACAGGACAGGCACCTTCCTGAAAAAAAATCCTGCTTCGGATGTTGAATCATTTTAAGCAACTTTGATTAATGGGGCTTCCTGACATGCCTTTGCATTCCAAAGTAAGGGAAGCTGGGGCTCCTCCAGGGAGCCACGATTTCTGGCTGTCAAGGATGTGGCTGCCTGTTAAAGGCATCAAGACCTCTTTGGTTTGTTTTACAGCCGTCAGCTTCTGTGTAACCCATTATGCTCTTCGCAACTCCCAATTAACATTTGCACCTTTATTTTCTCTTTGGCTTGGCACTTCCTCTCAGTTCTTTGTTCCATTCATCTTGCTTTATGGGACCTTCCTTTCAGTTCCGCCCCTCCCCAAACATACTTTCAGCTACCTTGATTTCTCCTGTAGGAGACTCTGCATGTTGTGGTCAGTGGTGGGATTCAAAATTTTTTACTACTGGTTCTGTGGGCGTGGCAGGGGAAGGTTACTGCAAAATCCCCATTCCCTCCCCACCCCACTAACCTGATTTCCAGCTCCGTTCTCCTGTGCAGGGCAACGAAAGAAGACCCAGCCGATCAGCTGGGACTCGGGAGGCAGATAAGAGATGGAGGCGGGGCCAGTCAGAGGTGGTATTGGCCGGTTCCCTGAACTATTCAAAATTTCCACTACCGATTCTCCAGAACTGGTCAGAACCTGCTGAACATCACCTCTGGTTCTATGGCAGAATGAGCTACCCACTCATTTTTTACTACCGGTTCTGTGGGCATGGCCTGGTGGGCATGGCTTGGTGGGCGTGGCTTGGTGGGCCTGGCAAGGGAAGGATACTGCAAAATCCCCATTCCCGCCCCACCCCACTAACCTGCTTTCCAGCTCCATTCTCCTGTGCAGGACAACCAAAGGAGGCCCAGCCAAGCAGCTGGGACTGGGGAAGCAGATAAGAGATGGAGGCGGGGCCAGTCAGAGGTGGTATTGGCTGGTTCTCTGAACTACTCAAAATTTCCACTACCGGTTCTCCAGAACTGGTCAGAACCTGCTGAACATCACCTCTGGTTCTATGGCAGAATGAGCTACCCACTCATTTTTTACTACCGGTTCTGTGGGCATGGCCTGGTGGGCATGGCTTGGTGGGCGTGGCTTGGTGGGCCTGGCAAGGGAAGGATACTGCAAAATCCCCATTCCCGCCCCACCCCACTAACCTGCTTTCCAGCTCCATTCTCCTGTGCAGGACAACCAAAGGAGGCCCAGCCAAGCAGCTGGGACTGGGGAGGCAGATAAGAGATGGAGGGGGCCAGTCAGAGGTGGTATTGGCTGGTTCTCTGAACTACTCAAAATTTCCACTACCGGTTCTCCAGAACTGGTCAGAACCTGCTGAACATCACCTCTGGTTCTATGGCAGAATGAGCTACCCACTCATTTTTACTACCGGTTCTGTGGGCATGGCCTGGTGGGCATGGCTTGGTGGGCGTGGCTTGGTGGGCCTGGCAAGGGAAGGATACTGCAAAATCCCATTCCGCCCCACCCCACTAACCTGCTTTCCAGCTCCATTCTCCTGTGCAGGACAACCAAAGGAGGCCCAGCCAAGCAGCTGGGACTGGGGAGGCAGATAAGAGATGGAGGCGGGGCCAGTCAGAGGTGGTATTGGCTGGTTCTCTGAACTACTCAAAATTTCCACTACCGGTTCTCCAGAACTGGTCAGAACCTGCTGAACATCACCTCTGGTTGGTGTGAATGATAACGGAGACCTAGAAGACACTTCTTAACAGTCATGAAAGGTAGCAAAGGTGAAGGATGCAGGCTTTGATTTAAAGTGCAAACGACAAACATCTGCTTTAACCAGAAACACACCAATCTCAGAGCCGGTCTGGGGGGGTGAAGGCACCAGACTAGAAACCCAGGAAACTGTGGGTTCTAGTCCCGCCTCAGACATGAAAGCCGGCTGGGTGACTTTGGGCCAGTCACCCGCTCTCAGCCGAACTCACCTCACAGGGTTGTTGTCGTGTTGGGGAAAATAAGAGCAAGGAGTATCAAGGCAAGTTTACTGCCTTGAGTTATTTATAAAAATAATAAAGATGCAATAAAAAATAATGATTAAAAAGCTCCCTTTAGGTCCCAATTCCATCTGTGGATGTGGACAATTGAACCTGGGACTTTTGCAATGCTGATGTTCTGTCCCTTAGTTCGGACCATTATGAAGTGAACATGGCAATATAGTTCCCTGCACGCATCCCCTCGTCTATCTGTTTTGTGTCATGGAATATATTCCTTTGAATATATTCCCTCTCAGGGAATGAGGTTAAAATGCAGAACCCTGGAGCTTTGATCAGCTATGGTTCCATTCTCTATCTTCAAGAGATTTGCAGACAGCCAGAGTATACTCTGTCGCCAAATGCCACGCACCTGTATGGGGAAGAAATTGTCATACCAACCAGATTCATATTCATCTTAATGACGCAAAGAGTTAGGGTTTCCCTCAAATCCACACCGTTCCAAGCTCATGTGCTAATAAGCTCTTCTCTCCGCCCCTAATTTTGCTTATTCTTTTGTGTTTAGGACTGTAACTAAACTTCCTCTTGGTCCCACCAAATATTAGTCAGGAAACAATCAAGTAAGAACAGTTAATTTTCAGATTCTTCTTTCTGACTTGTAGAATCTTAGATTATATTCTATTGGGAACTATTTTATTGTTCTGTTTTACTGATACATGTTAAAGATTTTTTTTTAAAGACACACACACAGACCTTTAAATTTTTCCTGTTTTTTTTTAAAGAAAACCCCTTTTTCCCCTTAATCTAATCACTTATTCCTATCAGAAGTGGCTTAAAAAACACCACCAAGTATTATGAGACTTGTGATAAAATCAGCAATGTTGCCAGCGTAAAGCAAGAGCTTTTTCCTTGCCCAGAGTTGTCTACTTCCTCAATGCAGGTGGAAAAGACTTCTCCATGCAGCAATTTGCATAAAACCAATTTCTTAAAACCCTTAATTAAAATCTTTGCAGTTTAAGTTTGCCAGGTAAATTGGAAGAACAATTTCTCAATTGTAGGAAGCTACTGACATCTTTCAGAGTAGGCTGTTTGGATCCTGTACCCCTGACCTTGCCCTCTCCTTTCCTTCTCCTTTGGCAAAGCTCTCTTCTGTTTTCATTTCTGTTCTCTTGCTTTGCCCTCTTATCAGCTTATGCACCCATCAGTTTATCTGAGGAAATATCCTGAATGGACACGAACCCAGGCTGATCGCAAGCTTTCTTGAAAACGGAATTGTTGGTTTCTGAAACTGACTGTATACAGTCCCTTTTAATTCCCTTCTGAAAACAGTTTCAAGGTTCCATTCCATCCCCTTTTTGTTGGGAATTTGTTTTAATTTAAAGGATATTTATTTTCATCTGGCAAGGTGTCTAAACTTTAAACCTGAAGTACAAAAGTTGAATGTTGAAACTTCTTGCAAAGCCCTCCAGGCCACTGGTCTACAGCAGCATTTCTCAGCCTTGGCGAGTTTAAGATGTGTGGACTTCAACTCTCAGAATTCCCTTGCCAGCATTCTGGGAGTCGGTCCACACATTTTAATTTGCCAAGGTTGAGAAATGCTGCTCTAGACCAACGTTGCTTAATCTCACAAAGCTCTTAAAAATTAAAGAAGAAGAAGAAGGAGAAGGAGAAAGAGAAGGAGAAAGAGAAGCAGAAGCAGCTTCTACTGATAAACAGGGAGAAGTGATCACCTTAGGCAACTGATTATTGCTGTTGTAGTTCTTTTAATTATTATTTTTGTTGCTAAAATACATTTTCATTTTTTGTCTATATATATTATTATTGTGAGATATGAATATCGAGCAATCTCAATGCTAGGGGAGGTCAACTTGGCATACATGTAAAGATTATAAATCTCCACTCTGCATCCAGACTAAATTATAGCTGTCTTCAGGAAGGATTTCATGTCACCGAATGATGGACAATTCATTCTGCCTTGTCCAAGGTGGATGTTCTAACTGGCCAAGGCTCCCTTTAGAAGTAAATCTCCTTGGGCTGCCAATCCAAAGTCATCCTGCTTCCCATCCCACTCCTGTAATGAATTTAATTTTTATTATTTTGATAAGAAGCAAAAAGAGGGGAGAATGTGGGGGAAACCATTACATCGGGATGTCCTCTAACGTTCTGTGAAAACGGGCAGAATGGCTACAAGCTAAAAAAGCTTCTCTGGAGAAATTCCAACAGGTAAGGAAGAGGACAGGCAGCCTATGAGTGCACTGACTGGAATGGACAGTTGAGACAAGGGGACCTTTGGCAGAATCACAAACTGCAGGTCCTCTCCAGTTGAGGCCTTGGTCCTTCCTCCCATCCTTTTAGAAGACAGTAGCTAAAGGATTAGGCCCACCCAAGAAGGGGCTTGGGTGGCTTTCTAGCAGGGTCTCCATGTAACTGGAATACAGGTAGCCCTTGACTGACGACCACAACTGAGCCCAAAATTTATGTTGCTAAGTGAGCCATTTGTTGAGTGAGTTGGGTTCCATTTTACAACCTTTCTTGCCACAATTGTTAAGTGAATCATTGCACTTGTTAAGTTACTCATGTGGTTGTTAGGTGAATCTGGCTTCCCCACTGACTTTGTCAGGTCAAAAAAGATGATCACATCACCCTAGGACACTGCAACCATCATAAATATGAGTCAGTTGCCAAGTGTCTGAATTTTGATCATGTGACTATCAGGATGCTACAACAATCCTAAGTGTGAAAAACAGTCATAGGTCACTTTTTTCAGTGCCGTAACTTTGAATAAATTGAACTGTTGTAAGTCCAGGACTACTTGTATTTTGTAAAGGTAAATATTGAAAAAGAGCTAAGCAGAGATAGATCAGATTAGCATCGAAAGGACCATCCAGCAAGTCAAAAATGCAGGGCAAAACTACTGTCAAGATGCCTTCCCCACAAGATTGGAGCTTGGCCTGGGGGCTTCTGGACCCAGACTGAGAATGAAACACATTTCCAGTTGTACCAGAGAATGTTTTATATGCTACCCTGATCAAGGAATCCCCAGCAGTGCTTTATGTAGCAAGTGGGCCAGTCCTATGCTGAGAAAATAAAAGCAAACCTTTCAGGATATTAACCCTGGAAATCTTCAGAAATCAATGGAGCACGTCTGTCTCCCCAGACACTCTTTCTCGGACCAGAGGGTTGTGAGACTTAAAACAGAGCTACTTGACAAATTGCAGCAGGAGGTTGCAGAATTAACACATTTAATTAAGCCTCTCAGGGCTCAGACCAGCAGTATACGCTGTTCAAACAAACAGGGAAGGAAAGAGCTGAGCTACCAACTTTAGCATCCTTAGGCTGGAAAGACAGTAAGAGGTAAGGACATTTTCCTTGGAGGTCTTATGAATAGGTCAATCAGTATTCTCTTCCCCCACCAGTGAGAATTCCTGGTTAGGGCAAACACTTATCCAAAAAGGACAAAATAAATTAGAGATACAGAAATGTGCTACTCCAGGGGTCCCCAACCCCCGGTCTGTGGATTGGCATGCCAGAAATTGATCCACGCAAACAAGGGAAGCTCCATCTGCAGGATGCAGGCAGCATGCGACACCAGGCCACCTCCAGTCCGCAGGAAAACCTCTCCACGGAACTGGTCCCTGGTGCCCAAAAGGTTTGGAGCCACTGTGCTACTCTTTGCATTGACCTCAAACAAAGTGTGTGAAGAGGACCCCCAACACAAGTACTCATCCTAACCATCAGCCATGGTGGCGCACTGGTTAGAATGCAATATTGCTCATTGCCAGGAGTTTGATTCTGACTGGCTCAAAGTTGACTCAGCCTTCCATCCTTCTGAGATTGATAAAATGAGAACATAAATTGTTGGGGGCAACTTGCTGGCTCTGTAAACCCCTTAGAGAGGGCTGTAAGCACTATGAAGCGGTATGTAAGCCTAAGTGCTATTGCTAACATCAAGCATTGAAAGAGTATCATCATCACTATCGTCAGCCATTCAGTCGTGTCTGACATCTTCCTAATTCCTTGATGTTGTTCCCAAATGTGGAAACTAAATTAATACCCACTGAGTCAAATATAGCTTCTCCTACACAGTTATCTTTTGCTCTTGTTCCTGCCATTGCTTCAGGATATACAATGGATGTAGTTCAGCCGCACACAGTCCTAGGCCTGAATGAAGTTGTCTCTTCAAACTTCATAGAAAAACCATGCTCCCTTTATGCTTTTTAATCCTAAAATTATGCAGACTGGATACTGTCCAATGTCCCTTCAACAGAGGGAGCTGCCTCCTTTAGTGCCATTGGGACCATAATATTATAGATCATTATATAAGTTGATGCATTCCAAAAGTTGAATATGGAAAGTATAATTGAGAGCCAGTTTGGTCTAGGTGTTAAGGCACCAGGCTAGAAAGCAGAAGTTCAATACCCACTTTAGTCATTTGTAAAAAAACTTGTAAAAATAATTAAAGCAGGATTCAAATAAATAAAATTAAATAATTGATATTTATTATTATTGTGTAATTGTAATCAATAATACAATTGATTAAATAATACTCGAGACTTAACAGTATACAGAACAATCAAACAATAAGCAATTATAAGGAATTCATCCCCTCCCTCCAAATATCTGAGACTTGTAGCATATAAGCCAATCAAATTAGCAAGTTAATAGTCAATGGAGAATAGAATAGAATAGAATAGAATAGAATAGAATAGAATAGAATAGAATAGAATTCTTTGTTGGCCAAGTGTGATTGGACACACAAGGAATTTGTCTTGGTGCAAATACTCTCTAATACTAAATACATTCGATATAACATCAGAAAGGAAGAGAGTTCAAAGATGGGGAAGCAGATTACGGGAAGTGATTCATTTCAATAGAGCATGCAAAGGTTATTCTTAAATGGGAAAAGCAGAAAAATAAATCTTAAAAAATGCAACATTAAAGCTTCTTGGAACACTAAAACAGCTAGTTTTAAAAACTTTGTAGAAATGGAAGCAGTTTTATAAGAACACTGCCATGTTGGTCTGTAAAAATATTGTTAAAAATGAAATCAGAAGAACCAGGATCTCCAGAATTTGTAATGCCTTGATGCCTCTCCCCAATTGGGTTTTTATGGCTTTCCAAGTCATCTGATGCCAATTAATATGTGTTATGGAAGCACCACTAATCTATTTCGGGAAGCTATCCCTGCTGGGTTTTTAAGTATTCCTTCGTTGGCCAATTACTTTCCCACTTATTTCTTTTGTTAAAAAGAAGGTTCAGCTATTTTAAAATTATCCTTTCAAGTTTTTATTATTATTATTACTCATTCCCGGGGCAAATTTCTAATGAAGTTAGAAAACCTTATCTACAATCTTGTTAGAAAGAGCCCTTGACCGTCTCCCATACCTCTTTCATTAAGGGAAGAAAGGTTGAAGAGGTCTCTTCTCCATTTTGAGTGTGTTCGCTTTACACCATGTTAAAATCATTCTGTGATTAATACCACCAAAATGGACGCTGGCATTGCCTGAGGAGGGTGAACGAACAAGAGGATCAAAGCAAATGCACAGATCCTGAAGAGGTAAGTGGAATATTGAGAAAGAGATCTAATCTGTGTCTGAAATATCCCTAAAAGTGCATAGAGCCAAAATGTCATGCACAGTGGCATACAATGATAACAAACCTATAGAGACAGTACCATGAATAGTGAGTCACCATTAAGGCTGATGTAATTCCACAATTTTGCAGTTTCATGATGCAAATATTGTTATTTATTTAATTTCATTCCATTTGTATACCATCTAATGTCTCAGTGATTCCTGATTTATCATCCTAATAATAAATCAACAGTTAAAAACATTCATGATAACTGAAGATCCACAAAATCAACTAAACATCCATAACATAAAAAAGTCAAATCATAATACAGGATTTGCTAAGTTTGGCTTCTGCATTCTATAGTCAAGCAGATCTAGAGACCTTATGGCTTATGATCAGGACTCTAAAATTATGTGACACAGGTTGTAGTTTGATAAATACAGCATATTTTCCCCCTTGGCAATGTATTTTTATGTTTTTATTATGCAACTGTTTTGCACATTTTAATATTAGTTAACTTTGAGTATTATTTTTAGCGGGAACGCAGCATATTTAATTTTATATTTCATTTAATGTTAAAATACAGTTATGCTTCAGCCCACTGATTTCAATCAGTTTACAGGTGAAACTCAAAAAATTAGAATATCGTGCAAAAGTTCATTTATTTCCGTAATGCAACTTAAAAGGTGAAACTAATATATGAGATAGACTCATTACATGCAAAACAAGATAGGTCAAGCCGTGATTTGTCATAATTGTGATGATTATGGCTTACAGCTCCTGAAAACCCCAAATCCACAATCTCAGCAAATTAGAATATTGTGAAAAGGTGCAATATTCTAGGCTCAAAGTGTCCCACTCTAATCAGCTAATTAAGCCATAACACCTGCAAAGGGTTCCTGAGCCTTTAAATGATCTCTCAGTCTGGTTCAGTAGGAATCACAATCATGGGAAAGACTGCTGACCTGACAGTTGAGCAGAAAACCATCATTGACACCCTCCATAAGGAGGGAAAGCCTCAAAAGGTAATTGCAAAAGAAGTTGGATGTTCCCAAAGTGCTGTATCAAAGCACATTAATAGAAAGTTATGTGGAAGGGGAAAATGTGGAAGAAAAAGGTGCACACGCAGCAGGGATGACCGCAGCCTGGAGAGGATTGTCAGGAAAAGGCCATTCAAAAGTGTTGGGGACTTTCACAAGGAGTGGACTGAGGCTGGAGTCAGTGCATCAAGAGCCACCACACACAGACGGATCCTGGACATGGGCTTCAAATGTCGTCAGAAGCGTCTTACCTGGGCTAAAGAAAAATAGACCTGGTCTGTGGCTCAGTGGTCCAAAGTCCTCTTTTCTGATGAGAGCAACTTTTGCATCTCATTTGGAAACCAAGGACCCAGAGTCTGGAGGAAGAATGGAGAGGCACACACTGCAAGATGCTTGAAGTCCAGTGTGAAGTTTCCACATTCTGTGTTGATTTGGGGAGCCATGTCATCTGCTGGTGTTGGTCCACTGTGCTTCATTAAGTCCAGGGTCAACGCAGCCGTCTACTAGGAGATTTTGGAGCACTTCATGCTTCCTTCCGCAGACGAGCTTTATGGGGATGCTGACTTCATTTTCCAGCAGGACTTGGCACCTGCCCACACTGCCAAAAGCACCAAAACCTGGTTCAATGACCGTGCAATTACTGTGCTTGATTGGCCAGCAAATTCACCTGACCTGAACCCCATAGAGAATCTATGGGGCATTGCCAAGAGAAAGATGAGAGACATGAGACCAAACACTGCAGAAGAGCTGAAGGCTGCTATTGAAGCATCCTGGTCTTCCATAACACCTCAGCAGTGCCACAGGCTGATAGCTTCCATGCCATGCCGCATTGAGGCAGTAATTGCTGCAAAAGGGGCCCAAACCAAGTACTGAGTACATATGCATGCTTATACCTTTTAGAGGTCTGATATTGTTCTATGTACAATCCTTGTTTTATTGATTGCATGTAATATTCTGATTTTCTGAGATTGTGGATTTGGGGTTTTCATGAGCTGCAAGCCATAATCATCACAATTATGACAAATCACTGCTTGAACTATCTTGTTTTGCATGTAATGAGTCTATCTCATATATCAGTTTCACCTTTTAAGTTGCATTACGGAAATAAATGAACTTTTGCATGATATTCTAATTTTTCGAGTTTCACCTGTATGTATTTAATACCGGGTGGCTTATGCTGGTTAGGGATTATGAGAATTGGTTCCACACATATGGATAACATTAGACTATAGTCCTAAAGATCTTATTCATGGTGAATAATTGCAATTAACATGAATGGAATTTCAGAAATGCATTCATGCAAGGCATACTAACAATGTAACATCTGAAATCCAGAATCCAATAGAGCAGTGTTTTTCAACCTTGTCAGCTTTAAGATGTGTGGACTTCAACTCTCAGAATTTCCTAGCCAACTCTGAGTTGAACTCCATGCATCTTAAAGCTGCCAAGGTTGTATCCAACAAAAAGCATGGATATTATCTGACATCACTGTTAAAACACTACTTTCTTCTTGTGTATCAGGGAAGACACAGAGCTGAACATTATCTCTGCCAAACAAATCTGTTAGATGTAACTGTCAGAACAAATATATGATATTGGTTGCTGAACAATGATTTAGCAACACTGATCATCTGTTGGTGAAGAAAAATGATGTTTCAGTTTTGTCCTCCTGGAACAATTTGGCCAAGAAACTTCTCAGAGGGATTCATTAGCATCTCTCACCTGTATTAGACAGGCGGAGTTGACAATAAATAAGCCCTGGGGGATCCATTAAATTAAATCCAATAAATACAGAAAGTACTAAAAAGAAATTCACAAGCGAAGTTTCACCATACAAGCCTGGAGGAAAACAATCTGATTACAAACCAGATTGACGTTGAATCATTTCATGTGAATACATTTTTATTTGTTTAATACACTGTTCTGGCAAATGGGCAGTTACCAATACTGCAACACATGTTTTATGGGATTGAATCAGCATTATCTGAACTTTTATACAAACACATCTTCACACAAATACATTTTCAATTAACCAAAGTTAGAACACAAAAGGGAAAAACCCAAACTTAATATTCACAATACATTTGGTTGTACTCCTACTGTATCTGAAACTTCTCGTATCTTGCATGAAACTCAAGATATCGTATTATACAAATCCTGTATTTGTGAACAATACATTCTGATTCATAGAACTGAATCCTGTGTCTTCAGTCACTGGAATGGGAAATGTTCTTGGGGCCAAATTACCATCAAGGACTCACAGCCAACTATTCTAAATGCTGGATCTCAACGGTTTGGCATATACAGGTTGCAGAAGATGGTGAGTCAGAAGCAAAAACAGGCATCCCAGGAAAACCACAGTTAAAACCAAGAGCAAGATGAAACGGCCAATGAAGAAGGTGTCTACAATCTGGGAATATAACACCAAAAGTCACAACCATAGCCAGAGATCTCTTCAGCATTAGATATCATTAAATCGAAAGACTGACGCTTGTTGCATCAGTCTTGGCAGGTGCTAAAGTGCCCTGCGTATTTTCCTGACAACTGAGATGAGTTGGTTGGGGACTGAGAGCAGGGCTGTTTCATTTGGGAAAAAAAAAGTGCGAAGAAGAGCAACTAAAATGATTAAAGGTCTGAAGACTAAAACATATAAAGAACGGTTGGAGGATTTGGGCTTGGCTAGTCTAGAGAAAAAAAGAACTGGGAGGGACATGATAGTATGTTCCAGTATTTGAGAGGCTGCCACAAAGAAGAGGGGGGTCAATTTATTTTCAAAGGCAGAGCAAGAAGCAACGGATGGAAACTAATCAAGGAGAGAAACAGCCTGGAATTGAGGAGAAACTTCCTAACAGTGAGGACAATTAACCCATGGAACAGAAGTTGCCTTCAGAAGTTGTAGGTGCTTCATCACTGGAGGTTTTTAAGTAGAGACTGGACAGTCACTTGTCTGAAATGGTATAGGGTCTCCTGCTTGAGCAGGGGGCTGGACTAGAAGACCTCCAAGGTCCCTCCCAGCTCTGTTCTCATTCATTTGTGGCACTTCATTTTCACAATCAGCTCTTTGGGGAGGCTTACTTGATATTATTACACTAGCTTTTCTGAGCCGACGAGGCAGTATTTTATTCTCCCCAGACTTTTAAATCCTTGGTGCCTAAATCTACTTTTAATGACTAATATTTTAAATAATAATAATAATAGGGTGATTTTATTTTTTCGCATTTCTTTGATTTTATGAATTGTTCTTTTTAAAAAAAAATGGTTACTAAAACACAACTGAGAGGCAGCACGTAAATAAGCAAAATAGAGAAACACTATGAACAGAAGAACATTGCTGAATATGGTCAAAAACCTATTAAACCTGCATTCTCTTCCCACTGTACCAGATCATATCCTACCAGGAACCCACAAGCACAAGGATGGACAACTATGGCAACTTTGTGACCTGGGGACTTCAACTCCCAGAATTCCTGAGCCAGCAGGAAATCTGGGAGTTGAAGTCCACAGCTTGTAAAGTTGTCATAGTTGCCAACGCTGAGCAAGCAGGACCTCTCCTGTCTCCAGTTTCCCAATGATGTTTTCTTGGCCTCCTAATATTAAATTCAGTCTCAGGTTTGGGAGAAGGTTATGCTCCTAATAGGTGGAATTTGGATTTCCTTTATATAATTTCTTTCCAACTTTTATGGGGTTAGAAAGAAAAAAAGAACATATATGCAAAAATGAATAAAGAAACCAAGAAAATATCCAAGATGAAAATAATTTCAAGACTCCAATACAGATTTAAATACAGGCATGTTTGTATTCTAGCTACCTTTCCCTCCATCTGGCCTGGCCTGGTCACTCAGAACTTTGACAGTAACTATGGACAATCTAAAATACAGAGTTTATATTTCATATTTCTTAACCATTCATCCCCTTATGATGTATTTACAAGACAGGGCAGAGGGGGATAAAAGGAATTAAAAATTTTTGTCTGCACACCCATGCCAATTCATGCTTCGAATATGAAACGTACAGTGTAAGATCCAATTTGCCTTTGCCCCAGCAAAGAGAGAAGCAATGCAACCATCAACTTTTCAGCTCCTGGGCCTCTATGACCCTCTGGGTTGACCGTGGAGGCAAGTTTCACAAAACAAGATTAATGCAAGTTTCACCTCTCCTGCCTACAGGACAAACCTCCTGTGGGTGAAATGTTTGCTCATTCAACAAGCGTTACTTTTTAATTAGCCAATTAGCACTTTGTGGGTGCTGAAAACTCTGTGCAGGCATTATTGATATTCTATTGTGCTTAACCTGCTGAAATTAATGCTAAAGATACCCCAAATGAACCTGTCCCTCAACCCACATATTCTGGTGCCCACTTTCCATTGCTATTCCTGGTTCTAAACACCAAGGAGATTTATGAAGGGTAGAATTATTCTTGTTTCTAGTAAACCAGGGGTTCCACTTTTGCATCTTGAACTTTATTGAACACTCAGTGGTGATTGTCCTATCCCAAATATCAAAAAATAAATAAATCTGCCAGACTTCATGGGTTTCTATTGTTTGCCACTGCCACACTGAATTAGACTTAGGAAACATCTAGGGACAATCTAAACAAAACAAAACAGATACATGGAACTTTTACAGATGCTTTTCCTTCAGAAATGACATTGGCCTCCCTTGTGGAGGTGGACGGCATTGGCTGTCCCTTAAATTGAAGTGCTGGATAAAAAGTCCTTCAGAACAGGGGTCTCCAACCTGGGCAGCTTTAAGACTTGTGGACTTCAAGTTCCAGAATTCCTCAGCCAGCTTTGCTGGCTGAGGAATTCTGGGAGTTGAAGTCCACACAGGTCTTAAAGTTGCCCAAGTTGAAGACCCCTGCTTCAGAAAGGAACTCCAGCTACGGCAACAGTCTGTGTTGCACAAGTGTGCTGGTGGCAGAGCTGTGCAGGAACATGGGCAGGAAGGAGCCCTGCAAGAAGCACAGCACTCTCATCATCAAGGAGGCAAGGACAGAAGAGCTTCAGAATGAGTATAGAATTTAAAGAATTAGCTCTGGGAAATTTCTGGGAAAGAGGAATCAATTGCCTCTAAAGTTGATCTGAGAGACAGACACACAGCTCTTAATAAAAAGTCAGAGTGCTCTGGAGGGTTAATCTCGCAGCAGGTAAACACCTAGAGGAATATTTGATTATTGGTGAAATCTGCTGGAAGCATCAGCTACATTAGTAAAAGTGTGATTTATTGGGAAAAGGTAGAACTATACCCGGTACTAAAGAAAAGATGGGGTGGGGGTAGGATGCACTCTAATAAGGTAAAAGCAGATCTGCATGTACAGGAATAAAAACCAGCTCCTGAGATTAAAGAAGACAAGTTGTGTTCATCACAATTAAGGTTCACGTAAAATCCTTAATGCTCACTGAGTTTGGTGGTTTACTTGTGGATCTTACGCTCTTTGACTAGATAATATTATCAGTGCTCAAAGTTCGCATCTTTACTGTCACTAATTGTGCATCTTCATGTTTTTGCAAAAGATGATGGGTCTTATTTATTCATTAGAATTTGTCAAACAAAATCGAGAACAAGAATAGAATACAAACAATGTCAGGGACTATAGGCACGTTAGTGCACTTATGCACGCCCCCACTAATGGTCTCATTTGTAGATTAAAAAATCGTATTTTTTTAAAAAAAGTTCTGAAACTCAGACAGTTAAGAACTTTTCAGTGTGGAAGATTTCTTTTTTTAAGAAAAACTATAATAAAGCATTCATTTCCCTATTTAATTGTAGGATTAGTTGTCTGAGACTATGAGAGGCAAGTCGTTAGGTTGTATGGGAGGTATTTGAGTGTCCATAAAAGAAATAGCAATGGCTTGAGCTATGAAAAAAAGAATTCACTAAGGGTAATTTTCATAACTTGCTGCAAAGAGCACTGGCTTTAAAGAAGTTAAGGCAGAACCTATATTGGCTGACCCTACTAATAAACAGCAGCCATAATGGCTAATGGAATTTTTATATTCAGAGACAATATTCAACTGAGTGCCAACTATTAGTAAATAAAGATAACTCGAAGTCATTACTCATTATTAGTCTGACCCTCACCAGATTTATAAGGAAATCGTATGAATCCAAATCAAAGTTTTAGAATGCAAATATAATTGTGTGGACCTCTTGAGGAATCTTTTCATCAAAACAAGAAAAGAGCTGAAGCATAAATGAGACAGTATCTCTAGAAGTTTAACAAGCAGTTATAACTGAAGTTTTTTCAGATGCAACGGACTCCTAGAAAAGCAAAGCACTCTCTGTGTCTAATGGGGGGAAAAAAGGCAAGTTACCTTTGCAAACAAACCTTAGTGTAAAAGTATTTTCTCTCACTTAATAAGGTGAGCAAGCTTTATTTTTTGAGACTTCTCTTTCCAGTTTAAATATTTAGTTTTTATAACTGATTTTTTTCATGCCTGGGGATAAAGAGCCATTTAGTTTGTGACTTTAATTTCATTTTCCTGTTGCCCAGGTGTCTCTTATTGCCTTTTTTATTTCTTTAGATAAGAAACAGCACAAGCTTCTCAAATGCAAAATTCATTTGGCAAGTCTTTCTAATTAATGGGAGTCCTCTAGTGCCTGCTTCTGATCACAGAACAGGAATTCAAACAACTAAAGCAGACAGCTTCAGTTAAACCGAAGATAAACAACCTTCATTTTAATGTCAGACTTCTAGATTTTCAGGCAAGCCAAAGAAATTACTTCAATATTTTTGATTTTGCTCAAACAACTCATTAGGAGAGGCTGCTTCATTTCTCTTCTTTACTGCCAGGTACTTGCTTCAAAATAGGATCCTATCTTCGAGCCCTTAGCCTATCATAAATTCAATCTGATCCAAAATATCCACCCACTCTTCGTGGGGCCTTTGATACCCAACTGCCAAGCCTGCCCAGAGCTTCTAATAATTTGGGGCAGCTCTAGCATTCTAACTCTGGTTCTTATTGTCATCACCTCCAGTAATGCTTCCCTTGTTCTGGCAGCGGTTGAGGAACAGGCAATTAACTCTCTGCTTGGGGTGATGCATTTCATTGAGACTATACTTAGCCCATGTGCTCAATCAGCTCAAAGACTGCGTTTGTCTTGGTTTCATCAACAGCTGAGACAGAACACGTTGATTTGCAGATGCTTTTACCTTGATTTCTGTAACTGGCGAGGGAAACTTGCCGGCTCGAGGAAAAAGCAACAAGGTTAAAGTGATGATCACAGCAGCAAAGAAAACCAGAATGACTGAAAACCTAGAGAAATAGAAAGTTAATGCAGAAATCATCACAATATTTGAATACTAGCATCTCTTACTTGGTGTATAATCTACATTAGTTCTTGCTCATAAGCCAAACATTAGATGTACAGGTAGTCCTTGACTTACGACAACTGATCTCAAAATTGCCACTGTTAAGTAAGGCAGTTGTTGAATGAATTTTTGTCCCATATTATGACCTTTTTGCAGCAGTTAAGCGAATCACTGCAGTTGTTAAGTGAATCATGAGATTATTAAGCAAATTTGGCTTCCCCCACTGACTGCTTGTTGAAACCATCTGGGAAGGTTACAATAGTGATCATATGACCTCCGAACAGTGCAACCATTATAAATATATGACAGTTGCCAAACACTCACATTTTGATCGCGTGACCATGAGGATGCTGCAACGGTAGGTTTGAAAACTAGTCATAAGTCACCTTTTTCAATGCTGTTGGAATTTGGGTCACTAAAGGGATGATTGTAAGTCAAGGAATCCCTGTACGTCTTTACTTCTTTTGATGAAAAAGAAGGTAAACTCTGGGGTTCCTGTCTTTTCCCCTACCAGCCATGACGTAACACTTTCTGTGAACCCTAAAATTACATTAGTAAGCAGAACAAGGGCCATCAAGTCCAGAAAGGGAAAAGGAAGAAGGCATAGAAAGTGCCAGGCATCAGATTATAAAATGATAATCTAACATTTAATTATACAGTCTCATATTTATTATGCTTCTAATCAGCTTAATTACTGAAATTCATAACTCTGAACTGATTTGGGGAGGATCTGTCTTTATGTCAGGGTAATCTAGAAAATGAATTGTCATGTCTTATATTAAGTAACAACATATCTGACAATTTTCATTTGATGCAACTTTTTAGAGTACCTTTTAATAATAATTTCTCTGCAAAATCACATTACTTTTTGACAACAAAGTGCAAATTTTTTTTAAAGATTTCTTATGCTTTCATCCAAACAATATTAAAGTGATGTACTGTACATTAAACTTCTGGTTTTGAAAAAGGAACACCATGGTTCTTTAAAGTTTAGTAGTCACCTTCAGCATTACAAGAAGTAGTTGATTCAACTACTTCTTAATCTTGTATACTATGAAATATTTAGAGCAACCATAAACAGCTCTAGTCTGGCTCCCTGTTACTGAAATGCTAAATATGCATAAGCAATGCCAGTATGCTCCATTCACTTGAGAAATATTGACCTATTATTGAACAACTGCTTATTACAAGCTCTTTACTCTCATTGGAATAGCCTCTCCAGATAGTCAGGGAACATTGTTCACTAACTCAGAATGAGGGAAAAAATAGAAAGTGGAGATTGCTATATAGCTACAGCACAGAGCGAAGACATTTGAAATTGTATAAAAGCTTTGCTACTTCAAAGAAAGCTTTACATGTGACACTAATACAAAGGAACAATGCCAGATACAATTAAGAAAATTCACAGAGGACAACAACAGCATTAATGAGAAACAGCAGGTGCCCAATAAGAGAAGTGATTCTGCTGAAAGGATTGAATCACCTTTGTACACAGGTCAGCAGGTCAACAGTTAACATGATCAAGTGGGATCATTCCACTGGTCCAGAAACCTGCAACTGCAGTGAGGCAGGCTGTGTAAAATGTCCTTGTTGGGACCAGGCAGTCTTTCATAGCAGCATTTTTCTACAGCCAATGTAAGAGCATACAAATATGCTCAACAGTGAAAAGAAACAGAACCTGGAGAATGAGTAGAATAAATGCCGGGGAGGCTTCCTGGAGACTGGATCATACTCTGCAATCTAACAGCTACTGCCCTGACAGGTAAACATGAACATATATCAACATTAGGAAATTTACAGAGCTAACACTCCAGAGAATTGAATGATCTAATTAAAAAACCACCTCATTGCTGCTCAGGTCACCAGTGTTCATCACCATGAAAAGTCTTTGTTAACATCTCTTTTGTATTACATAGTGTTAGGACAATTCAGGTTAAGAATCTCCAACATTTGAACAAAAATCTCCTGCTTTCTCAAGCTTTGCCTGAAATTCATTCGAAGAGCAGCTTCCCCTCCATTTATTTTGCCAGTAATAGAGATCTTACCTAGCAAGTCCAGAAGCTCTGGATAACAACATGCACAGCAGTAAAGTCAAGACCCAGACCACTGCCAAGATGAATACTCCAGGCCCAACTCCAAGTATTGTACCAGTCATCCTTTTCTCTGAAAGGTCAAGAAAAGTTAAAGGGAGCTTCATAAACTCTGTTATTTTTATTTATAATGTATTAAAATTGTCATTTCTTTTTCCATTTGCATCAACACCCCTCTGTTTTCCAAGCAGTATGGCAACCATGGAGGGAAATAAACCAATAGATGCCACTCTTCTTTGCTGCTTCATTTACTTAAATGCTGTGCTACTACTCCCCTTCCTCCAGGAAGCACTGGGTTGCATAGATGGTTCACATGCATAAAATTCTCCCAGGCCTGTGGAACAAGGTTAATCAAAACCAGGTAACATCATGATTGAAAGATGGGAAGAAAAGGACAGGCATGAATCGACTTACGACCACAACTGAGCCCAAAATCTCCATTGCTAAGCAAGACAGTTAACTGAGTTTTGGCCCATTTTACGACCATTCTTGCCACAGTTGTTAGGTGAATCATTGCAGTTATTAAGTGAGTAACATGGTTAAGTGAATCTGGCTTCCCCATTGATTTTGCTTGTCAGAAGGTGCAAAAGGTGACTCTGGGACCATTCACGCATCATCACAAAATCTCCAGAACCATAAAGCCTACAAACTTGAAATTTGGCATGTATGTTCCTCTTGGCTTCTAGGTGCTCACTAAGAAAGGATTTTTCTAAACGACCCCCAGAGCATTAGTAGTTCCTATATTATTATTATTAACACTCTCTGATACTAAGGAGTTCTACTCCCCCTCCCCACCCGAAAAGAAATCTATTCCAAATGCAAAACACAAGCAGAGGAGTTTCACTTTCACGTTCACTTTCACAGCACTAAGCAGCTCTAATACAGAACAGTTTAGCTAAGCCACGCCTAGGCTCCTTGCTGTCTCCTTGCTCACAGCAAATACTGTTTCAGTTTCCAAACAGCCCTCAACTCTCTCACACTCTGACAGGACACTAGCCAGATGAATACCGATGGATACTGGTAGGCAGTGGCAGAATTATTTCCCCTTATTTTCCTCCCCCAAAACTAAGCCCGACCACATAGTTTCATAGCGAAGCACAAGTATAGAGCTATTTATAAATACATGCCAGTTGCTAAGCATCTTAATCTAACCATGGGGATGCTCCAATGTCATAAGTGTAAAAAAACAGTCATGTTGCTTTTTTTCAGAGCCACTCATTTTTAGACAGTCACTAAATGAATGGTTGTAAGTGGATTGCCTGTTGAAAAAATCTGATCGTTCTTAGATGGCAGCAAAGAGCATATGGCCCGTTCGTGTGGATTTTTGCAGCCCAGCTCCAGTAATCCTGAGGAAAAAGCAGCTCAATGGCTGTATTCTCACAACATGTCATCTTATGCACGATTCCCAAATAAATCTTCCGAATCTGCACAATAGACTGTACAGCATAAGACTAAACAAGGGTTGTGTTCACACAACACGGTGCACCAAAAGACAGCTGGCTGATCTGGTGCATCCATCTGTTGTGTTTTAAATCAGGGATCTCCAACCTTGGCAACTTTAAGCCTGGAGGACTTCAACTCCCAGAATTCCCCAGCCAGCTGGCTGGGGAATTCTGGGAGTTGAAGTCCTCCAGGCTTAAAGTTGCCAAGGTTGGAGACCCCTGATTTAAATCAGTACCTCTTCCTGCTTTCAATCATGGCCATTAGAGAGGAAATACTTCCAATTCTCCCTCTCTTTCCCTCCCCGGACCAGTCAAAGTGGCCCCCGTGGCACAAGCAGGATTAAAATAATTAAAATTAAAGGAATCATTGTAAATCTAGCAGACAGAGAGACTATCCTGCTCAAAGCTTCCCCGGTGGAATTCCTGCCTGCCTTAAAGCAAACTAAAAACATTTTTTTAAAGTTAAGGATCCGGCCACGAGACAGAAATAATATCAATAAAAATAAAACAATAAAAATAAACGTGGCCTTCCACGCGTGACCGCACCTACCCCCAAACTCCTTGCCTTCCGAAAGCATGCAATCTTAACCAATCCCAGGAAAGCTTTGAACGAGATACTTCCCGGGAGAGCCAATAAGCGTTGGTCTTGCTTTTCCACTGTCGGGTCGGATTGGCGGTTGCTCGGGGCAACCCGAAGCTTAGCGGAGAGGCAGGCGGAGAGAGTGCGAGCGCTTCGCCCGTCTGCCTACGGATTGGTTCAGAGGAGGCGCCATCTTCACCAATCGCCTTCGCCCGTTCGGCGTGACGTCATCGCCTTTTCTCCCTCTAAATCTGGGATGTGATGTTTTGGGAGTCTGGCCCGAAAATCACTTTGCAGGATTTCTAATGTGGATCAAATGTTCGCCCTTCGCCTTTTTTTTTCTCTCTCTCTTTAATAAGCAAAGTTATTTACAGTATAAACTTATGTCTTTCCCTGCCCATTTTTTTGCTCACCTGGTTGAAGAAACAAAAAGAAGCACAATTTAATGGCATTGAAATAGGTGCTAATTTAACACTCAGGATTAGCTAAAAACAACCACCACCACCACCAAATCCTGGCAAATCAAAATGAAGCACCTGCAAGAACAGGCTGCAATAACAGAAATAACAAAAAGAACAGCTCTCTCTTTTTCCAATTTGCGCAGATATTATCTGTTACAGTGTTTAATAAACCAGAATACAAAATCAGCAACGTGATTGCTGATCATGGGTTGCTGGGTTGCACCCAGCCAAATTTGGAAAACAGATTCTCCTTTTTGGTGAGGGCTTTGTTAAATACTTCTGCTAATTGGGATCGTTCTTCAATTATTATTTTTTCACCCCACTTTGGCAAGAACTTGCTTGTGCGGGTGTGTGCATGTGTTAAAAATGTTATAAGAGGAAAACATCTCACACTTGTTTTGCTTGCTTATTTGCAACATTAGGGAACATCTAAAATAGAAACACTTGTAATATCAATTTGAGAAAATTGCCATCTGTCCTTTCTTTTCCCAGATATGTGTAAGGAATTGCTATTCTTCTGGTTTGTTTTAAATTTCATTGGAATATGTTTAAATAATACCAGATCACAGGAGTTGCTTGTATTCTGCATATTAGGGGCCAACAACCTTTTGAGCATCAGGGAACAGTTCCACGGAGAGAGGTTTTTCTGTGGACCGGAGGGGGTGTGGTTTCGTGTGCTGCCTGCATCCCACGGATGTGGCTTCGCTTGTTTGCGTGGCCCAGTTTCTGGCATGCTGTGGACCAGTGCCAGTCCATAGACTGGAGATTGGGGACCCTTGCTCTATATCATCTCCAGGCCTTCTCAAAATGGAAGGAATCACTTTCTCCTTCTTGCATTTATCAATTGCTTGTCGTTAATAAAATGGGAAATACATGCTACTTGGACTAGAGGGTTACAACTGTGGGAGAACAGAATGGGGCTTCTTGGAAGAACCTGGGACCAGGCATTTAGGATATAAAATGCTGGACTAAATAGAATTTTGATACGATACAGATGAATGTCAGAGCCAATGGCAGCATAGAAATGGAAGGCATGGAACATGGGCCATTGAATCATTAGCATCAGTATTTTAGCAGTTGCAATCCAGCAGGTGAACATAGATTTACTTCATATGTAATGAACTAAAATGTAGTGATAATCTTTTATGCCCACTAAATACCCTCTGATCCTTGGGCGGATTAAACCATAGAGCAATAAAACACCATCATTGTATAGATAAAAGCAATAACATTTATTACAACAAAGCAACAGATGAAAATTGCAATGAAACCCACAACAGCCAATAAAACAAATGTGTTGCTCTTGGGAAGACATTCAGAGTTTTGGGTGCTAATGCTGAAGAGGGCCTTTATTCTCCATTTATTTGTTTTCCTAGGATGCTTGGAAATGTCTTCAAATGAATATCTCTGAATTTATAGGTAAATAAATGTCTGAAATGGTATAGGGTTTCCTGCCTCAGCAGGAGTTGGACTAGAAGGTCCCTTCCAACTTTGTTATCCTATATTAGCAAATTGAAATGTGATTTTTGTCACTTCATTGTTGCTTGGTTGTTTTCAGGCAGATCACTTCAGCCATCAAGTGGACTTTCTAAAGATAATTGCATCTAAAACTGTTGAGAGCTTTCTCAGTAATACCAAAGATGTATGATAAAATTGAGGAACCCCTTTTCACACTCCAAATCTTGAAATGAAGATACTTCTTCTTTCACCCAAATTACAGCAAAGAAGAACACAGGAGAGGAAAAGAATCTGAGAAATTTGTAAAAGCATTTCAGCTATGAAGTAGAACTCATTATACATTCCAGATTAGCAACTTCCTTCCTGAGTGATCACTTAAGAGTGAAAACATTCTACCAATAAACTTTCCCATTAATGCAGCTTTCCTCCTGATTTGACTGCCAAAATTATTGGAACCTAAGCTGATAAAGCACCTCATATTTAGAGGTTGGGACTGTAGTTCAGAGGTAGACCAGATCTGTATGCAGAAATTCATAAGCCCTTGCTATTTCTGACCTAAAAAAAGCTCAAGCAACAGATGATTGGATTGACCTTTGAAGAACTTGAAACTGAAACAACAGTGAGCTAGAAAGCAAACAATCTGATCCAACATATAGTAACCTCCTGATGCCTTCCTTAAATTGCAAAATAAATAATTTGTTGTATCTGTTTTCCCCCCATCTTCACAGTCACATTGATAGTTGCATTGTTGGTGTCAAAACTTTGAAAGTTAGTATATATCATTGAAGCATAAAGTCAATAAAGAGAATGGGTAGAGAACCTGGGCATAAAAAATACATCCCCTTCACTTAAAGCCTGCCTATGGCTGAAAGGATAGGGAGCCAAGTGCTTGTGTGTAGAGGGGAATACTGGGAAGATGGGGAGAAATAAATGCAAGCAGAATTCATCATGATGATGAGGTCCCCATAATTAGGGCTAGGTGCATCTCCCTAAGAGAGATTCTGTGTTGAAAATTGTCCCTTGACAATTCTACCACAATAAAAACTCCATGTAAGAACCTGGCATTTTATAGATTGTAAGAAGCACAGATTGTTTAAAAATGTTTGAACTTCAGGATCAAGACTGAGTTGCAGTTTTATTTCTCTTAAGTCTGAGATTGTTTTGTTCGGTGACAATGTATGGTTTGAATTTATTTTTTCCAACATTTCATGAAGTCTCCAGGGCCATTTTGGTGTATTTGGAAGCTGTCTTATGTCGTGTTTTATGCATGTTAAGCCATGGCATGTTGCATCAACCACAAACGGCAGTTAAATGGCACATTCAAAAATCCCCGATTTCAAACTACATTGACAATGAACAACACCAGTTTGATTGGGAAGGAACAAAAATCATTAGCCATACCAACACCCACCACAAACATGAATTTATCAAAACCTAGTATTCTCCCAAAGGAGCAATTAGCAAGCATATTTTTGTGAAAGCAAAGACGACGTCCACAATCTCAAGAAGTTTAACCCTTTTTATTAACGAATAACTGGTTGCCGCAGTAGCCGCTAAATGTGCGGATCGGCTGATGGGAGCGAGCAACAGCTGACACTGTCTGACAGCTCCCTTTTATATCGCTCGCTGTCAGACAGCTCAGCCAATAGGAACGAACTTCAGTTCCCGCTCAACTCTGCCGAATGTAACACCCCTCCCCACCAGTCAGGCACATGCGTAGTCATTGAGATAGGTGGGGCATTGTCTAGTCCGGCCTGACCTACACAATTCGGCTTGTATGGCCAACGAAGAAGGATCGCTTGCAGGACCTGCAGTCACCGTGGGCATTGCTGGACCCTTCTCCGTAGCTGGCTCGGAATCAGGTGGAGGAACTTCAAATGGTAGGTCGACCTCTCGTGGCGGCTCGTTGACCGTTGTTTCACGCCTCAGCGTGTCGGCCTCTCCAAGTTCATGTTGTTGAGCACCGGCCAGCTCGCTATCTGACAGGTCCTCCGGGGTCTCAACCCAACACCCTCTCACATGGTCTCCATGTCGGCACCATCTGACAAACTTATTTTATATGATTTCGGCCCTGTGACTGCCACTATTTTACCCGGCAGCCACAACAGATTACCCACAAAATTCTGGGTGTAAACTAAATCTCCGATCTGGAAAACCCTAACTCCACTAAAGGAATCTAACGGAACAGTTGGGGCATAACTGGGGTGGAGTCTGTCCATGTGATTCCTCAACTTTTGCCCCATTAACAACTCTGCTGAGGAATGATTGGTAACTGTACTGGGGGTAACATGTTGCATTAGCAGATATTTCGCTAATTTAGAATGCCAGTCCTCACCCTCTAACTCCCCCAGCACTTCCTTGGCGGCCCTTACAGCTCTCTCCGCTTGGTCATTAGAAGCCGGGTGATAGGGCATGACAAGCGCATGTCTTATGCCCCGGCTTGCCAAGAACAAGTCAAAATTTGCTGCAGTAAACTGTGGACTGTTGTCCAACACTAGGATGTCAGGAAACCCATGGGTTGCAAAAAGGCAATCTAATGCTTTGATAACCATATCTGATGTGGTAGAATGCATGAGGGTCAGCTCCACCCACTTAGAATATGAGTCCACAAGGATAAGGAAAGTGTGGCCCTGGAAAGGCCCTGCGAGGTCGATATGGACCCTAGCCCATGGAGACTTAGCAGACTCCCATTTGCCAGAGACAGCAGCGGGTGGGGCAGCTCTAGAGGCTTGGCATGCCTGACAAGTTCTAACCTTTGCGGTGATGTCAAAGTCTATGCCAGGCCACCAAACATAGCTCCGGGCTAAAGCTTTCATGCGGGCCATTCCTGGATGGCCCTCGTGCAAACTATTCAATATCCTAGGTCTCAGGTGGCTAGGGACTATTACCCTGCATCCCCACAGTAGGCAGCCTTGCTGGATGGATAAGTCATGCTGCTTTGCTCTGAAGGGCAGAAATGGGGCATCTAAAGAACTTTCCGGCCACCCCCTCCTCACCCAGTCTAATACCTGTAAAAGAATAAGATCGTTAGATGAGGCTTTAGCAATGTCCACAATCATGACAGGTAATTGATGATCGTCAATCAATAGTATCAATGAGGATGGCATGGGGTCTTCAATTTTGTTTGGCGAGGGGCAACAGCTTAACGCGACTGCATGTCCAAGATGTTTGCCGGCCCTGTATGACAAAGTGTAGGAATAGGCAGCCAGGAATAATGTCCAGCGGGTCATCCTAGGGGACAAAACAGGGGGACTTTGACGATCACTGGACAGGATACCAAGTAGAGGTTTGTGGTCCGTCACTAACTGGAAGTGGTGGCCATACAGGAACTCGTGGAACCGTTTAACCAAGGCAGCAGTCGCCAAAGCCTCCTTATCGATTTGGGAATAATTTCTTTCTGTAGTTGACATAGTTTGTGAAAAGTAAGCTACCGGGGCTTCCACCCCACTTGGCAATATATGAGCAAGGACAGAGCCTATACCAAAAGGAGATGCATTGCAGCATAGTACTAAAGGTTGTCAAATTGTATCAAAATGCTGTTGGATGAAAGCAGCGATTTGACAGTGTCAAAAGAGTCCTGTTGTGTTGGTCCCCAAATCCATTGCACTTGCGCATCCAATAACCTGTGAAGAGGTTCCACAATAGAAGCCTTGTGAGGAAGGAATGAGGCATAGAAATTTAGGAGCCCTAAAAAGGCTTGTAGTTCTTTTTTGCTCTTTGGAACTGGGGCTTCCTTAATGGCTTTAACTTCAGATTCTGTAGGGTGAATCCCTTGTGCATCAATGTGGTAGCCCAGAAAGTCTACTTGGGAAACACTGAATTTGCATTTGTCCATTTTTAATTTGAGTCCTGATGTCTGGAAACATGTTAAGACCTGTCTAATGCGTGCCAGAAGGTCTTGTTTTCTTCTTGCAGAAATAATGACATTGTCAAAGTAGGGTATAACCCCAGGGATGCCCTGCAGCAAATGTTCCATAAGGCATTGGAATATGCCAGGAGCCAGAGAGACCCCAAACTGCAACCATTTACATTTGAACGCACCCCTGTGCATCACAATGGTTTGGGCCATAGCAGTTGTTTCATCAACAGGCAGCTGTTGATAAGCTTGGGCCATGTCAAGCTTAGCAAAGATGGAGCCCTTTTCCATTGAATGGAGATTTGAATTACAGGCTCAGGGTATGCGTTAGTGCACAAGGCCTTATTCAATGTGCTCTTATAGTCTGTGCATAATCTGATGGAGCCATCATGTTTAATTGGGGTCACTATAGAGGTTTCCCATAGTGCATAATTTACAGGCTCCAGGACCCCTTGGGATATCAGTTTGTCTAGCTCTTTATCCACTTTTGGTTTTAAGGCAAAAGGGACACATCTGGGCTTCAATCTGATTGGTGTTATTGCTGGGTCTAATGCAAATGAAATTGGGGAGCCCACATACTGACCTAACTCTTCATTGAAAACATCTTTAAACTCAGTTAACAGTGACTCAATGTCCTGGCTTTGAGTGCAATGTATTCCAGTCACTTTAAGACCCAAAGCGTCAAACCAGTCTAACCCTAGCAAACTAGGTAAGGTGCCTTCTACAATAGTAAGGGGTAAACATCCCTTGAACTCTTGGAAATTAATTGAAAACTTGCCTGTCCCTATGACCGGTATGTTCTGTCCTTCATAGTCTGTGAGAGATAGATTGCAAGGTTGAAGTCACTTCATGGAGATAGTCGGAAGCAGCCTCTTCAGGGTGCTCCAGGAAAGTATGGAAAGGGACAAGCCGGTGTCTATCTCAATTGGGCACTCTTTACCTTCTAACGAGATGGTTACATGAATTTTATTAATGCATAACTGTTGCGATAAACTGTTTAGAGATTCAGTGGGAGATGCTCTGGTAACAGTAAAACACTCATCTCTCTGTTTCTGGTACCTAACTTGAGGCTGAGACTGTGCTTGTGACATTTTTTTCCAGATTTGCAGACCCTAGCTATATGGCCCTTGCACTGGCAGTTTAAACAAATAGCATTCCTAAATCTGCAGGCAGGTCTTAAATGATTACCCCCACAACTTAAACAAATTACCTGCGCTGCAGAAAACTGCTGTGGTTTGTTTCCTGGGTTCCAGCCTCTTTGCTGTGGAAGTTGTTGGTGATTTGTGAGGCAATTAATGTCTTCTCCATAATCTAAAAGCTCGTCAAGGGCAAACTCTTCAAAATGTACAGTAGCATTTGGCTTTGCCACTGGACTGCTAGTCGCGGCTTGGATCTCAGCCACAGAGAGATTGGACATCTCTGCGGCTTGAGTCTCTTCTATGGCCATCTTTAAAGTGAGGTCACCCTTTGCCAACAGATGTTTTTGAAGTCTGAGGTCTCTCACTCTGCAAACCAATTGATCGAGCAGCATGTCATCGAGCTCTTTGAAATCGCATTGCAACGCTGCTGTTCAGAGAGCAGCCATATACATACTAATGGTCTCCCCTTCTGCTTGTGCCCGCTGCCTAAAAGCATGTTGCCTAGTGATTCGAGAGGGCTTGGGAGCGTAATGGTTACTAAGGATTTCCTGGAGGGCTACCCAGGAAACCTCTTTGACAGATTGTGGCACCAATAAAGCAGTGGCAGTGTCGAAGACAGCCGCCCCACAGAAACTTAGGAAATAAGTTTTTTTCCTGTGATTCGATATGTCCGCCAAATCAGCAGTGTCTAGGAAACACTCGAATCAGTTAATACAAGTTTCTGTTGTAGGATGGAAACACAGGAACAATGGAGGGAAAGACATCTTGTCAGCCAGCTGAGGTAACTTCACGTAGTGCTTCGAATCCTTCAGGAATCTTGTGTGTCTTCACCGCATTGATCCCATCCTCATCGCCAGTTTTGTGAAGGCAAAGATGACGTCCACAATCTCAAGAAGTTTAACCCTTTTTATTAATGAATAACTGGTTGCCGCAGTAGCCGCTAAATGCGTGGATCGGCTGATGGGAGCAAGCAACAGCTGACGCTGTCTGACAGCTCCCTTTTATATCACTCGCTGTCAGACAGCTCAGCCAATAGGAAAGAACTTCAGTTCTCGCTCAACTCTGCCGAACATAACACGTATGGATTTAGATTCAGCATATGAATCAGTAAGGAACCCGACCATTGAATGACCAATCAACAAGAGAACCAATCAGCTGCTCAGAATTTAAATATAGCTCCAAATGAACAACCAATCACATGACCAACTGACCAAACTGGCACACAAGGCATATATAAGCTAAAGAGGATCCTGCTGATGATGTTACCTAGTCTGATCACAAAACGTTCGGTAACTACAGGTGAAACTCGAAAAATTAGAATATCATGCAAAAGTTCATTTATTTCAGTAATGCAACTTAAAAGGTGAAACTAATATATGAGATAGACTCATTACATGCAAAGCAAGATAGTTCAAGCCGTGATTTGTCATAATTGTGATGATTATGGCTTGCAGCTCATGAAAACCCCAAATCCACAATCTCAGAAAATTAGAATATGACATGCAATCAATAAAACAAGGATTGTACATAGAACAATATCAGACCTCTGAAAAGTGTAAGTATGCATATGTACTCAGTATTTGGTTTGGGCCCCTTTTGCAGCAATTACTGCCTCAATGCAGCGTGGCATGGAAGCTATCAGCCTGTGGCACTGCTGAGGTGTTATGGAAGACCAGGATGCTTCAATAGCGGCCTTCAGCTCTTCTGCATTGTTTGGTCTCATGTCTCTCATGTCTCTCTTGGCAATGCCCATAGATTCTCTATGGGGTTCAGGTCAGGCGAGTTTGCTGGCCAATCAAGCACAGTAATCCCACAGTCATTGAACCAGATTTTGGTGCTTTTGGCAGTGTGGGCAGGTGCCAAGTCCTGCTGGAAAATGAAGTCAGCACCCCCATAAAGCTCGTCTGCAGAAGGAAGCATGAAGTGCTCCAAAATCTCCTGGTAGACGGCTGCGTTGACCCTGGACTTAATGAAGCACAGTGGACCAACACCAGCAGATGACATGGCTCCCCAAATCAACACAGACTGTGGAAACTTCACACTGGACTTCAAGCATCTTGCAGTGTGTGCCTCTCCATTCTTCCTCCAGACTCTGGGTCCTTGGTTTCCATATGAGATGCAAAAGTTGCTCTCATCAGAAAAGAGGACTTTGGATCACTGAGCAACAGACCAGGTCTGTTTTTGTTTAGTCCAGGTAAGACGCTTCTGACGACATTTGAAGCCCATGTCCAGGATCCGTCTTTGTGTGGTGGCTCTTGATGCACTGATTCCAGCCTCAGTCCACTCCTTGTGAAAGTCCCCAACACTTTTGAATGGCTTTTTCCTGACAATCCTCTCCAGGCTGCAATCATCCCTGCTGCTTGTGCATCTTTTTCTTCCACACTTTTCCCTTCCACATAACTTTCTATTAATGTGCTTTGACACAGCACTTTGGGAACATCCAACTTCTTTTGCAATTACCTTTTGAGGCTTTCCCTCCTTATGGAGGGTGTCAGTGATGGTTTTCTGCACAACTGTCAGGTCAGCAGTCTTTCCCATGATTGTGATTCCTACTGAACCAGACTGAGAGACCATTTAAAGGCTCAGGAACCCTTTGCAGGTGTTATGGCTTAATTAGCTGATTAGAGTGGGACACTTTGAGCCTAGAATATTGCACCTTTTCACAATATTCTAATTTTCTGAGATTGTGGATTTGGGGTTTTCATGAGCTGTAAGCCATAATCATCACAATTATGACAAATCATGGCTTGAACTATCTTGCTTTGCATGTAATGAGTCTATCTCATATATAGTATTAGTTTCACCTTTTAAGTTGCATTACTGAAATGAATGAACTTTTGCACGATATTCTAATTTTTTGAGTTTCACCTGTAAATTGAAACAAGCTTGGAGAGCAAGCCTCTGCCAAAATCTAAAACCTGAGCTACAATTATTTTCTATTATTTGAAAACTACATCTTAGTTCAAAATCTTAGCCAATTCAACTAGGAGTATTAATCTTGGTTGCTTCTCTTGCTGCAAATTACATTGGTATCTAGCATGCACATATACAGCCCCTACTCTGAGATATAGGAGCAGGATATACTGTATGCCATGATGATGATGGTGATCACCCATTTTTGCTTTAACTTGCTTCCTCATCTGCCTACTATTAGGTTTGCATGAAGAGACAGACGCGGAGTGCTTCAAGCTCTTTGTTTATTAGTGACTACAGCTCAGAACGAACCCGTTTTGGCTGGGCTGCAGCTGCTACTTATAGCCAGCAGCCGCAGTTGCCAGCCAATCAGAGTGCAGGTTTTCCCGCACTTTTTAAACCAATCATTTCTAACATTTTACAAGAACAGTTCAAACTAAACCAATGACATTCAAACCTACATACATAACACCTACCATCCTCTGAATTTGGTGTAGTGGAAGTGAAATAGACTCCTTCTAGATCTGGATGATTCACTTAATCTAAAACTGCCAAATATCCATTTAACTATGAACAATTTATCCTCCCCGCTGGGTGAATTTGCCAGTACTTCATAAGAAATGCCCTGAGGGACTGACTGCCTCATAAATGCTAATATTAAGACAGCTTCAAGAATAAGTCTTTACTTTGTGAAAATGAAAGATTATTTTGACCTTTTTCAAATTTACACAGGCAATGAATTTCTCTGTTGGGTAGATAGTTCTTTTAATTTAAAGTTCTATTCCCTAAAATGAAGGATATCAAGTTTCTGAGTATCAGATCTGGAGATTTTTACTGCAGTTTTCTGAAAACCAACTCTCTTATCATCACCTCTCACTACAATAAGAACCTTGCCATTACAACTGAATCTGGAACCAAGCTCCCTATTACAGGGTAAATAGATAAAACCCATCTCTAAAATCCTCAAATTGTATTGTGACAACAGTTTCAGACAGTAAGGAAAATGGCCTGGATGGAAGCTCCATTACCAAAGTGATGAGGACTAAAAAATACCTAAAGTCCATAACAGGAAGATAGTAGCAATCACAAGGAGCTCAGACAAACTGTTCCCTAATTTACAGGAGTATAAGAAAGGGCAGGAGGTACAGCATAAATTAAACTTAGAAGATTCTGATATTATAACTAATCTCAGTAAAAGTAGTTTTAGTCTTTTTTGTGGAACTGGTTTTTTGGTTTGGTTTATCTATGGGGCTGACAAAAGTAGTTGTGAACAGGAAGCCATCTATGGGTATAGTGTGATTATCTATAATGTGGAGACTTCGCAACCATGCAGTGATTTTCATATGACCCTGGATATATGTAATAATCATGCTGTATTCTTGCAGAACCAGCTTCTCAAGTAGCCCGGTGACATCCAACGTACGGTGATATTTGACTCAGAACAGATCTGTTCTCTGTTGTCATGCTGTGCTCAATAAAGAAAGCTATCAGGACAAGACTACTGATACATAGATAGTTCTTCAAAGTGATCTGCATGTTTAATTTTTATTAAAATGAGAGCGCTAGGAATGTTTAGCCTTGACAAAAAATATGATGTGGAGGAGCACAGAGATGGCCTTGAAGAAGAAATGCAAGCATCCACTAAGTTCAGATAGATAGGAGGGGAGGAAGAAACTCGAGTTTGCTCTACCTTGATTGTCTTTAGTATAAGAGGGGGGAACAGGAACTTCTAACAGGCCTTCAAGAGACTGTTATTATTCCATATAACAAGAAGAAAGATTTACATTCATTTGTATGATGTCTGTTTCCTAATCTCTTCCTTGAAGGGCAGGCAGGAGTGGAGGAAAGGTATGATAGCAGACTTTAAATACCTGAACAGATCTCACCGAGAAAGTGTCAAGGCTTGTTTAATACAGTATACAGGTAATCCTTGATTTACCAGAGTTCAACAGCACTGAAAAATGTGACTTTTAACTGTTTTTCAGTTACAACCTTTGCAGCATCCCTGTGGTTATGTGATCAAAATTTAGATGCTTGGCAACTGGTTCATATTTATGACCGTTGTTGTATCCCAAGGTCTTGTGATCCCCTTTAGCAACCTTCTGACAAGCGAAGTCAATGGGGAAGCCAGATTCACTTAACAACCAGATTACTATTTTATCAACTGTAGTGATTCACTTAACAACTGTAGCAAGAAAGGGGCAAAACTCACTTAACAAATGTCTCACTTAACAGACATTTTGGGCTCAATTGTGGTCATAAGTCGAGGACTACCTATAATTCCAGAGTGAAAGACCTGGAATAATAATCTCAAAATACAAGACTGCAGATTCAAGCTGTCAATGTTAGGAAAAACTCCCTAAAATAAGTACAGTTCAAGAATTGAATCAATAAAAGAGGTGACTTTCCTTCACTGGACATACAGTCAGTCCTCCACTTAACAACCAGAATTGAACCAGTTGCTAAGCATCTGAATTTTGATCATATGACCATGGGGATGTTGTAACAGTTGTGTGAAAAATGGTCATAAGTCATTTTTTCAGTGCTATTGTAACTTCAAACAATCACTAAATGAATAGTTGTAAGCTGAGGACTACCTGTATTCAAGAAAATGTTGACTCAGTTCTAACCAGCCTTTCCAGCTCCCTGACTCCATTTTTATTTTAACCTTTTCTTTTTCAACACAAGGCCTAAAGTATCCGAAGGTTCTCAAAACTTTATCATCACATCATAAAGAAGGAAACTTCATGCTACTATTGAGGGGAGATTCTTCTATGTTTATCTTCTTTTGTTGTGGTCTTAATCAAATGCTGAGCTTGTAGAACACCTGTAGAACAGAAGTGGAATAATAAAATAATTAAAGCTGGGCATCTTTTTTAAAATCACAACAGCTGATATTACATCTAAATAGAAGCCTTATGCTGACAGAAAATAGAAGACTGTGGTGCTAATTTTAACAAAGCAAAATAAATACAGCATTAATATACTTTTGTTGGCTTCTTAAAGTGGCATTTCACAATGGTTCCATGCGTTTCCAGATAGCAACATATTATGGTATTATCTACAGCATTGAATCTTCTATATATATAAAAGTGGAATACCACTCATGCATCATCACAAAATCTCCACAACTGCAAAGCCTACAAACTTGAAATTTGGCATGTATATTTCTCTTGGCTTTTAGGTGCTCACTAAGAAAGGATTTTTCGAAATGACCATCAGAGTATTAGTATTTCCTATATTATTTATTATTAACATGCTCCGATGCTAAGGAGTTCTACTTCCCCTTCCCACCTGAAAAGAAATATGTTCCAAATGCAAAACACAAGCAGAGGAGAGGAGTTTCAGTTTTAGTTTCACAGCAGCAAGCAACTTTAGTACAGAACAGTTGAGCTAAGCCACGCCCAGGCTCCTTGCTGTCTCCTTGCTCACACAGCAAATACTGTTTCAGTTTCTATGTTTCAGTTTCCAAACAGCCCTCAACTCTCACACACTGACAGGATGCTAGCCAGATGAATACCGATGGATGCTGGTAGGCAGAGGCACAATTTTTCCCCTTATTTTCCTCCCCCAAAACTAAGCCCGATCACATAGTTTCGTAGCGAAGCACAGGTATAGAGCTAATTTATAATATTTTGAACCATAGAATATTTCACTTTCGCCTTAGCAATTTAACTGTAGTGACCTGCACAGAAGTAGTAATTATTGTATATGTCTATTTAACAAATCAAGCTTTATCTGTTTTATCAATTATCTATGCACCTTACCTTAATATTAATTTACGCTTAAACTTTCCTGGTTTGTTGGATATCCAGAAATGAAAAGATGAAGAGTTTTCCCCCGATAAATCCATGTTTTAAAACATTCTAGATTAGAGATTAATCTTTTTTCTCTTCCGAGATACATAATTCTTAGAAGAAGAAAAACTTGCAAAGAACATTTTTTCTAAGGTCAAAGACAATTCCAGGTAATTGATAGATTTTGTATTTTTAAAAGTGGAAACCAACTAAATAATAGGCCTCATTTAAAATACAAACTGTTCAGAACAAACAATTGTTTCTTTACCCCTGAAGATTAAAATATATATATTCCTTGGGTAATCTGAAATCATCACAGTATCTAACATATTAATTAATTCTGGACATCTCTATTATCTTCATGCTAGTTTGTGGCATTTTGATAGTGCAGATAAAAGTATGCTATAATGTAAAGTTTGAAATTCAGGAGAGAGAGATATCATACCTGGATTGCAACGGACGACCCTAAAATTTGAAGGAGAAAAAGCTTTAGAAGGAAGGACAAGAATAGTAATTTGTTATTGCTTACATTTTGAACTCACATCAAAACCCATCAAGAGATCATTGTTAGAATATTCATCACTGATTTTCCCATAATGAAGGTAAGTAAAGCATTTCAGATAATAAAATCTGTTATGTATGCAGGTTTAAAGTCATTGGTTTAGTTTGAACTGTTCTTGTAAAATGTAAGAAACGATTGGTTTAAAAAGTGCAGGAAAACCCTGCACTCTGATTGGCTGGCAACTGTGGCTGCTGGCTATAAATAGCAGCTGTAGCCCAGCCAAAGTGGGTCCGTTCTGAGCTGTAGTCACTAATAAACAAAGAGCTTGAAGCACTCCGTGTCTGTCTCTTCATGCAAACTTAACACTGGCGATGAAGGTGGGATCTCCCTGAAGAAGAAGGCAACGCGGAACAGAAGAAGAGAGAGATGGCTGCACTGAACACCCTCCCAGCCCCATTCGATCTGACAGCAGAAGACTGGGAGTCGTCTGCAGATCGTTTCCAAATGTATCTGGAAGGAAACGATCTCGCCAACATTTCCGAAAAGCGGAAGAGGGCGGTCTTTCTCACGCACTGCGGTCCAGCAGTTTTCAAGATGGCGAAGGCATTGGCGGGAGCTGCAGACGTGAAGGTAATGGAATGGCCTGCTTAGAAAAGTTGTTAAGAGCCCATTACGTGCCACAAGTATCGTGCCTCATTAAGAGACACGAGTTTTACCGTCGGGATCAAGGGGAAAGCGAAAACGTAAACGACTTTGTGGCAAGTTTTTAGACACCATTTGCCTCCGTTGTGATAAAAGAGGACACCTAGCAAGAGTCTGCAAATCATCCAGAACTCCACCCAACAGAAGAAAGTTTGCTACAAGCAAAGACAAAGAATTCAAGCCTAACCATTTCTGTGAGAAAATGGGGCACAGCACAGAAGCAAATGGGAAGAATGAAACTCATCAAACAGTCACCATTGGTCATTCATCACCCTTAAGAAGTAGAAAAGTGCATGTCAAGGTATTTATTGAAGGAAGGCCTTGCCAAATGGAAGTGGACTCAGGCTCATACCTATCGATGGTGTCATGGGACACTATTCACAGTCTTCTTCCCAACATCCAGACGAAGCACTTCAAGAAGCAAGCATTGACTCTTTTTTTTTTTAAACAAATTTTATTCAATTTTTAACAATTTTTTAAAACAGCTATTTTCAGTAGACAGCATGTTCCCGGGTCGTCACTTTTACATGCAAATATGACAGTAGGTCTATATTCATTTTAAGCATTTAACTTCACTTCTATTCCATTTTAACAAATAAAGGGTCAAAGAAATTAATCCTAATCTCAAATCTTAATCTCAATCTGTGTAACCCCCCAGTTCATTTCAAGTTAATTGCAAACATATATATATATATATTAAAAACATCATTTATAAATCTTACAAATAACAATATATTTGCCCATCATATTAAAGATAAAGTTCATCCATATCTATCCTTTAATTATCTTCACATTGTTAATACTCTTTTATCATTTACAGAATTCTTTTGTCCATCAGATTTGCCCTTTCATCACATATTCTCTCCATAATTCTAAATCCGTACAGATTTTGACACTAAAAAGAATGAGAAAAAAAAACCTAGACTTGCCCCCTTTTACTACTTTGAAAGTGACACCTCAGTGGTTAATATAGTAGCATAATCATAATCATTCCCTTTAAAACGAAAGATAGAGAAAAAGAAAAGAAAAAAAAGAAAAGCTACCTTACAATATATCTCTAATCGATCGGGTTCTGCAACACATATCCCCCCCAAGGTTTATTTATGGTTCCAAGATAATAATAAAAATAACTAGTCTTGGTTATTGACAAATCTCATTTTTAGACGTTTTCTAAAATCATTTCAATTAATTCAATTTATCTAATCATCATTTGCCTTTCTTTTGTAAATAAGAAATAAAAATGTGACCTTTTACCAGTAAAGATTGTCAGTAACCCCTATTGTTTTACACTTTTATAATTACAATATATTCTTATTACCATTTCTTCATGCAGAACCCCCCTTTTTAATAGATTAGCCATTATCTCTATGCAAACAAGTTTCTTTATTATGTAATTCCCATGTCTTTCTATCTTTTGTTCTTGTTTCTTGTTCCTTCTCCTCTCTTTTATCCCGCTATCCCCCTTCTCTATCCAGTTTGAATCCCTCTCTCTCTCTTTACCTTTCTGCTCTCTATCCTTCTGGACCTTTCTAACATGCCTAATTTCATAAATGTTCCTTTTAATTACCTTCTTAAGTTTCATTTTTTTGACCATTCTCCTTTCCTTTTATTTGTATTAATCTTTGTGTTAGTTGTCTTCTTAAAATGGCTTTCACTTGTGCTGGCTCCCTTCTCCTCCCTTTTATCCTGCTCTCCCCTTCTCTATCCAGTTTGAATCCTCTCTCTCTCTTTAGCTTTCTGTTCCCTTTCCTTCTGAACCTTTCTAACATGCTTAATTTCATAAATGTTCCCTTTTAGATACTTTCTTAGGTTCCGTTTTTAGCCACCCTTCCTTTCCCTTTTATTTGTATTAATCTTTGTATTAATTGTCTTTTAAGATGGCTTTCTCTTGTGCTGGCTCCTCCTTTCCAAGGTTCCTTCTTCTTCTTTATTCAGCATTTCAATGCCCATGTTTTCTGCAATGAGCCAAGTTAGTTCAGTCACTTCCTGTAGCAGTTCTTTCATACTTTTAAACTCCATTTTTAATTCTTTGGATGGCCACCAGAATTTTTATTTTCCTTATTTCTCCTTCTTTAAATTTTCTATAATCCTAACCCAGGCCCAGAGTCTATATCAATATCACCAGTTAGTCCAGTAGTCCGTCTTTGTGTATTCAAGCTTTCACTTTCTATGAGTCTTGCTTTTTATTTCAGTGTCTCTTTAAAATGTAACAACTCCAATCCACAAAGGAACAAGATAGTTTCTTTCTTCTTTAACTTCCAATTTTTCTCCACAAAGTGGCACTTTCTGCACAGAGTCTTAACCCTTTCCTTTTATTTTAATATTCAAAATTTTCCAAGCCCCAAACTTAAGTTCTTACGCTGGCTTCTTCCTTTCCGGTTCGAAGCCCCTTATAGCTGTCAAAATATTTTACTTATTTTTCCTTCACTTGGAACTGCCGCTTCTGTTTCTTTTTTAAAAACTCATCTTTATCTTAATCCGGGGTGCCTTGATCTTACCATCCGATACTCCCGGTTCCTCTGCTGTCGACTTCTCTCTTTCCTCCTGCACCAATCTTAATCCCGTTGAGACCTTCTCTTCGAGGTGGCCATTTTGACCACCACTTCTTGACGTCTTCGGAGGGAAAAGACCAGACCAAAAGGGGAGATGCGGCTCCCCTCACTCTGGCTGGCAGATTTCCCTTTCTCCGCCGCCCTCTGAGGCAGCTTCAGCCCCAAACCTTGCAGGATCGGGCTCTCCGCAAGAGCCAGGCTGCGGTCGTGGACGATCACAAACCGCCGCCCGTTCTCGAGAAGGCTCAACCCGGAAGGGCAAGAAGCAAGCATTGACTCTTAAAGACTACCAAGGGAACAAGATTCCAGTAGTTGGAACAAGAGAATTCAACATGAAGTTCAAGGGCCACACCAAACACCTACCACTGACCATCGTGGACAAGGACCGGCCAAGTCTGCTGGGCCTTGAGTGGTTCAACCCGCTGGGCATCGAGGTGACTGGCATCAATCACGTGAGCAACACTGAGTGGGAAGAGGCCTTGAAGTCTGAGTTTCCAGAGATCTTCAGCAATGGATTAGGCAAGTACTTGGGGACCCCTATCTCCTTTAACCTAGATCCCAAGGTACAACCAATCCGTTTAAAACCCAGAAGGGTCCCATTTGCCTTAAAGGAAAAAATTGATGCACAATTAGATAAACTAATAGCCCAAGGGGTTTTAGAGCCCACTGATCACTCCAGGTGGGAGACACCCATAGTCACACCAGTCAAGGCTGATGGGTCAGTGAGAATTTGCGGAGACTATAAGGGGACATTGAACCATGCGCTACAACAGAGCGCATATCCAGTTCCAGTAGTGCATCTTTTATTACACTCTCTTGGAGGGGGCACAGTTTTTGCCAAGTTGGACCTGGCCCAGGCATATCAACAATTAACAGTTGATGATGCCACTGCTGAAGCCCAAACCATTGCAACCCATAGAGGTGCTTTCAAATGCAAAAGGTTGCAGTTTGGAGTAAGCGTGGCACCAGGCATCTTCCAAAGCCTTATGGAAAGAATGTTACAAGGATTGCCAGGGGTGGTGCCCTATTTTGATGATGTTTCAATTTCTGCTGAAAATGACACTCAGTTACACGAGAGACTCAGGGAAGTCTTAACCAGATTCAAAAAAGCGAGGTTAAAAGTCAAAGAAGAAAAATGCACACTTAGAACAGATAAAGTGGAATTCTTGGGTTACATGATTGATAAACATGGCATCCACCCCACAGAGGCAAAGGTTCAGGCAATCAAAGAAGCCCCCAGGCCAAAATGCAAAACAGATCTGCAAGCATTTTTGGGACTCCTTAACTTTTATCATATGTTTCTACCTCAGAAGGTAACCATTGCAGAACCCCTACATAGGTTGCTGGACAAGAAATCTGTTTGGGTCTGGGGGAGGAAGGAACAAGCTGCATTTAACAATATCAAGAGACAAATCACGTCTGATGCTGTGCTGATACAGTTCTCTGAAAACTTTCCTGTTGTTCTGACTTGTGATGCCTCCCCTTTTGGAGTGGGGGGTGGTGGTATTGAGCCATATGCTTCCCAGCGGGAGGGAAGCTCCTATTGCATTTTACTCTTGCACCTTGACTAAAGCAGAGAGGAACTACAGCCAACTGGATAAGGAAGCCTTGGCAATTGTAGCAGCTGTCAAGAAATTCCATGAGTATTTATATGGCAGAACATTTACTGTTGTCACAGATCACAAACCTCTTTTAGGTATTGTGGCAGGGGACAAACCAACGCCCACGATCCTGTCACCAAGAATGCTGAGATGGACTGAATTTCTTGCTGCTTATTCATACAAACTGATCCACAGACCTGGTAAAGACATTGGGCATTCAGATGCTTTGAGTCGCTGCCCACTTCCTTCACACATTGAGGACCCTGTTCCTGAGACTCATACCTTTTTTCTAGAAACTGTTGCCAAGCTTCCAGTACATGCTGCTCAAATTGCCAGAGAGACTGCCAAAGACACTTTATTGGCTCCTGTTATAGGCTGCATTAAGAAGGGTTGGCCACTTCAAGATCTACCTCAACTCGCCCAACCTTTCAAATCCAGGCAAACTGAATTATCTGTATTAAGAGGATGTATTTTGTGGGGTAACAGGGTGGTTATTCCTGCAAAACTACAAAAAGGAGTTTTGGAAATGTTACATGAGGGTCATCAGGGAATTGTCAGAATGAAGGGATTGGCCAGGAGTTATGTATGGTGGCCAGGTATTGACAAAATGGTTGAAAACTGGGTTGCTTCCTGTCCCAACTGTCAGGAAGTCAGGCCTGCCCCACCTCTCGCCCCCACACAGGAATGGGAATGTCCTAGGGGCCCATGGTCCTGGAATTTATCTGGCCCTACCAGAGGGCACACTTTCCTTATTATAGTAGATGCATATTCCAAATGGCTAGAGGTTATCCCTATGGCATCCACCACAACTGAAGTTGTCATCAAACAGCTTAAAAAGCTTTTTGTAACTCACGGGTTACCTGATGTGCTTTTTTCTGACAATGGCCCTCAATTTACATCCAACCTTTTTGAATCATATCTAGCACAACAGGGTATCAGAGATGCCCTGACAGCCCCTGGGCATCCTTTGGCTAACGGCCGGGCTGAACGTATGGTACGATTTACCAAGGAAAAACTTCAGCAATTGGGTCCAGGGGATATCACTGAAAGAGTTGAAAAACTTCTCAGTGCTCAGCATATCACTCCCAACCCCTCAACTAATTTGTCCCCAGCTGAATTGTTGATGGGTAGGAAACTCAGGTCTCCCCTTGATCGCCTTCATCCCACTTACGCACCCAACGCACCACTAGATTCCACTAGCAAAATTCGCACATTCACTGTGGGTGATTCTGTTTATGCTAAGAACCTTATGGGTGAACCATTATGGATTCCTGCTGAGATAACCCAAATCACAGGCCCCAGGTCTTACAGGGTACAAACGGAGGATGGTGTCCTCTGGAGCAGGCACATTGATCAATTAAGATCCAGATTGCCTCAGGAGCATCGCTTTTGCTCCTCTCTGGTTCCCATACCTACTGCCTCTTCTAGGGGGGAAAGGGAGGATCATGAGTGTAATCAGCAAGCAAGAATCAACCCCATGTGTAACGAGCTAACACGACAGGAACCATCCCAAAACCTGTCACAATACCAACAACCATTTTCACAAATGGAAGATTGCACATCACTACCTGATTTAGGTGCTGACATTGGGTTGGGTATGGATTGGGAGGAGAGACCAGGTTGTAGTAACCAAACAGGTTCTTACGATTACTGTAAGTCCTAGTAAGGAAATGTCAGCAGACACATTTCCTCCCTCACAAGGTGAGAACCTTAAAACATCTGAACCACGTAGGTCTCAACGTACACGTAAGAGCCCCACCTATTTAAAAGAATACATTAGATAGGCTGGGGTTTGAGTATGGACTGAACCTAGTGGGGAGGAGTTTTATGTATGCAGGTTTAAAGTCATTCGTTTAGTTTGAACTGTTCTTGTAAAATGTAAGAAATGATTGGTTTAAAAAGTGCGGGAAAACCCTGCACTCTGATTGGCTGGCAACTGCGGCTGCTGGCTATAAGTAGCAGCCGCAGCCCAGCCAAAGTGGGTCCGTTCTGAGCTGTAGTCACTAATAAACAAAGAGCTTGAAGCACTCCGCATCTGTCTCTTCATGCAAACTTAACAAAATCAATGCTAGAAGGAATATTGGACATCAAGTTCAATCCTGTTCTAAGTATAGGACCTGTACTAAGCTTCCTGATAAATATCTATCCACCTTTTGGACATTTGATTATCCAAGGGTCTCCAAACTTGGAAAGTTTAAGACTTGTGGACTTCAACTCTCGTAATTCCTCAGCCATCCTGAAGAACCATTCTTCCAAGACTTCCTGCTGTCTTCTAAGCAACTTATATTTTAACTGTTCCCTATTATTTAACTAAGACATTCTTCCTTTAATTACCACTCCTAATTCTAGTACTACCTTTAGAATAACAAAGACGTCTATTCCACCTGAAGGTGGCCATTGGCTCCAGGTCAAGTCAGCGTTTAGCATCGACCTGAGTATATAAGACCTTAAGGCCATGCTATCTCCATTTGTCTCTCTCCCACTCTGCTGGGGATGTGCAAACGTATAATCACAATCAGAACAAGGTGATCAAAGAACTGATTTAAATCTCTGCAAAGGATGCTTTAATTAACTGAAATTGTATGGAAAGAAAGTGAGTTGAACAAAAATAGCAAATTGCATTGTTACCGACTGTAAGCAGTTTGCATTTAGAGGAGCAGCATCTGATGCCTGACAAGGAAAAGCAGAGGAAATGCTATTGTGTGAGCTGTTCAAAAGCTCTGCCCTTGCTCCTTTTTTGTGTTTGTTTGTTTAATACATCTCCATAATCTGAGTCCAGTTGCCTGCCCCCCCCTCAAAAAAGTAAGTTTTACAAAATGAGGCAAAAGAGCAGGAAATAAAATTGGGAGCCTTCTACATTGTGTTTTAACAAAAGCAGTTTTGATATGCTGATGGAATTGTGGGAGAGAGTTCATTGTAAATCTTCAAAGTCAAGCAAAGACTTCTTTGCTGTTACTCCGAGGCCTGGTTTCTTTGTTCTTGCCACTTATCTCAAGACCTTGAATAATGAGAATGTGCTATTTATTATAGATGATGGGGGTGGGTGGGAACAACAGCAAGGGAATAGGCAGGAGAAACCAAGTTTCTGAAAACATCTAACGAACAAAGTTCCCAGACATCCAGTGTATTCAGGTGTTGAAACAATATTAACTCTTTCTATTACATCCTCAGCTGATGGATCCTTAGTGGAAAGCAGGGGCTGACTACTAGATGTTCCAGATGTTCTTCAAGTACAATTCCCAGCATTCTTCATCATCTGCAAAGGTGGATGGGAATGAAAGTTGAGCAAGCTCTGGAGGCCATAGATTGCACGACCTAAGAACAAACTTTACAATTCCAAAAGACACAATCCATAATAGCAAAATGTCTGTGGTTGGATAGGCCTACTCTCTTGTCAAAATAATAGGCATGAAGAGCCTGGCTAATCAGAGTACCTGCATTCAACTAGTGCAGCTAAAAGGAAAGTTACTAGCCCAATTACCCAAGAATATATAGAAATGTATGCACACTGTAAAAAAATAGCTGAAAAGGTTATTGCTCACATCAAGCAGAGAACATGATAGATGAAAAAAGGAGGTCGTTCATAGTGCCACATTGAGGAACTTAAAGGTTTAAGAGAAAAGATGAAATCTGAAGGAAAGAATAGAAGGAGCAACAGAGTCATAGAAAACCGCCCCATGCTTGAAGCTGTGGGAAGAAGATACAAGAGTTAATCAAAACTTCCAGAGACCATTGAGATACCACTTTTCAGGACCTGACATGACTAAGATTTCACCTCCTTTCTTAGCATTTTAATACACTCATTGGACAAATCCAATCCATTCCACCTACTGTAAGTTGTTTGTGCCATGTGTTACGATGGTTCAATAGTTAAAGTTGCTGAGCTTGTCAGCTGGAAAGCCAAGCGCGTGGGTTTGAGACCCAAGCACCATGAGATGGGGTGACCTTCCGTTGTCCCAGCTCCTACCAACCTAGCAATTCGAAAGCATGCAGATGCAAATAGATAAATAGGTACCACTTGGGTGGGAAGGTAAGAGCATTCCATGCACCTTGGCATACAGTCATGCTGGCCAGGGGTGGGATTCTACCGGCATAACAATTGGTTCGCTTCGCGCGCATGTGCACCAAATGCACGCTACATGTGCGTGCGCACTACTTACAGATAACTGGGTCCAGCAAGCATTCACCTGCTCCAGCTGACGAGCAGCACTCAGCCGTGCCATGCAAAGCAGCTGAGGAGGAAAAAGCAGAGACTAAAGGACAGCCTAGAGCCCAGGCAGGCGGGTGGGCCAAACAGACAACCAGAAGATCGTCGCAGCGAACTGGTTCGGTGTCAGCTGCTCTTCGGCGCTACCAGTTCTATAGAACTGGGCTGAACTGGTAGCATCCCACCCCTGATGCTGGCCACACGACCATGGAAGTTGTTAAGTTTGCATAGAGAGGCAGACACGGAGTGCTTCAGCTCTTAAGTTTTATTGTGACTTCAGCTCAGAACGGACCCAATTTGGCTTAGCCGAGGCAGCTATATATAGCCGGCTGCCTCGGCTGACAGCCAATCAGAGTGCAGGGTTTTCCCGCACTTTTTAACCAATGATTTCAAACACTTTACAAGAACAACCAATCAATTCAAACTCTGCATACATAACACCCCTCCCCACTAGGTTTAGTCCATACTCAAACCCCATCTATCTAATGTATTCTTTTAAATAGGTGGGGCTCTTGCGTGTACGTAGAGACCTATGTGGTTCAGGTTTTTTAGGAGTCTCACATTGTGATAAAGGAAATGTATCTGTCAACATCTCCATGCTTGGACTACTAGTCAGGGTAGAACCTGTTTGGTTACTACAACCTGGTCTCTCCTCCCAGCCCAACTCCAACCCAAGGTCATCACCCAAGTCTGGTAGTGATGTGCAATCTTCCATTTGTAAAAATGGTTGTTGGCACTGTGACAGGTTTTGGGATGGTTCCTGTCGTGTTAGCTCGTTACACATGGTTGGTTCTTACTTGCTGATTACCTCCATTATCTCCCCCTTCCCCCCTAGAAAAAGGAATGGGTATGGAATCCAGAGAGGAGCAAGGGCGATGTTCCAGAGGCAGTCTGGACCTTAACTGATCTATGTGCCTACTCCACAAGAGACCATTTTCAGTTTGAACCCTGTAAGACCTGGGGCCTGTGATCTGGGTTACCTCAGCAGGAATCCATAGTGGTTCACCTACAAGGTTTTTAGCATAAACAGAATCACCCACATTGAATGTACGAGTCTTGCTGGTGGAATCTAAGGGAGCGTTGGGTGCGTAAGTGGGATGGAGGAGATCCAGAGTGGATCTTAGTTTCCTGCCCATCAAAAGCTCAGCAGGAGTTAGATTAGTGGATTGGCTGGGAGTGATGTGCTGGATACTGAGTAGTTTTTCAACTTTCTCAGTGATGTCCCCTGGACCAACTTGTTGGAGTTTCTCCTTGGTAAAGCGTACCATGCGTTCAGCCCAGCCGTTAGCCGAAGGATGCCCACGGGCTGTCAGGGCATGTCTGATACCCTGCTGTGCTAAATATGATTCAAAAAGGTTGGATGTAAATTGAGGGCCATTGTCAGAAACAAGCACATCAGGCAACCCATGAGTTACAAAAAGTTTCTTAAGCTGTTTGATGACAGCTTCAGTTGTGGTGGATGCCATAGGGATAACCTCTAACCATTTGGAGTATGCATCTACTATAATAAGGAAAGTGTGTCCTCTGGTAGGGCCAGCAAAATCAATGTGAATCCTGGACCATGGGCCCCTAGGACATTCCCATTCCTGTTTGGGGGCGAGAGGTGGGGCAGGCATGACTTCCTGACAGTTGGGACAAGATGCAACCCAGTTTTCAACCATTTTGTCAATACCTGGCCACCATACATAACCCCTGGCCAATCCCTTCATTCTGACAATTCCCGGATTATTATTATTATTATTATTATTATTATTATTATTATTATTATTATTATTATTATTGGGACTTATATGCCACCCCATCTCAAGACTGGGCTTACAATAAAACAAGCACAATAAATATTTAAAAAAGAATTAAACTAATGGTCCCAATTAATACAAGACTTAAAATCCACCAAAATCTAAAAACCACCCCACCCATGGGTCACAGCCCGGATTGGTCAAATAACCAGGTCTTCAGGTCATGGCGGAAGGTGCGGAGGTCAGGGGGCGGAGCCCCAGGGGAAGTTGGTTCCAGAGTTCAGGGACCGCGACAGTGTAGGCACGTCGTCGGGGGACCGCCAGCCAGCATTGCCCGGCTGATGGGACCCCAAGGAGTCCCTGTCTGTGACTTTGTACAGGGCGGTTAGTATTCGATGTCGGCAGCAGTCGCTCCCTTAAGTAATAAGGACCCATGTCATGAAGGACTTTGTATGTTAAAGTTAAAACCTCGAATCTCACCCGGAGGGCAACCGGCAACCAATGCAGGCAGCGCAGGAGGGGGCTAACATGGGAGAACTGGGAAACTCCCATCACCGCCCACGCCGCCGCATTTTGCACAAGCTGCAGTCTCCGGATGGTATGCAAGGGCAGTCCTAAATAGAGAGCGTTGCAGTAGTCGAGTCGCGAAGTAACAAGGGCATGAGTGACTGTATGCAGGGCATCCCGGTCCAGGAACGGGATGACCCTCATGCAACATTTCCAAGACCTCTTTCTGTAGTTTTGCAGGAATTACCCCACAAAATACATCCTCTTAATACAGATAACTCAGTTTGTCTGGACTTAAAAGGTTGGGAACCTTGAGGCAGATCTTGAAGTGGCAAACCTTTCTTAATCCAGCCTATAACAGGAGCCAATAAAGTGTCTTTGGCAGTCTCTCTGGCAATTTGAGCAGCATGTACTGGAAGCTTGGCAACAGTTTCTAGAAAAAAGGTGTAAGTCTCAGGAGCAGGGTCCTCAGTGTATGTAGGAAGTGGGCAGCGACTCAAAGCATCTGCATGCCCAATGTCTTTTCCAGGTCTGTGGATGAGTTTGTATGAATAAGCAGCAAGAAATTCAGTCCATCTCAACATTCTTGGTGACAGGATTGTTGGTATTGGTTTGTCCCCTGCCACAATGCCTAAAAGAGGTTTGTGATCTGTGACAATGGTGAATCTTCTCCCATATACCTATTCATGAAATTTCTTGACAGCTGCCACGATTGCCAAAACTTCCTTGTCCAGTTGGCTGTAGTTTCTCTCTGCTTTAGTCAAAGTGCGAGAGTAAAATGCAATAGGGGCTTCCCTTCCACTGGGAAGCACGTGGCTCAACACCCCCCCCCACTCCAAAAGGGGATGCATCACAAGTTAGTACAACAGGCAAATTCTCAGAGAACTGTATCAGTACACAATCAGAAGTGATTAGTCTCTTGATATTGTTAAATGCAGCTTGTTCTTTTCTGCCCCAGACCCATGCAGATTTTTTGTACAGTAATCTATGTAGGGGTTCTGCAGTGGTTGCTTTCTGTGGTAGAAACATATGATAAAAGTTAATGAGTCCCAGAAATGCTTGCAAGTCTGTTTTGCATTTTGGCCTGGGGGCTTCTTTGATTGCCTGGACTTTGGCTTCTGTGGGGTGGATGCCATGTTTATCAATCATGTAACCCAAGAATTCTACTTTGTCAGTTCTAAGTGTGCATTTGTCTTCTTTGACTTTTAACCCGCTTTTTGAATCTGGTTAGGACTTCTCTGAGTTTCTCGTGTAACTGAGTGTCATTTTCAGCAGAGATTAAAACGTCATCAAAATAAGACACCACCCCAGGCAACCCTTGTAACATCCTTTCCATAAGGCTTTGGAAAATGCCTGGTGCCACACTTACTCCAAATTGTAACCTTTTGCATTTGAAAGCAGCTCTATGGGTTACAATGGTTTGGGCCTCTGCAGTTGCATCATCAACTGTTAACTGTTGATATGCCTGGGCCAGGTCCAATTTGGCAAAGACTGTGCCCCCACCAAGAGAATGTAATAAATGATGCACCACTGGAACTGGATATGCTCTGTTGTAGCGCATGGTTCAATGTCCCCTTGTAATCTCCACAGATTCTTACAGACCCATCAGCCTTGACTGGTGTGACTATGGGTGTCTCCCACCTGGAGTGATCAGTGGGCTCTAAAACCCCTTGAGCTATTAGTTTATCTAATTGTGCATCAATTTTTTCCTTTAAGGCAAATGGGACCCTTCTGGGTTTTAAACGGATTGGTTGTACCTTGGGATCTAGATTGAAAGTGATAGGGGTCCCCAAGTACTTGCCTAATCTGTCGCTGAAGACCTCTGGAAACTCAGACTTCAAGGCCTCTTCCCATTCAGTGTTGCTCACGTGATTGATGCCAGTCACCTTGATGCCCAGCGGGTTGAACCATTCAAGTCCCAGCAAACTTGGGCGATCCTTGTCAACGATGGTCAGGGGTAGGCATTTGGTGTGGCCTTTGAACTTCATGTTGAATTCTCTTGTTCCAATTACTGGAATCTTGTTCCCTTGGTAGTCTTTAAGAGTCAATGCTTGCTTCTTGAAGTGCTTCTTCTGGATGTTGGGAAAAAGTCTGTGAATAGTGTCCCATGACACCATAGATAGGTATGAGCCTGAGTCCACTTCCATTTGGCAAGGCCTTCCTTCAATAAGTACCTTGACATGCACTTTTCTGTTATTTAAAGAAGATGAATGACCAATAGTTACTGTCTGATGAGTTTCATTCTTCCCATTTGCTTCTGTGCTGCGCCCCATTTTCTCACTGAGGTTGTTTGGCTTGAATTCTTTGTCTTTGTTTGCAGCAAACTTCCTTCTGTTTGGTGGAGTTCTGGATGATTTGCAGACTCTTGCTAGGTACCCTCTTTTTTCACAACGGAGGCAAATGGTGTCTAGAAACTTGCATTCAGTGCGGGGGTGGCTTCCCCCACAACCTCTGCAGTAGAAGTCTTGCCTCTTTCTTCCCAGGTCTTTTCTTTTCCACTCCATTCTGAGTCTGTAAATTCCTTCCTCCACCTCACTGCAATCTGACTCAGAATCTAGTTCATCACAATGATTTGTGGTGGTCTTTTCCCCATCAGAATGGTTTGTGGCACTGTTCATTTTCCTCATGGCTGCTGCTGAGGATTTGGTGGCTTCTGCTGAAGATGCTTCTTCTATGGCTTCTTTCAGCGTGATCTTAGGTTTCATTAATAACTTGCTCTGTAATACCTTGTGTTTAAGGCCCAACACAAAACGGTCACGCATGGCCTCCTCTAAACTGTTGAATTCGCACGCACCCCCAATGTCTCTTAAACTTGCCACGAAGTCATTTACACTTTCGTTTTCCCCCTGATCACAATAAAATTCATGTCTCTTAATGAGGCACGATACTTGTGGCGCGTAATGGGCTCTTAACAGCCTTTCCAGATCAGGCCATGCCATTACCGTCACGTCTACTGCTCCCGCTAGTGCCTTTGCCATCTTGAAAACCGCCGGACCACAGTACGTGAGAAAGACCGCCCTCTTCCGCTGCTCGGAAATGGCGGCCAGATCGTTTCCCTCCAAATACATTTGGAAATGATCTGCATATGACTCCCAGTCTTCTGACGTTGGATTGAATGGGGCTGGGAGGGTGTTCAACGCAGCCATCTCGCTCTGCTTCTGTTCCACGTCACCTTCTCTTGGGGGGAATCCCACCTTCGTTGCCAGTGTTAAGTTTGCATAGAGAGGCAGACACGGAGTGCTTCAGCTCTTAAGTTTTATTGTGACTTCAGCTCAGAACGGACCCAATTTGGCTTAGCCGAGGCAGCTATATATAGCCGGCTGCCTCGGCTGACAGCCAATCAGAGTGCAGGGTTTTCCCACACTTTTTAACCAATGATTTCAAACACTTTATAAGAACAACCAATCAATTCAAACTCTGCATACATAACAGAAGTGTCCTTGGACAATGCTCGGATAGGAAAGGGGAGATAAGCACTGCCCCCTAGAGTGGGACACGACTGGACAAAAGAAACCTTTAGGTTTAGCTTAGGATCCAGATAGGCCAGGATTATCTGATTGAGGTTGGAGTGAATTTATTTCTCCCTCTGCCATGGTTTATTTAAAATCACAGCAAATGGATATTCTCGTGTAAATAATTTCAGCCCTTCAGAGTTTACGCACAGTCTATTTTCTCATTAGTGGTGACTCATTGTGTTTCCATTAAAAAAAAAAGAACCAAGAGTCCTAAGAGATAAGAACAAAAGTCACCTAACTGGCCAAACAAATTGTTCACTTTTGCTTTCTGTTACATGTGAACTTTGGCAATCCATCAAAGTTATAAACAAGTTTGCCAATGTGGACTGGTGTCTTAGGGACTGGAAAAAATAAGAGTGGTGTTAAATTAATTTGGCTTGTGCATTTATTGACTTCTCCAACATGCTTTAGAAGTTTTAGAAAGCTAGCTCTGCAAGTTGCCCCGTAACTGATGGGGGAATTCTGAGAATTGTGTGTTTTAGATCATCTGAAGGGAGTTATCAGGTTCAGAAAAGTTAAGGTTGTGAATGGCTACCATTGACCAGATATTTTCAGGCTAGAGTTCCCATCATCCCTGAGCTGAGAGCAGTCCAACACCTGCATCACTAGAGATTCTTCACCTCCTCCCCACTTGACAGTCCCCAAAAGGAATACATATCTTCCAAACTTTTCTTTTGCACAAAGATATAACTTTTGAATTTATAGTTTTAGCAATGCCATTCTGGTTTGAACATCAAACATTAGAACGAGAAGAAACAAGCACTGATGCAAATAAAGAAACATTCTGCTACTGATTTAAAGACTAGTGAATTGCTAAATATTTTTATTAGCTGCTTGCTGGAACTAATTTCACGCCCTGTAGATATGGTGCTTAACTGGGAGTAGCGTTAAATTATTCCCTTTTAAAGACAAACTCCTCTTTGCCATCCTAAAGAACCACGAGGTGGCGGGCTGTCTCTCCAGCTCTCAAAGAGGCAGCCTAAAATCAGAGTTCCATGTGGACCACTTTGTCTCCCAATTAAAGCAGAGAGCTTTGGGATAAGGAGACACAGAGAAGAACTGCATTCCCCTCTTTCCATAAATTAAGCCTTTCATTTCACATAAATTATAAATTCTAAGCAGTTCTATTTTTCCTTTACTGTTTTCTCCAGAGTATTTTCTTCCTATGGAGTTCACCACCCGCAACAAGAGACACCATATTAATTATTCAGGGTGTGGAGGAACCTGAAGCTCTTGAGATGTTGGTGAACTACAAATCCCACCAGCTCAATGTAGCATGCTCAGTACTGAAAAATGGTAAGCACTGCCACTCAGCAACATTTTGGAGGGCACAAATTTCAGCTCAGATATTCTTAGAACTCAGCTAGAACATAATTGGCATTCCTGTTTTGATCTCATAATAGATCGTAGCCAAGGGAACAATGCAAAGGCTTTTCTGGCTATGTCCAGATAAATTAATGAATGTGTTTGTTGAATGTTTAGAAAGAAATGGAGGCAGAAATGATCAGAATGCAGCGAAAGACTCTACCTGGTGATGGGCTGTATGATATTATTGAGAGAAAGCACAAGAAGTTAATCCAGTCATCCTGGAAGCCTCTTCTGGCAGTGTCTTCATAATTGCTGAGAAGACAATATGCAGGTTTCACATAACTTTATATATATATTTAACATATTCTAATACTGTAATACATAAATTAGAATTATTGGAGAAAATGAAGAGGATGCTAAAGGCTGTCACTTTGCTTTGAAGCATCTCCATTTCTTCTACTCTTCTTCATTCTCAATTGTCATGATCATCATCTATTTTCAGATAGGATGGAAGAATTAGTGGGCACCGAGAGATGTGTTATCCTAATTGTGTGGTGCTTTTCCTAGTGTACCCTCTTTGTTGGTTGGTACGCTCTTGTTGCTTTTTCACTCAAAAATATGCTTATGATACCAGGTCATTTTAAACATCTCTCCCCTTGTTGTTTTACTCCGTGGCCCCAAACTGTTGATCTTGACCAACTGCACTTCTGCCCTGCATGTTTATTAATAGTTGGTTTTTCTTGCTGGTTTATATTTTTAATCCCTTCTGTGGGTTATGTGAAGAATTTGGCAGTCTGGCATCCGATAATGATAAATAATAAATAAAATGCAAGAATTATAAACATGTTAAAGCTAATTAAAACAACGAAGCCTCTGAGGCATCAGTGACATTTGCCCTGAGCTTCCCATATTTGTTTTTTGTTTTTAAATTGACCAGATGTTTCATCCATTCTAGATATATAAGTGTAGCTACTGTTTTAATTTTCACCCAAAGTTAGCATCTTCCAGAGCATTACGAGAAATAAATGGTTACTGATTTTCATCCCCTTAGGGCTTCCGGGAAAGCTGCTGTTTTTCACCCTTCCTGCAAAGTGTTTTTGAAATATTTATTTATTTCCTGCCTTCATTGTTTTTACAAATAACACATCTAATCCTCCTTCCGTCTCCTATTTTCCCTACAACAACCACCCTGTCAGATGGGCTGGTTGAGAGTGACTGGCCCAAAGTCATCCAACCAGCTTTTAGGGCTAAGACAGGACTAGAACTCTTGGTGATTGATCCAAGGTTACCTAACTGGTTTTTGTTAAGCTTGCATGAAGAGACAGACGTGGAGTGCTTCAAGCTCTTAGTTTATTAGTGACTACAGCTCAGAACGGACCCATTTTGGCTGGGCTGCGGCTGCTACTTATAGCCAGCAGCCACAGTTGCCAGCCAATCAGAGTGCAGGGTTTTCCCGCACTTTTTAAACCAATCATTTCCAACATTTTACAAGAACAGTTCAAACTAAACCAATGACTTCAAACCTACATACATAACAGTTTTCATGGCTAAGGTTGGATTTGAACTCACGGTCTATTCCTTTCTAGCCTGGTGCCTTAACCACTAGACCAAATTGGCCATGGAGCTGCTTCATTTTAACCAATCCCACTTCAAACTTTGTGATCAACCTATTTCAGTTCTACTTCCAATATTGCCATTGTTCCCTGTTGTATTTTGTGTTTTCAATGAAAGAGAACACTGGTATTGTTCGTAACCAGCTCATGTTCAAAACCAACATGTAAGCAAAAATAAAACCAATTATTCATTGTGATAGAGAGAGATTCCATCACATTTATTTTCAACATTGGGCACAATGCTGGCTTAATTTTCCTCACAACTTTTCCTTGAGATTTGTATTTGTTCTTTAACTGGCCCAAAGATAAGATTTTGCCCTTTTCTAAAGCAAACAACAAGGACAAGAAAGTTCAAATAATATAACAGTTTTGTAATGTCTCCTCTGGGGATAAGTATATTTCCCCCTTTCTCATAGCAGCTCATTTTGTATTATCTTTCTCTTGCTGATGGCGGAAATCAATTTTAATAGAACTGACAGGAAATGAGGATGTAAAACTTCAAATAGAACAAATCCTGCAAGGTTCAGAAATAATAAAATGAGATATGAAGTCATTAAAAAAAAAGTTTTAGAAATCTGCTATGTTCAAACACACAGCTTTCTGGAAACATCTAGCACAATGGCTTTTGCTGACAATGGTTTAACCAGAATATGATATTATAATGATAATGTACTACAGAGCTGAAATATAAGAATATAAATATAAATTGGAAGCAAGTTTTTAGGACAAGGATAATAATTTCCTATCTGAGGAAGGCTGTGTGTTTGTGAGAGAACATGTATGGTAAGAAACATCACTTGATTTATCTTATGTATAAATAAGAAGAAAAATCAGCAGATCCATTCTTCTGCTTCTGAATCACATTGCCAGATATTACAAGAAAAACCTTACATGATTTTATTCTGCAAATTTTGCATCCTTATCATCCTCAGTTCCCAGAGCCTTGGAATTCAGACTGAATTTTTGGAATTCTGTTATTCCTAGTGCCTGATCTAAATAGTCCAGCCACAGTTTGGATTTCTGCCATGTTTTTGATACAACCAATTACAAATCATGCTTACACAAGTGTGTATTATGATCCCTTAATATGTGAAGGTGGGGGAGAGAGAACAGAAAATAGAGAAGATTAATTTCAGAGCAAATCAAAATTAATCACCTGCAATAGGTCTGTCTGAAGAATATCCCTCTTGAAGCACTGCCATTTCCTTTGCATCCTTTGAGGGGATTAACTGGAACATGTGTGTAATCAATAGTTTATAGTGTTTCGAGACACCATATACTAGGACTTAGTAAGGACATGGAGAAAGGCATGATTCAGGATCAGTTTCAATGTCTTATTATTGGATATTAGATTTACAAGAATGCTTCCCACCTGCACATTCGGTGTCAGAGAACAGAACTGGCTTGTGGCCAGAGATTTTGTGGTGAACACTTATGGTGGGGTAGAGAAGCACTGAATCTCTGAAGATGTGCCAGAAGATAAAATGCAGGTATTCTAATCCTTTTGAAAGTGATTCGATTGCATTTCTGCTCAGTGAATGATTTAGTTGAATACTTTTGGTATTTTTCCAAGAAAAGCAGCAAAGACATTTTCTTTTTGTTGTTCTCGCTCTCTCTTTCTTAGCATGATAACCACAATTTGATGAAGGAAGCCAAAATATCTATGAAGGAATAAGCCAGGTGTCAGGAATGCTAGATGGCCAACTTGTGGCTTAACAACTCCATTGGGCCTTCCACTCCACCTCAAAAATTCTCTGCAAGAGATGAATTCAGTCCGCTGGCAAGAAATAGTGTCCTTTCCAAGCCATAAGGACTTTTCAGAAGTGAGGGTGCCTTCTTTATCTTGAGAGGGGTGGGATGTTATGTCAGAGGGTGGGCACCATGACAGTGTATAACAAGTAACTGAAACCCTTGAAGATCGGCCAGGCTACTAAGGAGTCATGACAACACCTTGTCTCTCCACCTTTTGGTTCACTTCTGTAGAATAAACCCCATACCCGACATATAGGATAAACATGGCCAGGTGGCCCAAACTGGGAGCCAACAGAAGCCATGCAATCGTTGATAATGAAACACAAATTCTGTAAACTACTGTAGAATAGTTCCAACATATAAAGGGGGGAAATCTGTGTTGCCTACCTCTTCAGGACACAGATGTTTTTCCTAGACTGAACAGACCTGGAAGTATCTTATCCACAGTCTACATTATTTCTACAAGAACCATCCTTTTTTCTTCAACGTCCTTGGTGCACTCTGAGCTTCATTGTTTTCTTACAGACATTTCATGATCCAGTTATGTTAAGCATTGATGTCAGAGAGCACCAAGGATGTCAGAGAGCACCAAGGATCTCAGAGTTTAGTCCTGAGCTGCAAATATTCTCTTCTATTGGTACCATTTTGCCTCCTTCCCCACTTTTCAGAACAGGTGTTACCACCTCCTGACCCTCACTGATTTTATTATTATTATTTTTACACAAGTTTTATTCAGTTTTTAACGGTTCAAATAAAGCTCTTTTCAGTAGACAGCATATTCCCGGGTCATCACTTTTACATGCAAATATGACAATAGTTCTATATTCATTTTTGACATTTAACTTCCTATTTTATCCCATTTTTACTTCCATTCCATTTTTTGGCAAACAAAGGGCCAAACAAATTAATCCTAGTCTCAAATCTTAATCTCAATCTGTATAACCCCCCATTTCATTTCAAATTAGTTGTAAATATTTTTAAACATTTATATATCTTAAAAATAACAATATGTTTGCCCATCATATAGAAAATAAAGTTTGTCCATATCTATCCTTTAACTATCTTCACATTGTTAATACTCTTTTATCATTTACATATTTCTTTTATCCGTCAGATTTGCCCTTTCATCACATATTCTCTCCATAATTCTAAATCAATACAAGCTTTAACAGAAAAAGAATAAAAGAAAACCTAGACTTGCCCCCCCCTTTACTACTTTGAAAGTGACACCTCAGTGGCTAACATATTAACATAGTAATAATCATTCCCTTTAAAGCAAAGGATAGAATAAAAGAAAAAAGAAAAGCTACATAACATTATATCTCTTTTCAATCGGGTTCTGCAACACACATCCCCCCTAAAGTTTGTTTATAGTTCCAAAATAATAGTAAAAAATAACTAACTTTGGTTACTGACAAATCTGGTTTTTAAACATCTTCAAAAATCATTTCAGTTAATTCAATTTATCTAATCAACATTTACCTTTCTTTTATAAATAAAAGTAAAAGTGTAACCTTCATCTAATAAAAATTGTCAGTAACCCCTCTATTGTTTTACATTTTTATGATTACAATATATTCTTATTACCTCTTCTCCATGCAGAACCCCTTCTTAATACATTAACCATTATCTCTATGTAAACAAGTTTCTTTCTTCATTATATAATTCCGTATTTTCTATCTTCTGCTCTTGTTTCTTGTTCCCTCTCCTCCTTTTATCCTGCTATATCCCTTCTCCATCCAATTTAAATCCCTCTCTCTTTGCCTTTCTGCTCCCTTTTCTTCTGACCTTTCTAGCATGCCTAATTTCATAAATGTTCCCTTTTAATTACTTTTTAGGTTTGACCCTTCCTTTCCCTTTTTTGTATTAATCTTTTGTTAATTGTCTCTTAAATGGCTTTCCCTTGTGCTGGCTCCTCCTTTCCAGATTCTTCTTCTTGTTCATTTCCATCTTCTGCAACGAGCCAAATTAGTTCAGTCACTTCCTGTAGCAGTTCTTTCATACTTTTAATTCCATTTTAATTCCTTGGATGGCCACCAAAGTTTTTATTTTCCTTATTTCTTCTTCTTTAAATTTTCTAAGATCTTAACCCAAGTCCAGAGTCTATATCAATATCACCAACTAATCCAGCAGTCTGTCTTTTATTTTAATTCAAACTTTCACCTTCTATGGGTCTTGCTTTTTGTTTCAATGTCTCTTTAAAATTGTAACAACTCCTATTCACAAAGGAACAAGATATTTTCCTTCTTTCAATTCCAATTTTTATCCACAAAGTGGCACTTTCTGTTACACGAAATCTTCTCCCTTTCCTTTTATTTTAATATTCAAGATTTTTCGAGCCCCAAACTTAAGTTCTTACGCCGGCTTCTTCCTTTCCCGGTTCGAAGCCCCTTATAGCTGTTAAAGATATTTTACTTATTATTTTTCCCTTCACTTGACACTGCGCCGCTTCTTCTTTTTTAAAAAACTCATCTTTATCTTAATCCCAGGGTGCCTTTGTTGATCTTACCATCCGATACTCCCGGTTCCTCTGCTGTCAACTTCTTTCTTTCCTCCTGCACCGATCTTAGTCCAGTTGAGACCTTCTCTTCGAGGTGGCCATATTGACCACCGCTTCTTGTCGTCTTCGGAGGGAAAAGACCAGACCCAAAAGTGGGGAGATGTGGCTCCCCTCATTCTGGCTGGCAGCTTTCCTTTTCTCCGCCGCCCCTTCGAGGCAGCTTCAGCCCCGAACTGTAAGGATCGGAGCTCTCCAACGCAAGAGCCAGGCTGCGGTCGCGGACAATCGCAAACTGCCGCCCGTTAGCAAGAAGGCTCAACCCGGAAGAGCCAGACCCTCACTGATTTTAGATAACAGCTGGGTCCACCTCTGACAATAAGCTATGGTTTGCTTATCCTTAATTTGTGGAATAATCTCCAACTGGCTCAGTTCACTATCTATACAAAGTCATAAAACATGGTTTATAAACCATAGCATCTGCATTCCCACAGCCCATTAAACCCAAACTGGACCAAATATGTGGCTGTTCAGCAGGATAAGTAAAACCAGACTGCTACAGAGCCAGGCCTGGATGGTAATTTTGCAAGCGGCAATCAATCCATCACATCTCAGGTGTACCATATCATGGATGTTATAATTACAGGTAGTCCTCGACTTACAACCACAATTGAGCCCAACATTTCTGTTGTTAAGTGAGACATGTGTTAAGTGAGTTTTGCCCCATTTTACAACCTTTCTTGCTGCATTTGTTAAGTGAATCACTGCAGTTGATAAAGTTAGTAACTTGGTTGTAACTTGGTTGTTGTTGTGGCTTCCCCATTGACTTTGCTTCTCAAAAGGTTGCAAAAAGATGATCACATGACCCTGGGACATTGCAACCATCATAAATATGAATCAGTTGCAAAACATGAAAATTTTGATCATGGACTATGAGATGCTGCAATGGTCGTAAGTGTGAAAAACGATCATAAGTCACATTTTTCAGTGCCATTGTAACTTTGAATGGTCACCTAATGAACTATTGTAAGCTGAGGACTAAATGTCTCTCTGTAACAGCAATGTACCTACTGCCCACATTTATGTCATTCCATTATCCGGTATTTTTATGTTTACTTGAAAGTAACAAAAAGGAGAGGAGAACTTTCTTCTTCTCAGATTATTTCCTGGCAGATCTCAATCAGATTCAGTACAGCTGGGTTGAAAATGCTTCCTCCCATGTTCACACATTCACACAGAAGCAGATCTACAGATGCAAATCTTTCTCTCTCCACCTGTTGGTTCCCTGCTGTAGAACAAACCCCATATCCCACGTTCAGGACAAACATGGCCAGATGGCCCAAACTGAGTTCTAAGAGAAGACAGGCAGTCATTGATAATGAAACTCAAATTCTTCGCTGTACAGTGGGTAATCATCATTAGTTCCTTTGGTATTCCTCATAATAACATTAATCAGGAAACCCTCATTATATTTAATAGGGCTGCCGTATGTTAATTTGTAGCAATTCTATTGCAGTTTGGCATTAGCTAATGCCCACTTATGGGAAAGTGATTCATAAGTCTGTTTTAGAATAAAGTTTATGAATCATTATAAAGAGGCGAAAAGAACATTTTCCTAAATATTAAGGAGTTAGGCAAGGGAAGTGTATTATTAAATTCTTCCCACTGCTTAAGCAAATGAAGAAACAGAGTAAAGTACAAAGGCAATTAAGCCAGTGTTGTCAGTATTTATTTATCTCTCTGTGTGTGTGTGTGTATCCCATTCTTACGTGGGGCAAAGCCTCAGGAGGCAAAGAAATGGATGGATAAGAGAAACAGTGAAGATACGTTTGGTATAACAATTAGTTATAGGTGTAAAATCTAAGTTTCTCACTTTGGCATTGGTCCAGTTTCTTTCATCTTTCAGTTTTGTCAGTTACATCAAATTCACTTTTTCAGTTTCTCGTTTGTCAGGTTAGAGTTCTTATTTTAAAAATCCACTCAAATGGTTATGCACTACACACTCCTCCAAACTTATTTGCAATTCCTTCTCTTAATGTGCTCTGTTTTAGAAACATTTCAAGCAAAATGCATTTTTCTAGTGCCAAATTAAATGAATTTGCATTCAGCCATGAACTACAAAAAAGTTCCTCATTCCACCACTGCTAAGATGACAATGGTAATATTCAAGTGAATCTAAAGCCCCAAAGAGGCAGCCTCAAAGCTACCCAGTACAGTGACTGGAGAAGCATGAGAGACACCAATAAAAGTTCAGCTAGCTTACATGTAGCCATGGTTTATTGATATAGTCTTATGATATGGAACAGACAGTGGGGTGAGCTTAGTTACAACTTGAATTTTCTAAAAGGCATCCATTTTCATGAGCTACAGCTAACCTCTCTCAGCATATTAGTCTTTAAGGAGCTTCCATTACAGATCGCAAAGTATCCATTTGGAAAAAAAGAAAGTTTAGCGGCATGATTGAGCAAGATATTGCTGATTTCACGTATATTGTTTCAGCCTATCTTGGGAGTTTGCAACAGGCACAGTGGATTTTTCAGACATTACCATTGTTGTTAATAAGATCCTTTCAATCTGTCTCATGTGTATTTTACAATTTGCATAAGCAATCTGTCTTCTCCTTTTCATCTACCTCTTCCCAATGTAAATCCTGTGTCAGTTTAGCTGTTCTATGCATCTGATGAAATGAGCTGGAGTTAATTTATTCTTTTTTATAAAATGTGTTAATCTGAAAAGATATTTACCAGATTCATTCTGATTTTGGCCATTATAGGCTACCATTATAGCTCCTATCAGGTGGGGCAAAGAAGCTGGACAATGTGTCTTCCATGATCCTCACCATCAGCAATCATTGAAGTCATGTTTAGCTGGTGATACTATCTACTGTTTCTGCCTACTTCCCAACCTTTTACCACCACCTCAGTGATGTAAAACTCAACTGTCTGATCTTTGCTGTGGAGACATGTGAGGTGAGTGAATGACATGATGAAGCAAATTCATAAGCAAGTTACATAAAAACCAGAACTACTGATGAACTTTCCAAGTCTCTTGAAAAGGTGCTTCTTGGTTATGGGACATCTCATCTTGTATGGTGGATGTAGTCTGGAATCCCAGGAGGGAGTCCCAGAGGGCAAAGAGGCAGTGGACTGTGGAATGTCTGATAGGTGGGAAGAGGGCAAGGATGGACCCTCCCTACCATAGCAGTTCACAGAATACATCTAAAGTCAGGCAGATAGTTGCTTTAGTCTGGCAAGATTCTGTCTGTAGGCAAACAACAATAAAAAACTACTGGGAAATAACTGTATACGCTGTTTTCAGTTCTTGGGCCTGACATGTGAGACCATAACTACTATACTGGTATTCATTGAATGCTATTCCAAACAAACATTTAATTTTAATCCATTTATGCACCAAGAAAGTAAATTAAGAATAGACAAATCCAACGAATTCTTGCAGACAATAAATTGTATTCCTGCAGATTCTAATGCAAAAACAGACAAGTCACACCAGAGGCCACTTTTTTTAAAGTCAAAATTCAATCAATACAAACTTGCAAGGATATAATTTAAACAGGGAGAAGAAAATTACTACAACCTAGTAACTAAAACCACTAAAAATGCAAAGTTTATAGTCCATCTGTCTTTTTGCTTCAGGGAGCCAGTATTAAATTTATTGCTAAATAAAACAAATAAGCTTCACAAAAGTTGGTGTTGAAATCTGCATACTCCTAAGAGAATTAGCAGAACTCTCTTGTTATGATGGCTGATTCTCAATTTGCATCTTTAAAGAGTTGTGACCACATCTAGGTTGCTGAATGGTCTTATGGCTTTGGAGTCCTGCTTGATTACCTTTTGAACAGGTGCTGTATGTGAGCAGGATTCTGCAATAAGGCCTGGGGGGTAATGGTAAGAGAACAAGAATAAGTAAGGATAAAATATTGTCCCAGTCAAAATTGAATGCCATTTACCTTTGGGAAATAATCACATTTATATCACTATTATACATATATATTAGAAAGCCTGCAGCTGATAAACAAGCTTTTTTGTTCCATTTAGCATGTGTAATTCAACCTCCATTCCCTTTTCCACTGTAGAAGTTCTAGGCTTGCCAGTTTTTCCTGGCATAGTGTGTATGTGTATATATACAGATTTTTTTAAAAAATTTCTACCTATCCACTTCCTTCAGTACATTGCTGCTTGCTTTCTCTGTCTTCTTCTTTCAGCACCCTGCTACTGCTTATGGCAGGGGTAGGCAATTAATTTCTCTAAGGGGCCACATGAGAAATGGGCTGTTGGTGTCATGCCCCTGGTGGAGACTGACTCTGAGGGAGAGGAGGAACAGTGGGACAGGGAGAGGAAGTGTGGCTCCAGAGGTTGTGGAGGAGGCTGGGGAAGGGCAGAGGCCAGCTGGGCAGTCAGAGGAGGACCAGGCCCATAACCTCTCCATCCTAGGGCATGCAGGGAGGAGAGGATAAGGGAGAGACATGGTCTACTGGGGAGGAGAGGGCCTTGATCCTCTTCATGGGCTGCAGCTGTGACAACTGAAGAAGAGGACAGACATGAATACGGGCAAGTGCAGGAAACAAAGCGTGGAAATATCTCTAGTCTATTGTTCCTCTCTGAGTTTGGTGTCCTTCCCAGTGTGTGTTCCGTTATCTGTGGATGTCCTCCAGCCCTTATCTTGCGTGGTTTGTGTTGTTTTTTACTCTTTATAATTTAAAGGGCATTTCCTCCTTGTAATTGCTTGCATGTCTCCTGTCAAGGATATTTGGAGTTTGGAAGCAGAGTGAAGGAATAAAAGGGGCTTCACCTGTTTCTGGTGACTGTGTTTATTTTGTATCCCACCCTGGGTCATCACAGTTGGGAGGGCTGAACCAATAGAGCTGTGAAGCTGCATAGGCTTAGGGTATGCCATGCATGCAACACAACTGCATTGCTTTTATTTTGAAGATGACAGCTATTTCAATCAGAATAGAGCTGGAAGGGGCCTTGGAGGTCTTCTAGTCTAGTCCAATCCCTTGCTCAAGCAGGAGACCCTATAACATTTCAGATAGATGGCTGTCTAGTCTTTTCTTTAAAAAAGTGATGAAATACCATCAACTTCTGAAGGCAAGCTGTATCACTAATTAATTGTTTTTAGTGTTAGGAAATTTCTCCTTAGTTCTTGGTTGCTTCTCTCCTTGATTAGTTTCCATCCATTGTTTCTTGTCTTGCCTTCTGATGCTTTGGAAAATAAGTTGATCCCCTCTTCTTTGTGGCAGCCCCTCAAATACTGGAATACTGCTATCATGTCACTCCCTAATCCTTCTTTTCTCTAGACGGTTCCTGCAACCATTCTTCCTATGTTTTTGTTGCCAGGCTGTTAGTCATCTTAATCATCTTCCAAAATTTCAACATCTTTTTTCTAATGTGGTGACCAAAACTAGATGCAGTATTCCAGGTGTGGTCTTACCAAGGCTTTATAAAGTGGTACTAATACTTCTCATGATTTTGATTCTATGCCTCTGTTTATACAACCAAGGATTGTATTTGCTTTTTTGGCTGCTGCCATACACTGCTGGCTCATATTTAAGTGATCATCCACTAGGACTCCAAAGTCCCTCTCACAGTTATTTTGCCTAATCTGCACTTGTACCTTTGGTTTTTCCTGCCTAGGTGAAAAACCTTGCTTTTCTCCACATTCACACACACACACACACACACACACACACACACGTAAACTGGGGGGAAAACAGCAGTCACCTTCAAAATAAAAGCAATGCAGTTGTGTTGTGTACATGACGTACTCATTTACATTTGATTTCTAATGTCCTATTGACTTCACACAAGCCAGACAATAACAGCAAAAGGGCCAGATGTGACCTAGAAGCATAAAATGCCCAGGTCTGGTCTATGGACTTTAAAAGTAAGAATATCTTTGATCCCAGCAAAACCAACAATGCCCTTCACCAAAGTTCTCCATATTATGGAGAGGTCCAAGAACCACCAAATGTATGTGCCTATAAACAAGAGCAACTGCGTACAAACCAGCATCACTGATTTTCCATCATCTTTCTCTTTTTAATTATAGTCAGTGTTTGGCTGAACATATGCATAAGTGTAGATTATAGCTATATATTTAATACATATTGCCTCTATAGGGCAACTGGACTTTCTTAGTTTTTCCCTTGAAAACGTTTTGCTTCTCATCCAAGAAGCTTCTTCTTGGATGAGAAGTGAAATGTTTTCAAGGAAAAAAACCAAGAAAGTTTTTGGTTTTTGAACAGCATCTTTGGGACAATGTCTATGGAGATTTTCAGTCCTCCAGGTCATGGTTGTCCCAAAGGTGCTTTTTGAAGAAGCCACTGGAGTTTTTTGTTTTTCTTTGAAGACATTTTACTTCTCATCCAAGAAGCTTCTTCAACTCTGACTGGATGGTGGAGAATGGAAGGATTTGTATTGCTTGCAGACAGCAGACAAAAGACTGCAAATGACCAGCTGTCTGTAAGGAATATAAATTCATCCCCCATTTTTTTTTAAAAAGGATTTTTGTTTGTTGGTTTGTTTGTTGTAACACTTCAGGACTGTAGAAGTTCCATTATATCATGCAGTGTTAGTAAGCCTCTGACATTCCTTACTTTGCAAGGTCAATGGCATTGCAGTGGTGCTGGCTTTATAGCCTTCAGTTAGCAGTAATAGTAACAAACTTTAGTAGTAATAGTAGTAATTGTGATAGTACTATAGTAATAGTAGTAAATACACATCAGTTAAAGGTAAAGGTTCCCCTCACACATACGTGCTAGTTGTTTCTGGCTCTAGGGGGTGATGCTCATCTCTGTTACAAAGCCAAAGAGCCAGCGCTGTCCAAAGACGTCTCCATGGTCATGTGGCTGGCATGACTAAACACTGAAGGCACATGTAACGCTGTTACCTTCCCACCAAATTGGTCCCTATTTTTCTACTTGCATTTTTACATGCTTTCGAACTGCTAGGTTGGCAGAAGCTGGGGCAAGTAACAGGAGCTCACTGAATTACACTAGAGATTTGAACCGCTGAACTGACTTTTCTGATCGACAAGCTCAGCGTCTTAGACACTGAGCCACCACATCCTTTTACATATCAGTTATAGTGGTGTTAATAGTCAAGTAGCATCGATGCTGTATTCATCAGCCACAATGGTGCCTCACTGCCCAAAGTTATAGGAGGTAGGAACAACCTAGGAGACAATTTGAGAAAACACACTGCTCTATTTTTCCTATGATCCCACAAGTTAAAAGACAAAAGATTTACTTCTGAAGGAATGACAGCCAATAATTTATGGCAGTTCCTGAGATTTATGTTGATATGGATGCTGATTCTCTGAGCCAGTAAGAACAGGTTCTGTTTCTTTGGAATGAAATATGAGAGGCTTTTGGCATTTTGTGATAAACAATTTATTTACCGCATTTGCAGGATTCATGTGGAATGTTGTGTATGTTGGTTTTAAGATTCCAGGAATGGCTGGCTGTCCTATGAAGATTCTGAGGAGACGCTCTTGCACCCTTGGTGTAAAAATATTTTGTCTTTTAACCCTATCTTTCAACTCACTCCATCTCATGACCAAAAATCCCTGATCTCAAACCACATTGATAACAAACAACACCAGTTCGATTGGGAAGAAACAAAAATCATTGGCCATTCCAACACCCACCACACACGTGAATTTATCGAAACCTGCTTTCTCCCAAAGGAGCAATTAGCAAGCATATGGATTTAGATTCAGCATATGAATCAGTAAGAAACCAGACCATTGAATGACCAATCAACAAGAGAACCAATCAGCTGCTCAGAATTTAAATATAGCTCCAAACGAACAACCAATCACATGGCCAACTGACTACACTGGTACACAAGCTAAAGAAAGGAATAGGACAAGAAAATCCTCCTGCTGATGTTCCCTAGTCTGATCACGAAATGTTCAGAAACTAAATTGAAACAAGCTTGGAAAGCAAACCTTCTCCAAAATCACCCAATCTCAGCTTGAAACCATTGGAATAAGAAGCATATTCAGTACAGATAGTCCTCGACTTAAAAACCTTCATTTAGTGACCATACAAATTTATAGAGGCCTGCAAAAGTGATTTATAGCCAGTCCTCACACTTACATCCATTGCAGTATCCTACAGTCACACAATCAAAATCTGGGCGCTTTGCAATTGGCATGTATTAATAACAGTTGCAGCATCCTGGGGTTATGTGATTGCCATCTGCAACCTTCCCAACCAACTTCCGACAAGCAAAGTCCATGAGGGAAACTGCGTTCTCTGAATACCTGCCCAATTCACTTAACAATGGCAGTAATTCGTTTAACAACCATGGCAAAAGAGGTGGTAAAATGGGGCATGGCTCACTTCACCACCACCTTGCTTAGCAGCAGAAATTCTGGTCCCAATTGTGGTTGCAAGTCAAGAATTACCTATATTGTTTGTGTATTGGCTTGAGATTTTCTAGCTTCATAGAAACTAGAAATTTGGGGGACATCAATAATGTTCCTGCCTTTTTTTGTGTAAATGTATATTTTTTTAAATTCTTTGCCTGTGTGCTGTCTCTCTCATTCAGCAGATTCATAAAATAGTAATCAGGATCACTTTTGACCACCCCATAAATGGATTCATTGCCCAGAAGTGAGCAACGTGATACTCTTCATATATTTTAGGACTACATTGTACATCATCAATCAATCCCTGGCACTGGGCCTTTGGGCTGGGGCTGATGGAATAGAAGTCTACTTATCCCCTAAGTCCTATGAGATATTTTATTTCAAGTTACTGCATCATTTGGTTTAAAGGTTGGGGGAAAGACCATTCTTTTTATCAATATAAATATATTCATTTGTATTGAATACAACTTCATTTAGATAAAGCATTCTTCCTCTTCCAAATACCAAATATGTACTTCCACAACAATAAATTTAAAACTGTGTGCTTTTGAAAGTAGATTGTTCAATAATGTATTCCTTTTCCATCTTATGCATATTTAACAAGCTTTTTCTGTTTATGTACACATAAACCTGTAAGCATTAATTTCCCATTGCAACCTGACATAGTTCTGTTAGAGAAATTGCACACTAACAACAATATAATCCTATAAAGAGAATTTAATTATTTATCTCAAAAAAGTAGTGAAATTATTTTGCAATCAAACTCAGTGCATTTTTCTGCATTTTTCTCCCCTAAGCTTGTTATGTAAAAGTGTAAATGTTACGAATTATCTGGGCTATTTCACTTGTATAGTGTTTATTATTTTAACAAACTTGGAATGAACTTTTTTTTCTTGTCACCATTGTAACAGCTATTAAAAACATCCTTTAGAGTAAATTATTAGCACATTGAAATTATGCTTTTTGCCAGAATATCTTCTTCACAGTGTGTAATAGAAATAGTTATTTTTTTGTGGAGGGGAAGAAGAAATACTGATTGAATATAGAGAATCTGATCCATCAAGGAAGTGCCTGAATACAGGTAGTCCTCAACTTACAACAGTTCATTTAGTGACTGTTCAAAGTTACAACAGCACTGAAAAAACTGACTTATGACCATTTTTCACTCTTATGACTGTTGCAGCATCCCCACACAATTTATATTCAGATTCTTGATAACTGGTTCCTATTTATGATGTCTGCCATGTCCTGGGGTCACATGATTCCCTTTTGAGACCTTCTGACAAGCAAAGTTAATGTGGAAGCCAGATTCACTTAACAATTGTGTTACTAACTTAACACCTGCAGGGAGTCACTTAACAATGAGGCAAAACTCACTTAAGAAATATCTCACTTAGCAACAGACATTTGAGGTTCAATTGTGGTAAAAAGTTAAGGACTACCTGTATATTTTGAGAAAGGATGGGCAAACTGATCAATTTTGCTTGTGCTCAATTCTTATCATTTGGCTACTGAATTTTGCTTTGGTCCCATTGGAACATCAGCTTCTAGATATAGATTTAATTTTCCCCAAAGTCTTACTCAAACCTGCCTGCAAGCAGTGGTGGTATTCAGCAGGTTCTGACCAGTTCTGGAGAACCAGTAGTGGAAATTTTGAGTATTTCACAGAACCACCAAATACCACCTCTGACCTTCCCCTGCCATGCCCACCAAGCCACGCCCACAGAACCGATAGTAAAAAAAATTGAATCCCACCACTGCCTGCAAGTATATGGTGTACCATTTCCCTGTGCATAATTTTCCTAATATGAGGATTTTTATTCATGTTTTGCTGTAATAGAAGAATGTTCTTTTCCTAAAGTCTAGCAGTTTAAATCAAGAGTAAGGAAAAGTTAAAAGTTTTGGAGAATAAAATAGGATGTCTACTTGTAAGTAAAAAGAAAGGAAAGGATCTAGCAGCATAAAACTTTGGCATTCAGATCAGAGGTGGTATTCAGCAGGTTCTGACCAGTTCTGGAGAACTGGTAGCAGAAATTTTGAGTATTTTGGAGAAGCGGCAAATACCACTTCTGACTGGAGATTTTACAGTACCCTTCCCCTGCCACTCCCACCAAGCCACACCCACAGAACTGGTAGTAAAAAAAAATTGAATCCCACCACTGACACAGACTCATTAATAAATGGGGGACATTAAAGTTTACTTTACTACAAAATTCTTTACAAAATTCAAATTCATGCATTCAAAAGTTGAATGCCTACATAATTGGTTGGTGGACTTCAGCTTTTTATCAAGTGGTCATTTCTACTATTTTTTCTTTTATATGTTGAAAGAGGATTGTTTTTTTCTAGGCTGTCTGATCTTTTGGTTAAATTGTAACTTTGGTGTTAACTCCATATTATTTATAGAATTTATTCATATTATAATTTAAGCAGGCATTTAAGAGTACATAATATATTATGTATATTTCATTGAGCTTTTCCCATGTTTTCAACTTCCCGTCTTAATTTATGTACTCTATATTTTAAATCTTATGGTTATTCTCTTATGCTGTGTTATGGCAGTATATGTATTATGATATATCACCACATTACATTATTAATCATGTATTATATTTTTATGACAGAGTTGTACTATGTTATTCAAGGGTTACTACAATAAAGCTGTTTTGATTCTGATTCTTATTCTGATGCTGACTTCCTCAGAAGACGCTGCAGTCAATCAACAGTATCTGAGGTAGAACTAGGGAAGCTTTGTGATTAAAATCCAGAAGGTATGGATCAGAAAAGGATATTGTTTTATGGCCAGAGGTTATTATTCTTTTTTGATTTCCAGAACTGGGGATTGTTTAGGTAGTGATATTGTAGGAACTTGTATTTTCAGGATTTGGGGAAGCAATTGGATGAAAATTCAAGCATTGAATCTACCAGAATTCTAAACACCTGTTTTGGGACTTACTGTGTTAAAAAAAGAGAGAGAATATTTTGACATTGAATTTCAATGTGCTGTGATCTTGTGGAGGGAAGATAAGAGAAGCATCCTAGTGGGGCCAGAACTGCATGTAGATCATGAGAAATGGCTTGTCCACCTCTGATACAAGAAACATACTTATCAGAAAGCATAATCTCTTGTTTCAGAGAATAAGTTCAAAAAGAGAAAATGGAATGGAGACTCTCCACGTTCTTAGTTGGAGCTCTATCAATCTATTGCTGAACTACACTGTGGGCTGAAGGAATAAATTTATATCTTCAGAAAGATAGTCAAGTTCAATGAATAATTGTGTTGTCTTGTCATCTGGGGGAGACATGCAGAAATATTTAAATGATTTCTTTTGTTACAACTTTGCCTCTTGCTTTCATTTCTGTTCTAAGAATAATATGCAAACATTCCAGTTGACCTAGATATGAAGATATAAATTTTATCTTTTGCCTTAATTATTTCTCCTACTCCAATTATACTACTACCTTCCTTTCTCTTCCCTTCCTGGAACTAAATCTAGCTGAAAAGCAACTTAGCAATGAAGGCAATTTTTATAGCTTCTTGTCTCCCATTGCTCTTGTAGAATAATAATGAGCATGTGAAGACCATCCTGTTTTTTTGATTTACAAGCCACTCCAAGATCTCTACTGTAGGTGGAGCCCAGAACAGGAAAGGAAAATTATAAATCATTAGTCCTTTCAAAATCTCCAAAGGCCATTCTGACAGGGAGGGAGAACCTAGAGTTGCTCCAAGTGATTCCTCCAACAATGTTTGTCATGCTGACATGCTGTGCCGATAGCAATCTGGCTGTGTCTTGCAAAGGAATCTTCTCCATCTGTCTCATTGTCTGAATAACATCCCTTTGATTTATAGCACGGTGCTTTGGTGCAATAGCAAGGAGACTATGTCAGAGCTTAGGGACTGAAGTGTCAGAACTCAGTGACCTGCTTTTTCACAGTTCTCAGGAAAAGATAAAAAACCTTGTTAGCTTCCAACTAGCATCCTTCCTAGCCTGCCTCTCTCTATTCAATCCACCCTATCCACGTGCACAAATTGGTTCTAGGGGAACACTGATTTGCTTTACAATTGCAGTGCAGTCAGTCTGTGGAGAGTCTCAGTCATCCAGGCGACAGTTGTCTCAGAGGTGCTTCTTCAAAAAGCAGCTGGACTGGGTTTTTTTTTCCCTTGAGGAAGAAGAAAAAAACATTTCACTTCTCATCCAAGAAGCTTCATCAGTTGTGATGGTGGAGGCAATGGATCAAAATAACAAAATTCACCATCACAGCTGAAGAAAATTCTTGGATGAGAAGCAAAATGTTTTTTCCTTCTTCCTCAAGGGAAAAAAAATCCAGTTCAGTTGCCTTTTGAAAAAGCACCTTTGAGACAATGGCACTGTTTGCTTAAAAACAACCATGTTCATTTTATCACCACCACATTTATTTAACTACTGCCCGCAAAAAAATGATGTAAAATTGGATCAGTCATTAAGAGAGTTGCAATATATGACCGTATTGGTCATGCTCCATTACAGTCTTATGTTAAGGACTTAGGTTTCCTCAAAAATTTAGATGAATTGTTTCCCATTCCTAGTACCAACTTTATAAAATATACATATAAATTTATTTGCAAGAAAATATGTTCACATATATGCATTTAAATGCAGAATCTGCAATTTCCCCCCCCCCCAAGAATGCAAAAATATTTGGACTTGGAGTCAAAGCAATTTATGAATGAACTCAGCAAAGGTGGCGCAGGATGGAAATATTCTAATCCACTGATTCCTACCTGGGAACAAATTCCTTGAACTCAACATAGCCTGTTTCTGAGTAGAACTGTGCACAACTGCACAGTAAAACAATTCAATTTATTAATGACCTGCTCTTGAGAACCACCATCTAAAAGAACTCTCTGTTGGATGGTTAGCTTATTTCTAAACCCATTATATCTTTTATTTGCCGGGCCTCCAACTGAGACCCACTCTATTACTGTCAGTAATTCTCACACGTAATCTGATGCCCGAAGGCACGGCCTCCCAAGTTTAAAAAGATTGGTCGATATCATTATTGCAGTTGCCCAGAAAAATGTCATGACACTCCAGAGCTATCATTGACAGCAGGCTCCCATAAAGCTGATTTAGGGCTCAATTCTTCAAACAACACCCATCCGGAGACAGTGGAAAACACACATTTGCACACACAGAGAGAAAGGAAGCAAGCAAACAAAAAATAGCTGAAGTTCAGATTGCCCTTTGTAAAGTACAGCTTCTCAGCAAAAACTTTTACTTTCAATGGCTTCTTCAACCAATTCTGCTCAGTGAATTCATTTTCTTGCTGAATCTTTCAGCTATACAGTTAATGACTTACACCAGGGGTGTCAAACTCAGTTTCATTGAGGGCCGTATCAGGGTTGTGTTTGACCTCTGGAGTGGGCATGGCCAGGTGGGTGGGGCCAGCTCAATGTCACTCCTGTCAGGGGTGCCTTTGGTGGCCCCAATGCTCTGCCAATGAAGACAGGCTCCCGAGCTCCGTTTTTGGCTGCCGCGGCCTCCTGCAACCCTCTGCCAGTGAAAACGGAGCTCAGGAGGGCTGAGCAGGCCCTCTCGAGCTCCATTTTTGCTTGCAGAGGGTTGTAGGAGGCTGTGGAAGCCAAAAATGGAGGTCAGGAGCCTGTTTTTGCTGCCAGAAGCACCTCAGGCCAGTCCTTCACTGTTTCCAGGGCAGTGTTCTGACCCAAACCTCGTTCCAAGGAAACAAACACAAAACAGAGGTAACAGCAAACCTTTTAATGATTCTTTATGAATTCCGTTCCTTCACAGTTAAAAGGCTGTTTCAAACTAATTGTCTCTCATAAGAACGAACCTTGCCAAGGTTGTGCAAGGCTGACAAGAACATTAGATAAAGTTACTAAGTAATATTTCAAACACAAAGAGTCTCCAAACACCAACCAAGAGACTCCGAATGTCCACAAGGCTTGAGTGCAAAAACTTCTTTGCTTCCTGCAAAGAACTGTGGTTTGTCAGCTGGCTTTTATCTCTTAAGGGAGAGGCCATTACCTTGCAGCCTTTCTCCCGAGTCACCCATGCTGTTGCAGCTACTCTTTCCTTCAAGCAGCCCTGCGCGCACGCACACTGGGCACAGGCTCCTTGGGGACTTCTTCATCACTGCTGCCAGCCTCCACAATCTCCAAAGGCAGCATTCCACTCCCTGATGCTCCTGGCCCTATCCTTGCATCACACGCAGACCCCTCATCTGAGTCCTTGCTCTCCGAGACCTCTGCCGTCTGCACCTGTTGCTGGCAAACCAGAACAGGCGGCCCCGCAGGCCAGATCTAAGTACCACATGGGGCAGATCTGGCCCTCAGGCCTTGAGTTTGACACCCCTGACCTGGTGTATATCCTATCTCCCCTAGTGTGTTCTGGCACTACCATCTCATGTACTCTGACCACTTGAAAAAACTGGGCATAATTTTGAGCAAGGTTGCATAGAGTGGAATGGGATTCCTAGATGCTACATCCTGTAAAGATCAAACTCATGCATTTTTTTCTGAGTACATTTATAAATTCTATCTCCATCTGTAGAGATTAGATATAGATCTTGCATTACTCAGGATCAAAAGAAATGGTGCATGCCTCTTCAATTTGTGCATGATGATGGAGGAACAGCAAAAATGGAGGTGCGATACTGTTCATGCTGTGCTGTGTAACTTGAGACCCAATTCTTGGAAACAGTTGAGGACACATATTTAAAAAAAGGATTAATCAAAGTTAAAGCATCTAACTTGTCATTTGAAATGGTCTTCAATCCATGAACAAATCTGAGTTTAGCAGCCTTGTATGATTATTCCTACATGAAATATATTTTGTTCCTTTTAAAAAAATCCCTAAATTTTGAAGAGAAGGCGCCTAGTCTATGCAGAAATCTATTAATTTGTAAAAATTATTACTATAACCATGGCAAAAACTATTATAAATGGTTGATGCAAGCATATAGTGCAGCATAATGGGTTGCTAATGTACAAAAATGAAAATAAGAGTGCAAGAGAAAGGAAAACTACATCTCTCACACAAACTAATCAAAGCTACTTTAACAAATGTATTCCTATGCTAAGCAATTCAGTTGTTCACATTTAAATTGGGTTATTTTAACATTACGAATACCCTCAGAATTAATCATGCAAACTAGCATAGGCAGCCCAAATGCCTAAATATTTCTCTAATCAAAACCCCTGGCAATAAAATGCTATCCAAATGTATAGGGCGTGTTCTGCTAATACAGAAAGCAGAAAGCTGAGTTTCAAGCCACCAGGAAACATAATGGCATATCTCACATTAATTCTGGAATAAGGGGCATCAGTGTGGATAGCTAAGTGTTCCCATCTTAATTTCTTGCTCTGGGAAAGCAACAGCTGCAGAGTCTGAATTGTAGGGTGGGGTATCCAAATCTCCCCTTCCAGCCCAATGATCTTATCTCTGATCTACGAAAGAAGAATTCAAGTCACTTTATGACCCACCTATGGAATGTTGTCAGGGAGCCATAACTTTACAGTTGAATAATCTAAGCTGGAAAGTCTTAAAACAGTGATTTTTGAGCATTGAAGATAGCAGATATAAGGAAGAGCAGGAATTAATCTTGGGGGGGAGGGGAGGAGTTACATAGCTTCATGGATATTAGAGATCTCAAGTGCATCCCCCAACCTCAAATAGTATCCTTTTCAATAGGGCCTTGCAGGATTTTCAGAAAGGGAGGGAGGGAAGGAGGGAGGGGCATGGCAGGAAGTATGGCAGCAAGGGGGGTGGTTAGGGAGGAAGGAAAGAAGGAGGAAATGGTAAGGAGGGAGGGAGGGGGAAGGAGGAAAGGGAAGAATGGCAGCAAGGGGGGATGGGAAGGAAAGCAGTAAGAAGGGGGAGGGAGAGAGGAAGATAAAAATCTGCCACTTTTCCATGTAGTTCTGGAGTAACTTGTCTTCCCCTCAGTTGCAGGAGTGCTCTCCTTGGTCCTGATCCCCTTTTCTCTTTCAGATTCTTGTACAGCAATTAGACGGATTTTCTCTTTTTGTGATTCTTTGGGATTACTACCTTTTACAAAACACACCACTGTAACTCAAGCCATAGTTCTGTGTTTCTGCCACCTACCGTGCCAAGAAATCTTGCTGTGTTTTCAGTTTCCTATTTGCAGTGTGTGATATCTGGGGATGAGGCTCCCCATGAGAAAAGGTCAACAATGTTACGCTCTCAGCCAAGTCTGCGGAGAGCTGCCAAAACTCCTGGAAATAGCCAAAATAGAAACAACTTCTGGATTCTTGGCCCTCAAACAATTGCTTGTCTCTCTCTCCCCCGCTCCTTCTGTTATCTTTTTCTGCCTTCCTCTTCTTTCTGCATTTTTTTATTCAAATATTAAATTGAGCCATATGGTGCTACTGCTATTTAAATGGAACAGAAATTTGCCAAAAAGCCTCATGGTAAGTAAAGACCTATTGATATGAATTAATATTAACTGTATCGAGAAATAAACTCCCACTTTCCTAAGTGTACAAAGGGCTATGTTGGCATGTCATACCCATGCTAAGAAGAAGAAGAAAATATTATATTTCTTCACACAGCCAGCCAGCCAGCTGTTTAAATTGGATTTGGCATTTTTATCCACCTATCGAGGCCTAATCCCTGGGATAGGCAGGTGTTGTTGTTTGATGGTGTTAAAGTTATTGACTCAGGATGTAAGCTGTTCCAAATAAAGCTGCCTTTTGCAATTGACCAATGGTGACTTTGTCAATGCCATCAGTGGTGTTCAGGTGGTGTGCCAGTTGTTTTGGGATTTCATCCAAGGTAGGGTTTTTATTATTATTATTATGATTGGTACTAGCTTTGCTTTCTTTTGCCACACTCCTTCTACTTCTATTTGCAGGTCTTTGAATTTTGTGATTTTCTCCAGTTCTTTTTGCAATGACACCTTCAATATTGTTAAACAACACCTTCCAATCTCAGGTCCTTGGGAAAGACTCTAAAGATGGCCAGAAATGGCAAAACCAGCCTAAACATCTGACTGACTGGGAAACCAGACATAACAAATTTATATGCTGCTCAGTTCCCCATGGCATTTTACTTGAATAACCCACTCCTCCTCCTCCTCCTCCTCCTCCTCCTCCTCCTCCTCCTCCAATCCTGACTTAGAAAGCCGCTGCTCTATTTTTGATCTGAAAACATTTTCAATCAAATGGTGGGCTTCCCCTTTTTGTACACATAGTTCTGCTTTACTTTAATTATGGCTTTAAAAATATGAATGAACATTTAAGAAGCCCCAGTGGGCTGATTTTGTAATACAAGCACTTTTTGAAATTATGGGACTGTAATTATATACAACAGAAAGGAATATTTCTGTGTTTATTTAGCCACCCATCCAATTTGTATGGGCGACCTTCTCATGAAAAAGTGACCCTGGGCAGCGTACAATAAAAAATACAAAAATAAAAACTTTCCAACATGTTCAACTAGTTTGAAGCAAATCAGGCGCCTCATTTCCCATTATGTGATGCTGAGGATGCTGCAATGGTTGTTAAATGCAAGGATTGGTTGTAAGTAACTTTTTTTCAATGCCACTGCAATTTCAGATGATCACTAAATGAATCAAACTACCACAGTAAATTGACACTTTGGAACCTACAATTCCTAGGTGTGGTGTGCGAACACAAACTATTAGAAGCTATCAACCACACCTTTGGCTCGAAGGCACTGTGGTTTATCCACTCTAGCTTCATAGCATACCCGGTTTCTCCACCTGAGTTGAAGAAAAGTATAGAAATAAATTAGAAAAAAACCTGCAATCGCCACATACACGCTGGTTCCATTGCTTGAGAGTTCATTTCCAGCCTTTGGTACGTTTCTTCTTAACGCCTGCAACACAAACAAATGATCACACAGCAGCAACCTGGAGAGGCTTTCCTCATCCATAAGTGAACCCATGGCTGGTTGTGGAATTCTGGGAGTTGAAGTCCACACGTGTTAAAAGTTGGCCAAGTTTGAGAAAGGCGGATTTAGAGCAGGGATCCCCAAACTTGGCAACTGTAAGACTTGTGGACTTCAACTCCCAGAATTCTCCAGCCAGCTGGGAGTTGAAGTCCACAAGTCTTAAAGTTGTCAAGTTTGGACACCTCTGATTTAGAGTATCGCAAGCAGTTTCTCGCCCAGCCTCTGGTCTGGACACGCAACCCCAGCCCGCTTCCCGACGCGTCCGCAGCGGCGGTTAAGCAGAGGAGTCCGCTAGGGGGAGACAGGCCGAGGACCGGAGGGGAGGGGAGGAGGTCCCGTGCGCGCGCGCGCGCGTCGGGGGCGGCTCCAGCGCTCGGGGCTGGCCTGGGGGCGGTGCGCGGGCGGCAGGAGGGGGCGGGGCCGCGGAGGGCGGGGCCGGCTTGACGCGCGGCAGGGCCAGGCAGTGAGTATAGGCTGCGCTGTCAGGCCGGTGTCAGTCTGATGAAGATTGGCATGCAGGTAAGCTGTCATTCAGAGAAGCCGAGTTGCGGCGCGTCGCAGCCTCGCAGGGGCGGGCAAAGCGGGCTGGCGCTCGCAGCGGCAACAACTAACCGATCCTGCTGCTCCTCCAGCAGCCGCGAAGGGCTCAGCAGGCACCGGCCGCCAGCGAGCTTTGCAACGGGGATGGGAGGGAGGGAGGCGAGCAGGGTTCGTTCTTCGGGGTTGCCGCCGGTGGGTCCGGTCCCTCCGGCCTCGCTCGGAACTTTGGCTGAGCTTTACAGCCTTGGAGCGGAGGGAAGCGGGGCGCCGCCGGTTGGGGCGGACGGGGCGAAAGAGGCGTCGGGCGGGCGAAGCTAGTCCGGGATTTCGGCGGGTTTTTTGTGTGTGGGGGGGTTTCCAGGGCTGCGCTGCAGGTGGGATGCCGGGGAAGCCGGGCAGGAGAGCCCCGCGGGCGGCGGCACTAAGCGAGCGGCTGGGCTGGCAGCAAAGGAGACCCGGCCGGGGCGGAGGAAGCGCCGGGCCGGCGAGTGGGTCGAGTTGCTTTGGGGGGGGGCGAATGGCGAAGAGGGCGGGGAGGGGGAGCGGGGCTCGTTGAGGGGAGTTTGTGAGGCGGGAGACGAAGTTGCGGGAGAGCCGGCGGGCTCCGCTCAAGGCGGCCAGGAGCCCCTCGCGCGCGTCCCGGCTTCCGGGCTTTGCAGGGGGGAAGAATCGGTCGCGGCTCCGGGGCGCTCGGAGAAGTGGGCAGCCGCCGACGCGGCTTGGGAGCGGGCTGGCATAGCCGGGGTTGGGAGGCGGCGGAGGGGCGAGGCTGCCGCGGGCGACTCCAGAGCGCCGAGCTGGACAGGCGGTTCGTCGCCGGCCGGGGACGGGGATTCGGCGGAAGGCGGGAGGCGCGGGAAGGGGCGGCTTCGGAGGGGCCTGGCGGGCATCAGTTGCCGTTAAAGCCGATCCCTCGTCCTCCTGGCGGTGGCGGCGGCGGCGGCCTGGCGAAGGCGAGCCGACCGAGGGGGAGGCGGGGGCGGCGAGGACGGAGCGGGACTTGGAGCGGCTTCTCCCGGATTGAGGAGCCGCGCAGTCTTGCCGGACTGCCGAGGACCAGGCGGTGGGAGGGGAGGCGAGGCGGCCTCGGCGGGTCTTTGTTGGCCGGAGCGGAGCAGCTGGACTGGGTCTCGGGGCCCGCCTTCTCCCGCCGCAAGTTCAACCGGCCGCCGCTTCTTTTGCCGGGAAGACAAAGGGAGGCGCGTGGCTGTCCCCGCGGGCTCCGGGGGAGGAGGAGGAGGAGGAGGGGGCGTCTCTCCCCCGCCGTCGCCCGGCCGCTGGGGGGGGTGGGCAGCGGGGCCAGCGGAGCTCTCCGGCGTCGCCTCCTTTGGACTTTTTCCGTCCCCGCCGCGGCGTTTTCGGCCGGCTCGCAAACGACCGGCTTCCCAACTGGCCTTTGCCGATAGCGGGCGGCGATCTCGCCGGCTCGGAAGCGAGCGAGGCCGGCGCGGCGTACTTCGCCAGGAAAGCTGCTCGCGGGCTACGGATAAGCCAGCCTTTCCCTGCCCGCTCCGAGGGACCCGCGGACAGCCGACGCGGCTCCCCGAAATGCAGGCGGAAGAGAGGCGAGCCGAAGCGGCGTTCCCGGCCGCCTTTTTGCCCGTCTTCCAGAAGGGGCTGAGGTGGCTTCTCTGCCGTTAGAAAACCGTCCGCTTCTAATCCGGGGAAGCGTCTTTCCGGGTAAACGAGGGCGGTTGGGGTCCCTTTGGGCAGCTGGAGTCTTGCCTCCCAGATCGTTGGCTGCGGCGATTCGGATAATAATATTTCCCGGGATCGTTGATTTAGTGGGCTTATGAAATACCCCGATTGTAAACTTATCAAGCAAAGCCTCTTGGTTTGAGGTTATGTTTTTAGATAGGCAGGCTCTTCGTTGAGTCAGTTCAGACAGAGAATAGATCTCTTTCGCTCCGTCTCTCTCCTTCCCTCTCTTTCTCCTCCTCTCTCTCTTCTCCTTTTTCTCTTTCTCTCCTTCTCCTTCTCTCTCTCCCTCTCCTTCTTTCTCTCTCTTCTCCCTTTCTCTTTCTCTCCTTCTCCTTCTCTTCTCCTTCTCTCTCCTTCTCTATCTCCCTCCCTCCTCCTCCTTCCTCTTCCTCTTCTTCCTCTCTCTTTTCTTCTCTCTCTGTTTCTCACCGTCGGCGGCTTCTTCAGCCGCGCCTTTAGTTGTCCTTCCGCGGGGCCCGAAAGCCGCGCGCGATCTACTCCTAGCCCCTTCGCCCTTGGTAGGGCAGTAGCGTAGCTACAGATTGCATGTATGGATTTGCGGTAAGTTAGTGATGAGAAGGAGAGGAAAAGATGGTGTGGGGTGCTGATTCCCAACGGGACTGAGCAGAAAAATCAACAAGCTGGGTTTTAATAAAACAAAAGCGAGCCTGTATTCCACCACGCTTCCTTTTTTTTTCTCTTGGAAAAGTACCTTGTCTTGATTTATGGAAAATGGTTATCTGGCCCACAGACCTGCTGGACTCTGAGCTGGTAATCTAAGCAGTCTTGGATGGATTTGAAAGGGATTTGGAGTGCACAGGGGGTAAAAAGCCAAGTGAAGTTCTAAGGAAAGGTCGCAGTGCCCCAATGCACAAAAAGAACCCCTCTCCTCACTGCATTTCCTCATTTGCGCTATATTTTTAAAGAAGGAGAAAACTTTTCCTGGAAGTCTACAAATGAAAGCTGTGTGCAGTATGATGGGTAGCTTAACTCTTGTGTTTATTTAGATGGGTGAGTTCTTTTTCCCTTTCCCCTTCCCTTCCCTCTCTTTCCCTTTCCTTCCCCCTTCCCTTCCCTCTCTTTCCCTTTCCTCTCTTCTCCCCTCCCTTTTCCTTTCCTTTCCAATTTGGGCTTTTGTAATACTTCTCTCTCTCTTTTAATCCTGCCCTTCCTCCACAGATCTCAGGCTTGTTTATAGCAGCCCTTGGAGGTAGGGTAGCACCAAGGGAGCAGCAAGGCCCCTGCTCAAAGCAGATTTCCTGGCTGAGAGGAAATCTGAACAAGAGTTTCTAAATCTCAGCAACTCCATGGCTACATTACCCTGCCTTTGCGTGCCAAGATTCAAATGGACTTACAGTGAAAATAACAGAGGAAGATAATCTGATTTTGTAGTTTGCTTGGGGCAGTGATCTTACAGAATCTGTCCTCTGTGCGACAAACATTCAGGATGCAAAATATTTTTGAACAAACCTCTTGAAATGTTGCTTTTCTTTAGAAGATGTAGCTGTTGTCTTTTTCCTTCCCAAACAGTTGTGTTCACAGAGCAGCTGAACCCAAGTCCATTAAAGGCTTTACAGCTGCACTCATGCAGCATATTAAGCTTGGTTAGTTTGACACTTTGTTAGAGTTTGGGGTGAATCTTTGCTTTGATTCACTGGATTCTACAAATATACAAAAAAGGGGTAAAATTAGTAAACAACTTAGAGGTGTGAACATGGTTGCTGACTTTGTATATCATGTTTAGCCTCTGTAATAAGTCACAATGGATCCTAGTTTATGGATTGATCTGTCACATTATCGATCATGCTTCATCTTAGCATGGAATTGGTAGGCCAGTCTTCAAATATCAGATTTTCAGTGAACTGCCAGAGTATATATTCCATACAGAGAAATGGTGACCTACTTTCTACTCCCCAACCTATTTTTACAGCACAAGGTATTTGCATTTTAGAAACTGAGAGAAATAAATTCTACGGCACTGAGGAAGAAGACAATCACTGGTGTGGAATTCATAGAAAATGCTTATGGATAGCAATAGTTTTAACATCATGTATAAGAAGAACTTCTTGCCCATGAGGTCAAATCTTCCCATCTTGGCCAAAGAATCATTTTAGAGGCAGGATTAGAACTCACAGTCCCCTAGTTTCCAGCCTCATGCTTAACCACTAGACCAAATAGGCTCTCTTGATGCTGGAGGTATCAATTGGGTGTAATCACCATTGGGAGTCTTAATCTCTGTGAGCTGGTTTAAACTCTTTTAAGCCATCAAAATTTCCTGAGTACAAAGCTATTCCTCAACCATACCCATTCAGTAAATTTCACCTTGTCTTCTCTATAGTGGTGGTACCTTCATCCTTTCTTTGCTTTAGGACACTGAAACCCCTTGTTGTATTATAGGGAGAAAGAAGCACAGGTATAAAAGGCACTGCTCATATGAAAGCTGTTGTGATTTTAAAAATAATTAAATATAGGGGTCCAACATTAGCGATACACCAGGCAGAGTTGACTAGTTAATGTTGCCTAAGGCAAAACATTGGGAAACACAGCTTTCTGTCCAGTTGGTTCACCTTTAGTGGATTGAGTAACATCATAAGATTTATGGGCCTATAAATTACCAAGCAGCAAAGCTGCAAAAAAGGAATGCTGTGGTACTATATGCTGTGCAAGAGAATATCAGGAGTTCAAACAAAGGGCGAAAAGAAAGGAAGCAAGGATGGTTAGGAGACCAGAAATAAAGTCCTAGAAGAGACTGAAAGAGTTGAGTATGTTTACCCTTTAGAAATGATGTCAAAGAGAGGAATATAATAGCACTGTAGCCTACCTGCAATATAGAGGAAGGGAGTGATTTGTAAGTTGCCAAGAAAAGTGTAAGGACTCATTTCTGCAGGCACTAGGAGTTAGTATCAACCCAGAGGTTTGGAGTACAGAATAATGATCTTGTTCCAAGAAGGTGGGTTACAGTTAAATGAGGGAAATGGTAGGAATAGTTTGACATTAGGACCAATTCTCAAAGAAGGTGATGATGAATCCTTCAGTGAGTTGTTCTAGCAGAAGTCTGTCCATCCATCCATCCAATTTCTATGGCTGTCCAACTCACATGTGACCAGACAGTCAGTTGGTTTCTTGTATGGATGAAGAGGTTGGGATCTTCCAGTGGTTGGTCCTACTCCTGGTCACTCATAGTTAATTGCAAGTAGGAAAAGGCCCTTAGACTGGTGGAAGCATATCTTCTCATAAAGAAAGGTCCAAGAAGACAAGATTCTGGAGTGGCTTTTCCTGTGATCCATATTAAACCTCTATTCTGGAATCAGTTTCCAGAAGTAAATCTTCCAAACTAGTCATTTAAACCAAGTGTTTTCAGTATGTTGGCCTATATAAAATGAATGGCCTTGTTTCAGAGCTAGATCATCCAAGTTACAATTTCTGGTTCAAGGAATTTACTTCTGGAAGCCATTTGAAGTCGCATGGCCCAAGATAAGGTTTGGTATTTTAGAATAATTCTGTTTCAGGATGTTCAAACATTCTTCATTCCTAGTAACTTCTTTCAATATGGTTTTAAAGTAAGAAATTAGAGGACAAGACTTGGTTTAATGTCCCCTCCCCATTTTTTTCATTAAAAATCCTTCACAATTTGCTCAGCTCTTCTGTTAAGACAGATGAAGAATAAAAGATCAAATTTCTTTATATAATTTATCACCTGTAATTTTGTATTCCAGTTTATTTAGCAAAATATAATGTGCTTGTTAATTATTTCACCTGGGAGAAATGCCTCCTGGGTCCCTTTCTCCCTACCCTGCAAAGAATAACATTTCAGTTTGTTCCATAGTAATTGCAGATTTTTTGGCTTGCAAACAGTCGTAGTCCTTTTTCAGAATGTAATTACCCAGGTATGTAGATATCTGAAGAAACATTTCAGGAGAGAAAGTTTTCATGGAAACTTAGGGAGTGGCTCACACATAGATTTATTTCACAGGTTTAGACAATAAAACACAATTTATAAATAGTTTAATAAAAAATGCAGCGGCATTAACATAATTACTGAGGTTGCAAGTTTAGCTTTAGCAGAACTGGCTCGGAAAGTGGTGGAGAAAAGTTGTGTGTGTGTGTGTGTGTGTGTGTTGTTTGGATTGCAACAGAGCTGGCTTTCTTCGGTTTCTGGTTACACGAACCTTCCATGAAGGACCTTTATGCAAAGATCTGTCTCACTGAATGCACATCCCTCCATGTAACCCTAAACCGAGCAGGATATTTTAAAACTGAAGCAGTGAAGATTAGATTAGGTCTCCTTCAAACCTCTCTCTTCTCTTCTGTTATTATTTTTGGCTGGAATGCAGAGGAAGGCAGCTGTCTCTGACAAGGGTCAGAATGTCAGTTTGGGTTTCAAGAATGGGTGGGATTCCTCCCTCCTCCCTTGTTTTTCTTTCCTCTTTTCTACAAGTCCCTTGGAAAACCAGGACGGGATGTTTGTATCCCTTGAGTTGAGAGAAGACCTCTGCACAACACACTATGATGGGCAGGAGAGTTGATCGCCAATTGCAAAAATTGTAATCTACAATTGCCTGTAATAAAGTCATGTCTGAACTCCTCATATTCTCATTTTAGTTTGCATTGCAAGCTGTCTGAAGTGTTGAATAAACAGAAAGCCGGGAGATAAATAATAAACAAAATAAAGCATGATAAATGCATGTGTTCATGAAGGCACGGAAAGTTGAGATTTATTCAAGGGGTATATGGAGATTCTCAATCATTCCCAAACATGCTTTTTTCAAAAGGCAATGTTTTTCCAATAACAAAATCCAGTTGCCTTTTTTAAAAAGCATCTTTGGGTCATACTCAAGGAGTATGGATTTGTTCAACCTCCGAAGTCTCTATTCCTCGTTGTCTTAGTCCCTCACTTTTTTTGAATGGGAAGAACAGAAGTGGGAGGATCTGTTCACTTAAATCTAACTAAAAGGACCTCTGGTGTCATCAATCTTCACAAAACCAAACTGGTTGGGCAAGGAGGACCCAGACTTTGTTCCCATGATCTGTGGATATTTATCATCCTCCCTACAATACAAATAATATGTGTAATGTTAGAGTTGCCAGTGTCTTCTCCTCAATCACCTTACAGTTCTCTGCTCTACATCTTGTTCAGTGCAGGAGGATCTGAAGTGAAGTAGCAAGTGGAGCTTGTTGGTTCGCTGCACTTTTATCCTAGGCATTGGCAAGTTAAATACCTCTATAGGGCTGAGGTCTCTGTGTAGTCAGGTAGCCTAAAAAAGCAGGGTTTCTGATCATATGCACCATGCTGTTTGCTTTCAAGGGCATCTGAATAGACCTCCCTCCCAGCCTCCACATGGGGAAGTCATAGACAGAAGTTTCTCACAGAGCAGCTTTATGGAGCCGCTCCTGTTCAGTGAAAGTGTACAAACAAAGTTGGACAACTATTGTCTTAGCTTGGATCCCTCTACTAAGGGTTGAAACTCATTTGTGTTGTGATGTTCCTACCCTGAAGCAGATCGCACATGACTGTAGAATTAGTGCTCCTCATTTGAGAGCTGAGGTAATGATCCCCAAACATTGTATGACGCTTCCTTCACAACGAGATTTCCCAAACAGGTCTGTGTTTTATTTCCAGAAAGCAAAAGAAAAGCCAGTATGCTGCTGAATTATCTTTAATAATGTAAAGATCTTTCCTTGCCCGTAAACACAACTGATACCTCTTCTGCTTCACAGTAGTTTTAGATACAGCTAGGTAGATTTTTCCAATCCAATTAGTGTTTTCAGTAGGATGGGAGTGATGGATTATTTTGGACTGCTAATCTTGATCAAGAGTTGGACAAAAGGATAAAATGCAGAAGTTTGTGATGAGAAGCCAATGTAAACCCTAGCAAATTGGAGCTGAAAATAACACAGACTTGTACACTGGCAAAGCTTCTTCACAAAGAACTTTGATTTAGGCTAGGCTTTAAGTTTAATACATATAGACATGCTAACATACTGTCGTGATCCATTTTCATGGTAAGCAACATTATATAGAGTGCAGAAGACAAATTAATGAATTTAAAAGTGCTGAGATAAAAAACATAGCTAAATCCAGTTTATACCATATTATATATCTTTCCATACTTTTCTGTTCTTGCCTTCCTTCCTTCCTTCCTTCCTTCCTTCCTTCCTTCCTTCCTTCTATGTATTAGAAAGCAGTAGGATCAGTGGCTATAGAATCTCCTACATTTTAAGCCAGAAAATTACACTATCCTCAAATGCATTACATAATCAAGCATAAATGAGAAAAAAGACCTATTAAAATGCCAAGTTGGATTTTGTATCAGTCTCAGTTTTCTTCTTATATAACTTCTGCATTTCACTGGAATCAAACTTTGACTGCATTAATGTACAGACTCAAATACGAAGTGGATAATAAAAGAGTTGTAATCTCATAAATTTATTTTACAACTTTGCAAATAACTATACAGTATATCATCATTAGTGTGCATCTATTAACACATGCAGATTATCCTTTCCATATTTTGTTAATTAGTGGTTTTTTTAAAATTCCGGTTAGAAACACATTTAATTCCACATCTCAAGGATCCTTTTAAAAAATAAAAATTTGGTGCTTTGATTTGGAGGCTAGCTTTTTGGTTCAAATGGGTTGACAAGTAGCAAGAATTCTCCTTCTGATCTTCTATGTCAGGGTCATAGATTTGAAAGAGGACTATGCCAATTAGGCTTCTAGTTGACAGTAAAGAGTTCTCTAAGGTTTTGGTGCCATCTAGAACCTGTCCAGATCTTTGCAGCCTAGCTATGATACCCCATTCTAAAACTGAATCTCTCCAGCTTTGGACCAATGCCATAATAGCAACACCACACTGGGTCTCATCTAATGAATGATGAATAGGCAGCCTTTTAAATATAGGGATCTATCCAGTGCATTTGGTTTCTGCAGGCTTTCCTCCGAAAATGTTAAAAAGATTGAGCCCAGTCGTTTTAGAGAAAGCGGATACCATGCTATCTGGCTGGTTTTTTAAATCTAAAAGACATACATTGGGGATTTGTGGGCCTCTAACCTGCATTCCTTAAAATATAGATGAATCTTCATCAAAACGTCATTTATCTTTAAACACACATGCCTGTACACATAACTCTAATGGTAAAGCTCTTGATATTTCTGCTTAACTCAGGCTCTGCTTTGGCTAATTCCCACCTTAGCGATTTTCTCACCGGAACATTCTCTGGGGAATGTTGCGTTGCTGTGAAATGTCTGAACAAGGTGTTAGTAGATGTAGGATGGATGCATTATTTATTTATTTTTATTTATTTAGCAAGTTTGTATAGCCACCCATCTCACAAAGTGTGACTCTGAGTGGTGCACGATACACAAATACATCTGCGCAAATTGTACTCCAAGGAACTGCAGTGTTCCATGTAGACAGCATACTAACCGATGACATATATTCTGGGCCTCGAATCTCACAACTGGTAAAGGCTGGTCTTGATCCAACATTTTCTGATGTGTCGGAATAGACTAGAGATTATAAGAGAGCCAATTTGGTGTAATGGTTAATGCATCAGGGTAGAAACCGGGAAAGTCCTGCCTCGGGCACAAAGCTGGCTGGGTGATCTTGGGCCAATGACTCTCTCTCAGCCCTAAGAGGGTGGCAATGGCAAGCCAAGAAACCCTGCCAAGAAAACTGCATTGAATTGTCCAGGCAATCTCTGAGAATTGGAGACACTTGAATGGAAGGAAATAAAAACACAGCATAAGGTCCTCATCTCCAAACATGGCAGGAAAACACTCTTGTCTGAAATGACTCTTTACATGTTGCTGAATCCTCAGCATTCCCTGAGCAGGCCAGGGCCCATGGTGGAGAGTGCTAGGCACTAAAATACACTAACATCCAGAAAGCTGAGCTAGTGGCTCTGATTTGTTAACAGTCAACTTAATAGATATATGAATATCCATGATACTTCATGAGCTGCGATGGCCCAGTGTTTAGAATACAGCATTGCAGGCTAATTCTGCTGACTGCCAGCAGTTCAATCCTGTCCAACTCAAGGTTGACTCAGCTTTCTATCCTTCTGAAGTCAGTTGGAGGCAAATTGTTGGAGGCAATATGCTGACTCTGTAAACCACTTAGAGCTGTAAAACACTATGAAGTGGTATATAAGTCTAAAAGCTACTGCTATACTAGAAGCCTGTTACCTGTTTCTCCTAATACCTAGAGTGTTGATCTTTGAAGATTATGTTTGTACAGCATGCTTAACCATTTAACACAATACATTGAACCATACAATCAGCCAAAATTGTCATGACCCTGTCGGAATCTGATTCTGAGGGGCAGCTGACAGGGAGTGGGAGTGTGGCTCTGTTGGCTGTGGAAGAAACTGGGGAAGGGCACAGTCCGGCTGGGCAGAACAGGGGAGAGGTAGAGCAAGGCAGAGGGAATTCAGAGGAAGATCCAGGCCCACCCCCTCTTCATCCTAGGGCACGCAGGGAGGAACAGAGAAGGGAGCAACATGAGTTGCGTGGCTTATGGGGGAGGAAAGGGCCCTGATTCCCTTCATTAGCTGCAGCTGGGAACACAGTGTTTAAAAAGGGAAGCTGCACACAACAAAGTTGTTGGGAGCAAATCGTGAATGATCTTTTATTTTTATTTTATTTTTATTACATTTATATGCCGCCCTTCTCCAAAGACTCAGGGAGGCTTACAATTTTTGGGATACAACCCAATGCTCAGCAATAGCCTTCATTCCATTGTATATGCCTGCTTATTACGAAGCGGCATTTTTACAAAGTCAGCTTATTGCCCCCAACAATCTTGAGTCCTCAATTTACCTACCCTGAGAGGATGGAAGGCTGAGTCAACTTTGAGCCTGGTGGGATTCGAGCCTGCAGTAATTGCAGGCAGATGGAACTTAAGTGCTAGGCATTTAATAGCCTGCACTACCAAGGCTCTTATTGTCAAGGCTTATCTGTGTTCCTGGTGTCTTCCCAACTGTGTGTGTTTTGCTGGGCTTTCAAGTCTGCAATCTCCTGCCCTGTCAAATTAATTACTACAGTGTGGTTTGTTGGATTTTTATTTACAGTTTGTATGTACTTCGTTTCCGGACTGAATTTCCTCCACTTAAAGACTGTTCTTGGGAGAGTTTTTTTTCCAGCCGAAGGTAACTGGACATTGGGGGCAAAGTTGGAGGTATTAAAGGGACTCTTCTTACTTATTTGACTGTGTTGCCTTTGTGCCACACCCCAGGTCATCACACAAAATTCTAAGTCGGTGATGGCGAACCTTTTCGGCACCAAGTGCCCAAACAGTAATGCGCATGCCAGAGCATCGGAAACCTGAAGACCAGTTGGCCAGCACGCTTTTGGGTTGTTTTTGGCCATTTTTTGGGCTGTTTTCAAGCTATTTTTGGGGTGTTTTTTGGCCATTTTAGGTCATTTTTAGGCCATTTTCCAGTGCTCCGTCCCCCGCGAAAACCAGCTGGCCTGCGTGTGTGACCATAGAGTGGGCTCTGCATGCCACCTCTGGCACACATACCATAGTTTCGCCATCATGGTGCTAGGTTTACATAACACTCAACCAACAACTTAGCTGAAGTTAAACTACATGAGTGGTTTAGTGGTGAAATTGATATTTGACTTATAAAAGATTTTGTCTGCTAGCACCAATATGGCTTTATATGAGTTTTGGATAATGATATAGAGAATGATATTGCCAGGACTTCTATAGGAAACTGTTGAAGCACATTTTCTTCTGTACTCCTGACATAGTTGACTAGGAATTATATCTCAAAGAGAAATATGTTTCTGTGTCATGGAAGCATTTTGTTAGCCAAGATCCGGGGCTGTAATTCAAGAGTATATGTTCTTCTATAAAGAAGACAGTCAACTAGCCGCATTATACTAGCAATATAGCAATAGCACTTACTTATATACCACCCACAGTGCTTTACAGAACTCTCTGGGGGTTTTACAGAGTCAGCCTATTTCCCCCAACAATCTGGATCCTCATTTTACCAACCTCGGAAGGATGGAAGGCTGAGTCAACCTTGAGCCCCATCAGGATTGAACTCAGGCTATGGGCAGAGTAAGTCTGCAATACTGCATTCTAACCACTGCATCACCAGGGATACTAAACATCATATGGTATTGCTAAACCATGTTTTTGGATATTTATTTGTTGATTTATATAGCTGACCATTTCATAATAGTCATTCTGGGTGGCTTACAACACTTCAAGTCAATACAATTATACAATATAAAATAAACATTAGTTAAGGGCCAAAGGCAGTCCAGATCAATAATAACATTACAATTTCTAACTAACATTCTGACTCTCATGCTTGGGAATATCTATCATTGTCTGCAGAGTAAACTACAATTAGTTGGGACCATTCAGCATTGCAACATACTGCAGTATTCCAACATTCCAGAAAGGGAAGGGAAGGGAAGGGAAGGGAAGGAAGGGAAGGGAAGGGAGGAAGGAAGGAAGGAAGGAAGGAAGGAAAAAGAGATGATAGATAGATTTGGGAATAGGGATTGTGATATACTGAAAATTGATTTTTGTAGGATTGACTTCCTTGAATCACTTCTGTTCTTCTTAGAGAATAAAAGAGAATGAACAATGAATACACAAGCAATTCTTAATACACATTTTAATACTTTTTGTTGAAAAAATATTAGCTATTCCTCAGTTCCAGTACCACTGGGCTCATCCCACTGCCATTGAGAACAAAACAGTATGAATTCATAGTAGCAGCTTGTAGACAAGAAATCCACAAAGGGATATAATTTTTTCAAGCATCAGATTTCTATGTTAAGCCAAATGCAAACCAGACATTATGACCTACAGTAATACTTACAATGGTGAGGCCAGCTATTATAGTTTATAAATAGTGGGAGAATAACCTGAGGAATTCTGGGAGTTGAAGTCCGCATATCTTAAAATAGCTAAGGTCGAGAAATGCTGGTGTTTCATTAGAGAGAGAGAATGGGTATATTACTTCAACATTGTGTGTATTATATTTTATTAGATTTGTCGTAGTGTAATTAGTAAATGAGACATTACATTTTTGTTACTGTATTGTCTGAATAACGACAAACTTAATGACACCTCTAAGAGAAGGAAAAGGGCTGGAAACCACAAAATTTGCATCATATTACAAATCATACAACTTAAGTATTTCGGTTAAAGGGTGGAAGCAAGTACAAGGCTTGAATTGTGATATCATGATGTATGTTGCAATATGTTTGCATCATTGCGGTATGTTATAAATATGATGACATAACTAGAAATAACATCTGGCCATGATCTGTCACTACAAGTAGAAGGAATTAGAAAGTAAAAGGATTTTGAAAGAAGAGGGAAATCGTTATAGAAATAAAGTGGTAAAGGAGAAACTACTTTCTATTTGATATTTTCTTGTCTGTATCTTCATGAATTCAGAATAACAGAATAACAGAATTGTAAGGGACCTTGGTCCACTCCCCTGCTCAAACAGGACACCTTATACCATGCCTGACAAGTGGCTGTCCAGTCTCTTCTTAAAATGAACAGTGATGAAGCACCCATAACTTCTGAAGGCAAATCCTCCCACTGGTTAATGGTTCTCATCGTCAGGAAATTTCTCCTTAGTTCTAGGTTGCTTTTCTCCTTGATTAATTTTCACCCATTGTTCTTGTTCTGTCTTGAGATGCTTTGGAGAATAGGTTGACTCCCTCTTCTTTGTGGCAGCCCCTCAAATATTGGAACCCTGCTATCATATCACCCCTAGTCCTTCATGTCGCTAGACTAGCCATACACTTCCTCCTAGATTCCATTCCATTAGATGCTACTTCTGCTTACAGACAAGAAAACGCTTCTTTTTCCAGTAAATGCATTCCTTCTCCCTTCCATAAACGCTAAAGCCAAACTGAATATTCACTGTCTCTAGATAAAATGACTGGATTAGCCTCTAAGAATAGGACATCTTGCTGAATGAAATATTTAACGTGAAGTGTTATGGCTGGGTGACCATGTATTTATATGCCGATGCTTTACGTGCACGGATTTGTCCATCTGCTGTTGCAGAAGTTTCCGATAGCTACAGCTATGAAGCCATGTTGCAGGACAGAAGGCATGTTGCAGGGCAGATGTCGCATGAAGACTGAGACCCAAAATGTGTTCTGTTTTGCAAAGAGCTTCAGCTCTGGGATTTTCATGTGTGAGAGAGGGCAGCTGTCTTCTGTTGTTACTTGTAGAACAGAAAGTTTGACGTGGATCTTGAAGATGGTCCTATTTCAGTCCCAGAGGAAAGGGATATTTTGTGTGCAGAAAAATGCCACCTCTTTAATCCTTAGCCTGAGCTTCCAAGCAAGCAAGGAAGCAAAGAGATCCAGAAGATCGCTCTGTTGATGCTGTTTGCTAACTTATCCATTTGGCAAGCAAAGAGAATTGCTCCATTTTATCACTCCGGGTGCAAATCCCAATCTGATGGTGCAGCAATTTAAATATTTAAATATTTCTTTCTGGCTTTTTGAAACATGCAAATTGCATCTGCTGAATGGGAAGACCATGAACATGTTACTGTATGTACAGGGATGGTGAAGTTTTCGTTCCTTGTAAGCAGCAGCTTCAGAAGAGGGATCTTCCAGAGATCTGCTGAGATGTGGGTTATGTTCCTCCTCTGTGTAATTCTGATCCTGTTCATTATCATCCCAGTTGATAGTATCATTTGGATTGGATTCCTCAAACAGCCAAGGAATTTGGCAGGCAGAATGAATAGATTTTGAAACAAAGAGGGTTCAGAGAATTGGTGACAGTCCCAAGGGTGCTTTTCCAAAAGACAATTGGACTTTCTTGGTTTTGCTTCTCATCCAAGATGTTTCTTCAGTTTAGCTTTTTCTTGGATGAGAAGCAAAACATTTTGAAAAAAAAAAACCCAAGAAAATCCAGTTGCCTTTTGGAAAAGCACCTTTGGGACAAACATGACCTCCATAAACAGAATTAATGACAGTTTCCTGGTCACAGTAAAGTGAACCATGGGAAATTCTACAGACTGTTCCTTGAAGTCCCTTGAAAGGACAACCTAATTTTGCAAAGATAAGTGATCCCTTTTTCCACTGGTGAAAGAAAGTATGTGATGCAAGTGACAAGAAGGGAAAAAAGCAAATTTCACATTTTATTATTGTCCTCAGTAGCCTGGAAATAGCTATTATGATCCAGCAGATGGCAACCTTCGTTGTGAATCAATGGAAGAAATGTCACATGCCAGGCACACACAAGGTGCTAGAGATTAATTCTATCCCTTATTTCCACCGTAATGGACTCCACTGGTTAATGGTGTTAAAAAGAAAACCTTTCCTTGATATAATTGGGCAATGGGACTGCCTGGATCCATGTTCAGCATGGCCTTTTCTTTGACCATGAGCCCTAGAAGACCACGATCTTTGTGCTTCTGCAGTACCAACCCCGTTATTTCCTATGCAGATCCTTTCTTGATTAGAACAGTTCCAATTTTGGCTGTTAGTTTTGGCTGTTGTGGTGTCTATGTCACTCTACCCATGCGACAACATGTTCTAGTACAAGTTAATTACAGGCACATCTCCATGTGTCTTTCTAAAGAGAGGGCATTATTTATGCTGGGGAAAAAATAGACGGCAGACATGCTACGATAGCAGCAGCCTTGTGGGTAGTCCTTGACTTACAGACATTCATTTAGTGATTCTCTAATCCATGTGCAGGTCCTTCTATCTTGTCTTGTGATGCCATGCATGTATCTTTCCATGGCTCTTTTTGCCACTCGTAGCTTTTGTATCGATTGTGAGGTTAGTGTCCATGTTTCACTGGCGTATATTAGAGCACTGATTGAAAACTTTTCAGGCATAGAGAGAAGTTGTATAATAATTTAATTATTATACTAATTTTAAATATATTTCCCTTTTAATGTAAGTTGTTTTGGACTTGGAAAACAAACAAAAATGAATGAATGAATGAATGAATGAATGAATGAATGAATAGTGTGCCAAAGCACCTCCTAATTTCTCCACTATCCCCTTGATGGGCATTGCCTTTAACTTACCCATTGACTGAATCCCCAAGGTATTCTATTTTTTGCTTCACATTAGTTTTTTTGCGATCACTGAACAAATTGAACTTTATATAATGTTATGACTGGGTGTATCATATAAGTCCAGCCAATTAAGTTTTGCTCAACATGCCATAGTTTAACTACGACTTACACATCTGTAGATCCAACTGGTTTTAGGGAGCAGATTGGAGCTGACTTTGCTTCTTTCCCAGGGGAAGGAGGCAAAGGCATTTGGAATTCTCTTAATTTTACCCTGATATATTTGTGATCTAAAATTATCACCAGGCTTTGAAGGTAAATATTGGAATTGATACAACAACTTGGCAGCTGCAGGAAAGCAGCTGCAAACTTAAGACCTGTTTTTATATCTGAATTTGTTCATGCAAGCTGAAGTATGTTCCCTATCAGCAGCTGTCTCTCCTGAGCTGATGGCCTGTAAGGCTTTTTGGCATCTTCTACCCTTTGGAGTTAGCCACACTTCCTATTTAATTCAGGAAGAGCTGGATGCAATTGTGCTTCCCTCCTTCCCCCCCCCCCTTTAACTTATATTTAACTTATATTTAGAAGAAGTTTCCTTAAGAGGAACTTGCAAATCCCCTAAACTAGCAGTTTTATTTATTCATTTGTGTACAACTGTTGGTCTTAAACAATAGAATCTTCTCTTGAAAATGTCACAGGACCATAACAAATCATCACCATGAAGAATAACTTTATTTATTAAAAGACTTTGGGGCAAAATAGTTACGGCCCCTGTCTCCATGTACCTCTAGATCTGGAGATAATAATCTGACTTCTTTATTCTTTGATGTTGCTTGCTGAGTATTTTGCAGTTTAGATTAACTGCATATTGAATCTTTGCAGTCTTCCTGAATCCTGTTTTTATTCAGCAGGTAAGCCAATTAATAGGAAGCTGAACTGAAATGCATTTGCAACTTCAAAAGGAAAAGAAAAGAAAAGAAAAAAGTATCACTCTGCAGCCATAAAATTCTGCAGAATTTGTGGGCAAATTTTCCTATGAGCAGGAAAAATTTTAAACTCATTCTGGCTCCTGATTTTTTTTTTTAATTACATTTATATGCCGCCCTTCTCCGGAGACTCAGGGCGGCTTACAATGTTTGGAGCACAACCCAATGTGCTCAGCAATAGCCTTCATTCCATTGTATATGCCTGCTTATTAGTAAGCGGCATTGTTACAAAGTCAGCTTATTGCCCCCAACAATCTTGGGTCCTCAGTTTACCTATCCCGAGAGGATGGAAGGCTGAGTCAACCTTGAGCCTGGTGGGATTCGAGCCTACAGTAATTGTAGGCAGCTGGATCTTAAGTGCAGGCATTTAACAGCCTGAGCCACCAAGGACTCAATGTTTAGCTCACATAACGTTCTATGGCTAGTCCTCAAAGAAAAAAGGATGGCTTGGCACCTTTTCAGGTCCATTTTATGATTATTTTATTGATATCCGACTGAAGGTATGTTGATGGGGGTGTGAATGCATTTGTACTTTTAGAAGACAACTATGCCACATTAGTGGCCAAGGACTCAAGCAATTTGCAGTAAGCATTAGATTGTATGACACAATGAGGAGTGTGGGTTTGAAAATTAATGTATCCAATATAGTTGCATCCGACAAGGAAACAGAGCAAACCATTCCTAGTTAAATATGAAGCTGCATACCTTGGTTAAGTATTAACTAAAGATGGCAGAAATTCAAAGGCGTACATAATATAGGGCAGTGTTGGCAAACCCTTTTGGCACCAAGTGCCAAAACGGGAGCACATGCACACGCGTGGGGGAGCACTGGAAACTGGAAGAACAGCTCCCCGGTGTGCATGTGCACACTGGGAAGCTGAGCTTCCAGTTTCCAGCATGTGCATGCACGCCATCCATCTAGTCTTCTGGTTTCTGGTGCACATGCATGCACAAAGACCAGCTGGCTGGCATGCATGCGTACACCAGCAACTGGAATCTCAGCTCCTTGGTGCGTGCATGTGCACCGGGGAGCTGCTGTTCCAGTTTCCGGCACTCCTGTGTGCATGAAGACCAGCTGGAACCCAGAAGACCAACAGGTGATAGCTGGCATGCCCAGAGAGATGGCTCTGCATACCACTTCTGGAACACGTGCCATAGGTTTGCCATCACGGATAAAGGGGATGATCAGCATCATAAGTCATAAGTCCCTGTGCACCCTCAAGAGATCCAAGTCCAGCCCACCTTGAATGTCTTTCTTATTTCCTGCTCCCTTGACTGTTAGTTAGTCAGATTCTTGTAGAAAGCTTAAGCTTGTAATAAATCTTTATACTTGTTCGAACTGCCTGAATCTCTTGATTTCTCCCATGCTTGACACACATGTTGGTATAAAATAGCAGCTCAGGTAGTTTGTTGTGAGGAATTCAAAACAAAGCAAAATGACTGGGTATAAGTATGTGATTCTAACTATTATGTGATAGAGTTTCATACGTCAGGACAAACTTAAAAATAAGTTGCACAGGGATGAGAACTGTGTGGAAGATCAAGCAGAATTGCGGGCAGAGTTAAGCACATCATTAGTTTAGAGTGCTTGCATTCCCACAAGTGGTCCATCCTCCTTATCTGGTGCCAATTTTGTGTTGAACTTTAGTTGACCAGATTCTTCACTATAGACTGGAATAATTCTTCATGCTTCAACTTTACGAATAGTCCAGATTCTTTGCGCCAGACAACTGTTTGTCATCAAACAAGAAGAGAGAGTTGAGAATCAATGAGAGCTGAATTGATGCAGACTGTAAACGAAATCAGAGTCCTGTATGTAAAAAATACATCTAGGTGGTTTAGTCATAGGAGAATGAATGACTCTCACATTGTAAAATAAATATGAAAGAAGAGTAAAGGGTTGAGAGGAAGGGGGATGTTGAGAAACTGTTGGATGGGGTTGATCTTCAAGAAGTGAAAAGCATGAGCAACTGCTTTTATATGTATAATTGAGTTTTTATTTTTGATCATCTGTTTTTATCCAGACCCATCAGTTGGGTCTGAATGTGACTGTTGTAAAAATGTTATGTCTCATTTTCATTGAGCTAACCCAGACAATCTCTCATGTTTATGACCTGTGCATGATATAAGTTTATGAATTGAATACATTGAATAAATTCCTGGAATTATTCAATAATCTGCCTGTTGAGTTCAAAGGGAGAGGGTCAATATAGAAGCCATTCAGAGGCCTTTCTCAGTTGTGTGTTGTATTTCTATGGATCGTCAAGCATGAGTATGATTTCCAAGGATAATACCTTAATTGGATGATGAACTGTAAATTGTCTCAGAGTCTGTAGGATGCCTCAAGCAATTGTCTCTGCCAGATAATCTCTTCGGAGATTTAAGTTATATATATTAGTTCAAAATATGCTGTGTTCTACAATTACAGTCAGATATATTAGCTAAATAAAAGAATCTCATTTACCCTTGGGGTCTAATGAAAAGCCACTTTTCTAAAACAATCCCCAAATCTGGTTTAGAATCGGTAACTTGAATGGTCATTTGTGATCTCTGATTTTTTTTTTAAGTGCTGTTTTTCAATCTGGAACTCATAATTAATTTGGACCCTATAAATAATCTGTGGGATGATGTTAAAGGAGTTCTTTGTCAGGGAAGCTTTTGTGTTAGTTTGAGTCTGTGAGATTATCTATGTCCCCTCATGGAATCTACTAAAAATTCATATGATTATGTGGCTCGTGCTTGTCTTTGAAGAGTTAAAAGCTGTCCGGAGAAGCCAAGGATAAATTGGCTAAATCTGAGTGGTAGCTTCTTCTAGAATGTATTTCACAGTATGCTTTATTTTGTACTTGGCTGTAGATCTTGGATTTCGGAACCCTAACTATTGGTTATGCGTGGCTTAAAACAGAGGTCTCCAAACATGGCAACTTTAAGACTTGTGGACTTCAACTCCCAGAATTCTCCAGCTAGTTATGCTGAAGTCCACAAGTCATAAAGTTGCCAAGTTTGGGGACCCCTAGCTTAAACGACCATCCCTGAAGGAAAGTTATCTCAGGACATCGTATTCAGACAGCCCTGAAACTTCAATTTTCTGACATTTCCCAAAAGTGGTACATTTGTGCTTAAGAATGTCATGAGCAGAGCCCACTAATTTAAGACTATCATAAGGAAAGCATAAATATGGATACTGTTATAGGGTCTGACCCTGAGATTCTACTGTCTTTCAAAACCTGAGCAATGGACAAGCAGTTGCTAAACTTAGGCTATGAACTTCATGCAGCAGGACTTCAAAAAGAAAAGAAAAGAAAAGAAAAGGCAACCGATGGCCAGCAGGCAATGTGGCCCCAAACCATACTGAAGCAAACGGACTTGGAACAGAATCCTTGCTTTAAATCCCTATTATATCACCAGTGCTTATTTTCTTCTGTTTGCACAGCTGCTACAAAATCCAATATTCTTATGCTGCACTGCATTCCCCAGACTCATCCATGAAAACAGCATAGTGATAACACACAAAGGGCACAAAAGGTCCCGGTGTGGCAATGGAAAGGGAATAGTCTTTTTGTTTTATTGCAGAAGAATCGGAAAACAGACAGAAAAATTCAAATCTATATCCACTAGAAAAGTATTTTTCAAACTTGGCAGACTTTACCTCCGAGAATTTCCCAGCCAACAGATTCTGGGAGTTGAACTAAAAAGGAACTTCCTGACAGTGAGAACAATTAACCAATGGAACAGCTTGCTTCCTAGAGTTGTGAGTGCACCATCACAGGGGGTTTTCAAGAAAGGATTGGACAACCATTTCTCTGTGATGATATAAGGGGGTTAGACTAGAAGATCTTCAAGGTCCTTTCCCGCCCTATGGAAATTTAAGTCTGCACATCTTGCTAATGTTGAGAAACAACCGCACCAGAAGACTCCACAATCACATATGACATGGAATGATGGAGTTTTTTGTGTGTGTTAGACATTAGATGTATGAATAAAAAATATATGAATTGTATTTAAATAATACCGTGTAATTTGAATGAAATCAAATGTTATTTTTCTTTTACGCCTTGGCTTGCTCTTGGCTCTACTATTCTACTTGGGATGTCACTTGAAGGCCATGTCTTGAGGTAGAAATAGGGAAGGTTTGAAGGCACTTGCAGTTAGGATATGCCCATCTGTTGTGAGTCTAAAACTATTGTGATTGTAATTTCATCATCCTTGGACAAGGAAGCTGATTCTGAGCTCCTGAACTGCAGGAGATGATCTCTTGCTAAGAAGATTGGTCTTTAAAGAATACTCTTTTTATGACCATCAGGTTAATTAAAACATGGGAGAAGGGGAGGAAGTGATTTGTAAAGGGACTTGCCAGATCTCCTTCAAAGTTATCATAACAACAGTCTGTTGAAAGGTGTGTTTTCCTATAATTTATTGTCAGCTCTCAAGTAAACTGCACACAAACATCTGAAAGTAGATGATGGATGTGGCTTTTCTGGTAGTGCAGAAACTCAGAGAAAATATCTTGGCTGAAATTGTCTTCTTCCTCTTCCTCTCCTCCTTCTCCTTCTCCCCTCCCTCCTCCCTCCTCCAGAGCTGCTGTAAAGAAATACAACTTCAGTGGATTACAGTACACAAGTACCTCTAGTAATTTTATGTGTATAGCTTTCAATTTTAATAAGGTGTTACAAAGCCTTTAAAAACAAAACTAACAAAAATCTATTTTTGCCCAGCAAGTGTGACCTCTGTTCCCATTTTCCCCAGTCACAACATAATGCTTTGTCCTGCCAAAAGAAAGGAAGGAGAAAAAAAGAAATTAAATCCACTTTGAAAAAACAAGCCATCATACAATCTGTTGCTTCCCCACCTTGTCTATACAATATTAATGAATCAAAATGTCATGGATTATTTTTAGATGTATTGTTAATATAATATCTTAATATTGTAAGCCACTCAGAGTTACCACACAGTAAGATGGGTGGCTAATAAATTTTATGAACAAATGAATAAATAGTTAAAATAAGGGAGTTTCACAGTTTAAAAATGCTTTGCCAAATCATGTTTGAAGAACCTCTTGTGTCATGCTTAAAATTGCAGCAGTTTAACTCATAATTACAGGGGAAACTCAAAAAAATAGAATATCGTGCAAAAGTTCATTTATTTCAGTAATGCAACTTAAAAGGTGAAACTAATATATGAGATAGACTCATTACATGCAAAGCAAGATAGTTCAAGCCATGATTTGTCATAATTGATGATTATGGCTTACAGCTCATGAAAACCCCAAATCCACAATCTCAGAAAATTAGAATATTACATGCAATCAATAAAACAAGGATTGTACATAGAACAATATCGGACCTCTGAAAAGTATAAGCATGCATATGTACTCAGTACTTGGTTTGGGCCCTTTGCAGCAATTACTGCCTCAATGCGGTATGGCATGGAAGCTATCAGCCTGTGGCACTGCTGAGGTGTTATGGAAGACCAGGATGCTTCAATAGCGGCCTTCAGCTCTTCTGCATTGTTCGGTCTCATGTCTCTCATCTTTCTCTTGGCAATGCCTCATAGATTCTCTATGGGGTTCAGGTCAGGCGAGTTTGCTGGCCAATCAAGCACAGTAATCCCACGGTCATTGAACCAGGTTTTGGTGCTTTTGGCAGTGTGGGCAGGTGCCAAGTCCTGCTGGAAAATGAAGTCAGCATCCCCATAAAGCTCGTCTGCAGAAGGAAGCATGAAGTGCTCCAAAATCTCCTGGTAGACGGCTGCGTTGACCCTGGACTTAATGAAGCACAGTGGACCAACACCAGCAGATGACATGGCTCCCCAAATCAACACAGACTGTGGAAACTTCACACTGGACTTCAAGCAACTTGCAGTGTGTGCCTCTCCATTCTTCCTCCAGACTCTGGGTCCTTGGTTTCCAAATGAAATGCAAAAGTTGCTCTCATCAGAAAAGAGGACTTTGGACCACTGAGCAACAGACCAGGTCTATTTTTCTTTAGTCCAGGTAAGATGCTTCTGACGTTGTTTGTTGTTCAGGAGCAGCTTGACAAGAGGAATATGACATTTGTAGCCCATGTCCAGGATCTGTCTGTGTGTGGTGGCTCTTGATGCACTGACCCCAGCCTCAGTCCACTCCTTGTAAAAGTCCCCAACACTTTTGAATGGCCTTTTCCTGACAATCCTCTCCAGGCTGCGGTCATCCCTGCTGCTTGTGCACCTTTTTCTTCCACACTTTTCCCTTCCACATAACTTTCTATTAATGTGCTTTGATACAACACTTTGGGAACATCCAACTTCTTTTGCAATTACCTTTTGAGGCTTTCCCTCCTTATGGAGGGTGTCAATGATGGTTTTCTGCACAACTGTCAGGTCAGCAGTCTTTCCCATGATTGTGATTCCTACTGAACCAGACTGAGAGACCATTTAAAGGCTCAGGAACCCTTTGCAGGTGTTTTGGCTTAATTAGCTGATTAGAGTGGGACACTTTGAGCCTAGAATATTGCACCTTTTCACAATATACTAATTTTCTGAGATTGTGGATTTGGGGTTTTCATGAGCCATAATCTGTAAGCCATAATCATCACAATTATGACAAATCACGGCTTGAACTATCTTGCTTTGCATGTAATGAGTCTATCTCATATGTAGTATTAGTTTCACCTTTTAAGTTGCATTACTGAAATGAATGAACTTTTGCACGATGTTCTAATTTTTCGAGTTTCACCTGTATTTTCATCTTGAAGCTTATTAATGGAAGAGAGTCTTACAACATTCAGAATTAAAGATTTGAACATGATTTTGAGCTCAAATCTTTTTATTGCTTACCTGCTGTGATGGGAAATTGGCCAAGTTGGGAAAGATAGATGCAACTGAAATTTTGACTTTTATCAAAAGTTGCATGCAATGGCAGGGAGAAGTAATATTAAAAAAATCTTCAAGGTGATGGCAGATTTCTAATTCTCTGCCTTGCTTCTTTTTTAACTAGAGATGTCTCTTATTTGAACATGCACCTATTGCTGGTCTAGATTCAATCAGCTGGTATGTATCTGGAGATACTCAATATTGTGGTGTGGTAGGAGAAGAAGGGAAACCCAGGATCATGTCCATCCTCAATATGGAAGTTCAATGGGGACTTGCAAGCAATCTTTCTCCCTCAACACAGCCTAAAGTTGCATGCCCTCCCCTCTTTATGGAGATTTCCAGTCATCCAGGTCATGGTTGTCCCAAAGGTGCTTTTTCAAAAGGCAAGTGGACTTTGTTCCTTGAAGATGTTTCACTTTTCTTCAGAACTTCAGAACCTTCTTGGATGAGAAGTGAAGCATCTTCAAGGAAAAACAAAGTCTGCTTGCCTTTTGAAAAAGCACCTTTGGGATTCATTCCCCACTTTTCTGTGAACATCTGAATGTTCTTTAAGCAGAAGTGGTATTCAGCAGGTTCTGACCAGTTCTGGAGAACCAGCAGCAGAAATTTTAAGTAGTTCGGAGAATCAGCAAATACCACCTCTGACTGGAGATTTTACAGTATCCTTCCTCTGCCACGCCCACCAAGCCATGCCTACAGAACCGGTAGTAAAAAAAAATTGAATCCTACCACTGCCTCTAAGTAATGGCAAAGAGTGAGTTTTCTAGTCCTTCTTTTAAAGGTAGACCTTGACTTACTACCGCAATTAAGCATGGAATTATATAAAAGCGAAATACCACTCATGCATCATAACAAAATCTCCAGAACCGTAAAGCCTACAAACTTGAAATTTGGCATGTATGTTCCTCTTGGCTTCTAGGTGCTCACTAAGAAAGGATTTTTTGAAATGACCATCAGAGCATTAGTATTTCCTACATTATTATTAACACACTCTGATGCCAAGGAGTTCTACCCCCCCTCCCCACCTGGAAAGAAATCTGTTCCAAATGCAAAACACAAGCAGAGGAGAGGAGTTTCAGTTTCAGTTTCACAGCACCAAGCAGCTTTAGTACAGAATAATTGAGCTAAGCCACGCCTAGGCTCCTTGCTATCTCCTTCTTGCTCACACAGCAAATACTGTTTCAGTTTCCAAACAGCCCTCTCACACACTGATAGGATGCTAGCCAGATGAATACTGATGGATGCTGGTAGGCAGAGGCAGATTATCCCCTCCTTATTTTCCTCCCCAAAAACTTAAGCTCGACCACATAGTCTTGTAGCGAAGCACAGGTATCGAGCTAGTAAGTCATTGTACCTTGCAGTTGTTAAGCAGGTTACCATGTGACTGGACCCAATTTTATGACTTCTTCTGTGGCAATTGTTAAGTGAATGCTACAGTCATTTAAATGAATCAATTTTACCCAATGGGCGTTTTTTGCCAGAAATTGGAATAAAAACCCAAAACCGGCAAAAAATATCTAAACTCTTGGTCACATGACTGTGGGATGTTGGCTGTGAAAGTGACCTGGTTCCCAAGCATCCAAAATATGATCATGTGACCATGCAGGGGTGCCTATTAAAATTGCATGCCTATCAAAATTTTGAAATTGGTTCATAAGTCCCTTTTGAGGAGTCTGTTGTAACTTTGAATGGTCACTAGCTAGTCATAAGATGAGTATGTATTTTTGCTTCCATGTAGTTATTGTAGTTGTTTGAATTTTTGCAACAATAATTTGCAAATCTATGATAGATCTACCAAATCTACGGATCATTTACCATAGCTATTATTTCCTATAACGTGTGACAAGATTTAAAAAGAGCGAAGCTTTGGCATGCCCACTAAAAGTTAAGTGAAATGCTTCTCACAGTCAACTGTAATATTGAGAAGACAATTGCTTTTATGTTTGTGGATGGAACCACTCAACAAACCACAGCTCATTCTCTCTTTATTTGGGAGATATTCTCTTAGTCCCTTCTAAATTTATATTTCATTTTCCTGGTATTAGGTATGAGAATTTTGCATTATAACTATCAGTAGTGGGTAATCCCCTCTCTATAACTTACCAGGAGATTAATCTCTCTCCCCATCCTTTTAAAGATATATTATTTTTAAGTTTGTTCGCAGGCACTTTATAGCTTAGTAAAGCCCTTAAGATGTTTTCTTTAAAAAAAATTACTATAAGCATATAGGGGTGGTTTTAGAATTGCAATTACAAGCTTCTTTATCCCCCAGCAAATTCCCACTGTGACAGTGGATGTAAACTGTTTCAGACATTTTAATGCTCCTAAGCAGTAAATCCGGAGGAGAGAAAAGGTGGGGAGGAAATTCAAGCACCTCAGTTTGTGAAAATGAGAGATGTCACTTCTTAACACATGCGACAAATAAAACTCTGTGAAATCACTTTGCGTCTCTTAGTGGAATGTACATATGTGTATATATCGGTAGTCCTTGGTTTACGGCCACAATTGAGTCAAAAAATATATGTTTGGTTGAAGTCTGGGTGCTGGATATTTGAAAACCTGGAGACAGCAGAAAAGAATAGAACTGCAGAAAATCACAAAACATACAAGTCCTGCAGAGGTGGTATTCAGCAGTTCTGGAGAACCGGTAGTGGAAATTTTGAGTAGTTGGAGAACCGGCAAATACCACCTCTGACTGGCCCCGCCCCCATCTATTCTCTGCCTCCCAAGTCCCATCTGATCGGCTGGGTCTTCTTTGGTTGCCCTGCACAGGAGAACAGAGCTGGAAAGCAGGTTAATGGGGTGGGGAGGGAATGGGGATTTTACAGTATCCTTCCCCTGCCATGCCCACAAGCCACGCCCACCAAGAAAATGCCACACCCACCAAGCCACGCCCACAAAACTGGTAGTAAAATTTTTTGAATCTCACCACTGATTAGTCCTGCCAATAGAAATGGAAGAGTTGTGGCAAAAGAAAGCAAATATAGCACCAATGGTAATAGGCACCTTGAATGCAATTCCAAAACGTCTGGAGCTTCACTTGAGTATTCCCAATTTACCATCAGTCAATTGCAAAAGAAAGTTTTATTCAAGCAAGTAAAGGCAGATCCTGCAACAATACCTTTAGCTCCATCAAACCACACCATCTCTCCACCCTAGATCCTTGGGGAGGACTCAATAGGTGGACAGAAATGACAAGTCCAGTCTAAACATCTGGCTGACTGTGCAACCAACCATAATTCCTCTTCTTGTCAAATAGGATCATTGAGACCAGTGATTCTCAACTGTAGCAACTTGAAGATAGGTGGACTTCAACTCCCAGGATCTCCAAGCCAGTATAGATAGTCCTTGACTTACAACAGTTCACTTAGTGACCATTCAAAGTTACCACGCCAGTGAAAAAAGTGACTTATGACAATTTTTAACACGACCATTGTAGCATTCCTGTGGATATGTGAACAAAATCCAGAACCTTGGCGACTGACTCATATTTATGATGGATGTCCTGGGGTCACATGAGCAGTTTTTGCAACTTTCTGGCCAGCAAAGTCAATGGGAAAGCCAGAATCTCTTAACAACCATGTTACTAACTTAACTACTGCAGTGATTTACTTCCCAACTGTGGCAAGAAAGGTCGTAAAATGGAGCAAAGCTCACTTGAGAAATGTTTCACTTAGCAACATAGAGCTGGGGCTCAGTTGTGCTCGTAAGTCAAGACCTACTTGTAGATTCTGGGACTTGAGGTCCACAACATCTTCAAGTTGTTACGGTTGAGAAGCATTGATATAAACTGTTTTAGTCCAACTCCTTTTCTGGACAGAAATTCACACCAAATGTTCACAATGGACAGTTATTCTCCTTATATATTTTCTTACCAATGTGGCTTCATTCGTGCAGAAAAAATCTGGGAATTTTCATCTAGTACATTTTGTATGTTGGTTCTTTCTAGCTAACAGCAGCTCCAACTCCCTAACCACAGTGATTAATTTAGCAGCATTAAAAAAAAAACCTGGAACATTTTGTCAGCTGAGCTGCTTTCCCTGTTCACAAATTTTTGTTTGTGAACTGTTCTTGAAAGACATTGTTTTAGTGCCATTTAGGGCCATTTTTAAAAAAAAGAATTTTATATGCATGTTTAAAACCTGTTTGCAAAGAGCAAGAGATTTGTGTGGCAAAGGTGTAGTTTAGAAGAGTACAGAAGGAGAGGAAAAATCATTTGGATTTAAATAGGATGCTCTTAGTCCAAACTTATTATGCACCATTGGCAAGAATTTCCATCTCTTCTTCTATCTCTCTTGAGAGACCAGGAACTGATGATCAGTGACCCGGAGTGAATATTAATTGATTTAACTTGATATTTAAATTTTATTCCAAAAATGCACTTCATGTTTTCATTGCCTGTGATTGTTGAACACAGATAACCTTATTGGACTTTTGCATCTTCCAACAATAATTTATTTTCATGTTTGTAGGTTCAGATTACTTTCTTAATGTGGTAGTATATCAGAAAAGGAAAGACTCTCTGCAAGAATGGCAAACCATCAATATTATCTTTTTTACTAATCACTACTGCTAATAACTCAGCAGTGTTTGGATGCTAGCTTTATATGGCCCCATATCCCACTAAAGCCGACTGCAGTTTGTTTCACTGTGGATCAGCTTAATGTGTTGTGAAAATCCAATTGTTTTGATATTGTTTTGAATAACAGAAAAACAGGGACCTTGGAGGTCTTCTAATCCAACCCCTGTTCAAGCAGGAAACCCTATACAATTTCAGACAAATGGTTGTAATATCCAATCTCTTCTTTAAAACCTCCAGTGTTGGAGCATCAACAATTTCTGGAGGCAAGTCATCCCACTGATTGTTCTAGCTGCTTTATAATCTAATGTGTTTTATAATCTAATCTAATATATTGTATGAATATGGGGAGTCTTTCAATAAGCTATTATTAGTATATAGTTTACTTTATTGTCATTGCGCCTTGTACAATGAAACTAAATATCATCTTCAATGTACTGTATGACTATGAAAATAAACACAAATACACATCCTTCACATTCTATACAATTGAATTGAAAACCCCTGATATTGCATTAATATTGTACTATACAGTAGAATTCAACAGAGCTACTGCCCTGGGATAGAAGCTGTTTTTCAGCCTATTTGTGCTTGTTTTTATTATCCTGTACCGTCTGCCAGATGGTAATGGTTCAAAAAAAGTGGTGCCAAGGATGAGATGGATCTTTGAGAATGTTTTGAATTTTCTTAAGGCAGCAGGAGCTATAAAGCTCTTCCAAAGAGGGGAGAGGGCAACCAATGATCTTCTGGGCAATGACATTAACTCTCTGGAGTGCTTTCCTATCTGCCACTGTGCAATTGGCAAACCAGACACAGGTGCAGTAAGTTAAGATACTCTCTATGGTGCAGTGGTAGAAAGTCACCAGCAGTTTTTCATTCCATTGTTGTTTACTCAACAGGCAGGGAAGAATCTTCCCAGCCCTTCCTAAAGATTTTGGGAATTGAATTGGAATCATCTATCTATGGATCATAGGGCTGTTTTCATTCTAACTCTTACTTATATATATATGAGTAACTGGTTGTGTAGTTGTCTTCCAATATGAGTTTGCTGACCAAGTGACGCTTAGATTGTATAATCTGTATATGGGCAGGGTTCACTCATTATTTTAAGACATGGTCTGACCATGGTTTATTGAATAAATTCAGTTTGGTTGAGTCTGATCAATATTCATTTACAAACCACAGTGGCTGGACTCACACAGGCTAAGCCAATATCAAGTAAACTATTTTTGGCTTTTCTTGTTGATGGCAATTTGCAGTGAGTAAAGTTCAAAAGCAAGATTGAATGTGATGACCCGGGGCGTGGCACAAAAGCAATAAAGTCACAAAAATAGGTAAAGTTCCTTTAATGCCTCCAACTTGGCCCCCAATGTCCAGTTATCCTCGGCTGGACATCAAATTCCAAAAACAATCTACGAAGGGAAGAAATGCAGTCCGAACCCAAAGTACAGATAAATTAGAAATAAAAAAACCAACACAAACCACGCTGAAGAAATTAACAGGACAGGATAATAAATTGCTGACTTCCAAAAGATAATGAAGCACACACAGTTGGGAGCACGCCAAAACCCAGATAAGCCTCAACAAAGATAATGCACACTTTGCTTCCAGCAAGGTGCTGTGTGCAAATGCCCTTCTTATATCCTGTTCTCCCAGCTGCAACTAATGAAAGGGATCAGGGCCCTTTTCTCTTCCATAAGCCACATTGCTCCCTTTTCCATTCCTCCCTGCGTGCCCTAGGATGAAGAGGGGGTGGCCCTAGGTCTTCCTCTGAATGCCCAGCTGGACCATGCCCTTCCCCTGTTTCTTCCACAGCTACCGGAGCCACACTCCCACTCCCTTTCAGCTCCTCAATCTCCCCCTCAGAATCAGACTCCAACAAGAGCATGACACTGAGCTGTTTTTGCTGACTGGACACTCATTGGTTCTCATTTTGGCTAGGAGTTTTTTGAGGGTCTGTCTTAACACAACTGGAGACAGCAAGGTGGAGCTGCCCTTGAATAAGTAATGGCTGAGAGTGAGACTCAACTTACTTTTTGGATCAGGAACTAAGCATACTGTCCTTTCTCTTACACAATCACTTCAGTTGCCTTCCTGAGCATTTTGCACAATGCAATACTGATAGGAAGGTGATGCTTAAACATTTAATAGCCTCGGCAGGTCCTGATTGAGTTTTTGTCTTCCCTCTAAGTTATGAACGAAACTCACTACATTTGCAATCTAAAAAGGTTTGCCATAAAGCAGAAGTCACAAAATACAGTGGCCAGAGTGCTCAGGGAGGAAAATGTCAAAATGTCAGTTCTGAAACAAATTTGGGTGTTGATGCAGAGAGAAAGAGAGAGAGAGAGAGAGACAGACAGACAGACAGACAGACAGACAGACAGACAGAGACAGAGAGAGACACAAAGATACAGAGAGAGACAGAGAGACAGAGACAGAGAGAGAGGGACACACAGAGAGACACAGAAAGACAGAGAGAGGTGTGTGTGTTTAAATATACTTTTAACAATTGTTTTGAATTTTATATCCCAACTGGAATTCTTTCTTTCTTTTTCCATTTTCAAATAGTGTTTGCAAACATATGGGTTCTATTGGTCCTGGGACTAGAAGGAAAAAGGAAGTCTAAGTAAGTTAAGTTGCCTTTTAAGAGGACTAGGAGATTTAGAATGATTATCTTGATTTTTATAGTCTCAGCAGCAGTTCTTGAATGCCCTTTGTTGAAGACTGCTTCAGTTTGCATACATGTAGTCCTTGACTTACAACAGTTGATTTAGTGACCGATTGAAGTTACAATGGCACTGCAAAAAGTGACCAGTGACCATTTTTCACACTTAAAACCATTACAGCACCCCCATGGTCCCCATCGATCACAATTCAGACATTTGGCAACTGACTCATATTTATGATGGTTGCAAGTCCTGGGGTCATGTGATGATCTTGTTTTGTGACCCTCTGACAAGCAAAGTCAATGGGGAAGCTGGATTCCCTTAACAGCTGTGTTACTATTTTAACAACTGAAGTGATTCACTTAGCAACTGTGGCAAGGAAGGTCATAAAATGGGGCAAACTCTTACTTAACAAATTTCTCACTTAAATTTGGGCCGTGGTCATAAATCAAGGACTACCTGTATATAAACACCTGGTACCCATTTTTCATCATGAAACCATAATCCCAAAGTGGGTTTGGTAACACAAGAGAGTAAATATTCTCTGGTAGGCACAAAACTATGGATCTTCAACCCTTTAGTTTCCGAGGGGTTGGTTTGTTTGTTTGCTTGTTTGTTTGTTTATTTATCATCATCTAATTCTTGGCTGCATGCAGCAATCTGTAGGCAAGCTTTTAAAATCTTTAAAGATTTTTCTCATTTGGCTATATATCATACACTTTTCTCAAATATACGGCTGTCTTATATTAAGTTATGGTTTGCTTAATCATTGTTTGTTAAACAAAAATCCTCATTGGCCATGTTTGCATAACACATAATGGTTTGAGAATGATAACAGCTAGGTTCTTACAATAGGTTCAACCAAAAGCAAATAAGACCATTGTGGGTAAAGCAATATATGAACTCAATTGTGGTCTGTAGAGTTGCATATGTGACTATGACATCTTTGGGTCTCTTCCCTTGTTCTTTTGTGAATCTGGCATGGTGAACTATAGCTTGATTTGACCAAAAAACCAAAGGTGCTTTTTCAAAAGGCAGCTGGGGTTTCTTTGTTTTTTCCTTGAAGACTTTTTGCTTCTCATCTAAGAATTTCGTTAGTTCTGACTGAAAGAACTAAAAACCTCCTTTTAAACAATAGCTAGGATTGCCATCATGCAAGTGTATCTCACAGTGGCCTAATTAATCCTGCTTTATAGTTGGATTATTGTTTTAATATATTAGTTGGACTTTCATCTATGGCCTTGAGCACCTGGAATTACAAAGGATCTGATGAAATGAGTGAATAGAATCAGTCAAGGTAACTACACAACCTTTGGGTAGGTAAAGCAACAATTAAAACTTTCATAAAATTCTCCTTAGCAAAGGCACAGAAAACATTTCTAGAGATGTAAACATTATGCCCAGACTTGTCATTTTGGGGTAACCAATATGATTAGCAATCAGCTATTTCAATTAAATGTGCCAAGCACTGAATCTTGCAGATTTCCTTTAGGTTGCATTCCAATTTCAATGGAAGAAAAGCTTGGGTTTATAAAATGACAATTTGCCCAATGGCTGACTTCATATAAGAGAAGAGCAGGCAGAGTTGAGGGGTGGAGTTAAATGCATCATCAGTTTAGAGTCTTTGCATTGCCACAAGAGATCCAATTTCAGCCTCCCTTGAATTCCATTGATTCTCACCTAGCACCAATTTAGTTAGTTTACTAGATTCTTGTGTATAAGTTTGAATAAATCTTCTATGCTACTACTTTACAAAAGATCCCAATTCTTTGTGCCCAGCACTTCACATAACATGCTAAACCCACACTAACAATGCAGTGGCTGTGCTCACTTCAGCATGCTGTGCACAAGCAACAAAGTAATATTAGGCATGATTGAAGGTACACAACCTACTCCACTATTACGTACTCACTGTCATTTTGGTCTGTTGTGCAATCCCAGCTATCTTGTGATCCAGGCATTCCAAGAGATGGAGGCAAATCAGAAAGAGAAAAAAAAATCCTAATCCTCTCTCATAGTGTTTAATTTTCTTATAGCTCAAAGAACTTTAGACCTTGATGTCCTATTTCTTTAGCAACAGGGTTCTCACTGTTTTTCTTGGGTGGCCAATTCCACCATCTAATAATAGTCCTCTCCATTAGGAAATGCTCCCTGCTATCAGATATTATACATTTATGATGTGATTGCTATCCTTTTCCACCTCTCTCTCTCTCTCTCTCCTTCTCTCCAATCTCACATAAAAAGCTTTTTGCAGCCCGCTTCTTCATCTTCCAGTGTTCATAGCTCCAGTGTTCAAAACTTCTTTCTAAAGAAGAAAGCTGTTGGGGCACAGGTTGAGTTTTCTCTGCCCACCCCCATCCCACCAGTGCCTGAACCCCAGCTTCTTTCAGAATTTTGGAACAGAGACTCCACTGAGAATTAATACCAAATAAAGTTCTTACACTAGAGGGTACTTAAGTGAACAATCTAGCTTCCTAATAAAGCTAGTAAGATAGCTGGAATGCAGCCAAGGTTTTCTCAAGGTAGGTCACCATATTGTTTCCTTCCCCATAACCATTTCTGTTTGGATTTTGCTCTACAGAAAGACCATTTCTCCCCATCCAGGTTGATATTCCTGGGGATAGTTCTGCTTTTATCTCTGTGTGAATTACGGAAAGCTTTTCACTCAGAATTAATTGTACCCTTCAAGGAGCTTAGTGTACCATCTCTCGTCTGTGATCTTGTCAAGTTGGGATTCTGGCAGGCTGTGACTTTGGAAGGCATCGTTGAGGTGGGAGCCACGAAGTTCCATTATTGCGAAATGTGGCACGAGGCAGAGCAGTCTCTGCGCAGAGTGGCCTATTACTGCAAAAACAGGCCCCCAGATGAGCGCTGTACACACACCGCCTCTTCCAGATGGGGGGCCTTTTCATTTTAGGCTTAAGTCAATTGCTCCGATTCTGACGGCACGCTTTCTCGGTAGGGGGACATGAGTTGTTCAATGCTGTGAGTTAGCGAGAAGAAAGACTGTCCCTGTTTGATCTTCTCAAGTCACCAACCCTTTATTTTTAGAAGTGAAAACAAAGTCAGTGCTTTTATGCAAAGGATTGAGAAATAGCACCTGCAGTGCAGGATGCTCTCAAAGTTTATTTCTTTTTGTCAGGAGGAGGGTCTTCTATATTTTCTCTTTCTCCCTATTTATTTTTTTCTGCCCCAGCCAATTTGTCTTTTAATAGTCACCTTTGCAAAAACAGTAGAAGTGTAATTTGAGTGCCACTCTGAGTATAGAATAATAGAGTTGGAAGGGACCTCAGAGGTCTTTTAGTCCAACCCCCTGCTCAAGCAGGAGACCCTACACCATTTCAGACAAATGGTTGTCCAGTGTCTTCTTGAAAGCCTCCAGTGATGGAGTTTAGTTTAGTTTACTTTACTGTCATTGCACCTCGTACAATGAAATCAAACACCATCTTCAGTGCACATCATGACCATGACAATAAACACAAACACACATCCTTCACACTCCACACATTGAACCAAAAACCCCAACACCGCACCAACACTGCACTATACAGTAGAATTCAACAGAGCTACTGCCCTGGGATAGAAGCTGTTTTTCAGCCTATTTGTGCTTGTTTTTATTATTCTGTACCGTCTGCCAGCTCGTAATAGTTCAAAAAAAGTGGTGCCAAGGATGAGATGGATCTTTGAGAATGTTTTGAATTTTCTTAAGGCAGCGGGAGCTATAAAGCTCTTCCAAAGAGGGGAGAGGGCAACCCATGATCCTCTGGGCAATGATGTTAACCCTCTGGAGTGCTGTCCTATCTCTCCCTGTGCAATTGGCAAACCATACACAGGTGCAATAAGTTAAGATATTCTCTCTGGTGCAGTGGTAGAAGGTCACCAGCAGTTTTTCATTCAGTTGTTGAGCACCCACAACTTCTGAAGCCAACCTGTTCCATTGGTCGGTTGCTCTCACCGTTAGGAAATTCCTCCTTAATTCTAAATTGCTTCTCTCCTTGGTTAGTTTCCAATCATTGTTTCTTGACTTGCCTTTTGGTGCTTTGGAAAATAGTTTGACTCCCTCGTCTTTGTAGGAGCCCCTCAAATATCGGAAATACAAATATTGGAGATACTCTGCTTAGAAGCAATGCTATATCTTCTGCATATTGCAGTTGTGTTGGGAAAGGAAGGGATGGGGTGCCTTTGGTAATGACTACCTGGTGTACTTACGATACATAGTCCTCAACATACAACAGTTCATTTAGTGAAGGTTAGTGACTGAAGTGACCGAAGCTACAGTACCAGTGATTTGTGGTCTTTTTTCACACTTAGGACCATTGTAGCATTTCTATGGTCATGTGGTCAAAATTCAGATTTTTGACAAGAGATTTTTTCTTTCTCCTTCAAAAAGGGCAGCAGCTTTTAATCAATAAATGCACACAGAATCCACAAAATAGAAGTATTTTAGGCAAATCAATGCATCACTGTAAAGATGCTTCTTAAAGCTCCTGTAGACATTACCTTTTCTAGTCTTTCTTGACAGAAAAGACTGCTGGAGATTTCCAACTGATCTGGATTTTAAATTTGTGTGTTTGCTGGTGGTTATTCTGTTTGATAGTACAGGTATTCCTTGACTTACAACCGTTTATTTAGTGACTATTCAAAGTTAAACAGCAGTGAAAAAAATGACTTATGACTGTTTTTCACATTTACAACCATCCCAGCATCCCCTTGGTCACATGATCAAAATTTGAATATGTTGCAACTGACTCATATTTATGATGGTTGCAATGTCTTGGGAATCATGTGATCAACTTCTGCACCTTCTGAGAAGCAAAGTCAATGGGGAAGCCAGATTCATTTAACTATTGTGTTACTCACTTAACAACTGCAGTGATTCACTTAACAACAGTGTCAAGAAAGGTCATAAAATGGGGCAAAACTCACTTATCAACTGTTTTGCTTAGCAACAGAAACTTTGGGCTCAGTTGTAGTTGTAAGTCGAGGACTACCTGAGCTGCCAATGTATTTTTCTACTTACCTTCAGACAGTTTTAAAATGTAGGTTATTCTTCTCCTTTGTTAGGGAGACGACACAGAAAAAGCAGGCATTAGCTATAGTATAGCCAGAAGCACTGAATGCTGATTTTCTTAGAAGTCTAAAGAATGATTATTATGTTAAAATGTCATGGTTGTTGCTAGTCCTTTTTTACTTAATATGATTTTCTTTTCAGTCTTTCCCAAAATTTCTCTTCTTTGCCACTCAATGTCAGCAGTATTTTTATTCCATGGCTGTGTCTCCATGCATTTAACCGTGGCACAAAGATGCCGTGGCAATATTTATTTTCCACTTGTCCCTTGATGCTGTCCTTATCTTCTCCTAGCCTTTAAGTTCTCATTAGCTGTACCATCTTTTATTTATTTATTTATTTTATTTATTTTGTCAATCGCTTACAAGATGATAGGTATAAGGATAAACATAGTCGTGAATACATGAAATGAATACATATAAGAAAAATAAAAAGAAACAATAGGACAGGGATGGTAGGCACGTTGGTGAGCTTATGCACACCCCCTACAGGCCTCTTAGGAAAGGGGTGAGGTCAATAGTAGACAGTCTTAGGTTAAAGTTTTTGGGGTTTGGGGAAGAAACCACAGAGTCAGGTAGAGCATTCCAGACATTGACCACTCTGTTGCTGAAGTCATATTTCCTGCAATCAAGTTTGGTGCGGTTAACCTTGAGTTTGTATCTATTGTGTGCTCTTGTATTGTTATGGTTGAAGCTGAAGTATTCATTGACCGGAAGGACATTGCAGTGTATGATTTTATATACTATACTTAGATCGGACCGAAGGGGACGTAGTTCTAGTTTTCTAGGTCTAGAATTTCAAATCTTGAAGTGCATCCAGTACTGGCCATCAATAACCTCAACCCATAAAGTCTGTAGGCTTTTTCACACAATTCCATGGGGGAAGGCGGGGGGAATCAGTGACTGCGAGCAACCTGGGAATACAAGCAATAGAGTCAGGATAGGTATCAGCAATGAGAATAGCAAATGTCATGGAGTGTTTTCCTTTCCAGGGTGGGTTGATAGCAAGTCATCTCAACGGTGGAGAATGGCTCCTGAGAGAGATGGGGAACTGGTAAAAAGGGAATGAATATAAAGGGAGGCAAATAGCAGAAGCGAAAGTAAGAAAAAGTAATCCAACTTTTTTATTGTTTAAAGCCTATTAACAATCCCCAGGAAAAGCAAAATAAATAACAGAAGCCAAGCCAATAACCAGCCCTAACTGTGACTGATCTCTATTCCTGTATTAGATCATGCATCTGTGTTGACACAATCTGAATTTGAAAGGCAGTATAATGTGTATATGTATGTATATATATGTGTGTGTGTGTGTGTGTGTGTGTGTATGTATGTATATATATGCAGGTCCTGCATACCCATGAAAATCTACGAAAACACACACACACACACACACACACACACACACACATATTCATCTCTTATTTCTACATGGAATTATTGCTGCAATGGATTTTTTTGAAGAATAGAATAGAATAGAATAGAATAGAATTCTTTATTGGCCAAGTGTGATTTGTGCATAAACTCTCAGTGTACATACAAGCAATAAGTGACAAATCATGATCATAGTCATCAGAAAAATACATTCATCATAAACCATAAGATACAACACTTAGTCATAGGATACCAAGTAAGCAATCAACATAAATAATACTAGTATACTAAATAAAACAATATAAATTGTAAGAATCAAGCAACAAAGTTATAGTCATAAGAAGATAAGGAGATAGGTAATAAGAAAGATGAGAAGAATAATTTGGATAAGCTATGCAAATCTAACTCTGCAAACAGAAATCAAGGTGAGTCCATCCCAGGTCACTTTCTGCAGCTCCTCCCCCTCCCCCTTGATTCTATTATACACATTATGGAGACAACCATGGTCCATGGTATCTAAGGAAGTACCTTACACCATTGGAACTAACCAGTAGAATGGTCTAATTTAGCTCCCTTAAGGCCAAAGAATTTTGGCTGGTGAGGTGCAAGAGAAGTGGCTTTTCTGCTGTGCCCCACTCCCCATCCTCTGTAATATTTTCCCATTGGAGGTGAGATCCACCCCAGCAGTCCTGGCCTTCTGGAAGAGCCCAAAATCTTGGCTCTGCCACTTGGCCACTGGGATGTCTGATGGAATAGAGAAGATTCTCACTACCAGGCTACCCATCAGCTTGGTTTTTAATTTTAATTTTTAGCATTGTATTCTACTTTAATTGTTTTTCACACTTTTTAGCTTTTAGTATATTGTAAGCTGCCCAGATTTGCTGTATTAGTGAGATGGGCAGCATAGAAACCCATTAAACAAACAAATAAATAAAACCCCTCCATGTCATCTCCTGGCCAACTTGTAGTGACCCATTGCTGGAAATGACAGAATCATCTGGGGACGGTGAAAAATAAAATCTAAGAGGGCCCTTGATCTGATCTTTTCACATAGTCTTACTTTTTGCAGGAGGGATGATATAGGAACCTTCTTCAGGAAAATAAGTTGACTTCTTGGCATAATCTTTCAGTCTACTGCAGCTCCTGCTGGGAAAACTGTTATGGAAATTTTCAAGACAAGCTCTTATCCAAAATAGGAAAAAAAGGCTTTTTTTCCTACCAATTAATCAAGGTTGTCAAACAGTGAATGAAATGCTACTTCCTAGTAACTTTATCTTAGAATCACTGCTACAAAAAACTATTGTTTTGTGACAGAATGTTGTACAGATGGAAAAACTGAAAAGTTGGGAAACAAATAAATTCTGCAGGCCAGAATTTGAGACTTCAATTTCATTCCATACGGGTCAGTCCTCGTTTAACAACTGGTCAGTTAGTGTCTATTCAAAGTTACAATGGTGTTCCTCATATTTTGGATGCTTTGCAGTTGGCTTGCACTTACAGCCATTTGTGCTGCCCCCCAATTTTTGCTTTTTGGATTTCCAGTTTAGAAAAAAAAAGCATCCGTTGAAAAAAAGGGGTTCCCTTAATGATCATTGACTTAATGACTGCTGACAAATGGTTGTAAAATCAGTCGTGGCCACAACTACAACCACCACTTATGAGCATGATTCCGGATTCACTGACGGTTATAAGTCGAGGACTTCCTGTAATTCTTGGGAGTTGAAATCCACAGGAAAAGCACCAAGTTATGGGTAAAACTAGTATAAAAAAGAGTTGCACATTTTTTGTCAAATTAAGGGCTGCATTTAACACTTGAGTGGCACTTTATTTATTCAAATTTATTGTAGCCACCCAGCTCCAATGGATTCAGTGCGGTGTACAAAACCAAAACATCCATAAAAACACTTCAGACATAAAACGATATAGACAGTCCAAACTAAAAGCAACACGAATCAATCAAAACAGCTGCCCTCTTTCCAAAATATACAATAATACATTAATCCCAGTCTTGGGACGAATGCCAGATTTTAAAAGCTTTCTAGACCCCTCTGAGAGAGGGCACTGTCCTCATCTTGGGAGGAGGGGAATGCGGTTCCAGAGGATGGGCCCATGGTAGAGAATGTCCCCTCCTCTAGCTTCAGTTAATTTTAAATATATTAATTCTATGTAAACAAGTCAATTTTAGTATGATTGCTATCTATGTAATATCAATCCATTAAAAAAGAGACTACAATTAAGTGGCAACACTTGGAGGGACTTTGGGAGAACACAAATTCTGTGCCTCAATGTAAAATTTATTGATTGATTGATTAACTACATGCCATTAAATCATTGTCAGTTTTAAGAACCACATAAGTATTCTTCATGCCAATCTGTCCTTGACTTGATCTTTCAGATCTTCCAAAGGTTGATGTAAGATAGAACAGAATAAATAGACTTGTGGTTTAATTTAGAACGAAGTATTCTCTCTCTCACACACACACACTCTCTCCATGTGCACGTGCATGTGCATTTGAGGAGGTTTACGTGTGTTTTATATTCATTGACAGTACAGTACTGTATGCAGATGAGGTTTTTTTTCTACCTAATCTTCTTTTAAGCAGGGAAAAATTCATCTCAAATAGGGTCATTTTCCTGTCTCCAGTAAATTCTGGGAGTCATAATTCTTATTATTGCACTAATAATTTGCACCTCCTCAAATGCACACCTCACCTTTGTTCCACAAATAACCTCGATGATGCAGAGGTGTGTTGTGAGAAGTGCCAAGCATCTGAAACAAATGTCTGGTTTAACTCGCCTGGGGATGGATGGGGAGGGGGGGTCAGGAATAGCAAGCAGAGAAGGAGAATTCTGTTGGACATATTTGTCAGTTTAATAGCTTAAACCAGGCCCTCTAGGAACACAGCAAATTAGAATTTTTGCTTTTCCTTGAATAATGGAAGGTGTTGTGCTTTAGCAAACGCCCTCGCCTCTCGAGATAAGTGGCAGATACCATATTGAACTCAAATTAATCCTCATTCTTCTGTTCGCCACACTTTGCTTCTGCATTTGTTTGTTTGTCTTTCAGGTTTGATATTTCACTTTGCCAGTTCCCTGCTGAGCTGGTATTTGGAGCTGGTTCACAAGCTGCTTTTCTTTTTGCTGATGATGTGCTTGCTCCAAAATATTTATTTATTTGTCTTAAAAAAAAACCTCAGGAGTTTGGGAGGGAGGGTTCCCCTCTAACAACCTCTGTCATGGCTGGTCCAAGGAACTGGCCAGCTTCCAGCTACTGACATACAGAACTCTTCATGAAACCAGACAGAATTAAACCCTTTGTTTCTTGTTTGCTGACTGGCTTTAAGAGAGAGAGGGAGGGAGGGAGGGAGGGGGAGGAGAAGGAAAGCGCACACAAAGATATTGGAGTTCTCAGACCATCTTTGTATTAATTTAATTAGTTAAATGAAGGGGGGAAGGATGAGTGTTTATGTAACAAATGCATTTTAAAGGGGGTTAAGACAGTTGTGGCAAACATAGAAAAGTGATTTACATTCTATTTGCCTGCTGAAGCATGTGGATTCTTAAGGACTCGGAGTTCATCATTACAACCTTTATTTTTTATATGGCTTGAGAATGCTGACATTTGTGTGTTAAGTTTTTTGTGATAAGCCTAGGGACCTGTCCAGTTTAGGGACTGCTGTGAGTCTGTTTCAAAGCTATTTCCAAAGCTTTTTGGAGTACCCCATCCAGAATGGGAGATTGCATTAGTTGGAATCAAGTTTAGAAGAGGGCACTTAAACTGTGCAATTTCCTCAACTCTGAAGTTCAACTTTACTTCATCCCTCTGCCAACTTTTTGTCATCTAAAGCAGGAGTCCCCAAACCCCGGTCGATGGACTGGCAGTGGTCCTCAGCATGCCAGAAAAGTGAAACTCCATCTGTGGGATGCAGGCAGTAAGCAAAACTATACCCCCTCTGGTCCACAGAAAAACCTTTCTCCATGGAACTGGTTCCTGGTGCCCAAAAGATTAGGGCCACTGATCCAAAGCATCCATCTCTTTCTATGGGTTGACTGTAGAACGTGTTTATATTTCATCATGCAGTGATTCTGTGGAAATGATAACAAATGTTGGCTCAGCTCACTAAACCTGTTTGAGGCAGATAATTCTAAAGATAGGGTTTACTTCCTAAAGCTAGTGTCATCCCAGCCTTTATTTATTTATTGGTTATTGTAAAGCCAATTGCAATTTTTGAGGTAGGGTAGCAAGGTTTTGTTTCAGATTTGGATATGCACACAACACCTTCCCCCAAGACTTATTAACTAATAACCAGGCAGTTCAACAGGTTAAAAAAATATAAATAAATTCAGGTGCCAATTTGCAAACCTGTGTAATTGAATTTCTAATGAATAGCTGCCGAGGAGAGAGTAAATCTTAGGATTTATTCTTGCCCTTCTAATCTTGTTATTTTACAAGTATTCTAAAGTAAAATAATTTGTGGGGATTTGGACCAATTCAGAACAAATAATCAAAAATGATCAATAGTGCACACTTCAAAATTCATGTTCCACTGTTAGTTATTCAGTGGCTAGAGGATGCAAATACTCTAATAAATAACTGTTTTTCAGCTAAATTAACAGAGCCTTTTTAAAAATAGCCTTACCAGATGCTCCTTATTTTGAGCGCAGCCCCATGTTTCCATTTGACATTTAATAGGATGTTATAGTGGCAGTATTCTTCTTCTTCAGGAGGTCAGGAATATTGTCTTCCAGGAAATATTATTTCTACTCTCCCCCAAAGTAATCATTGCTGGTCAATATGTACAGGTAGTCCTCACAATTGAGCTCAAAATTTCTGTTGTTAAGTGAATTTTACCCCATTTATGCCTTTTTTTTGCCACGATTGTTAAGCGAATCATTGCAGTTGTTAGTGAATGAATCTGTCTATCCCACTGATTTTGCTTGTCAGAAGGTCGTAAGAGGGAATCACACGTTTCGGGGACACTGCAACTGTTATAAATATGAGTCAATTGCCCAGCATCTGAATTTTGATCACGTAAGCATAGGAATGCTGCAACGATCTCCAGTGTGAAAAATGGTCATAAGTCACTTTTTCCAGTGCTGTTGTAACATTGAACGGTCACTAAATGAACTATTGTAAGTCAAGTACTACTTGTATTACATTATTTAGGCCCCTCCCCTTTTTAATTTTTCAGTGATGATGTTAGTGTTACATTTTTGAATACTTCGAGATTCCTTTCAATCTGCTTATGCCTTTTTCTTAAATGGAAGATGCTTTTTTGGGTTGGATCCAAACTTGGAATATGAAGATGCTGGTATGGTTGCCTACCTCAATCTTTTGTTCCCTCCCAGTTGTGAGAATCTCACCTCCCAACTCTTGGGATTATTGGACTGGGGAAGAACGAGTTAAAGTTTTGTGTCCCTGATAATTTCACATATGTTTGTCATGCCCTGTTCTCTTGCTGATTTTTTTTTTTAATTTTCAAAAACTGAAATTTGCATTTAAATATTTTTAAATATTCACCATTTTTGTGTACATTTTATCCTTCAACATACATTTCTGTATACAGTTTAGCCTTGTAAAGTGCCTTACTAACAATACAGCCAACAACTCTTGCAAAATTTATGAAACAGCAAATTTCAGAGGTTAAACGAGTTCCATTTAAAAATAAATTCTTTTAATTCTGTTTCTCTTTTTGGCCTTCTTTCCATGCCACTTCAATTCTGGCTTAAGCACTTAATTCTGGAACTGATATAGTTGCACTTGCTATATATGTTATCTGGTTATCATCTTCCCCAAATTCCTTTTAGACATTTGTGTTCCTTCTTGGGCTCCTGGGTATAGATTTGTTCTTTTTAAAATAAAGCTTTCATTCTTCTCCTCAGATAGCAGAGTTACTGATCACTCTACAAGTGCACATGTTTGTGATTTGGAAGATACGTTTAGGAGTACAAGCTGTGTTTCTCCACCAGCCAAGCAATCAAGAATGGTATGTGAACCTTTATACTTGCATTTAAAAACCATTCTTTTCTAGGTCTGTGGGCAATGTTTCTCCTCTCTATTCCACATCAATCAGTTCTATGTGCAGGGAGGGCATATTCTAAACTTAATAGCAATGGCAATAGCACTTAGACTAATATACTGCTTCATGGTGCTTTACAGCCCTCTCTTAAGTGGTTTACAGAATCAGCATATTGCCCCCAACAATCTGGGTCCTCATTTTATCCACCTCGGAAGGATGGAAGGCTGAATCAACTTTGAGCCAGTGAGAATAGAACTGCTGGCAGCCAGCAAAATTAGCCTGCAATACTTCATTCTAACCACTGCACCACCATGACTCTAATCAATCTTTTTTTGCTTGTATATAAACCATAACAATTCTGGCTATGAATTAACAGTAGTTAACTGATAATTTGGAACTATATTGAGAGGACCATTATTTTAGGGACTCAAATCTTGAATCAAGAACTGTGTAATAATACTAATATCTTTCAGATAGCCCAGAACCATTTTTTCCAGTGCTTTCTTCGAATGGTCACTAAAGGAATTATTGTAAGTCGAGGACTACCTGTGTTTCAAGAATAAGTTGGTAGTGCTTCACCGCTCCATAAGTTAATGGCCATATAATAAATCCCATTTTTGCTTACTATAAAATTCTTGCCCTTTTTCTATAGTTAGAAAAGAAATAACATCACAAAATGTCCCCCAAGAAATTTAAATTGGCTCTCAAGAACTGGGCTGCTCCTCCTTCCTTTTCCTATTGCAAACACCCCAAATAGTGTGTTTTTCTTCTCCTCTACTACAAGTTCAATATGAAGATGCTTCAGAAACTGCATGGCTATTCCTTATCCCACAGAGACCACTTAAAATCACTTCTTTGTGGGGCTAAAGGTTGCAGAAGAGACAGGTTCCCATTGACCTTTGTCTCTTACCAATCCACTGAACAGGAGAAGAATTCCTCAGTCTTCTTTGGCACTAGGGAATAAAACGTGAACTTCAGAAGTTTAAAATACCCCAAGGATGAACTCTGCCTTCAAGGCCAGATTAAAATGTAGCCTAGATCCATAGGCAGAATTGAACTCTCTGGGCTTTCAACCTTCTTTGGCAGCTTCTTTACTTATTTATGTTTGTCTACCTCTCTGTCAAAGAGCATGTTTGTGTGCATGGGAACCAGTGCATGCATACACAATGTCTTTAGAATTTGTATTACTGTCATTGTTTCCATCCAAAAGAAGCAGATTGTGTGTAAAGCCTCTCCTTCAAATTTCCACGACTGGACTGTACAGCTGTGATGACCCAGAGTATATCAGAAATAAAACAAAAACCAAAACGTAAATAAAAGTCCTTTAATGTCTTCAACTTGGCTTCACTGTTTAGTTGTTCACAGTGGAGGAGTAAACTATTTTCAAAATAACATTTCAAAGGAAAGAAACACAGTTCAAATTCAAAGAGCCGATAACGAAGCAAAAACCAAAACCAAACCGCACTGAATAAGGTTCCATGACAGACCAGGATAAATAATTGCCAACTTCAGGAAGATAACCAGATACAGTCCGTTGGAAGAATACCAACCAAGATAAACCTTCTTTAGGAATAAAACACTTATTTGTCTCCAGCGTCTGTTAGCACGCAGGTCCAAACTCTTATGCAAATCTCACACCTGCAACCCATGAAGAGGATCGTGGCCCTCTCTTCCTGAGTAGACCACGTTTTACCCTGCTCCTCTCCTCCCTGCATGCCCTAGGATGGATAGGGGATGGTCCTGGGTCCTCCACTGACTGCTTAGCCGGCCTTTGCCCTTCCCCAGCCTCCTCCACCACCTCTGGAGCCACACTTCCACTCCCTGTTGGCTATTCCTCCTCTTCCTCAGAGTCAGTCTCCACCAGGGGCATGACAACAGCAGCAAAAATGCTTGAATAAGTGGGTTTCAATGTGCCGTACACTTTCCATACATTATGTGTTTTTATCATCAACAACTTTGTAAGATAGATTAGGATGATAAAACCTAAAGCCTTATGCGGCTGTTGAGTGAGCGGATAGGGCAATGGTGAACATCTATTTTTGGATTAAGGGCCATTTAGCAGGTTTGTCAAGAACCACAATTGAAATTTGAATTTGTTTTTAACAGCTGCATGTTATTATACAAATGTAAAAGATTTGTTTGCTTTTAATTACACTGATAAGTAAGATAAAGTGATATATAAATGTAGCCTGCTCAATACTTTATGCCAGATGCCCACTATCATAAGGTATTTGATCTTGCAGCCAGGGAAAAAGTACTTTCTTTGCAACTGGTTCAAGGGCCTAAGTCCCACTTACCAAAGATTGAACGTTGGAATATTTGTCCTTGAAAGGATGAATGATCTGGGCACATATTTATGGGAGAGACTGAAATTATTCTTGGTCTTTATGAGTGCACTTTACAACTGAAAACCAAAGGGTCCTTGATCCAATGGATCAACCCAGAATATTCTTCCTTGAAATGTCCAATCCCAGACCAGTTGTCTTGAAATGTACAGAGTAAGCCCTTCTTTTGATGCAGCAATCACTGGGCATAAATAACAAAGCCACATTTTTTTCTCCCAGCGCCTTCTTTTCTGTTCCATGGCTTTTATGCAGAAAAAAGCCACAATAATTGCTAGTTTTCTCATGGGCTAGGATGTTCATAGGCTGTTCATAGCTCTCAGGAACTTCAAGCTACTGGTTTCTTTCAGGAGCTATTACACATTCAGGTTGCCAGTAACTCGCCAAGACCTCGTGCCAAATATTTCCAGTTCTTTTATTTCAAATCCTTTCTTAGATAGAGATAAGAGGGAATTCAGTGTTATATATCTGAAGTGTTTGCTCCTTCTGTCTGCTGTGGCCCTCTTCCCTAAGGCAACCTCATAAAGAGGTAGCAGCAGCTATTATCAATAAATGTTTAATGCCATCAAGGCATTAGACTATCAGCAGTAAATTACAGTGAGTTGTATATTGCAGGATTGGTGAAATAGGGCCTGAGGAAAGTAGGACCCCCACCAGCTCCCCAAATTTAAATTAATGACTGTTCCAAATATCACGGGATGTTGAGTGATTTATTTGGAAAAATTGTGAAAATGTCAAAGATAGAAGGTTGGAATATTTATTCTTGAAAATGAAAGGATGAATGATCTGGGCATACAGTTACAGAAGACACTGAAAACATTGTTGGTCTTTATAGTGTACAGTTTACAACTTTATAGTGTGTAGTTTACAACTTTTGGCTGGTTTTCAACTAGTTTCTGGCAAAAATATCTGTAGGAATGAATGGACTCACTTTGTTTTCACAACATATAGACAGATTTAACCGTAGTTTCAATTGGGAAGAGGTGATAATCCTTGTGATGACCTAGGGCATGGCACAAAAGCAACACAGTCAAATAAGCAAGAAGTGTCCCTTTAGTACCTCCAACTTTGCCCCCAATGTCCAGGTTACCTTCGGCTGGAGAAAAAACTCTCCAGTTTTTTCAGTCCGAAAACAAAGTACCTACAAACTGTAAATAAAAATCCACACAAACCATGCTGCAGTAATTAACTTGACAGGGCAGGAGAAGAAATTGCAGAGTTGAAAGCCTAGCAAAACAGATACAATTTGGAAGATGCCAGGAACCCAGATAAGCCTCAACGATACCAGATAATTCATGATTTGCTCCCAACAACTTTGCTGTGTGCAGCTTCCCTTTTTAAATACTGTGTTCCCAGCTGCAGCTAATGAAGGGAATCAGGGCTCTTTCCTCCCCGTAAGCCACACAACTCACGTTGCTCCCTTCTCCATTCCTCCCTGTGTGTCCTAGGAAGAAGAGGGGGTGGGCCTGGGTCTTCCTCCGATTTCCCTGTCTCCTGCTCTGCCCAGCTGGCCTTTGTACTTCCCCAGTTTCTTCCACAGCCAATGGAGCCACACTCCCACTCCCTGTCAGTTGCTCGGCCTCCCCCTCCAAATCAGATTTCGACAGGGGCATGACAATCCTAGACCAGGCCATGTCCAAAAATGCCAGGGAATTTCTAGAAGCGTGGCTCTCTGACAAATCAGCCATCAGTAGACATATAGACATTAACAACATCTATAGACTATGCAAAAGTGACAATCAACCAGCCCAAAAGAGAAAAAGACTCCAGCACCTCTCCAACAGATCAGCACAGATTAACTCCAAGGTTAACCTCAGGCCAACAGTCAAGTAAGCAATATCCTAACCGAGAAACTGCCAAAAAGCCATCAGTAAACAGCTCAACCAAAGAATCTCCAAGACCGCTCTCACCCACCAGACAGGCAAGACACCAGAGGATAAACTGAGAGCAGACCACACTCCTTACTAGCACTGATGATGTTACCTAGTTAGGTTAATGAAAAGTCTGCACGAAAACAAGCAAGCTCAGAGAGTACCAAGGAGCCTCCGAATGGACTCACTTTATGATTTTTGCAAGAAAGGTTGCAAAATCAGGTTGTACATGTGGGTGTACAACTGTCATGATTTAGAATGGAAATCCCAGGCTCCATTACATTTGTAAATCAAGAACTACTTGTATTCAAAGAAAGAATGGTATGCACGTAGCTTTACCAGAGAGAAATTGTGCTTACTCAACATTGTGCAGTAAGCATGGTTCTGTTTCTTTTGTTACAGTCTTTAGGGGCACAGCAATAATCTCATTACTTATTCAGTTCCTTTTATGCTTGTTTAAACATGCCCAATTACTGATAAATGCTTACCTCCCTGTGCAGGGTGGATATAGGTAGTTCTCAGTATATCTCTGGGACACTGTGTGAGAAAATCAGTGTTTATCGAAACATTTTCCCCCTTGGCAATCGGTCTCTTGAATTAAGGAGTCATTTAAATTCTACACTGAGATCATTCCTCGAAGGATGTTTTTTTTTTCTTTTTAGAAAAGTTTTTTTCTTCATTTTTGCAGTTTGCAACATCCTGTCACAAGGGATTGATAAAAATAAAATGCAAATCTGTCCATAACATTTGTATTTAAAGCAAGAAGGTATCGTTGCAAGTGTAAAGGAAATAACTCGGTGAACAATGAAAGTTGTCTTACATTAAGACAGTAGTTTGGTTTATCTAGCCCAGGGATTCCCAACTTTTTCTATACCCCTCACCCCTAGAATGCTTCTGATACATTCTCGCACCTCTTACAAAAGTAAATAATTACATGCATATAATTGTGCATATATACACTATAATTTTGTAACTTCTAAACCCAAGTTTTCGCACCGCCTGGAATATCGTCTCGCACCCCCGGTTGAGAACCCCTGATCTAACCCCAGATTTTGTATTCTCAGTTAAATTAATTCTCAGCTAAATTAATTCTTCAGTTGTGAGGTTTTGTGTCTTTTTATTTAATTTATTTATTTATTTTAGATGCCCAGTAGCCAGAGTTTTTTTAATCAATTCCTGAGAAGAAGAAAAAAAGACTTCTGAATTATTTATTTATTGCATTCTTAAAAAAAAACCTGATATTTCAGGGTAGTAGAAAAGTGTTAATTTGGAAGGAAGGGAGGATTATCATTAAGTGGGCTGTACTGTTTTCTTTTAACTGCTTTTTAAAGAGTGCTTTCCACTACTTCAGAGACTGTGGAACTGCAACTAATGGCAGCTTGGGGACATTCCTTACTGAGAATGTCTCAGTGGGAATGACACTACATCAGGACATAATGTCATTCCCAGGGGCATTTTTGTTCCCCACAGTTGTTGGCTACATCAGTGAATCCAGAATCAGAATTACACAGAGCAGTTTTTCCCATTCGTATGCTGACCAAAAGTATTAGACTTCAAAAATATATAATCCTGGATAGGAGAGATCCGAACTTCAAAGCATCTGAACAAGAACAAGGTGAAGAAAGACGAAGTAAACTTAAGGCCTAATCTCTCCACCCGATTCTGAAAATAGAAACAAACAATAACATTTTGAAACGCATTGAGGCCTGATAACCTCAGATAAACTTCTAAACTTTCTAAATTTTGTTTCTCCTTTTACTACTCTACTTCTTAGGGGTAAGTTTTGTGGCCCTGCATGACTTTTCCACTTCTTAGTTTCTGAAATATAGTTCCCTCAATCCTAGCCATTTGTAGGAGAAGAGCAATCAGAGCTGGTGGGTGGAGTTAAGTGTGTCATCAGCTTAGAATCATTACATTCCCATAAATAGTCTCAATCCAATCTATCCTGAATTCTGTTGACTCTTATCTGGTGCCGATTTAGTACTGAACTAGTTGATTAGATTCTTGTGTATAAGCTTGAGCAAGAGTAAGAGTTTTGGTAGATCTAAAGCACCTTTATTCTAGAAATATTAACAATGCTATGTTTAAAATTTGATAACTTAATGATCCAAGGGTTTTTTTTAGAGGCTTCAAATACTGTATTGCTGATTAGTATCAAGATTTAAATTCATGTGCTATGGAAATAGTTATAGAAAGGACTTGGATTAAACCAGGGTTTACTAATAACAGTCAAAATAAGGCAGAAAGTTGGGTTACCAGATGAGCAAATTCCATATAACTAATCTGATATTTTATTTTCCATTCCTATCGGTATGCAAAGAACTAGTTCTTGTCTCTTAATATTTGTGAAATTTAATTCTAAGCCAACCTTGGTATTGTGATCTTTGGGATCTGCTAAGGACCCACTTTGAACAGCCAATCAGCATTTGCTCGAAGAGCAAGATCTAACTGAGAAAAAGAACCTACTAAAATGCTTATTATATACTGGAAATTTTGTAAATCCTCTTACTGGTTTTGAATGAGGATTTCTGGATGTATAAGAGGATGAACAGCATTAGAATGTAGAGTTCAGTGTTTTGCCTTCTATGACTAATGATGTTTCCCTCCCTGTTCCTTGCTTTTCCTCCCCTTGTCCAAATCTACAGCAGACAACCAGACACATTTGTTATCTTCTGTCAGATGTTAGGAGATATAACTCATGTGTTTGTATGTGCACACTTTTAGTCCCCTGTGAAGAAGTTGAATTAAGAAATCATTCTGTTAACTTAAGATCCAGTTCCATCAACTAATATTTCTTTAACGCTTCCCTGCTAGCTCTTAAAAACCTCCTGCCATGTTGACAATCAGCAAGTCATAAATCACCAAAGCATTAGTTTCCATCTTGCTTTTCTCTCCTAATGTTCAGAAGAAAAGGCTTATTAATGAAAGCATTTTAATAATGCCTTACCATGATTACATATGTTTGAAAATACACTCAGCCCCAGATTATTTAAGAGTCTTTGTCATCTACCGACAGAGAATAATGTTACCCAGTTTGGATAATGAAACGTCTGCAAGAAAACAACCAATCTCAAAGAGGACCAATAGCCCCTCTTTGTCATGTCCTTCCTTCCTTCCTTCCTTCCTTCCTTCCTTCCTTCCTTCCTTCCTTCCTTCCTTCCTTCCTTCCTCCCTCCCTCCCTCCCTCCCTCCCTCTGCAGAGTTTGGAAGCATAACATTTCAAATATATAAAACAAATACATGCTTTCCTACTTGCAGGGTTTCCTCTAAATTTTTAGTTTGGATTGTCTGCTGTATCAGCTGGTTTATTTTCTGTAGAAATAATCCTATAAAGCCTTCAAATCAAATGTAGGAAAATTAGTAGAATAGGATTGTTGGTGTCTGAAGCAAATTGTACTTTCAACTCCATAACTGAAAAAAGAAAGATAGTTAACTGATTTTTCCCCCCTAGACAAATGTGTCTTCCGACCTCAACTTCTAGAGTTCAGAATGAGCATTAAAAATGCATGAGTCTGATGCATCTTGAATAATTCTTCCTGTCAAATCCCCTTTACTGAGTTCTTTCCTTTAATGTTGGAGAGCATAGTTGAAGGTCTGAGAAAGCTTCACAAAAGCCATGCTTCAAAACTGAGGTCTGAATACATTTCACAAGAATGTATTGACAAGCTTCCCAGGATGGGGTTGCATGTCAGGGTCAGACAGAAAGTGTGATGTTATTTTATCTGGGGAATCAGTTGTTTAGTAAGCAAGGAACATTTTTAATCTTTCATAAACGCCCAGAGGGCTGGGGATGAAAATTAAGTAGATGTTTGGACGGTGCAAGGTGAAGTCATGGAGCTTGTCATCCTATTGGGAATCCTCATTTCAAACAAAATATATGATACACATACACACACACACACACACACACACAAATAAAGTTTGTTAAAATTTTAAGGTGAAAGATGAAAGAAGAAAGAAGAAAGAAGAAAAGAATAGGAAAGGAATAAGAGAAGAACAGAAACCAAAATGCAGAAAAGAAACATAAAGAAATGATTTCCGATTTTCTTTTACAGCTCTTATAAGTATAAATGTAAATTAACCACAACATTGTTTAAAATTTTTCTTTAATCTGTTTTTTTCCCTAATCATCACACCTGTGCCTAATTGGGCTAGATAGAGTGTTTCAGTTGCTTCAAAATGCTTCAAGTAAATCAACAAGCCCACCCCCCACCCCTTCTACAGAGCAGTACAATCCCATTGCTTTGTAATCCCTTATTTCTGGGGTTTTCTTAGTTATCTTAGATTATATACTTTGTTGTTTGTATGTACACTGAGAGTTATACACTGGTGACAAATTCTTTGTGTGAACAATCACACTTGGCCCATAAAAATTCAATTCAACTCCACTCTACTCTACTCTACTCTACTCTACTCTACTCTACTCTACTCCATTCCACTCCACTCCACTCCACTCTTCTTGTGCACCTGAGAGCTGACATCTCTGACCCTCCCTTGAAGTCCCTAAAGATAATTTTGGAAATGCAGAGGAGACCCCAGAAACTTCTTAAGCCCATGGAGGAGGCACATTGTATTACTGCAGCTGATGAGACACAAAGCATGATTGCTTGGTACAGATCTACCCACCACCTGCTTATTTTTAATCACTGTCCTAAGCTGGTCTGACTATCAAGCCAGACCTGTTCCTAGGAAAAAATACAAGTGCCTGGACATACCACAAGAAGAAATGGCAGGTGCAATCCTATTTTCCTTTCAAGGAATCTTTCTATGTGTAATTTATCAGCATGAAGGGATCTTGGCCTTCTTTCTTGATGTGATAGATAAAAGCTTTGTTTGCAGGTCCAAGATGCAGAAACCATGTCCCTGGATTTCTTAGTATTGTTCTATTTTTTCTACCTTAGATGTGGGCTTGATAGTACAGGTAGTTCTCTACTTAGCAACCCTTCATTTAGTGACCATTTGAAATTACAACAGCATTGAAAAAAGGGACTTATGACTGGTTTTCACATTTAGGGTTTGTGTATTTGGTAACTGGCATGCGTTTATGATGGTTGCAGTATCTTGGGGTCATATGATCACCATTTGTAACCTTCCCAGCTGGTTTCTGACAAGCAAAGTTACTGGGGGAAGCCAGATTCACTTAACAATGGCATGATTCATTTAACAACTGGGGCAAAAAGGTCACAAAATAGGGTACAATGCATTTAAGAATTGTCTCACTTAGCAACAGAAATGTTGGGCTTAAATGTATCATAAGTTACGACCTACCTCTAGATTCAAGGTGGCCTGTAGGAAAACCTCTTGGTCTTTAAACCTGTCCACAAAAACCATAAACCTATAAACCTATGTTTTGAGAGCTTTATTGTACACACTGTGCAAGGATGAGCTGTGTCTCTTGCTTTCAAACATCCAGTCCACACAAAGATTAATTAGAATAGTTAGACTGTGCCTTAAGTTATTTAGCTGTTGCTTGAGTTGAGTAGTATTCAATTTATTCTGTCTGAGGCAATTATTTAAAAAAAAACTTTATATAGGGAAAGAGTTTAATTTTAAAGACAGTGCCAGGTGATGTCATCTGCCACAAAAAAAATTGATAGTACAATGGTATCCTACATAAATTTCAGCTGCCTGTCCTAATATAACTTTTGTAGGGAAAGCAGTGATTTTTCTTCCAAGCTAGCAAGCACTTGGTTTAACCATGTCAAATTAACTTCAGCCTGTCTCTTTTTTTCAGTATAGCCTACATATGAATTTTTTAAATGTGATCCCTAAATATGTTTAGTACTAGTCAGTGTGCTTATCCATAGCTGATAATTAGTGTGTTTTGTAACATTACAAATCACAGTTAAAATCAACTTTGTTGATTGATCGTGTTGTTCATGCTGATTGTTAGCATTATGTCACACCAGTGGGTTTTTCATTCCATTGGAGTAAGATATTGGCTGAACAGGGAGACTGAAGTTTATGAAGATTCTCAGTCCTCCAGGTCATGGTTGTCCCAAAGGTGCTTTTTCAAAAGGCAAATGGACTTTCTATCTCCTGTTTACAACACAGTCCTTTCAGCAGTTCCAAGTGGGTTCCACACACCCATTTGCACTATTCAGGTGACCCTGAGCACACAGATAAACCTCCCATGGCCTCAACAGCTCTCAGAGAGAGTGCTAATGACCAGATGACTGCAAGGAATATAAATCCTTCCATTCTCCAGAAGCTTCTTGGATGAGAAACAAAACATCTTCAAGAAAAGTCCAGTTGCCCTTTGAAAAAGCATCTGAAGACTAAAGTTTGTTTCATAAGATCTTTCCTGGACCTTGATGAACTATATTCCAAGACTAGATCATAAAACTTAAAAACAACCACATACAACCTCAGATATCAGCAAATTCTAATAAATTGCTGAAGATGTTGAGTTTGAACATAGTAAACCTTTATAGCCTGGACTATAAATATAGCATTTGTATAAGCTATTTCAGAGTGCTGATCATTTTGGAAACATTCTTAAATACCATTGGTTTGAATGGCCAGACAGTTTCTCTATTAAGAGTTGGATAACTTGGGAATGCTGATTCCTTATGAAATGTGCACTGCAAAAGGCATGTTCTCAGCTTTCAATTTCAGCAAAGGCCCAGGGGCATCTTCAATGAGAAAGGGAGTCTCTCTTGTTATCTTGCTATAAGTGCATCCCTGATTACAGAGGGAAGGTCATTGGGCTACAGTATAGAGAAGCCCCAGCAATATTGAATTGGATAACTTATATCGGTACAATATTGTGTGGGTTGCAGTTTCCTTGATTTGTTATAAAGTTGATATAGCTTTGGGCAACTGCAAGGTTATTTTGAAGTCCCGTTTTATCTAGCCTTTGTTTGATGTCCTCTTTTGTTTTATCAAATCTCAGGGTTGAAACGAAATCAGGAGACATATATAAACCTATCCTGGCCCTTGATTGACACTACATGCCTTGATGGTTACTGATTCCACAGCTTTGGAGGGTTTTAAGACATTGCTTTAAAATCCAGTCCCCAAACAATATCAAGATAAGTGTGGATATTATAGCCAGTAGTTGTCTCTTTAATATAACTATCAGCTCTCCCAACAAACATTCATCTCTTTCTAGTCACTAGGATCTCAAAGTATGTTTGGAGATAAATTCCACCAGAGTCAATGGAACTAATCTTCAAATAAAAGTGCATTTTGATTTTAAACAATATTGATTGCAATCATTCAGTGTGCAGCAGAGGAATACCTTATATCTTTGGATCATATCAGCAGTAAGCAATTTATGGGTGAGTGAAAGTACCCAGCTAGATATAAATGCCTATGTTTCTGTGTCTTTGAACTTCAGAATTCCAATAGGTGAGGCTTAAAAAAGGATTCTGTTTGAAGAACCATCTCTGCAGGTCCTGGAACGACTGCAAGATGCAGAAGATCTAATTGTTCTGGTCCTTTGAAATCTGATGCCACTTGAATTGTTATTTTGGGACAATTTCTTACAGTCTGTGGCTTAGTAATAAAAAAGAGACCAAAAGAGACCATTCTTAATGGATGTTCTGAATATTTATTTTAGAATAAGTAAAAGAATTTACCAGTGCACACACACACAAAAATTAGCCAATGTAATGGAAGACATGCTTGTTTTTTTATAGTTTCCTATATGGAACACAGGAGCTTGAAATAAAAAGAAATGCAATAAAATGCCTCTCAAAAATTTGTAGATATTTATGGTAATATACCCAGCTTGTGCAGAAATAATATGTTTATTGGTAACTTTGGTAACTTCCAAGACACTTGGAGCTTAAAACAAAGAAGAACTCAGCCAAATGTCACTACTCTTATATATTGCTTTCCATTAAAAATAGATTATTCTGAATTAGCTAGGGAGTTCAGATGTGTCAAAAATGTCACTTTATTGCCTGAGTTTTCACCAAGCAGCCTGAAAAACAGTATAAGTTGGTTAGCTGAGTTTTTTTTAATTGCATCTACAGCATGGAACACGCCATTGTGACCAGAGGTGGTATATATCAAGGGAAGTTCTAATTGCATTTTAACAATAAGAATGTATATACCTTTGCTTTTATTGCCTTTTAAAAACACCATTGGCTATGCATGGTTGCAGATGACTTTTTTTTTTCTATTGTAGCCACCACTTGTTAATTTACCTTGGTCTGCATTTTCCAGATGGGGTAATTTTGTTAATCTTGTTATAGTGAATACATTATTTACCTACATCTAGTGGCCCTTGATAGAGTATTAGATTTGTTTTGGCACACAACTAGAATCTTGTATTCAGAGGCTGTATGTGCCTGAAAGTGGCGATTGGATCACAATGCAGTGAAGAATATTTTCCCCCTTTCTGTTTGGCTTTGGGGTTTCCAAAGACCCCCTTTCTGTTTGGCTTTCCAAAGAAATAGAGTTGATCTATGTTGGAACATGGTAGTGATCTAATCCAAGCGGAGCCTTTCTGGGATTGGACTCTGCTTCATTAAATGAATGGTTTTAAGGAAGGGTAACTCATTGCAACAACATCCCCTTTGATGAAAAACAAAAACTGAATAAGGAATTAGTAATTCTTGGCCCAAATATCTAGGAGCCTAGAAGTTATGCAGGACCAGATCTGGTTAGTACTTGGATGAGATGACTTTAGGGAATAAGAGGGGTGTAAACTAGACTAGGAAGGACATTAAGAAAATCTTCATGGTTGTGTCCATGAAGTCATCAGGAATTGGTCTTGACTCAGATGGAGCTCCAGTGAGAAAGCAATCTAGATAGAGATGGTAGAAAAGCTACCAGGCAGCCCAAGAATGCTGCTTTAGGAGCTCATCCTTCAGTTGCAAGTAAGGGAAAGCTTGAGTCAGTCTTCCCTATTGTGGTGACACTGCAAGGCCTCCCGTTGTTTAAAAATGGAAGGGATTTCCTCCCCCCCCATAGTATCTTCCCTTGAGATTTTACTAAAATCATAAAATTTAGCATGTGGTTTAACAGGTGATAATTAAAGGCAAGGGACGTTCACTTAAATCCTTTACCTACCTTGTCAAGAAAGAGGTTAAAAAAATTATACTCCAGCCCAGAGGTGGTATTCAGCAGGTTCTGACAAGTTCTGGAGAACTGGTAGTGGAAATTTTGAGTAGTTTGGAGAACAGCAAATACCACCTCTGACTGGAGATTTTACAGTATCCTTCCCCTGCCATGCCCCCCAAGACACGCTCGCAGAACCGGTAGTAAAAAAATTTGAATCCCACCACTGCTTCAGCCACCTGAATTTTATGAACTTTCTCTAATGATTTGATCGAATTTCCAAAGTCAATTATCTTCCAAGTATTGTGTTGTCTTACTCCTGGTGACATAGCATCACCCGTGGAAAGTCTGAAGTTCTCCCTTTCTCCTTCTCTCCAGCATTATCTGCTATGAAGCCAGGTTTCCAGCTTTGAGTTTACAAAGCGTTCAGTAGAACATTTTTTGAAAGGGTTACTAAAGTCCTGATGAAGACCTCATTCTCTATTCCAGATACACTTCTCTCCCCCCTGTGTTGCCTCTGGGCTGGATTTTGTGGGTGTTACTGCAGCTGTGCATACTGGTAATGATCCTTACACAACATATTTCTGGTCTGCTATGTTCCCTGGAGGATCTTGTGAGCTTCAGTTGAACTGGGCCTGTTTTATGAGTGATTTAATGTGGTGTAAGCAATCTGCGTACATTGTGTATGAGTGTCTGAGAATGAGACAGAACGCACTGCTGCTGTTGATATCACATTATTTTATTAGAGTTTCAAAGCTGATATTAAGTGGACATGATTTCTTCCTATGGACCATTAATTTTGTTTTATTGCTGGCCTGATGGCCATTACCCTCCCCTTCTTGCCAATACATTCCGCCATTAGGCTTGTACAATTAACAAAATATGAACTGTTTAAGGCATCACTTTGAACAATGGGTCAGTGCAAAAGAGGGCTGGGAGTGTGTGGGGTGTGTGTATAGGAACGATTTGTGGTAATGGGAGGCTGAGGCATGGAAGGAGGCAAAAAAGAGGAAGATTTGTAAGCTCTGGAAGATTATGAGCTGTTTCACATGAGGTATTTTGTAGTAAAGGACAGATACATATGTAGTTTCCCATTGGGTAACCATGCACAAACTTTTTTAAAAATCCCAAGATTAATCCAATAAATTAATCATATAAATGGCTAGCTTGTTAACTAGATACTTCTAATATTTTTGCATATGATTCAAATAGCTTTAGTTTGAGAAAAGTATGTGAAAGCAATGTGCAGAGAACTATCATAAGAGGGTTTTATATATATATACAGACGGAGAAAAAGGAGTTATAATCTAAAGCTGCCTTTTCCTGTTTTCTTTCTTTCTTTATATAATTCTCCAAATCACATAAAATAATTTAACCTAGCAAGGCTTTAAAATTCTACTCCTTTTTGTAGGTATGTTTTCTATCATTCAGTGCTTCTGGACATAGCTTCACCTAAATATAATATATGTAGTGTTTCACATTTATTCTTAGAAAAAACTTACCCTTTAATATACATTCCCCTGATTATCTTCTTCTTTATATCAATTTCCATGATGCAGTTTTGTAAATTGACATTTTTCCAACGTAAGCACTGTTCCTCTTTACATCACTACATAGCACTTATATCTACTCTCTAAGCAGTTTACAGAGTCAGCCTCTTGCCCCCAACAATCTGGGTCCTCATTTTACTGACCTTGGAAGGATGGAAGGATGAGTCAACCTTGAGCCGGTCAGGATTGAACTCCTGAGCCACCATGCTCTACATCTTTCAATGTGTAACTTTTATAGATGTATTTATTCTTGAGTGTATTTCTCATATACATTTTTGTGAAGGTTTTGATCTGAGAAAGATGGATGATAAACAATGCGTTAGTTACACCCCTCAATGCTGAAGCAGAGACTATTTGAACTCTTACATTTATCCATTCCTAAAGAAATTTATCAGAGATTTATTTTATATGTCTTATCAGCACTATTGCTGACAGAAAGTTCAAACTGAGTTTTCACTGAGTTGAATCTTGGTGTTCCGCTCACTGTACCATATTTGGGGATTTTAATTTAATGGTGGGAATCCTCAGATCAAATGACGTAAAGCAGTATAAATTTTTTTACAGACTAACGTCAGTCATAAAACAAAATTCCAGTGCAGCAAAGGCAGTTGTAAAACTGGGTTTCCTTTCAAAGCAATTGTGACAAGAAATTAAATAAAAGAACCCACTTAATGAAGAAATGCAGCTTAAATATATCAGAAGTTAAACTTTCCATCTTGCTTTAAACCTTCAATGATGGATTAGCTGTAAACATATTTTCATCCACTAGCAGGTGTGTTTGAAGTGAAAGATTGATGCATTTGTTTTTCTAAAGATTTATTACTACTGGTACAATCTTAAGAGAGAGATTTAATATTAGCCAGAATCCTAATCTTTTGGCTAAATCTCCTTGCTACTTCAACACTCAGTCCCATATCCTTTAGACTTCCAAAGAGTGCTCTGCCCTTCATAAATTAGTTTCTGGTTTAGTTATATGGTTACATTTTCACAATCCTGATTACATATTGACTTTCCAACTTTGGATTTGTCCTTTTTCTTTTCCAAGATGGTCATTTTTGCTGAGATTGTGGCCCTTTCTAATGCAGTGCCCTTTGCTGTATTCACAGATGCTTACTGGAGTTGGATCCTGAGGCTTCTGCCTTTCAAGCTAGTAAGTGAAAATTATTGCTAAATTGTCCTGAGCTTGGATGTGAAAAATCATACCAGAAGTGTGATGTTTTTGCCATGCCACAAGGTGTCTTACAGCAAAGCCCTTACTGTTTTAAAGTTTAATGAAATTAATATGTTCAGATAGGATGAAAAAAAGCTCATACGGAATCTGTTTAAGTTAAGACTTTCTGAATAGCAAACTATAGTGTGCAAAATCTCTCTGTGTTTGAGCTCTGCAATCCTATGAAACTCTCAAAAAATTGACGTTCATACTAAAAATAAAGCTGACAAAGCTAATAGCCAGCATTTACTTTGATTTCTTCACCATCTTTGTAGAAAAGGCCAAATGAATTCTTCCTTTTCAAAGCAGGACACTTTGGTTAAGGAAGCTGGCTTCTGGTTTGTAACTCAGTCAATCAAAGTAGAAGTGTAAAATCATAGGGCTGAAAGGGAGGTCTCCTTGCCCAAGAGAGAAGTCCTTACAGCATTGGGTCATCATGCCATGCTCCTCCTTGGGCACTCCATTTCCTTGGAAGGTAGGCAGAGGGGGTGTTGTGATCAGGTCTAACCCTAACCCTTGGAGAGCGTTTTCAGCTGGGGATGAAGTCAGCCACATATAATCAAAATCCAAAGCAGAAGGCTGGAAGAAGAGTCTCATGAAATGACCAACCTTTATATTATTTATTAATATAACAATAATTAATAATAATATTAATAATATTGATATTTATTATAGTCACAGGCCAGCATAAGGTTTTTAACTCTTAGCCCAGATAGCCACATTTGTTTCCCATTAGCAAATGTGAAACTCGTATGAGCTTGGCAGAGTCTGCCAAAGTGTCAAGCTGCTGTCATCCTAGGAAGGATCCCCACTAGTGACTCAGCTATCGGTATGCACTAACAGTGACACATACAAATGTTAGTGGCCTCAGTCATGGTTGGGATAACATTAGCAGAAGCTATACGTCACAATGAAGAAATGCTCCAAGATTACTGCCGATATGCCCCTGTTCAACTTCTCTTCCTTTCTGCTTCCAGTCACTAAAACTGCCTACATGGAGAACATGTTAATAGTTATATTCTAGTTTAAACTACATCAAAACTTTGTGTGTTTGGGGGTAAAAAAACAAAATATCATCTAGTGGACTGAATTGAAGGGAGAATTGTTGTAGTCAAGTAAATTGATGTACATCAATAACTAATCATACATGATTTTGGGATGGGGAGGAAAAATGTCTCAAAAAGACCTGCCACAAATTTTAAAGACAAGAGACTGATGATAAACAACGTCAAAGAGACTGAGGATAAACAACATCAGTGTTGTGAATTTGCCAGGAATAGAGTAAGGAAGCTCTAGTTCTCTGCAAATCTCCGGAAATATAAATTGGAATATTTTGGGGAAAGAATTCACTAGCTCAGAACTGACTTTAATTTTGAAGCCTGTTTGATGAAAAAATGCTACCAAATGCTTCCTGTTAGTGCTGGTATTTTGTCTGAGCAGTGCGGATTTTCTTGGGATTAATGTTTTGTCTGTGTGCCTCCAACCTGATTTTCTGAGTGGTCTTTCTGTTTTGCTTCCCTGGATTCCTAATTTTTTGTTCCCTGTGACTCAGACTTAATCTTGGTTAAGCAGTTGAATCTTTCCTCCCCTGATCATCTCTAAATCGTTTACAGAGTCAGCACATTTTCCCCAACAATCTGGGTTCTCATTTGTCTGACCTTGGAAGGATTGAAGGCTGAGTCAACCTGGAGCCCTTCAGGATTGAATTCCTGGCTCTGGGCAGAGTTAGTCTGCAATGCTGCACTTTAGCCACCAGGGTTCCTGAATATTGTATTAAAGCTTAAGTTAAGTAGATTGTTCATTTTTCAGCACTCTTTGATCCCCTGAAAGAAAGAGAAATCTTGAAATTGAATTACAAGAGAAAGACATTTCAGAAATGTGGGGAGGTTTGGGACAATCTATTACAACCTAATAGCCCCTTGCCCCTTCCCTAACAGTCAGTTTTGGATTGATGCATCATCTTGTCATAGAACAGTGTGGCAGCTGTTTAAGATGGCAACTTTAAGATATGTGGACTTCAACTCCCAGGATTCCCCAGCCAGCATGTTGGCTCAACTCTGGAATTCTGGGAGTTGAAGTCCACACACCTTAAAGTTTCCAAGGTTGAGGAACACTGCCATGGAATGATTCTGTGACATCTTAAAAGGATTGATAAAAGAGTGGTACATTCCAGAGGAGAAGGAGATACAAGACTTCCAGATTCCTATGTAATCCAGCACAATGGCATTGATATTTGCATACAGAAATGCCAGGTTTAGCCCCAGCATCTACAGGTGAGTCTGGAAACACCTTGAACTCTGGAGAACCATTGCTAGTCATTGTCACTGATATTAGCGTCAATATAACTAAAATCTGAACCAGTATACAGATAGTCCTTGACTTACAATCACAACTGGGAATACTTAAAATTGCTAGGTAAGGCAATTGTTATGTAAGTCATATCCAATATTCCAACTCTTTTTGTCACAGATGTTAAGAAATCATTGCAGTTGTTAAATGTCTTATGTGGTTGTTAAGCTAATTCAGTTTCCCCCATTGACTTTGCTTGTCAGAAGGCAGATGTGAAGGTCACAAATAGTGATCACATGACTCCAGGACAGTGCAACTGTCATAAATACAGGCCGATTGCCAAACACTCAAATTGATCACATGACCATGGAGATACTGCAATGGATATTGCAATAGAGCCATGGTGGTGCAGTGGTTAGAGTGCAGTACTGCAGGTTACTTCTGCTGACTGCTGGCTGCCTGCAATTTGGCAGTTCGAATCTCACCAGGCTCAAGGTTGACTCAGCCTTCCATCCTTCCAAAGTCAATAAAATGAGGACCCAGATTGTTGGGGGCAATAGGCTGACTCTGTAAATTGCTTAGAGGGGGCTGGAAAGCACTGTGAAGCTGTATATAAGTCTAAGTGCTTATTGCTTTTGCTGTAAGTGTGAAGTTTGATTGTAAATAACTTTTTTCAGTGCTGTTGTAATTTTGGTTGCTAAAAGAAGGACTGGAAGTCGAGGATTACCTATAAAGCAGTTTTCTTTGTTTTTATATTCCTGTTTTATTCTTACAAGCCAAATCCAGCCAGATTTCTATTCAAATGCAGAGCAATGTTCATTTGTTGTTCATCTGTTAGTCGCAGCTAAAATTGTATGAGGCGAAGGAGACTGGCAAAGGATTCTATTCTCCCACACAGAAGGAATGGTAATCAAAATGTTTAGATCTTATGGAAACAGTGAAACAATCTCAGGAATGCTATTAAACAATGACAGCATTTTAGCAGATAAGTGAGCTATCCATTACGGATTTTCTTTCTTTTTTTGCAGACATAGAAGATCTGTTCACAGTATACTTTTGTTCTCAGGGTTTATACAATATTTTAGATTCAGTTATTTCACTTCTATGAACGTCTGTCACATCATAGACAGAGGCTGATTGATCCTGGCATCCAAAAAGTGACTGTATTGCAGTTCAAAAATTCATGGTTTTTTAAAAAAACCAGGATTAGACTTTCAGGAAATATTAAGGAGCAGAGGCAAGCCTCAAAATGGTTCTTAAATTTCTCTGAAAGCTTCCAAAATGTAAGAGTTTAGTTAGAGAGCTATGTGCACTAACTGGCATTCTGCCTTATAAGAATTTTTCACGTCAAATTGCTCTACCCCAGTTACAGTACTATCACAAATTGTCTTATGGAGATTTTCAATTATCCAGGTGATGGTTGTCCCAAAACGTCTTTTTCCAAAAGGCAACTGGACTTTCTTGGTTTTTTCCTTGAAAATATTTTGCTTTTCATCTAAGAAGCTTTTTTAGTTACAAACATCTTGGCTGAGAAGTGAAACATTTTCAAGGGAAAAAACCCAAAAAATTCCATTTGCCTTTTGGAAAAGACTTTTGGGACTAATATCACAAAGGACCACAGAACAAATAGGTTTTGTTCCTGCAGGAAATCTCTCTGATGAGAAGCCCTGAAAGACATGCACTGGTAGCACAGGTTGATCTTGTGTGTGGACAGGTCTGGGTGCAAAATGGCCAGGTTATTCCTACCCTTCTAGCTTTGTGGGAAGTAGATCTTCTCTACAGACTCATGGCCATTGCAAGAAGTACCACAGGAGAAGTCCTGCCTTCGGAAAAACTGGTGCTGCTATTAGGTGGCCTTGTAAATTTTAGAAAATCAATGCAACCTCATCCATGGATGGTTTTTACCAAAAAAGATGGATAGACCCATCATCAATAAAACTCCACCTTAGCTACTGGAGATCTTTGCAGCAGACCTCTTTTAATCCTTACCGTGGAGAATATTCTTTGCTTTCCTTTTGTGTCACTCAGTTTGCTGTGCTTGGCTTTTGATTGGCTCGGTTTCTTTTCCTTTCTCTCTTCAGAAGCGTTGATAGCCATTCTGCTTGCATGAGCCTCTCCTGTTTTTGAACCTTTGTTATTGATCTGGGAAGCTCAACGTGCATTATCCCTGAAAGCTTGATAACCAGATCCGCATTCCATCCCATTGGGGGAAGAAGAAGAAAAAAGAGCTCCACATGTTTCACCAGCTGTTTAGCAAAAACCGCCTCTTGCTTTCTTTATGAAAGTAACCCCTTTGATCATCCCCTTGGAACATCGATGTCAAAGGTCAGGACAGATATAAAGACTCTACGATGGACCAAATGTTAGCAGTGGGACCAGCATAGCAAAGAGGAACCTTTGTAATGCTGCATTTGGCAATGTGCATTGGCTGGGTTTCCACATTCAAACCGCATGATAGGATGGAACCAACCCACTCTCAGCTGTGGACTTTGTTTTGTTTTAAAGCTAAATTACCATCTGTTATGTATGCAATAGATTTAGAGCAGGGGTCTCCAATGTTGGCAACTTTAAGCCAGGAGGACTTCAACTCCCAGAATTCTGGGAGTTGAATTCCTCCAGGTTTAAAGTTGCTAATGTTGGAGACCCCTGATTTAGAGGACATAAAGTCAAAATATGAGTTGGTTAGGGTTGGATAAATGAGTTCTGTGAGCCACATTTAGCCCTTTGAAGAGGAGAGCCATGTTATCCATCTTTGCACAAAATCAAGAATCTGGAAGCACCTTCTCCCACTAACAAAGGGATTAAAAATTCATGAGCTGCAGCTCACTTCATCAGAGGCCTATGATTCTAAGCCACGTTGTGTGGCCTTTCATTGTCCTGTATTCAGTAAACAGTAAACCACACCACAGTTTGCTATGAATTTAGCTCCCAGGACTGAAGATGAGAATAGTTGTGATGTGCAAAGGCAATTCCACAGAATTTTTGGGTGTGAAAAGATATCCATGCTACACTGAAAATCCCAGAGTAGTTCTCTGTAGGTAGCTAGAACTCCAATCTGGCGTCAGGTTGGAATTTGCTTTGGAACTCTTTTGTAATAATAAAAAAAGAGGTGGAGGGTGCACCAAGTGACTTAAAAAAAGGTCAGTGCAAATGTGCTATTCCTACCCTGCCTCCCACCTTCCCCACAGTTGGTGCAACTGACAGCAGGTTGGTAAATTGCATATATCCCTTTGCATCATTCCTGCTTTGCTAGGTGAGCACAAAAGCTTTGGGAAAAAGCTCATTTGGTTTTGAAACGAAGAAGCAAAGAAGCAGTTTGCCTTGTAGAAAGAAGAAGAAGCTTCCTTGTGCCTTCCTTCCTCCCATCCTTTCTTCCTTCCTTCCCTTCCCTGCCTCTTCTCTCCTCCCTCCCTCCCTCCTTGTCTCCCTCCCTGCCATCCTTCCTTCCTTCCCTTCCCTGCGTCTTCTCTCCTCCCTCCCTCCCTCCTTTTGTCCCTCCCTCCCTCCCTCCCTCCCTCCTTCCTTCCTTCCTTCCTTCCTTCCTTCCTTCCTTCCTTCCTTCCTTCCTTCCTTCCTTCCTTCCTTCCTTCTATCCCTGCACTGAAACGTACAGCCACCAAGACAAAGACAGTTTGCCAGCTCAAAATCCTTGTGGTGGTAGAATCAGGGAGCAGCAGGAGAGCCGCAGTTACTGCAAAACAATGGTTTCTACTGGGGGTGGATGGGTAATTTTGTCACACGATTTATCTTAAACCTCCTGGAGGGATTTTCCCTTTTGATCTCGGAAGCAGGGGCACATTTCTGTGAAAATAAGCCTTTGATGCTAGGTATCCCCAACATGATCGGCATTTTCCCCCCTGACATTCAAGGCTGAAGTATCTGGTTTTCTCCTTGCACAACAAGGGAGATGGGGCAGCAGTGTGGAAAATCTTGGATTCTGGCTGTTGGGAGCCAACTTAGAAATACCAGCCTAACTCTCCTGAGTTAACGAAGGTTGGCTGCTGGCAAGGGGAGAACACAAGAAAGAATTACACCAGATTTATCTGACCTGGGGTTTTTGGTTGCATTGGGATGAGACAACTCCCCAAATCAGAGTAAAAAGAAAATGCTAGGAGATATGAATGGAGCCCTGAGAGCTTAGGATACTTTCAATTTTCATCTTTTAAATGGTATTTAGTAGATTTGCGTGAGTCCAATTGAACTGAAATCAGTCGTTCTTTCTAAATCCTCAACTGCAGTGTGCTAATGCTTTCAGGGCAACAGATCTCCACCAGCTGTACAGAGAGCCCTTGAAAAAGACATATTTGAAACAAGTTGGGACTAATTAATAAAGTTTTCTTCACCAGCATTTGAGACTCTGTCATGTCAGCAGAAGATAAAGCAGAGTTGTGGGGAGGAGTTAAGTGTGTCCTCAGCTTAGAGTCATTATGTTGTCTCAAACTATCCAGGTCCATCCCCTCTTGAATTCCATTGACCCTCATCTGGTGCCAATTTAGTATTGAATTTTAGTTGATTAGATTCTTTTCTATAGGTTTGAGCAATAAATCTTGACCTGCTACTTATATATGGTCCTGATTCTTTGCACCTGGCACTTTTTGCTTCACTTGTTGTGCCTGCCCTCTCAGAACATTCAGTCTTTGATCAGTTCACCCATATTCATACATGCTTAAACTTGGAGTTCCTATGCTTATAAGTGAGAACGACTTGTCATTAATTGAACTTCTGCATTCCTCCTTTCCTGTAATCATATGCAGAAAAGACCTTGGGAGGTGGAGCAAAGAATGCTGCCTAGGGAATAGTCAGATAAGAGACAGCAGAGCCTGCAGTTGGATACTGGGTAGGGCAAGAGACTAAGAAGGGACCCTTCTTGGACTGTAAAGGAGACAGTGGAAGAATGGTACATTCGGATTTGCAAGAGTATGTTAAATAGCATTACAACAAAGTAGAATTAGCTTATCTAATTCTAAGAGCTGTGATAGCACAGTGGTTAGAATGCAGTATTGCAGGCTAACTCTGCTGATTACCAGGAGTTCGATCCTGACCAGCTCAAGGTTGATCCAGCCTTCTATCTTTCCGAGGTCAGTAAAATGAGGACCCAGATTGTTGGAGGCAATATGCTGACTCTGTAAACTGCTTAGAGCAGAGGTCTCCAAACTTGGCAACTTTAAGACTTGTGGACTTCAACTTCCAGAATTCTCCAGCCAGCTATGCTGGAGACATCCACAAGTCTTAAAGTTGCCAAGTTTGGAGACCTCTGGCTTAGAGAGTGCTGTAAAATGTTATGAAGTGGTATATAAGTCTAAGTGCTATTGTTGTTGCTATCTGATCATGTTTCCTGTCTGGCTTGACATTTCCTTTGACCATTTTCAGACTTCAGTTCTGAGGAGCTCCTTCTTGAGATGTCATGCCTTTTTGTTTGCTTCTGCCCTAGTTAATAATCTTGACTGAGTTTTCTGAATCAATAGACCAGTCCAATAAAAGACAGGATACTGGAAAACCTTATTTGACATTTAAGGTTTGCCTTCATTTAATGAGTTACCCTTATAGGTTTCTCTTTTGCCACTGGGATTCTTATGCGATCTTCTGCTTCTTTTTTTTTGGCTTCTTAAATGCTCAGGAGAATCTATTTCAAAAGAAGAAACCAATTCCATTTGGCCACCATTTCCCTTTAATGTAAAGTACACTTAAATGTTAAAGCTGTCATCTGCTTAATTCAATAGCATCCAGTGGATTCATATGAATTAATCTGAGAAGAATGAACCCCAGTTTGGTCAAGGATTTGTTAATTGGTTAGTAGTGATCATATTTCCCCTAAGCAGTTCAGTCCAGCAAATTAAGGCTCAATTCAGGAAGTCAGTGACAGCCTTATTAATGAATTGAATTAAACCTCAAATCTATCAAAGTTTTTAATGGATGAAAATATCCTCAACTGGGTATTTAATTTTTTAAAAACCTTAGGACCGAGGCTGTACTTACAAAAACTTCTGATGGCAGTTTGGGCAAAGACGCACACTCCATTTTATGCAGAAAGAAATACCTTGTTGAAATAAATTCAAAGTATATAGTGCATACAGGTACATGTGTTTTCCTATGAAAACTGACAGATTTAATTGATTGGAGTAATGGGCTGAAATATTCTCAGCATATTCTCCTCCTCCTCCTGTCTTTTGAACAGGAGTTCAGCATAGCATTTGTAACATTATTCTTTCTGTTTTTCCCCTCTGATGACAGTTGGGTTGAGAAAGAATTATCCAGTTATGTAGAGAACTTTTATGACTGAGGATAAATTTGATGCTGGGTTGCCCCTTTCCTAATCCAACAGCTTCACCACTACACGTAGTCCTTGACATACCCCCATAATTGAGACCTGAATTTCCATTGCTAAGCAGGGCGGTTGTTAAATGAATTGCACCCGATTTAACACTTTTTTGCCACAATGGTTAAGGGAATCCAGTTTCCCCACTGACTTTGCTTATCAGAAGCTGGCTGAGAAGATCATAAATGGCAATTCCAGGACACTGCAACTGCTATAAATATATGCTAGTTGCCAAGTGTCCAAATTTTGATCATGTGAGTGTGGAGATGCTGCATCTAAGTGCAAAGACCAGTTGTAAGTAACTTATTCCAAGGCCATTGTAACTTCAAACAGTCACTGAATGAATGGGTTGTAAGTTGAGGACCAGCTATACAAAGTCTTGATTGTCATTCGGTTTGATGAAGGAGAATTTCCTTTCTGAGAGGAACTGAATTTCAATAAAATTCTCCTGGAAGGTGTGTGATGCTTTTGGACTTCTTTTGTTAAGGGGTGCCAGTGATGTCTATGGAGATTCTCAGTCATCATCCAGGTCATGGTTGTCCCAAAGATGCTTTTTCAAGAAGTGACTGGACTTTCTGGTGTTCTTTTGAAGACATTTCGCTTCTCATCCAAGAATGAAGAGCTGAAGAAGCTTCTTGGTTGTGTGTGTGTGTTGAGTGTGTGTTGAGAGAGAGAGGGGGGGAGGGAGGGAGAGAGAGAGAGAATACTCTGCCTTTCATTGCTCTATCCTCTCTCCAACAATTTATAATTTTTCATTGGAATTTAACTCTGGTAGGAAAAGCCAGGAAAGCTATAAACCTTAAAACAGCAGACCCCAACCTTTTGGGCATCAGGGACAGGTTCTGTGGAGTTCACGGACTGGGGGTTGGGGAACCACGCCCTAAAAGATGGTTGTCCAATGAGAAATGCACAGCACATATCTCAACTAGGTGGCTAAGTAAGCACAGGAACCTTGTGCACCAACATGAAATTTCACTGAGGTATCTTCCCCATTGGGGGGGACCAGAAACAAATGCAGAAGAAAAGCTTAGCAGATAGCACCAAACTGAATGGTGCAACGAAGCCTTTTTTTCCTAAACAGTACTGCCTATAATGGACCAATGTTTCATCTCTCAGAAATGCCTCGAGGGAGTGTGGTCTCCTTCAGAAATTTCAAAGAGATAGGAACCTCATTTCAAATTTTAGATGACCACAACCATCTACCAGCTGTATAGACCAATTTTGTTTTTCAGTCAGAATCTTGAACGTAGCCAATTATTTTTATTACCCAATTGGATAGCTTTTGAACAGCGTACTCTGTACAGAACTGAATGTCTGAAAATAGTCTTTGAATAACCCTGGATTCCTTCCCAGAGGATTGCTTTACACCCTTGGCCTATAATTGTTTCCCAGCTAGCTCTGTTGGCAGGGCCACTTCTACCAAGGAAAGCTACAGGACTCTAGAATGACCTCTGGCACAACAATTTGGAACACTTAGAGGACCATCAAAGTACAGTTGGTTTACAGCTTCTTCATCAACACAAAAAGATCCCAACTGGCAATTAAAGCCCGAGAATGGTAGAGTGGAGGCCTGGCCAAATTGCTCTCCTTTCTCCCTGTATTACTGGAAATAGTTCCTGGACACCAGATTTTTTTCCCCTACTTTCACTATGAAATGATATTCCCAGATGCCATCAAACAGAAGCCCATCTGTTTTGTCTGGATCCGCTCACATGTGGAGCTGCACCGTAGCCAGCTAGAAATAGATTTACATATTTTGTTTTGATTGTGGTTTAATTGTGTAATAAGTAAAATTAGGGTTGTTACATTTTTCCATCTGTGGTTCTTCCATATCACTTCCACTTGCATGCTAGAGCTGAAAAAAAGAGGGGAAGAGAGAACATTAGCCTTCATAATTTTCCATCTAAGGGTGGCTTATTTTATATATTGGAAAATATTTCCAGGATAACTCTTTGCTTCCAGAATTTGGAAAAAGGAACCGGCATCCACAGAATTCCAGCTGAACAGAAAAAAGGGGTACGTTTTATTTTTAAAAAAACTTCTGTGAAATACCTCCAACTTTTATTGTGATAGTCTGCAACTAAGTTGTGAAAGTAAAGCATAGACAGGATCCATTCCCTTTCCTTGATTTCATTACCTTACATAGCCATATTTATTTATTTTTATTTTACTCTTTTATTTATATCACACCTTTATTATTTTTATAAATACTCAACAGCTGAAAATGCAGACCACATGCTGAGCAGCCAAACTGTGATTATGTGACCACAGAGGGGGCAAGGCCATTGGGACTTCACATCCAAGCTGCACATAGGGCAGCAGAGGTCCTTCATAAATTTAAAGAGTTGCTAAGCTACCAGCTGTAAATTAAGGACTACCATAGTCCCAAAGGTGCTTTTTCAAGAGGCAACTGAACTTTCTGATTTTTCTTTGAAGATGTTTTGCTTCTCATCCAAGAAGCTTCCTCAGCTCTGATGGGATGGTGGGGAATGGAAGGATTTATACTCCTTGCAGTTAGCTGGTCATTTGCATTGTTTTGTCTGCTGTCTGCAAGGAATATAAATTCTTCCATTCCTGACTATCCTGTCAGAGCTGAAGAAGCTTCTTGGACAACAAGTGAAATGTCTTCAAAGAAAAATCAGAAAGTCCAGTTGCCTCTTGAAATAGCACCTTTGGGACCTGGATGACTGAGAATTTCCATAGACAAGGACTACCATACCTTACCATACCTACCTAAACCAGAGCCTTCCACAGGTTATGTTTTTTAAAAAATCAAAATGGCAGCCACAACAGTATAATTGAATACAAGCAGAGGGTGGTATTCAGCAGGTTCTGACCAGATCTGGAGAACTGGTAGCAGAAATTTTGAGTAGTTCGGAGAACCAGCCAATCCCACCTCTGACTGGAAATTTTACAGTATCCTCCCCCTGCCATGCCCACCAAGCCACGCCCACAGAACCGGTAGTAAAAAAAAATTGAATCCCACCACTGAATACAAGATGTGGTGGCGCAGTGGTTAGAGTGCAGTACTGCAGGCTACTTCTGCTGACAGCCGACTGTCAGCAGTTCGAATCTCACCAGGCATAAGGTTGACTCAGCCTTCCCTCCTTCTGAGGCTAGTAAAATGAGGAGCCAGATTGTTGGGGGCAACTCTGTAAACTGTTTAGAGAGGGGTGTGAAGCACTCTGTAAGTGTGTGTATATAAGAGTAAGTGCTATTACTATTGCTATTGATGCTCCATCTGATTTTTACATGTCACACATGTGCACCCATTATATATGTATACAGATAGTCCTTGATTTACAACCACCATTGAGCCCAAAATTTCTGTTGCTGTGCGAGACATTTGTTAAGTGAGTTTTGTTCCATTGTATGGCCTTTCTTGCCACAATTGTTAAGTGAATCACTGCAGCTGTTAAATTAGCAACACAGTCGTGAAGTGATTCTGGTTTCCCCATTGACTTTGCTGGTCAGAAGGTTGCAAAAGAGGATCGTGTGACCCTGGGACTCTGCAACCGTCATAAACACACGCCAGTTGCCAATCATCTGAATTTTGATCATGTGACCATGAGGAAGCTGCGCCAGTCATAAGTGTGGAAAATGGTCATAAATCACTTTTTTCAGTGCCATTGTAAACGGTCACTAAACAAATGGTTGTAAGCTGAGGACCACCTGGTAGAGCTTCAATAACACCTTTGTGGCCAGTGAATGGATTAAAATGACCACCCCTGCAGATGAGTCTTTAGGCTGCTGGTTCAGGTCATGAGTAGCCTTGAGCAACCTGAATATATGAAGCTTTCCTCCCCCTGGTCTGTGTAGCCAATTGTTGTAACTCACAGTTCCGTAACTTTTACCATTTTTAGAAGGGAGGCTGGTTCATTGCCGTTCTTTTTCCCTTGGGCAGTTCTGGAGGAGGTTAGAGGGATAGGTCACTTGTCACCTTTTCTTTCTTTAAATTGAATTAGCAGGTTACAATGTTGTTGTTGCTGCTGGTTTAAATCGAGCCCAGAATAAATAAAGTTAGCATCTAGCTTAGCTGCAGGGAAAGGTTGTAAATTTTTATTTTATTTCAAGGCTGGAGCAGCTTAATTGAAGATAACTCTTAGGAATTGTGAAACATACTTGGAGACTTAAATTTGAAAACAGAGAAGGTGCATTAACTGTAAAATGCAAAATGTCTGCATGAAATAAAAACAGGATTTTTGGTCTCGCCCACAAAGGTGATGGGTCTGATTGCATGCTTCCCCTTTTCAAGAAATTCTGTTTTTCTGTTCAGTAAATCGTAGCTAATTTTTCATTATTATTTCTTTATCGTCAACAAGCAGTCATAGGCCCAATACTAACTGCAATAGCTTATGCATGCTGTGAAAATAACATCTCAATTAAGAGAACAAAAAGAGTAAATTCAGTCTATTATATTCATGTCTATTGTATTGATGGGAAAAAGTGGCAGGGGGGCTCTTACAAACACTATGGCTACAGAGCAGATAAGATTATTTCAAAGCTTTCCTCCTTCCCGTATCAACAGAAAGTAACCATCAACTATACCAAACTGTATTTTTTCTGTGTTTGCAACCATGCTCAGATTGTCTATAGTTCAGAACAACCTCAGCTCTTGCTATGAGCATAGATGGAAGACATTCAGTTGTGAATGAGCTTTGAGATAGAATTAGCACTGGCAATAGCACCTAGACTTATATACTGCTTTATAGTGCTTTACAGCCCTCTCTAAGAAGTTTACAGAGTCAGCATATTGCCCCCAACAATCTGGGTCCTCATTTTACCAAGGATGGAAGGCTGAGCTAACCTTGAGCCGGTCAGGATCAAATTCCTGGCAGTGGGCAGACTTAGCCTGCAATACTGCATTCTAACCACTGCACCACCACAGTTTGTCCAAAGATCTGGACAAACTCACTTTCCCATAAATGTCTGTAACCCAATTTTTGAAGAAAAAAAAATCTGTAGGTGAGAGTTTCTTAAAGTGTGGTCCTAGGACAGCTTAGAGCCTCCCCAAGACCCTTTTGGGGTTGTATGAAAGTGCTAATTTCTATCTCCCTCCCCCTTGCTAAAGTTTTTTTCTTTTTGGCTTTCTATCTCATCCTTGGTATTTTAGAATTTAGAATTTCTTTAGCATCTTTTGAAGGCACCTCTCTGGCTCTGCAGCTTCTTTGGCTGGCCAGTTGGAAAAGGCTGCATAGGAGGAGTTCCCTCCTGAGTTCTTTTCTTGAAATTAATGGAAGTATGAGAAATCAAGGAGGTTGTAGACTGCAGAAAAGAGGATTGTAAGAACTTGGAAAAAGGAGGAGGAGGAGGAGTGGTGGTATTCAGCAGGTTCTGACCAGTTCTGGAGAACCGGTAGCGGAAGTTTTGAGTAGTTCAGAGAACTGGCAAATACCACCTCTGACTGGAGATTTTATGGTATCCTTCCCCTGCCATGCCCACCAAACCACGCCCACAGAACCGGTAGTAAAAATTTTTGAATCCCACCACTGAGGAGGAGGAGGAGGAGGAGGAAGGTGGGGAGGAGTGGGAGGAGGGAGTGAAGAAGTATTTGGCAAGCACTGGTCAAACTCTTTCAAGGTTTTTCTCCTACTGGCAAGATTGAATTCATGCTTGAAGTTGGGCTCCCATTAAAGGACATTATTAATGCCTATTCCAAAGGGGAGTGAATGGAGCGATGTATTGGCCTTTTAAGTATCTCTGGTCCAGTTCATTTAGATACGGCTCATAAACCAATGAGAACAGGTCTCCCTTGAGTTTGGTAGAGAAGTCCCAGAAACATTTCTCCCCTTTTATACAACGGATAGCCAGAATTCCAGCTGTGTTGTCCTTATAGGAAATCTAAGGGAATTTAACTGGGATTTTTAAAATTAATGTTGCATGCTGTTTCTGTTTGGGTACCTGCTTCCAAGACATTTGGTAGGGCAATGCATTACTTAAAACTTACTTTTTTGCCACCAAAGCATACTTATTGATCTTCTTTAAATGTCTGTTTTTATCTACCGGTGGTACAAACTATCTCAAACACATAATCCAAGAAGAGATTTTGCATTGACAAAGCAATATGATCACAGCTGTCCTAAATGTACATTTTGTCGATATTATATAGGTAAAAATTAGAGCGTGCTTGCATTGGCTCCAATTTTCATACCCCAAATCACGTTGATATAATGTCTTTGCAGAGAAGAAGGGAACAACTGATGCTAAGTGTTCTTGACATTTTAAGGCTTTGATATCTTCATATATTTCTAATTGTAGATCTGTCCCAAATAGCTTTTTGGTGTGAACCAGAAATAGCATATCCATACAATTGGAGTGCCCTATTTACTCCTTTCATATTTTTCTGTGCCTTGTTTCAATCAGAAAAATATAAAAATAGTAAACAGAACATTTCAGTTGGTTTATCTTACTTGGGAGCCAGTTTGGTGTAGTTGATAAAGACTTCTCTTGCACCACTATTGGCTTCGGAGCTGCCCAATCTACAGGTCTGATGCGGGAGTCTACTGCTGGCTTTAACAAGCTGCTGTGAAAGGCCGGATGCACAGGGGCAGGTTGCAATAGAAATTGGGTGATTAACAGCTATAACTAGGTCAATAAAATGAGGACCCAGATGGTTGGGGACTGTATGCTGACCCTGTAAACTGCTTAGAGAGGGCTGTGAAGCACTGTGAAGCGGTATATAAGTCTAAGTGCTATTGCTATCACTGTTAAGGAAGTTGGAAGGGATCTTAGAGGTCTAGTGCAACCTCCTGCACCAGCAGGAGACCCTTTACCATTCTAGTGGCTGTCCAATGTCTTCCTAAAAGCCTCCAATGGTGGAGCACTGACAACTTCTTGAGGCAAGTCATCCCACTGCTTTATTGTTCTCGCTGTCAGGAAATTTCTCCTTAGTTCTAGGTTGTTTCTCTCCTTGATTAAGTTCCATCCATTGCTTCTTTTCCTGCCTTCAGGTGCTTTGGAAAATAGGTTGACTCCCTCATTTTTGTGGCAGCCCCTCAAAGATAGGAACGCTGCTCCCCTGGTCCTGCTTTTCACTAGATTAGACATACCCAATTCCTGCAGCCATTCTTTATATGTTTTAGCTTCCAACCCACTAATCCAATTTATTGCTCCTCTCTGCCCTCTTTCCAGAATCTCAACATCTTTTTTAGATTGTGGTGACCAAGACTGGATGCAGTGTTCCAAGTTCAATTAGAAAAGGGAGAGTATGAGATATAGCCTAACCTTTATCATGAAAGTCAAATAGGTGACTTTGGGCCAGTTTCTCAGCCCCTGAAAGAAGACAATGGTAAGTCATTTCAGAAAATGTTGCCAAGAAAACTGCAGGGATTAGTCCAAGCGGTCAGCAGGAGTCAAGATTGATTTTTTATATCACTTAGGGAAAAAGCCAAGTGGAATTAGCAGAATGCTCAGGGGGGTTTATAATTAATTTGTAGTTGTGGCTTCACTTTGCAACAGGGATGCTTAGATTTTCAACACTGCTGCATTTTTAAAATCAGTGTTTTCACTCCCAGTATTGAGTTCCTAGGAAGATCAATTCAAATGGCAGCAATATCACATCATGGTAAACTTAAAAAGAACAATGCCCTTTTAAAAAGTCTCAGTGTTCCTAACGGGTGATTGTTTGTGTTCTTTGTCCACAGTTTTAATATATTGAATTATTCTTTCTTATTGATTATATCTAAAGATCCTTGGTCTATTGCCATAAGTAGCAAACTGCAATTTAGAATCTATGCATCCTTCCTTTTTAAAACGTGTGGCAAGGTTCCAGTTTAATAGGTGTTTAGAACTAGAGTAATTAATGTGAAATATCATATCCTCTAGCATTTCACAGATGAAAATAAGGACATTGTTATGCACTTGTAATGCCCCTGTTTTCACACCAAAAAATGCAGCTCCCCAGCCTCACAATTACACGTTGCTGAAGGCCCTTTGCTAGATGGCTCTTATGCTCATTTACTTTTGCAGTAGTCAGGCTTGCTTTAGTGTTAAAAAAAACACCACAAAACACCCAAAGTGCTTTTGTTCATTAAGCTAAAAGATGCATTGAAAAAACACAATTGTCCTCCACATTAGTGTCTGTTCAGCAGTTCAAAACAACCTTCATTGCTCTATGTGCAACATGACAAACTGTGCATTTCAAGGTGATTTTAGCTGCATTCAACCTGTTCACACACAAGGCTAAAACTGAGGAGTAGAAATGAATGTGTATCTTGACCTTATTGCTGCAGACAATCAGGACTTCTGGTGCTTTATCAGACTAACCGATCCACATTTGCTAACATCTATTTTTTTCCATTAATACATTCTGTAAAGTAAAGGAACTTGGAATGTTGTGTTCTGGGCACCGCTGGTGTCCAGGAGTACCATCCTAGGACATTCTAATGCTATCCCGTTAAATATGATCTTAACTCCTATTTATACACATAATTGATGGAGGATACCTTATTGAGCCAAGAACCTCCAAGAAGAACCTAAAACTAAGGAGAAATGTCCTAACAGTGAGATTAATCAGTGGAATGGCTTGCCTTCAGAAGTTGTGGGTCTTCCATCACTGGAGGGTTTATGAAGCTATTGGAATGGTATAGGGTCCCCTGCTTGAGCAGGGCCTGTACTAGAAGACCTTCGAGGTCCCTTCCAATTCTTTTATTCTGAATGGGAAATAAAAGCCCTTTGGGAGGGCTGCTTCCAGGTAAACCCACCAAGTAGGCATCAGAGCCCATTTGGTTGAGGTTTCTTTCCATCTGAAGCTAGCCCTGTATGAAGATAAAAAACAATGAAAGGGAGTGATGGAGAAGACCAAAGACTAACCAAGCAGGAGAAGGGGTATACACAGAGGACATGAAGGATGCATGTAGTGACCAAATGCTCAAATTTTGATCTTATGTTTTGTTGAACAGCAGGCACTTCCTTTCCAAAAACATTTAGCATGGTATTTCTCAACCCTTGGCCAGTTTTAGATGTGTAGACTTCAACTCCCAGAATTCCCTGGCTAGACACCTCTTAAAGTTGCCAACCTTGAGAAATGCTGAACCGATTTGGACATACAGATTAAGGGGTCTGTTGGAGCTTCCACAAGACCCAAATTCTTCGTTGTTTTGAAAGGCCTGCCTGTCGTTGTGCAGGTGTAGATGTGCCTCCCTGGTTTTTCTTCAAACATCTATTATTCAAATATACTGGATGCCTCCTTGACTATTTGGATAACATGTCACTTAATCTCCCAGGTTTAGCACCGCTAAGGGCAGACCCAAACTGAAATAAAACCCTTTCGGGCTTAAAAGAGCTTTCAGATCAAAGGACTTCAGGGTCATTTATATGCTTATGCGGTATCATCACTCCTATTCTGGTTAATCAGCATCATCTACAAAGACATGCAGCATCTTCATTTTAATTTACGTGTTGTTACTCCCCCTAACCCATTCAAATCTGCCTGCAGAGTATAGACTTTTGTGGATTTTTTTCCTTTTTCTTAAAAAAAAAGAAAGAAAGAAACACGGCTCTTCTGCCACTAGATTGCAATTTACATTATGCAAATAGGCATTATGCAATCAAGCCATTTTTACCGAAATCTGGCAAAGGAAGCCTGTTGATGAGATGCAAAAAAATAAAATAAAAATCAAGAGCCCTGATTCTTCCCACTCCTGCTGCTCCCACCCACATTTCTGAAATGCTTGGAGGGGGAAACCTTTCCATTAAACTCTGAAAAGAGTCTAGTCAACTCAACCCTGAAGATGTAAAATGGAGGCAGCATAGAGGATGAATGGATTCTGTAAGCTACTGAAGCTACTTTTTCAATTAATGGCTTTGTTTAATCATACCCCCTGTCCAGAGGAGGATTGTCTTACGGATAATTTCATTTGCCTAACGAGATTTTGCTAATTAAATCTCCTTTTGGTTGGTGTGACACTCTCTCCCTACAGGGATATGAGGAAACATTCCTGAATCCTCTTCTCCCCACCCCCAAGCTTGCCTGACTGTTGGCTAAATAAACCTTTCCATTGCTACAGAAGGAAAACAAAACTAAAACCAAATCAGAAATGCTTGTCTCCCAACAGCGACTGGGAAATTAATTAGCTTTCAAAGCCTCCCAGAAATGATGCTTTTTGTGTGCAAGGCAAGGGTGGGTAACACACGGCTGGCCTTCCAGCCGGCTTTAAAGCTGGCCAGCTTTATTCAGCCTTCCCTCTGGTTCTGCAAGCTTGCTGCTAAATCAAGGAGCTACAGTTGTTTTGTCCACATTTTTTTCTCCTCTATGCAGAAGTGTATCCCTGCAAATTCAGGTCCTGGGTACAACCACTAACTCTAAAATGCCCTTCCCAAACCAGGACCAGCATTGAATGCCAAGTGATTAAGCCATCCCATAATTCTAAAATGATGCTGGAAGCTTACTGCTTCTTCTAATAGTTTGTATGACACTGAAATTGCAGTTGCCTGAATATTTCACTGAAGCTCTGGGCATCTTCTCCATCACTCTCCTCCATTTCATAATTAAATCCTTTCAGAGCTGTTCTTCTGTTCAGTCAGGGCTAGCAGAAATGGAAAAGGCAAGCACTATCAGTAATGACACATATTGCCAGTTAGCTCTGAGGGTGCCGCCTTGGCCCAAGATGTAGAAAGTTCACCCATACCCCATAGTTTGTGGTTTATTGTGCTGGCCAGGAGTAGAGTAGAGCTTCTTCCTTACATTTGCGATAGGGCAAGCCTGGCATGAGTTTACAGCTCTCTGGGACCACTTCCAGACCAGTTTTAATCTCCCTCCAAGTAAACCACGGCTTGGAGGCATGATGGATTTTTAATGGAAGCCTGGCCAGGTTTCAAGGCCCTGAAAAGAGGGCTCATCAAAAGCCCATTTTACCCAGGGACCCCCTCAGACCAAGAGCTGGCTCAGGTGTGTGAACAAGATGATTCATATTAAAGCTGGGTTCCAAATGGTGCAGATCCTTTTGAGGGGAAAACCAACTTTTTCCAGTGGAATTGGAAACTGAAACAAAAAAAACAGCAAGCCTCCTTCCAAATTGCAGGAATACATTGTCAGTTGATAGATTTGCCCTGCTGCATCATTCTGGCCATATGCATTTTTATGCTTTTTTCCCAAAGGGAATGTTTGCCAGACTTTCTGAGTGACCAGGTCAGTTCCTATAAACCAGTCACTTCTTGTGGGCACAAAAGTGAAGAAAACACAAGTAGAACATGAGCCAAATAATGGTTGACCTACTCAAGGTTTTTAAAAATGTCATATGTAGGTGGTCTCCATTTTTTTTATTAATTTAGTAGAAGCATGTGAGTGCTTGATGAGCCATGGTGGCACACTGGTTAGAGTGTAGCACTGCAGGTTATTTCTGCTGCCTGCCGGCTGCTTGTAATTTGGCAGTTCAAATCTTACCAGGCTCAAGGTTGACTCAGCCTTCCATCCTTCCGATGTGTAAAATGAGGAACAAATTGTTGGGGGCAATATGCTGACTCTGTAAACCACTAGAGAGGGCTGTAAAGCAGTATATAAGTCTAAGTGTTATTGCTATTGATAGAGATCAAGACTCTTCTGTCAAAAGAAAAGGGCTATTCCTACTTTCTACCCTACCCATTGGATTTGCAAAATTCAATTCTCATCTGTGGCATGATAGTGGCATGCAAATTTTTTAAAAATCAATTGGTGCCATGGAGAATGTCCCTATCTTTTAAATAATTTCTCGCATGTTGCTTATGGAGGCAAATGTTTTGCCAGTCAAGGGCTTGAAAAGATATTGAGAAAGTTTAAGCCATGTGCAGGTGACCTTGGGCTTGTGCACACTTTCTCCTACTGATCAAAAAGAAAATGGGACATGCACAGTAACTTAATGTGGTGCATAATCTTATCCTTTGTTGAACTTTTTCCAAAGCCACAAGAGTAATGGGCCTCTCTCCCAACTTGATGATTGGAAGGGAAGTATAATGACAAGAATCTCACCTGAGTACCTGTAAGTTGAAGGTATGGGGTTGGGAGGGAGTAACTCAACTGAATTGATTCTGCAGTATCTCAGTCATGTTGGGCACTTCACAATAGTGAACAATATTTATGTCTCCCCACCAGCTCCTGCTGGTGTCAATGACAAATCCTTGATACGCTCTGTAGCAATTTGTGGCAATGTAAATCATAGCTAACAGTTTAATGAACTGTAGCTCTACTCCTTGAAGTTCTGCTCTTCCCTGTATGCTGTCCTCCTTTTAAATCAGTTCAGGGATACTTCACTTGCAGTGTAATTGGTGAAAAAATTGACAAGGTATAAAAGAGATCTCTCATGAAGCCTGAACTGAGCCATCTCTTCTTACATTTAGCCCATCATCAGAATATTATTCAGGAAAAAGAAACACAACATGCCAACTTCACATTGTTCAGTCTATGAAATGATGGCTCCAAACAATTATTTTCTTCAAGTTAGCCTTTGTGGGTGGGTGTGGGGTATGTAGCTACTTGAAGACAAACTTCATACTAGTGATTGAAATCCTTTTTCCACCTACCAAAAGTTTATTTTTCATTTATTTTTAAGCAGGTTTTTGTAAAGCGGTCTGCTTTCTTTTTTATCTGGTTGCTTGGTTGTTAGTTTTATACCCATCTTTCCTTCTGGAAATCAAGGAGGTATGCATAGCATACCCTCCTCCCATTTTTCTCCACGACCTTTTATGGTTTGTGTTGAGTTCAGTTGGGTTGGTTGGGTTAGACAGAGAGATAATGATTATCCTACCTAAGGAATTTCTGTGCATAAAAGTGGACTTGAACCTGAGACTCCCCCAATCCCTCCAACCACTCACAAAGAACATTGTAAAAAAATATACTCACCACCACAACACCCAAATGTATCCAGATAAGTCTAATGAAGTTCTCTAGAGCAACCACACCAAGACTCTTCTACTTGGGCCAGTTGATATATCCTTGAATCAAGAGTACCAACCTCGCTATATTTATTGATGCCAGATATTATCCCCAAACTTTCAACAGTGAACAGGAAAAATGCTTGCAGACAAGGGAGGCAGCTTGGGGAAATACTTGCTTGGCTTTGTCACTGGGGTTGCATTCAACAGCCCAGGGCATATTTCTGCTAAAAGAAGACCAGTAGCCTCTGACAAAAAGTGTAGCTGAATTTTTTGCCTGCCTAATAAAAGCAGTTCTGCCCATGTCTGAGGTGCTACAAAATGCCTTCAGAAATATATCTTAAGCTGTCCCAACAGGTGGCCAGAAATCTAATACTCCTGAGTTCCAGCCTTATTGAATCCACATTAGTGAGAAACATTTGGCCAGGAGCCCAGAATGCCACTCTGGGATGGAGGTGGGGGATGTTGCAAGAGGTGGAGGGCACAGCTCTGACACCAGTTCAGACTTTGTGAAACAGAAAAAACAAAGAACAGGACCCATCAAGGGGAGGCGGTCCTGGCTTCCACTGCTTCCTCTTCAGCACAAGCACTGGTTGACTCCCAATTCCATAGGAAGCAAGAAGGGGAGGCCAAAATAATTGAGGCATCTTTGGGGAATTCCCCCAGAGGTCTCTATGCTTGTAACCAAGGTGGAGAGAATAGTTATAATAATATGCCTGTTCAGTTACAAGAATAGCCAAAACCCCACCAAAAAAATGAACATGTAGATGAGAAGACATTTCTCCAAGAGTCACTATCCATTTAAACTAAAGTTTCGTATCTTGGGGCTGATTAGATCACATCAGCAATTGGAGCAGATGTAAGTGATCTGGAAAAGCATACAGATTGGATGTTTCCAGACTTTTGTCCCATTTGTTGCTCTATGTCAGGGTTTCCCAACCTTGGCAATTTTAAGATGCATGGAGTTCAATTCCCAGAATGCCCCAGCCAGCCATGCATCTCACACTTCAAGAACTGGTATTTTCAAATATCTCAACAAGGTCACCAACATACATGTGCATGCTTGTAGTAGAAGATGTCTAGGTGTCCTACTTCAGTAACACCAGGTGTCTATTTATTTGAACTTCTCTCAGTAGATGCCCTTTTAATTGAAATAAATCTGGAAACACATGGCCACATGAAATTTCTGTCCCATTTGTGGATGGACAGCTACAAGGGATTGAACTGATGTATGGGAAGCCGGGGTGGGAGGAGGTGAAGGTGGGGAATCAGACTGCTGGAAGGTTGATGATACAATAGCAATATCACTTAGGCTTATATGCTGCTTCACAGTGCTTTACTGCCCCCTCTAAGCAGATTACAGAGTCAGCCCATTGCCCCCAACAATCTGAGTCCTCATTTTACCAACCTCGGAAGGATGGAAGGCTGATTCAACCTTGAGCCCACCAGAATTGAACTCCAGGCTATGGGCAGAGTTTGCCTACAGTACTGCATTCTAACTGCTAGGCTACCACAACTCATGGTGACAGGACACAATGGAAGCAGGACACTCATCTACATAGGTTTTAAAAGTGAGAATTTCTCCACGTTTCTCTTCTATGAGAAGGGAGTACCAGAACAAATTCTTTTTCAACAAATGAATGAAATTCAATAGAAAAGAGATTCCAGACAAATCTGAACATGTCCTCTGTGTTTCCGGTAATTTTAATAAATAAAGAGTGGGGAGAGTCTTAGTCTTAACTAGATGGCAGACCGAGGTAGCACTCAACACAACTGCTCATAGTCTTCCCCATTAGCATGACCTGTAATTATTTCTTGATGTAATTTTGTAAATATAAATCAGCATATGCATATGTTATACAAATCCCTGGTCTTTGGGGGGATGACGCATAAATATTCATCCTACTAGAGATACTTAAGATGGTCTTCAGTGGAGAGCATTAAAGAAACTGTGCTGATTACGTTTTAACAAAGTACTTCCAAAGGATAAATATAAAGTTATTGTTTGATTAGGAACTAGCACAGGTAGTTCTCGATTTATGACTACAATTGAGCCCAAAATTTATGTTGCTAAGTGAAACATTTGCTAAATGAGTTTTTCCCCATTTTACCACCTTTCTTGCCACTGTTGTTAAGTGAATCACTGCAATTGTTAAGTTAGTAATATGGTTGTTAAGTGAATCTGGCTTCCCCATTGACTTTGCTTCTCAGATGATCACAGAAGTTGATCACATGACCCCGGGACATTGCAACCATCATAAATATGAGTCAGTTGCAAAACATTCAGATTTTAATCATGTGATCAAGGGGGTGCTACGATGGTCGTAAATGTGAAAAACAGTCATAAGTCACTTTTTTCACTGCTGTTTAACTTTGAATAGTCACTAAATAAATGGTTGTAAGTCAAGGAGTACCTGTACTATCAAACAGAATAACCACTAGCAAACACACAAATTTAAAATCCAGATCAGTTGGAAATCTCCAGCAGTCTTTTCTGTCAAGAAAGACTAGAAAAGGTGATGTCTGCAAGAGCTTTAAGAAGCATCTTTACATTGATGCATTGATGCCTAAAATACTTCTATTTTGTGGATTTTGTGTGCATTTATTGATTAAAAGCTGCTGCCCTTTTTGAAGGAGAAAGAAGCAGTCAGATATTCCATCCACTTGGCAATCGAGGGATTCTACTTTGCTTGACTGTTCCCAAGCTCCTCCTTCCCTCCCTCTCTTTTTTAAAAAAATAACTCTTATTTTGGGCATATTGCAGCTTCCAAAATTCTATTTTCTTTATTTTAAACAACCGTATGTCAGCCTTCTCTCCTTGCCCTGTAGCAACATCTGCTCTGGGAGGAGATATACAACTACACCCTCTGTTCCAGCTGTTCTATATGCCGTTGCTGCCCACAGCTATCAGGGCAACGCCATGTGAAATGATACCACAAGTATTTGCAATGTGCTTTCTCTCCCTTCCTCCAGGAGGTGCTAAGAGAAAATTTATTCCCGAAGGGGAGAAAAACAAACAAACCTAAATTCGTGAATTGATTGGTTTCCCCCACAACCCTTTAAAAACAAAAAACTGATGATGCAAAATGAATTGAGGTTTTGTTCGGTTTTTATCTTCGGTTCAGCTAAGCTGCACTCAAAAGAGGATTATCACGTTATATAAAATACAAATTCAGTTATAACTTCTAAGGTGAGGAGAACTTATCCTGGGGGTGGGGTGGGGTGTGGGCTTGTGGTAGAAGAGTCAGAATATTCTCTACATTCTGTAAGATTTGTATTTTATTCGAGCACATTCATTCTACCCCATTTCACCTTAATCCTTCGTCTATCCTTTTTTTCCCTTTAATCCACAGGAATATCTGTATGTAACCTCATGTGCATTAAAAGGTCTGCATATTCTTGTACAAAGACTTTTTCATGTCTATTTTTAATGAGTCTTTTGATCAGGGAATCACCTCATGCTTGGAGAACTGGGAAAAAACAACAGAAACATATATATTGGTTTGCCCATCAATTTGGATACTATAAATTAATTTAATTTTTATTGAAATATGGGCTAAACTCATTTTGCCCCATCCCTGGCATTAAATATATTTGAAAATCAAATAGTCATTCTGTAACTGTCAATAAGAGGGTCAATCAATGGAATTTCTCTTAAGAAAGTTCTTTGGTGTTGCAAGAGGAATATCTCAAGAATAATTCCAAGCTAACGTATTTCCAGAATTAAAACAAGTAAAAATATACAAACTTGAAGGAGAAAATTAGGGAGAAAATCCTATGTTGGTGTGTTTTTCTGTGTGCATATGCACATGTGTGTTTACTTTCAGATATCCATACCTCAAGAGTTCCCTGCTGAGGATGGTGTGGATATTAGGGTTCTAATGCACCAATTTGGTACCGTCTCAATGAATTGGGTTGCAACTTCCAATTTTTCCGATATCAACCTAGTTATGAGTGTTGCCCTACATGAAATGAGGAAGTGTGGGCCAGTCTTCTCAGTTGCAGCCAAAATGGTATGGAATGTATTGGTTCTGAAGAGAGAGTTGGTAGCTTCACTCTTGTTGTTTAGGAAGCATTTGAAAACTTTGTCTCAAAGGTGCTTTTTCAAGAGGCAACTGGACTTCCTTGTTTTTCTTTGAAGACATTTCACTTCTCATCCAAGAAGCTTCTTCAGCTCTGACTGGATGGTGGAGAATGGAAGGATTTATATCCCTTGAAAACAGCTGGTCAACTACTCTCTAAAAGCATGCAAATGACCAGCTTTCTGCAAGGAATATAAATCCTTCCATTCATCACCATCCAGTGAACGTTGAAGAAGCTTCTTGGATGAGAAGCGAAATGTCTTTTTAAAAAAAACAAGGAAGTCCAGTTGCCTCTTGAAAAAGCACCTTTAGTTTATAAAAAAAGAAAAAGAAAAGGCACCTTTGGGACAACCACGACCAGGATGACTGAGAATCTCCATAGACTTTTGAAAACCTTCCTTTTAAAGTGGTCTGTTGATATCTAAAGCCACCTGGGGAACAACTATAGCTATCTTTTTTGTACTTTCGATTAGTTGTAGTTGAGTTATTTGATTATAGTTTAAGATTGCTATTGATATTCTTGTATACCAGAATTATGAAATTGAGATAGTATAGAAATTTGGATGGATGGATGGATGGATGGATGGATGGATGGATGGATGGATGGACTGGGAAGCCATGGCAGTATGTGATATGTACTGATTTCTTCCTGTGATATTTTGCAATAATTAAATCTGGGAAACTACATTTGTTCCTGGGTTCATCTAATTTAATGTGAGTGTGCAGAACTGCCAAGAACATGTCCTTTGGAGGCAAAATCTGATTGAATGGTTGTAGAAGTCTTCCTTTGTCACTGTTTAACTCTTGTGCTGTGCTTCGTTGAATGTTCCAGCATACCACCAACTTCTGAGTGGTTAAACTCAGAAATGTACAGTGGAGTTCTTAGGAAAGGAGTGATGAGGGCTTGATTTTTTTCCCAATGTCCTTTCTCCTTGAATCACTGTATCTGATAGCTACTATTTCTCAGGAAAAATCAAACAAACATTTCCGCTGAAGACAGAAGCTCAAGAGCTATGTATCTGTACTTTTGATTGAAGGAGTGCAGGAACATGAATAGGACTAGATTTTAGATTCTGTCTGTAAACCAAGGAGCAGAAACACAAACATTTGTCCTGTATCTATGTGCCCCAGGAATGCTTGACTCCAAGTCATCTTGAAAAAAGGAATATTTAAAGGAAAAATATTAAAGGATATTAAAGGAAAAGAGGCCAAAATAAGGACATCTTAAGTACTATTGCTAAGTGTGGGTCTAAACATAAGCCTTGAAAAGTGTTGGCATGAGAGATGATGTACAGAGTCAACATTTTCCTCTTATTAAGAAATGTTTTGACATTAAATAAAAAGGATTGCATCTAATCCCATAACTCTTGTCTAAAAAATTACAGTAAATAGATAATGTCTTATCCTGTATAATGATAGGTTTTATTAAAAATTTTTGACAAACTAGCCTGTATCATAGTTACTTGGTTTTTCCTTTTCTTGCAAACTAACATCATTTCCACCCAGCCCAAAGAAATTATTTTTCCCATAGGTAATCTTTTCTTCTTCACATTCTTCTTTCATATAGATATTCCAGAATAATGCTTAAAGTTCCTTCTGTAGATCAGATGTCTGGCAAACATAAAATAAAATATAATGTGGTTGCCATTATGAAGGTAAGTTTTCCTGGGGCTAGTGGGAATGTAATTAAGTGATAACGTAGTGGGACAGTAAGTAGGAGAGAGAGAGGGAGGGAGGGAGGGAGGGAGGGAGGGAGAGAGAGATTCACTTTTTCCTTATTCAAGAACATAAATTTCTCCTCCTCCTTCCCTCCTCCTCCTCCTCCTCCTCCTCCTCCTCCTCCTCCTCCTTCTTCCTCCTCCTCCTCCTCCTCCTCCTCCTCCTCCTCCTCAATAGATTCCTGTTAATCTTGATTTTTGCTTCTATATGCCCAGTTGAGAAGTAAGATCATTGTCAAAACTTTGCCATGCTTTCTTTTCTTCCAACTTCCAACTGAAATGAAGTAGAATTTTTAGAATCTGAGTGTTGCAAATTCTGCCTCTTATGCCTGTATGTATTTATTTAAACTTATTTATCACTCAACTCCAAGCTGATTTTGGGTGGCTCACAATATATTAAGCAATAAAAACATACCATAAAGCAAAAAATATATGGGATCTGGATACTTGATACAAAACCATATACCAAACACTTCCTTACATACATACAGTACATACATCCAGTTTCATAAATCACAAACAACCAGCAGAGCATGCACCATGATGTTGCAATGCTTGTTTCTCTCTCTCTCTCTCTCCTTACTTGCTCTGAGGTCAGCCAGGAAAACTTTCAAACTTTGCTTTAGGTGTACCTTAGGCAAACTCATATCTTATATTTGCACTTAAAATAGGTACTTTTTTCATATCTCTTGTCACTTACTCCAAGGGGAAAAACTTGTAAAATGTTTTTCAGAGGAAGAAAGAGTTTGAGTGAAATTCTCATGCTTGCAACTTGTTTCATTTCAACTGTGAGCAGCTTTATGTGAATGTTCTGTCTTTTATCATACAGTCTTCTTACAACAGTCTGTAACTCCCCATCCTTTAAGAAAACCCATGGCAGCTTGTCTCCCATATGTCATCTTCAATTGGGAGGTCTAGTTATCTGGAAAGCTGCAGAGAGCTGGAAAGATAGACACAGAAACCAACTACCATCTCTCCATCAGTAAACAAAGCTCAAAAGCACCATCAAGAGAAATTAGAAAGAATTCTCAAAAAGCCTAAAGATCAGGTAGAAAAACTGAATACTTATCGCAATGCTCTAAGCCCACTTTGCAAACTGCAATAGATGGATTCACACAAAATGCTTGGCCAAAAGCAAATAAATAAGACACAAACTAGCCAGATCAGCATACAGTTTGAACCTGACTAGAGTGAGATCCATTCAAGGCTTTCTGCTTTGCACTCATCTTGAATAGCTGGTTCACACAGAGGGGTTCAGCCAGATTGAAACAAACCACATTTGCTGGGGTGAGGGACCATAGCATGTATCTAATAATTCACGACCTATCTCATTTCATGTCTTCTCTTGCAAATCATCTTTGTTCCCATCAGGATTTTATGGAAGAGTTTGTGACTGCTGAGAGTTTCACTTTGCTCAGCTCATTTTAGAGGAAATCAGAAGAATCTGGAGATCTGTGCAAGCATTTCCTGAGGATCCCTCTGTTTCAGAAGACAATCCACTGGTTTTAAAACATGGAGAAGTTCTCTTTGAATTGCAAACCCCAAGCATTGGCAAAAACGATTTCTGGCCTGGCTTTTCAAGACCAACTCTTTGTAATCATTTTTGGCATCCCGGATCTTGCCTGAACAGGGAGCATCTCCCTCGTCCATTTCTCTACGGGTCACTCCTGTGCTGAGATCTGAAGATCCAGTAAATAATTGAGTTCATTTCACTTTGGTCCCCTGTCCCCCTCCTCTTCCCATACCCGCCAAGCACTTGCCACCCTGCTGTCTGTTTTTCCTTGCCAAGGTTCAGTTCTAATTATGTTGATTTTCTTCAGCCCACCCCCTCCTGGAAGCTTATTAGGGTGAATATTTTTATTTATTATCATTTCGCCCAACTCCTGCCAGCATTTCCAATTACTCTCGCCGCTTCCTTGTAATTGTCTTTCTGTAATGGCTCTGAAACAATTGCGCTAAATGAGGTGTCTCCAGCAAGATGAGAGTTTCACTTCATTAAAGGCTAATGTATTCGCAGCTCAGACTCTGTGGGGCTGACTTGGAAAGGAGACATTTAAACAGCTTCTTTTCTTTCTTTTCTTTTCTTTCAAATTGTAGGGAGCAACTTCTAGTGGCAAGCAAGGTTTTGTTTTTGCATGGGCTGGTACGCTCACAGGTTTTTTTTTCTCCATTGCCTACCCTAGTTAGAATGCAAAAAAGGCTGATGAAGCAGCAGTTTGTTGCTCAAAAATAAGATAATTTCTCCTGTTTGGACATAGCTCTTATTATAGGAACAGCCTAGGTCTGCCCAACTCGCCCTCCAGATGGAAGTACAATGGCATTAACATGTTTTTTTTTTGGTCTTGTTCAGTCTTCTCGGCAGTCACCTTGTAGGATTTCTTACACAAAATTGCAGGAGATAATATCTATGGAGATTCTCAGTCAAACAGGTCATGGTTGTCCCAGAGGTGCTTTTTTCAAAAGGCAACTGGACTTTATTGATTTTTTCCTTGAAGACGTTTCGCTTCTCATCAGGACTGAAGAAGCTTCTTGGATGAGAAGCGAAATGTCTTCAAGCCAAACAGAGAAAGTCCAGGTGCCTTTTGAAAAAGCATCTTTACTGCAGGAGATAAAGTGCTCTAAGCATTTCTTCAGACTCCACCTAGATGGTGGCAGGAGGCCTAAATCTGGAAAAGTAGGTTCTGAGTTTCCTTCCTCTGCAAGAGAGGGCTCTGTCTTTTTACCTCTTTCTCAAGGTGCTTGAGTATTTTTCAGAGAATTTTGGGAGGGTGTTTTTCAGCTGATGTATTGGATAGATGTGTGAAGGAGGCTACCACATTTCAGTCTTCTGTAACTGATCTTCGCAGCATGATCTAGCTTCCTTCCTACAGCAGCTGCCCATGTGGGCTCATCTAAAAAAAGACCTATATGAGAAAGTTCCTCCAGGAGGTCTTCTCTTGGGATTTAATGGAAGGTTGGAAGTTAGGAAGACTGGAGGACTCTGAAAAGACAATTGCTCAAAGAAAGGTAGAACAGTTCCAGTTACATACTGTATATTCCTTGCATCCAGACATCCATGGTTAAGACATTAAGTCTCTTTTTCCATGGTATAAGTTCCTGCATAATACAAGTTTCTTCATGATGTAAATTCCTCCAAAAATAACTTGCTTTATAATGTTTGATACATCAAGATGTCTCTTCTTGGGATTTGATGGAAAAGGAAATGTGGGAAGCCAGTGGAGGAAAGATAAGACCATTTCTGTGCTCGTATTCCTGATCTATTTCATAATTAAGCTAAGCACCAAAACGTGGCAGCTAAGCAGCAAGAATTTCAGCAAAATTTTCTTCTTTGGGGGAAAAAAATTGAAAGCAATTTATTTTCCATCAGATTGAATGACAATGGCTGGAATAATGCAGGAAAAAAAATTGGCAGAGCACTCATTAAAACTAAATTAGTTTTAAGACTCTAAGGAGCAAATTGCACAATATGTTAAAAACAAGCACTGAATTAATCTTTCATTTGTTTTTACATTTAAATATGCATACAGTAGACCCATCCAGATCAAGATTCATGTGTGTGAGTGTGTGTGTGTGTGTGTGAGAGAGAGAGAGAGAGAGAGAGAGAGAGAGAGAGAGAGAGAGAGAGATTGTTATATTTCGTTCCTAAGATCGTTGTTTAAAAAAAATGATATATGGAAATTTTAATTGCTGCCTTTATTAAATATGGTATGTCTTCTCCTTTACTTTAAATGTCTGATATACAATTTAAAAACAAACAATAAAATGGTTTGCAGTAATATTTAAATAGCCATTTAAATAAATTAGTATTTTCCGAGAGCTGGTATTACTAAAAATATAAATAATTTCCTATTGCTGATAGAGGTAGTCCTTGACTTATGAGCCCAATTGGGCCTAAAATTTATGTTGCTAAGCAAGACAGTTATTAAATGAATTTTGCCCCATTTTACGACCTGTCCTGCCACAGTTGTTAAGTGGATCACTGCAGTTGTTAAATTAGTAATGTGGTTGTTAAGTGAATCTGGCTTCCCCATTGACTTTGCTTGTCAGAAGGTCACAAAAGATGGTCTGGTGACCCCAGGACCCTGCAACCGTGATAAATGTGAGTCAGTTGTCAAGCATCCAAATGTAAACCACGTTACCATGGGGATGCTGCAATGGTCATAAGTGTGAAACATGGCCGTAAGTCACTTTTTTCACTGCCTTTGTAGCTTTGAATGGTCACTGAACAAACTGCTGTAAGTCAAGGCTTACCTGCATTGGGGAATTCACTATATCCCTAAAGCTGATATTAGTGAATATCAGTGATTTCATTCATGGTCTCACGTAGCACTGCCAATGAAGCCCTTACTTATTTCACCCATCAATATGAGCTTTCCCCCCCATTCTTCTTATTGTCCCTCTTTCCATTGTGATAGGACATGATGCTTAGCATGCAGAAGACTTGGGAAAAGCTACTGCCCAGCCCGAGATCAGTACAGCTCTAGTGAACTGCTTCATTTGCATCTCCTGGAATCATTTTAGTGTGGTGAATGATGGTAATTGGTTCCATCAGGGAAAAGAGCAAATGTTTTTATTGGCTTCTTACACTGATATGCTAATAAAATATTATCATTTGTTTTGTCCTAGCTGTCAGAGAAGACAATGAATTCATCCGTGCTAAGGGCTGTTCTCTGGAACACCTCACATGCTGGTTTACTGATGGGCTTTAATATCTTTGCTAAATCACTGTTCCTTGCTCCTTCCTAAATTTACCTTTGAGGGAATGACTTATTTAAACCTATAATGTTTTTGGCATTGGGTGGAAAGACTTTTGTTTACTGAATAATCTTAATACTGGTATTTTTGAGTTAAGGTTGGTGGATGTTAGTTATTACTTGATTAGTATATTCTGCCCTCTCATTTTTGTTGTAGTGTTGCCATGCTTATATTCATTACATGACCATTGTTTCTAAATACAGGTAGTCCTTGACCTACAACCATTCATTTAGCATCCACTCAAAGTTGCAATGGCATTGAACAGAGTGACTTACAACCAATCCTTATACTGCAACCGTGGCAGCATCCTCATGGTCTTGTGATCAAAATTTGAGAACTTGGCAACCAGCATGTATTTAGGAGGGTTGCAGCTCTCTGGAATTAATGTGTTTGCAACCTTCCCAGCTGGCTTCTGACAAGCAAATTCAATGGGGAAGCCGGATTCACTTAAGAACTGGAATGATTTGCTTAACAACCATGAGGAAAAAAGGTCATGAAATTGTATGTGACTCACTTAACTTATCTGCCTTGCTTAGCAAGAGAAATTCTGGTCTCGGTTGTGGTCGTAAGTCAAGAATTACCTGTACTGAGATGGATCAGGCTGAGGCAGGTCACCATAATCAATTGGTCAAGTAGGTTATGACTGATTTGTGTTCTGGGGTTTCAGTAGATTTACTACTGAGGTAGATATATAAGTAAGATTAAGAATGAATTCATCTCATGATCTGTAACATTCTACTAAACCTGGAAAAGATCAAATAAATTTCAAATTTAATCCATAATAGGCTTCTTCAACCTGTCACTCTCCAGGTCCATCAAGGGTATATACATTTTTTGATATTTAAATTTACATCTTACTGGGTTAAATTTTGATCCTTTGGGGTGCAAGGAATCAATTATTTGTTATTTTCAAGTTTTAATGAATTCACACATGTTGAACATTACAGTCTTACCATTGTTGGTGAAAAAGTGGGATATGCATTTAATGAATAGAAGCCCGTTTGGACATCACTGATGGGGGGCCAATTTGTAGAAGATATCATGTCAAGTCCAGCAAAGTGAAATAACAGAAGAAATGCATGCAACCATGGCTCAGTCATATTGGCATGGAAATAGGTGACTGTCCCAGTTTAATTTTCCATGTTTTCCCCCAAACTAGACACAGTATGGAGGAATAAGACTGCATTTTCCAAACTCACCTCTCTGGCATTGATTAGTATCCTGGAGAATGGGTTGAGATCGGTGATTATCAGCTGTAAAGAAATTGCATGCTTTTGGTTACATCTATAATTGAAAAAATAGAATAGTCTATGCTACATTATTAGTGGATAAAAATATTTCTTCATGTATATTTCCAATCTCTGTAGTAGAAACAAGGGAAGTCTACATCCCACCTCAGAAACACTCATAGCCATACTGATGGCTTTATTTTTTTAAATGCACAATAGAAGCAACAGATACAACAATGTATTTAAAATATATCCAAAGTAGAGGAAGCCAGAGTATTTAGTTCAGACGTGTCAAACACAAGGCCTGCAGGCCACATCTGGCCCATGATGTGGTTAGATCTGGCCCACGGGGCTGCCCTGGAGACAGAGAGGTGCTGGCCTCTGCCAACATAGTGCTTTGTTGGCAGGGGTTTACAGAGCATATTGCCCTGCAACAATTGTCATTTTACCAACTTTGGAAGGACGGAAGGCTGAGTCAACCTTGAGCCGGTCAGGATCAAACTGCTGGCAGTTGGCAGAGTTAGCCTGCAATACTGCATTCTCGGTTATTATATTTAGCACCCACAAAATCCATAAATGTTTTCCAGTCTCTTATAAGACTGGCTAGTCCATTATCTCTAATCAAAACAGTTAATTTTGCCATCTCTGCCAGCTTCAGTAATATTACCGTATCCAAGATGCCAATATAGGCATGCCAACCCTACTAGCTTGTAGGCCATGTAGTTCTCTCCTGTTTTCCCCTATTTGTACAAAGGCTGGGCCTGCGATGTGTAGGCTGCTTAAGAGCCGAGCAACCCTTCCTTATCCTGTGCTCATATTTTCTCAGCCTGCCAATTATCAGAATCTTGCATCCACCAGTTCTTTTCCTTTCTGAGTCATATTCCCAGCCTTGCAAGGCAATGTCAAACTAAGGCCACTTCTGAACAGCAGCTGCTGCAAACCAAACCTCTTGAACATTATTATTGTTCCTCTAGGTTTACAGTTTTATCCCTTCTCTGTCTACTTCTTGGACAGATGTATAGTTTTGCATGTTCACCTTATAAGGGTGTTCTGCTTTGTATCAATCCTGGCTGTGTCTTGAACTTCTCCTCTGTCTGCAGCTAGTACATGTGTTGATAGGAGGCCACTGATTCTTTGCTTGCCCCCTCCTCACATGCCACATTTTCACATTTTCATAACACATCAAAGCAGAGTGCAGATGGTTGACAGAGCTGGAAAGACTATATGTGGCTTCAATTTGCTGTCCAAGTTGATGAGTAATTTTGAAGCGCCTGTTCTCCCCTTTAAACTCGAATTGTACTGAGCCATTCCCTTATAGCCCAGAATATCATCTGATAAAAGATTCTGCTTTGCCCCTCTTGCTGTGGTCAGCACACATATTTGACAACATTACGTGTGCATGTAGGGAGTGTGCACAGATTCCAAAGATTCATTGCAGTGCTCTTTTCCCATGCTGCCCATCCCAGAGTGACCTGGAGGTAGTTGAGGTAATTATGGTTTGGATTTACAACTCTTCTGTAATAAGTATGATGCCTCCTGGTTGATGATCTTCCTCCTACTCCTCTGTCTTCTCCTTCTTACCCAACTCAGTCACCCTGAAACTTTTGGAGAACACTGTATCCAACCTTCACTGACGATTGTTCTTGTCCAAATTTTTCAATGCAACTCAAAAGCATTCCATCAGCCCCCCGTCACCAGGGGGGGCTTTTGCCCAGATCCGGCTGGTTCGCCAGCTTCGCCCGTTTCTGGACCGCGATGCCCTGCGTACGGTCACTCATGCCCTTGTTACCTCGCGACTCGACTACTGCAACGCTCTCTATTTAGGACTGCCCTTGCACACCATCCGGAGATTGCAGCTGGTGCAGAATGCAGCGGCGGTGGTGATGGGAGTTCCCGGTTCTCCCATGTTGCCCCCTCCTGCGTGGCTTGCATTGGTTGCCGGTTGCGCTCCGGGTGAGGTTCAAGGTTCTATCCTTAACATACAAAGTCCTTCACGACATGGGTCCCTATTATTTAAGGGAGCGACGGCTGCCGACATCGAACACCAACCGCCCTGTACGATCCCACAGACAGGGGCTCCTTGGGGTCCGTCAACCGGACAGTGCCGGCTGGCGGTCCCCCGACGACGGGCCTACTCTGTTGCGGCCCCTGACCTGTGGAATCAACTTCCCTGGAGCTTCGCCTGGCCCCTGACCTCCGCACTTTCCGTCGCGACCTGAAGACCTGGTTGTTTAACCAATCCGGGCTGTGACCCTGAGGTGGGGTGGTCTTTTTAGAGTTTTATCTCTGCAATTTTAGTGTTAATTTGGCTTGATTGTTTAATCTGGTTTTAACTAATTTATTGTTGTGTGTTTTTATTTTGTAAGCCACCCCGAGTCCTTTTGGAGAGGGGGCGGCATATAAGTCGAATAAATAAATAAATAAATAAATAAATAAATAATAAATGAGAAAAAACTTTGAAAAAAGTCATAAATATTAGGGGGAAATGGCATATGCACATATTCATTAGATAGAGGGCATTTATTGAATAGAAAATTATGTATGGAAGTCCATGTGGTCCTTCCTTCCTTCCTTCCTTCCTTCCTTCCTTCCTTCCTTCCTTCCTTCCTTCCTTCCTTCCTTCCTTCCTTCCTTCCTAGGTTGACTTAGCCAGCCATCCTTCTGAGGTTGGTAAAATGAGGACCCAGATTGTTGGGAGCAATATACAAATAATGTTTAGAGAGGGGCTGTAAAGCACTATGAAGCAGTATATAAGTCTAAGTACTATTGCTATTCCTTCCTCTTTTGTGCAATGGACCTAATTTACAGTTAGAAAAGTGAGAAACTGAGCAACAGTGACATGGACAGATTTGTCCATCAGCTGAAATTTCAGTTTAGTCCTGGGACAAGGCTCCTTAGCCCAACAATGCATAGATAACATGTTTTCCTTATTAATACCCAAATGATTGTGAATTCCTTTCTTTAAAATAGTCATTCTATGTGTGCCAACTCCCCAGGGCAGACAATCAGCTCTCTGCAAGTTGATGAAATCGCTGGCTGATATGCATACATTTTCCTTATTCAAATCCATAAAATAGAGACAGAAACGGAATAAACATCTTGCCTATATCCCACCATCTTATTTTGCTTTGTTTTTCTAATAATAACAATTCTGTCCTTGCTGTTTCTTTCTGAACAGCACTCAGACAATAATAGATATTTTTAAACTATTAATTTGTTTCCTTAAAACATTTTTTTTCTTTAAAAGAAACTCTTTGGGGGAAAAGGAGTCATGCTAAGCTCAGAATCTTTTTATTTGCTGCTATTAAATCTCTTAAAGAAGCTTTACCTACTGTTTATCCTGATGGTAACTACCATATCATCCTATCAGTCCTCATCATTCTTCAGAATGTACTTAGAATTATGAAAGGGTTATTGAGAGTTGTTTCACTAGTTTGTGACATTTGGGTGTGGTGTGCGGGGGTCGATGTCAGACTTTGTTTTGTTGATAAAGCAGTATTTTGTCACTTGGCAATAAAACTGTTTATGAGATTAATCAGGAACACAGGTTTTTAGAAAGAGGGGATGTTGAAGCAAGCATGCCTGCATCCAACCTAGTAGTTGTAATGTCATTCAAGCATGCATAGCAACCATCTGAAGGGTAGATTTACATATGATGTAACTGGGCGTCTAGTTCAGTGGCTTAACTCGAAGTCCTTGAACCTCGGAGAAAGTTGCTATTGAGTCAGTAATGATTGATATGACTTGGTATAAAAGAAATGCATGGTGTAACATTGCTGTTTGCTTTCACAAACACTATCAAATTTGAGAGGGTAGCTAATGGTCAAAGTAGCCCATAGTGCCAAGGCATATGGAATTCAACATTGACCCAAAGGTGCTTTTCCAAGAGGCAACTGGACTTTCTAGTTTTTCTCTGAAGACGTTTCATTTCTTATCCAAGAAGACAATCAACATCAAGTCAGGTACTAATACCACTCTATAAAGCCTTAGTACTTAGTACTTAGTACACACCTAGAGTACTGCATCCAGTTTTGTTCACTACACTATAAAAAAGATGTTGAGACTCTAGAAAAAGTGCAGAGAAGAGCAACCAGTATGATTAGGGGACTGTAGACTAAAGCATATGAAGAATTACAGGAACTGGGCTTGGCTAGTCTAGTGAAGAGAAGGACTAGGGGAGACATGACAGCAGTGTTCCAATATTTGAGGGGCTGCCACAGAGAAGAAGGGGTTAAGCTATTTTCTAAAGCACCTGTAGGCCAGACAAGGAATAATGGATGGAAACTGATCAACTGATTCAACCTAGAAAAAATAAGAGAATTGCAAGTGAGAACAATCAACCAATGGAACAGCTTGCCTTTAGAAGTTGTGGCAGCTTCATCACTGGAGGCTTTCAAGAGGAGATTGGACTGCCATTTGTCAGAAATGGTGTAGGGTCTCCTGCTTGGAAAGGGGGTTGGACTAGATGACTATAAGGTCCCTTCCAACTCTGTTAATCTGTTAATCATGCAAGCTTCTTCAGCTCTGACTAGATGGTGAGGAATGGAAAGATTTATACTCCTTGCAGACAGCTAGTCATTTGCATGCTTTTAGACAGTCATTCTTGAATGAGAAGTGAAATGTCTTCAAAGAAAAACCAGAAAGTTGCTCTTGAAAAAGCACCTTTGGGATGACTGAGAATCTCCATAGACAATTCAACATTGACTTTTTCTAGGCATGTCCAATAATTTATTGCAAAATGCACATCTGTGTGTTATGCTAATCAGCCATTGGGTTTGAGAATTCTGGAACGGGAAAGCACATCTGCATTCATGGCCTCAGGACTTGATGTTAGGCCCAAAGCATCACTAATCTTGGCTGGGCTGGGCAGCCCAGGTGAGAAGTTGGATGGGAGAATGTCAGTGAACATCAGAGATGTTGGCTAGATTGAGATGTGGGGAAAGACATTCCCATGGAGACAACAGTGAATCACCTCTGTACTACTGCCAAGATAGTTGCAATGAGTTCAACGGAAGTAAAACTTGACTCAAAGGATGTTTTACTTTACAGAAAATTCTGTCTGTCCGAGCTCATCCCTCAGCAAAGCCAAAAGCTGGGAAGCCAGTATAGCTCTTCCGAGACAGGCTGGCAAATTAATAGATGCAAGAAGAGGGTTTCTAGCTTAACTAACTGAGAGAAGAACCCTTTTCACCATTAAATATTAATAGACCAAACCTTGAATTAAACGGGGTTAATGTAAACGAGAAAATGTTTTGAAACATTTTGCTGAATTCCCAAAGCACAATTTCTCACCCCTCTATGGAAGGAAACCCCTAAATTTTCTCCTATCCTTCCTTCTTCCCAGTGGACGATTGGGGAAAGAGCTCCTAAATCCAACTCTAGAAAAAGTTGAGGTCTTTTCCCATTTAAAAGTGACATAATGCACATTGTTGATAAAGGCAATTACCAAAAATAATCCATGCAGATAGCAGTATCATTTAGGCTTATATGCTGCCCCATAGAGCTTTACAGGACTCTCTGGGTAGTTTTATTTATTTATTTATTTATTTATTTATTGGACTTGTATGCTGCCCCATCTCCGAAGACTCGGGGCGGTGCACAACCAAAAACAGAAACAATAAATACTTAAAAAGAGATTAAACTAATTCCACAAGCCCAAAAATTACAAAAACTAAAATTTACAGTGGTTAAAATAATTAAGAAACCCATCCCCCCCCCAAGGAGGGGTCACAGCCCGGATTGGTCGAACAACCAGGTCTTCAAATCATGGTGGAAGGTGCGGAGGTCAGGGGCCAGGCGGAGCCCCAGGGGCAGTTGGTTCCAGAGGTCAGGAGCCGTGACAGAATAGGCTCATCGCCGGGGGACCGCCAGCCGACATTGGCCTGCCAACGGGACCCCGAGGAGTCCTTGCCTATGTGCTCGCACAGGGCGGCTGGCACTCGATATCGGCAGAAGACGCTCCCTTAAATATTGAGGACCCATGTCGTGAAGGACTTTGTATGTTAAAACCAGAACCTTGAATCTCACCCGGAGTGCAACCGGCAACCAATGCAGGCAGCGCAGGAGGGGGGTAACATGGGAGAATCAGGAAACTCCCATCACCACCCGCGCTGCCGCATTCTGCACCAGCTGCAATCTCCGGATGGTATGCAAGGGCAGTCCCAAATAGAGAGCGTTGCAGTAGTCGAGTCTAGAGGTAACAAGAGCGTGAGTGACTCTGCTCAGGGCATCTCGGTCCAGAAATGGGCGAAGCTGACGAACAAGGCGGAGCTGGGCAAAGGCCCCCCTGGCAACGGCCCCCACCTGCTCCTCCAACGGAGCCGTACATCCAGGAGGACGCCCAGGTTCCACGCCCTATCCACAGGGGGCAACACCTCTCCCCCTATGGCCAAAGTTGGATATTCTTGACTGGGCCGAGATGCCGGTATGCACAGCCACTCAGTCGGCCGGGTTGAGTCGAAGCATGTTCCCACTCATCCAAATCCGTACCGCATCCAAACATCGGGTCATCAGGGAGAGGGCATCACTGATCTGGATTGGGGTGGGGATGTACAGCTGGGTGTCATCTGCGTACTGATGGAATCTCACCCCAAAAACACGGATGATCTCACCCAGCGGCTTCATGTAGATGTTAAATAGAAGAGGGGAGAGGACCGACCCCTGAGGGACCTCACAAGAGAGCACCCTCGGGGTCAACCTCGACCCCCCCGCCAACACCGATTGCGACCACCCCAAGAGGTAGGAGGTGAACCACTGAAGAGCAGTGCCCCCCACTCCCAACCCCCCGAGGCGTCGCAAAAGGATACCATGGTCGGAAGTCCGATTGATACGGATCCAGGTAGTCTGCTTCATCCAGGAAAAGTGGAAACTGCTGAGCCACCACACTCTCAACAACCTTCGCCAAAAAGCGAAGGTTGGAGACTGGACGAAAGTTGTCTAACACGGTCGGGTCCAGGGCAGGCTTCTTCAGGAGGGGTCTCACCACCGCCTCCTTCTAGGCGGAGGTAAAAACACCCTCTCTTAATGAAGCATTGACAACTGCCCGAGCCAACAGGTGGCCTCCTGGTGGCATAAGCCAACCAGGAGGACACGGGTCCAACAAACATGTGGTGGAACTCAGCCGCCGCATAGTCCTGTCCACTTCATCCTCGGAAATAGGATCGAATTCATCCCAAATCACACTGGCCAGACTGCTTGTATCCCGTTCCTCAGACCACCGCAAATCAGAGGACAACCGCTCGAATCCGGCGATCTTATCCGACAGATATTGACCAAACTCCTCAGCCCTTCCCGCAATGGGTCGCCCCTCCTCTGCGAAGGAGAGAGCGGGTGGCCCGAAACAGGGCGGCTGGGCGGTTATCTGCGAACGCTATGAGGGCGGAGAGATAAGACCTTCTCGCCGCTCTCATAGCTACCAGGTAAGTCCTAATATGGGCTCTTAGCTGGATTCGATCAGATTGGGAGTGGGTGGACCTCCACCTGCTCTCTAAACCCCTCCGACGACACTTCATCTCCCGGAGCTCCAAGGTATACCAAGGAGCCATCTGGGATCCACGGCGTGTGGGGGGACGCTTGGGGACAACCCTGTCGAGGGCATCCAATGCAGCCTGTTGCCAAGCAGCCTCCAGATCCTCAGCAGAGCTGTGGACAAGGGAAGAGGGAAAAGACCCCAGTTCCGCCTGGAGCCTCTCAGGGTCCATCAGGCGTCTGGGGCGGAACCATCTAAGTGGCTCCTCATCTCCTCATCCGGAGTGACAGAGGGCAGGTCACTATTACGACTCTGCCTGTTCCATGGTCTGATCACTATCTCCTACGGCTGGTCTTCCAACAGGCCGTCCCCCACTGCTGGGATGAGGAGCCACCTAGATGGCTCCGCCCCAGGCGCCTAATGGACCCTGAGAGGTTCCAGGCAGAACTGGGGTTTTTTCCTTCTTCCCTTGCTCACAGCTCTGCTGAGGATCTGGCAATAGCCTGGCAACGGGCTGCGTCGGAGGCCCTCGACAGGGTTGTCCCCATGCGTCCCCTTGTGCGCCGTGGATCCCGGTTAGCTCCTTGGTATACTGAGGAGCTCCGGGAGATGAAGCGCCGTCGAAGGGGTTTAGAGAGCAGGTGGAGGTCTATCCATTCCCAATCCGACCGAGCCCAGCTAAGAACCTTTATTAGGACTTACCTGGTAGCTATGAGAGAGGTGAGAAGATCTTATCTCTCCACTCTCATAGCGTCCGCAGATAATCGCCCGGCCGCCCTGTTTCGGGTTACTCGCTCCCTCCTTCGGTTGGAGGGATCGGACCTGTTGCAGGGTAAGGCTGAGGAATTTGTGCAATATCTGTCGGATAAGATTGCTCGTATTCGGGACGGGTTATCCTCCGATTTGCAGTGGTCTGAGGAAGGGGGTGCAGGGAGTCTGGCTATTGTTATCTGGGATGAGTTCGATCCGGTTTCGAGGATGAAGTGGACAGGATTATGCGCGAATGAGTTCCACCACATGTTTGTTGGACCCGTGTCCCTCCTGGCTGGCTTATGCCGCCAGGGAGGCCACCTGCGGTTGGCTCTGGGCAGTTATCAACGCTTCCTTAAGGGAGGGTGTCTTTCCCACGCCTTGAAAGAGGCGGTGGTGAGACCCTCCTGAAGAAGCCTGCCCTGGACCCGACTGTGTTAGACAACTTTCGTCCAGTCTCCAACCTTCGTTTTCTGGCGAAGGTTGTTGAGAGTGTGGTGGCTCAACAGGTTCCGCTTTTCCTGGATGAAGCGGACTACCTAGATCCGTATCAATCAGGCTTCCGACCCGGGTACAGCACGGAGACGGCATTGGTTGCACTGATGGATGATCTCTGGAGGGCTTGGGATAGGGGTTTTTCCTCTGTCCTGGTCCTATTAGACCTCTCAGCGGCTTTCGATACCATCGACCATGGTATCCTTTTGCGTCGCCTTGGGAGTGGGGGCACCGTTCTTGGTGGTTCTCCTCCTACTCTCGGGCGGTGCATCGGTGTTGGCGGGGGTCAGGGTCCCCTAGGGTGCTCTCTTGTGGGGTCCCTCAGGGGTCAGTCCTTTCCCCTTTTATTTAACATCTACATGAAGCCGCTGGGTGAGATCATCCGTGGCTTTGGGGTGAAATTCCATCAGTACGCTGATGATACTCAGCTGTACATTTCCACCCCAGGCCAGATCAGTGATGCCCTCTCCCTGATGACTCGGTGCTTGGATGCGATGCGGAACTGGATGGCGGGAACATGCTTCGACTCAACCCAGCCAAGACTGAGTGGCTGTGCATACCGGCGTCCCGGTCCAGTCAAGACCATCCATCTTTGGCCATAGGGGAGAGGTGTTGCCCCTGTGGATAGGCGCAGAATCTGGGGGTCCTCCTGGATGTACGGCTCGGTTGGAGGAGCAGGTGGCGGCCGTTGCCAGGGGGCCTTTGCCCAGCTCCGCCTTGTTCGACAACCGCCCTTTTCTGGACGGGCGCCCTGCGCACGGTCACTCATGCCCTTGTTACCTCTAGCTCGACTACTGCAACGCTCTCTATTTGGGACTGCCCTTGCATACCATCCGGAGATTGCAACTGGTGCAGAATGCGGCGGCGCGGGTGGTGATGGGAGTTACCGGTTCTCCCATGTGACCCCTCCTGCGCGGCCTGCATTGGTTGCCGGTTGCACTCGGTGAGATTCAAGGTTTTAGTGCTAACATACAAAGTCCTTCACGACATGGGTCCTCAATATTTAAGGGAGTGTCTTCTTCCAATGTCGAATACCGATCGCCCTGTATGAGCTCATAGGCAAGGACTCCTCGGGGTCCCGTCGGCGGGCCAATGCCGTCTGGCGGTTCCCCGACGAGCCTTTTCTGTCGCGCCCCTGACCTTTGGAATCAACTGCCTTTGGAGCTCCGCCTGGCCCCTGACCTCCGCACCTTTCGCCGCGAGTTGAAGACCTGGTTATTTGACCAACCCGGGCTGTGACCCTTTGGGGAGGGTTGCTTTTAATTATTTTATAAATGTTTGGACTTATAATTTAATTTAATTGTTTTTTAATGTATTTATTGTCTCTTGTTTTTAGTTGTAAGCCGAGTCTTGAGATGGGGCGGCATATAAGTTCAAATAATAAATAAATAAATAAATAAAATCCCAGCAGTGGGAAGCAGTGGGCAGCCTGTTGGAAGACCAGCCATAGGAGATAGTGATCAGACCATGGAACGGGCAACGCCGTGAAAGTGGCTTGCCCTCTGTCACTACGCCACTGTTCAGAGACAAAAACTAGGTCAAGGGTGTTTCCCCCCTCGTGAGTCGGGCCTTGAATCAATTGGGTCAGGCCCATGGCTTCCATAGAAGCCATGAATTCCTGGGCCAAACCCGCCCCAGGGAGGGCAGATTGAAGTCCCTTGGGACTATAAGGCCCGGAACTCCACCGCCACCCCGAGAGGAGATCGAGAAGCCCAGGCAGGGCTGCTGTCACACAGCTGGGGGAAAGGTATGCGAGCAGCAAGCCCACCCGACCGTTAGGCCCCCACCTCAAGAGGAGGGTCTCACTCCCGCCTATCTCTGGAACCGCGACCTCCCTTGGAAACAGGGTCTCCCGAATAACCACGGCCACCCCACCACCCCTTCCCTGGGCCCGTGGCCGGTGCAGAACCCGGAAACCTGGAGGGCACAGATCAACCAGAGGGACACCTCCCTCCGGGCCCAACCAGGTTTCTGTGATACAAGCTTACAGAGTAGAACAGAGGTGTCAAACTCATGTAGTCATGGGGGCATCACGTGATGTATCACGATTTCCCCCTTTCACTAAACTGGGCATGGGCGTGGCCAGCATCTGGCCCATGGGCCGCAAGTTTGACAGCCCTGATGTAGAAGCATTATTTACACATTGCCCGCAACAATCTGGGTCTCTTACTTTACCAGTCTCAGAAGGATGGAAGGATGGAAGGATGAATCAACTTTGTGCCCCATCAGGATCAAACTCCAGGCTATGGGCAGAGTTTCCCTGCAATACTGCATTCTAATCACTGCGCCACCAGGCCTCAATGTTTACATTTAAACTCTTATTTTTAGCTTTTGCCTTTATGGATGCAATAAAGTCTTTTTTACCACAAGCAGAGATGAAATTGATTTTGGAATATCTAGTCCTGTCAATCTTTCTCTTCCAAAGATTGATGTTTCTCAGTGGCAGATGAGGATGTACAAACCTCGTTCTTTAAACATGAAAATCCCCTGATCAACTTAGTACCATATTCAATGCTCTTGAGTTCTGTACCTGGTGGACGTCAATTGCTCCATTGCAGAAAATGGAATCTTTGTGGTAGTTTGCAGTTGGGGATGAAAGTAATTTCTGGAGGTTGGGAATGCAGACTTGTTTGGAATCATTGAATTGTTCCAAAGAAGTCCAAAGACCTGTGGCCTCCATAAAGTCTGGTTGAGGTTGCTGGAATTGTTCCAGAAGGTGCCATGGTAAGTTTAAATTTTTTGACTTGGGGCAGGAGGATTCTTAAATGTGTGGGAGATCATTGTATTAGGTTTATTTTAGTTGTATTTTAATTAAATCAGATTTGGATCTTGTCCTGACTCCACCCAGCTTATTCTGCCCCACATGCTTTGGGAATGACAGTCTTGGCATGATGTCCGTGTTTTATTCATTTTGAGGAAGAGCTACTGCTCTTGTGCTGAGCCAGTCCAAGCGCCTCTTATCTCTAATCAGATTTCAAGCAGGCACAATTCTAATGCAGGGTAGTTCTCGACTTAGGACCAAAATTGAGCCCCAAAGTTTCTGTTGCTAAGCAAGACAGTTATTAAGTGAATGCTGCCCCATTTTGCAACCTTTCTTGCCATAGTTGTTAAGTGAATCATGCAATTAAGTGAATCTGGCTTCTTCATTGTCTTTGCTTGCCAGATGGTCGCAAAAGGTGATGACATGACCCCGGGATATTGCAACCATCATAAATATAAGACAGTTGCCAAGCATCTGAATTTTGATCATATGACCATCGGGATGTTTCAATGGTCAGAAGTGTGAAAAACAATCATAAATCACTTTTTTTCAATGCTGTTGTCACTTGGAAAGGTCACTAAATAAATTGTTGTAAGTTGAGAACTAGCTGTATATATAGAAGCATTCATAGCTTCTAAGGGAAGGGAATTCTAGGGCTGTTAGGATCATGGTTAACATTTCTAATGTGATTATGTCAAGTGGGTATGGATGTGTTCTGACCAAGGCTTCCTGAGACAGTAACAATCACATGCTGTTCCCAAAAACCTTCTTTTTTTATTTCAGCGGCTGTGAATTATATGCATTCACAGCCCATAATGAGTCTCAAATGGTTTATGAATAGTCCAGCAGAAGTCTGCCACAATCTTTTCGGGATAAGGCTGATAAGCATCCACCTTTATCTCCCTTGAAATGCGGCCAACGACTAAATTGCCAATTAGCCATATAAGGCCAAACGGAGCACAAAGTCAACACAGAACTTAAACTGACCAAAACAAACAAAGTTGCTTCCTGCAAAGGCTCTTATCCCTTTGCTCCTCCTTTATATCTTATAGGAGGGGCCAATCATCTCTAAGCATTACTTCCAAATCACCCCTTTGCCTTAGCTTTTCTTGCCTTCTGGCAGCTCTGCGCAAGCGCGCAATGGGAACTGGCTCCCTCTGTTCCTCTGCCTCACTGATGTCAGATTCTGGAGGCCCCGGAGTCCGCACATAACTCTCAGATGGCCCTGGCCCTGTCTCTGTGTCAGATGCAAATCCCTCGTCCGAGCCCTCCCAGACTCCAGGACTGGCCATGTTCCTCCCCTCTGTCAGACTTTGCTGCCAGCTCTGCAGGCCGCCAGCAGATCACAACAGGATGGCACACATGGATAGATAGATAGATAGATAGATAGATAGATAGATAGATAGATAGATATGGAGATAGAGAGATAAAGAGATAAAGAGATAAAGATAAAGAGATAAAGATAAAGAGATAAAGATAAAGATATATAGAGATGGGGGGACCACTTCTTAGTGCTTTATAGACCAGACTCTCTAAGCAGTTTACAGAGTCAGCATATTGCCCCTAACAATCTAGGTTCTCGTGTGTGTGTGTGTGTGTATAAATATAAATATAAATATAAATATAATGTATGTATGTGGGACAGAGCCAGGATTTCCTATAGTTGCTGTTGTTTATCTGGCTTAAGAGAGAAGTTTTGAGAGCGCAGCACTTTGTGTTGTGTTGTCATTGGCCTTAAACTATGTCAAGCTCCTTGTAATGCTACTTACATGTTGTGTTCCAATATGGCTGAAAGCCAGTACAGGTAATCCTCAATTTACAATGGACTTTCCTCAGATATACCTATGTCTAAAGTTCTGACTGCTGCCTTCACTCCCACCCTCCCCCACAGTCACATGATCATATTCTGGTTTGTGCCTTTTAAGGCAGAAAATAATTGAGCTCTATTTCAGTACATTGTTTACTGTTGCTTTGAACGGATCTCTATTAAAAAAATGCTAATCGTGGAGTTTGTATGTCTGTGATATGTTGTTTCTTCATTATGCTTCAGTTACAATCACAATTTTTCTTATTATTAAATCTTCACAGACACTATATACACTGCCTTTGAACTTAAATTCCTGTACTGCCAACCATTAGCATTCAAACTTACTTTGGCAAATGATGGAGTGTTGTCCTTTAGAAAACAAACAATATTAACACTGAATAGTGCTGCTTTATTTTTGTTTTTGTGTTTCTATAATCCCAGTTAGATAGTTAACATTTCAGCTTTGTTCAGGACTGCCTTGGCAGCCAAAGAAACAAATGAGTGTGGATGAGAGTGTAATTCTTGACACAGAGAGCAAAAGAAATCTTTATCAGTCAAACGAGTCAACAAAGCAAGGTGAAGTGTTGAAGAGGTCACCATGAATGCTGTATTGGAACAAAGGCAAAAATTATGCCTGGCATAGGTTACATTTTATGCTTTGTGGTTGTTCATTCCATATGTCATATCTTCTGAAATGAAGCTTGCTCTTTTGCATTGCCTTCTAAAGCTACTGCTACCCCAGGGGTTCCATGGTTATGGGCTGATTTGTCACAATGGAAGCAGTGAAGTGGGAAGTGCTTTGCATATTGCTGTGATGATCGTCAAATATGGAAAAATCAGTTTACCTGAAAGTTGGCTTTTTATCCCCATAAACTTCCACAGTGCAGGCTTAAAGCTTGGGCTTTGTTGGCAATTGTGACTACTTGGTGATGCAAATCTCAGTTTCCTACAGTTGCAAAACAGTTTTCTGATAAAGTAGTATCTTAGTTGTGCACTGGTGAAAAAAAGAAAAAATCCAAATCTCTGGAATTATAAGGACATAAGAGCACCTAATGTTAAACCAGAAAGATCAATTGTTGTTTGATGAAAAGATCCATTTCTGCTAAATCAGAAAGATCAATTGATAACAGATAACAGATAATCAGAGTTGGAAGGGACCTTGTAGGTCATCTAGTCCAACCCCCTGCCCAAGCGGGAGACCCTACATCATTTCTGACAAATGGCAGTCCAATCTCTTCTTGAAAGCCTCCAGTGATGACGACCCCAGCCTAGTTGAAAATTACACACCAATCTCTTTATGCTGTGTCACCTGTAAAGTCATGGAATCAATTATTAACCAATCCATTATCCTCCACTTAGAGGATAACCTACTCTCTAATAAACAATTTGGTTTCAGAAAAAAAACTATCCTGTAATCTACAACTCTTACACTGCAAAAAAATATGGACTACACAACTCGATCAGGGCAAAGCAATAGACGCAATCTACATAGACTTCTGTAAAGCCTTTGATTCAATGGTACACGACAAACTACTAAAACTAAAATCTTATGGTATCTCTGGACACCTGCATAACTGCATAACCTGCATAACTGGATCGAAGCATTCCTGTCAGACAGACAACAAATGGTCAAAATTGGGAGGGTCCTATCAAATTCTGTACCTGTCAACAGTAGTGTCCCCCAAGGCAGTGTTCTACGACCAACTCTCTTCATACTCTACATAAATGACCTATGTGATCATATTAAGAGCAACTGTGTTCTCTTCGCTGATGATATAAAGCTATTCAACACCACAGACAATACTGCTGCCCTTCAAAAAGACCTTGACTATGTATCAGAATGGTCAAACAAATGGCAACTTCAAATCTCAACAAATAAATGCTCTGTCTTACATATTGGCAAAAAAAATGAGAAAATAAAATACAGGCTAAATAGTCAAGACCTTGTTGATGATCCAAACTCTGTCAAGGATCTTGGAGTACTCATCTCTAATGATCTAAGTGCTAGAGCCTGCTGTAACTACGTAGCCAAAAAAGCATTAAGAGTTGTTAACCTAATCTTACGAAGCTTTTTCTCTATATTACACTACTAACTAGAGCATACAAAACATTTGCTAGACCAGTTCTCGAATACAGCTCATCAGTCTGGAACCCACATTACATATCTGATATTAACACAGTTGAGAAAGTCCAGAAATATCTCACAAGAAGAGTTCTCCACTCCTCTACTCATTACAGAATACCTTATGCCACCAGACTTGAAATTTTAGACCTAGAAAACCTAGAATTACGCCGCCTTCGGTCCGATCTAAGTATAGTATATAAAATCATACATTGCAATGTCCTACCTGTCAATGAATACTTCAGCTTCAACCATAACAATACAAGAGCACACACAATAGATACAAACTCAAGGTTAACTGCACCAAACTTGATTGCAGGAAATATGACTTCAGCAACAGAGTGGTCAATGTCTGGAATACGCTACCCAACTCTGTGGTTTCTTCCCCAAACCCCAAAACTTTAACCTTAGACTGTCTACTATTGACCTCACCCCTTTCCTAAGAGGTCTGTAGGGGGCGTGCATAAGCGCACCAACGTGCCTACCATCCCTGTCCTATTGATTCTTTTTATTTTTATTTTTCTTATATGTATCCATTCCATGTATTCATAACTATGTTTATACTTATACCTATTATCTTGTAAGTGATTGACAAATAAAATAAATAAAATAAATAAATAAAGCTGTTCCACTGGTTGATTGTTCTCACTGTCAGAAAGTTTTTCCTTATTTCCAGGTTAAATCTCCTTGTTCAGTTTCCATCCATTATTTCTTGTCTGGTCTAAAGGCACTTTAGAAAATAGCTTGACCCCCTCCTCTCTGTGGCAGCCCCTCAAATATTGGAACACTGCTGTCAGGTCTTCCCTGGTTCTTCTCTTCAGTAGACTAGCCATGCCCAGTTCCTTTAACCATTCTTCATATGTTTTAGTCTCAAGTCCCCTCATCATCCTGGTTGCTCTTCTCTGTACTTTTTCTAGAGTCTCAACATCTTTTTTATAATGTGATGACGAAAACTGGATGCAGTACTCTAGGTGTGGTCTTACTAAGGCTTTATAGAGTGGTATTAGTACTCACTTGATCTCACTATCAATTTGCTATCAAAATGATTAATTGTTGTTAAATCAGAAAGACCTATGGCAGTTAAATCAGAAAAACCAATTGCTGTTCAATCAAAAAGATAAATTGCTGCTAAATCAGAAAAATTAATTGTTGTTAAATCAGAAGGATCAATTGTTTTGTCTTGTTTTAAAAATTTGGCCATTCTAATTTAATTTAATTTAATTTAATTTAATATTGGGATTTCTATGCCTCCCTATGTCCCGAAGGACTCAGGGTGGCTCACAACAATAAAAAACAGGAATACAAAATTTAAAAAACTATTAAATAAGAGAACCTAATTACAAACATTAAAACATTAAAAACCAACAAACAAATTTTAAAAAACAATTAAAAAACCCTCTTCAGTCCAGGTTGGCCAATCAAAAAAGCCATGTCTTCAGGTCACGATGGAAGGATTGAAGGTCAGGAGCCATCCGAAGCTCCACGGGTAGTTGATTCCAAAGGGCGGGTGCACCCACAGAGAAGGCTCTCCCCCTGGGGGTCTTCATCCAACATTGTCTGACCGACAGCACCCTGAGGAGACCCTGTCTGTGGGAGCACACAGGGTGATAGGAAACCGTTGCTGGCAGTAGGTACTCGCGCAAATACCCCGGACCTAAGCCATGAAGGGCTTTATAGGTGAATACCAGCACCTTGAATCTCACTCGGAGGGCAACCGGCAACCAGTGCAGCTCACGCAGGAGGAGTGTAACCCGCGTGGCTGCAATTTGCACCAGTTGAAGCCTCTGAGTGGTCCTCAAGGGCAGCCTCATGTAGAGAGCATTGCAGTAGTCTACATGGGAGGTAACGAGCGCATGAGTAACCCTATGCAAGGCATCTCAGTCCAGATAGGGGTGCAACTGGCGCACAAGGCCAGTTGCAAACGGCCCCCTGGCCACAGCTCCTACATGATCTTCCAAATTGAGCTATGCGTCCAGGACGACACCTAGATTGCACACCCTTTCCATGGGGGGTAACACCTCTCCCCCATGACCAAAGATGGAACATCCTGGACAATCCGAGATGCCAGTATGTACAGCAACTCGGTCTTGGCCGGGTTGAGTCAAAGCCTGTTCCTTCCCATCCAGACCCGTACCGCTTCCAGGCACCGGGATATCACGTCGAGGGCATCACTGGGTTGGTTTGGGGTGGAGATAAAAAGCTACCTCACCCCAAAACCATGGATAATCTCACCCAGCAGCTTCATATAGATGTTCAACAGGAGGGGGGAGAGGACTGACCCCTGAGGCACCCCACAAGTGAAGGGCCTCGGTGTCAACCTCGATCCTCCTGCTAACACCGACTGCGAACGATCCGAGAGGTAGGAGGAGAACCACCGTAAAACAGTGCCTCCCACTCCCAGCCCCCCGAGACGTTGCAGTATGATACCATGGTCGATGGTATCAAAAGCCGCTGAGAGATCTAATAGAACCAGGACAGAGGAATAACCTCTATCCCGGGCCTGCCAGAGATCATCCACCAGCATGACCAATGCCGTCTCCATGCTGTACCCGGGCCTGAAACCCGATTGATATGGATCCAGGTAGTCAGCTTCCTCTAGGAACATTGGGAGCTGTCGGACCATCACGCTCTCAACAACCTTCGCCACAAAGTGAAGGTTGGTGACGGAACAAAAGTTGTTCAAAATAGCCAGATCCAAGGCAGGCTTTTTGAGGAGGGGCCTCACCACCACCTCCTTCAAGGCGGAGGGGAAGCATCCCTCAATCAGAGAAGTGTTGACCACTGCCTGGAGCCAGCCTCGTGTAACCTCCCGGGTGGCATAAACCAGCCAGGAGGGACACGGGTCCAATAAACACGTGGCGGCACTCAGCTTCCTCATGATCCCATCCACTTCATCCAGAGTCACAGGATCAAACTCTTCCCAAATGGTATCCCCAAGACCCATCGCTTCCCCTCCCCTCCCCTGTCAGACTCTAACCAGTCGGAGTCCAGACTGGTCCAGACCTGAGTGATCTTGTCTGACAGATGTTGACTAAACTCCTCAGCCCGTCCCTGCACAGGGTCATCCCCTGTCCTCTGATTGAGGAGGGAATGGGTGACCCGAAACAGGGTGGCCGGGCAATTAACTGCGGATGCAATGAGAGCGGAGAAGTAAGCAAACTTCGCCGCTCCCATTGCCGCAAGATAAGATCTAGTAAAAGATCTTAACTGTGATCGATCAGATTCGGACCGACTGGACCTCCAACTGCTCTCTAGGCCCCTCCTCCGGCACTTCATCTCCTGGAGCTCCGTGGAAAACCAGAGAGCCAACTGGGGTCTGCACCGGGTTAGAGGCCTCAAAGGTACAACACAGTCGAGAGCCCCAGAGGCAGCACTTTGCCAGGCATCCACCAGAGCCTTGATTGGGCTGTGAATAAGGGAGGCAGGAATCATCCCAAGCTCTGCCTGAAACCTTTCCGGGTCCATTAGGCACCTGGGACAGAACCACCTAGTCAGTTCCGCCTCTCAGCAATGAGGAGTGGCATATTGGAAGCCCAGCCAGAGGCGATAATGATCGGTCCATGACAGGGGCTGAATAGTTGGTGATCCCCCACCCAGATCACTAAACCACTGTCCAGAGATCAAAACAAGGTCGAGCGTGTGTCCTCCACCATGAGTCGGGCCCTGAATTAATTGGGTCAGGTCCATGGCTGTCATGGTGTCCATGAACTCCCGAGCCATTCCCGATGCCCCACCCAGAGAAAGCAGGTTAAAATCCCCCAGAACCATAAGTCTGGGGAACTCCACCCCCAGCCCGGATAGCGCATCAAGCAGCTCGGGCAGGGCCGTTGTCATACAGCTGGGAGAAAGGTACATGAGCAACAGGCCCAACTGACTGCTAGGGCCCCACCTCGGGAGGAGAGACTCACACACGCCTATCCAAGGGACAGTGGCCTCCTGCGGACAAAGGGTCTCCCTGATAACAACCACCACCACCCCGCCCCTACCCTGGGCCCGAGGCTGGTGCAGCACATGGAAACCTGGCGGGCACAACTCAATCAGAGGGACTCCTTCCTCTGGGCCCAACCAGGTCTCCGTAATGCAAGCCAGGTCCACGTCTTCCTCCTTGATCAGCTCACGGATGAGGGGAGCTTTATTCATCACGGACCTGGCATTTAAGTAGACCAACCTGAGCCCAGGGGCCTGCTCTCCCACATCCCCAGGGAAGCGGGCAGAAACAAGAGGGTCGGAGCGCGCCACCACTTGAAGACAGCGGGGGCGTGCTCCCAGATGTCGATAAGGCCCTCTGTTCATACACCTACTGTCATTCCCAATCACCGTGTGGATCGCAACCCCCACCCCTTCCCCCAGAGTCCCGGCAAGCCCCAACCCCTTCCCCTCCCATCGCAACCCTCACCAAACCTGGACTGGAACTGATCCGATGGGACTCCCCCAAGTTCTGACCGGACCCTACATCCCACCCCCCCTCCCTGAACCTCTTAAGAATTTGGTTAAAAAATTAAACAGTGAAATCTTAAAAACTTTCCTCTTATACCCTCTAAAACCCCATTTAAAACTCTTTTTTGCGCTATGCCACCTCTCAGGATCCCAAGATCCATCCTTAAGGTAGGCCACAGACAGTCCCACAGGCCACAGCAGGGAAAGGGGGACATTCCCCAGGGCCCGCAATTCTGCAGCCGAGTAAGACCGTGGAGGCATCCAGGAAATGGGATAATGGGAGATGAAAAAAGGCCAGATGATAAATTGTTCAGTCTGGAAGTACAGTGTCAGCGCCACGAAGCTCCCAGATCCGGCTACCCTCTCACGGCAGCCAGGATGATGAAAGAGGAGAAATTTTAATTTATAGCATGCATATTGAAGTTTCCAGAAAGTATAAAATGCAATCCAAGGCCCCCAACATGAAGCCAACCAGAAAATAAGTGGGACATGACACAATCATGGGCAACTGGCTGCAAAAAATGTTAATTGTTTTAATTATTAAATACAGGGTTGCCCAAGAGCTCATTAATGGCTAATGATCATGACAGTTGTCCCTTTCTTCCCCTAGAAAGCAATTTCAGTTCCCAGGCAGTTACAGGAAACTAACAATTCAATTTATTGTTTGTGCAAAACTACATTTACTCATTAGTCTTACTTGAGTACAAGGGTGTGTGAACAGGGGCAGCACAGCAATTGTTAATTCTTCCCTTGCTCCAAAAGTGGTTTCCCCATTCCATTACTAAGATGTGCTTTTAGAATGAATATCGAATTCTTATGCGAATTTGTTTCAACAACAGTAATTGGGTGTCAGGTAGACAATTTTAATGAATTATTATTATTAGAAGTAGTAGTATATGCATGAAAATGTGCAGTCACAGCTGCCAATTCTTTGATTGCTGTTGACCGTCATATGCATTGAGTTCTTCCCAAGAACCTAGAATGCCATCATATGTTTGCATAGTACAGGTGAAACTCAAAAAATTAAAATATCGTGCAAAAGTTCATTTATTTCCGTAATGCAACTTAAAGGTGAAACTAATATGTGAGATAGACTCATTACATGCAAAACAAGATAGGTCAAGCTGTGATTTGCCAAAATTGTGATGATTAAGGCTTACAGCTCATGAAAACCTCAAATCCATAATCTCAGAAAATTAGAATATTGTGAAAAGGTACAATATTCTAGGCTCAAAGTGTCCCACTCTAATCAGCTAATTAAGCCATAACACCTGCAAAGGGTTCCTGAGCCTTTAAATGGTCTCTCAGTCTGGTTCAGTAGGAATCACAATCATGGGAAAGACTTCTGACCTGACAGTTGTGCAGAAAACCATCATTGACACCCTCCATAAGGAGGGAAAGCCTCAAAAGGTAATTGCAAAAGAAGTTGGATGTTCCCAAAGTGCTGTATCAAAGGACATTAATAGAAAGTTATGTGGAAGGGGAAAATGTGGAAGAAAAAGGTGCAGAAGCAGCAGGGATGACGGCAGCCTGGAGAGGATTGTCAGGAAAAGGCCATTCAGAAGTGTTGGGGACTTTCACAAGGAGTGGACTGAGGCTGGAGTCAGTGCATCAAGAGCCACCACACACAGATGGATCCTGGACATGGGCTTCAAATGTCGTCAGAAGCGTCTTACCTGGGCTAAAGAAAAACAGACCTAGTCTGTTGCTTAGTGGTCCAAAGTCCACTTTTCTGATGAGAGCAACTTTTGCATCTCATTTGGAAACCAAGGACTCAGAGTCTGGAGGAAGAATGGAGAGGCACACACTGCAAGATGCTTGAAGTCCAGTGTGAAGTTTCCACAGTCTGTTGATTTGGAGAGCCATGTCATCTACTGGTGTTGGTCCACTGTGCTTCATTAAGTCCAAGGTCAACGCAGCCATCTACCAGGAGATTTTGGAGCACTTCATGCTTCCTTCCGCAGACGAGCTTTATGGGGATGCTGACTTCATTTTCCAGCAGGACTTGGCACCTGCCCACACTGCCAAAAGCACCAAAACCTGGTTCAATGACCATGGGATTACTGTGCTTGATTGGCCAGCAAACTCACCTGACCTGAACCCCATAGAGAATCTATGGGGCATTGCCAAGAGAAAGATGAGAGACATGAGACCAAACAATGCAGAAGAGCTGAAGGCCGCTATTGAAGCATCCTGGTCTTCCATAACTCCTCAGCAGTGCCACAAGCTGATAGCTTCCATGCCATGCCGCATTGAAGCAGTAATTGCTGCAAAAGGGGCCCAAACCAAGTACTGAGTACATATGCATGCTTATACTTTTCAGAGGTCCGATATTGTTCTATGTACAATCCTTGTTTTATTGATTGCATGGAATATTCTAATTTTCTGAGATTGTGGATTTGGGGTTTTCATGAGCTGTAAGCCATAATCATCACAGTTATGACAAATCATGGCTTGAACTATCTTGTTTTGTATGTAATGAGTCTATCTCATATGTTAGTTTCATCTTTTAAGTTGCATTACTGAAATAAATGAACTTTTGCACGATATTCTAATTTTTTGAGTTTCACCTGTATATGTGTGGATTCAAGCAGTGCAGTCATTTGCAACTGACAGATGGAAATGTTGTCAATGTGTACATTTTCTAAGTGCCATCCAAGATTTGTTGGTATAGTACCCAGTGTCCTAATATCCACTGGGACCAGCATGGCCAGTTTATGCCATAATCTTTCAATTTTGAATCTCAGATCTTGATAATTTGTGATCTTCTTCAATTTTTTGCTTTCTGCTGTCTCCTGGTAGTGCCAAATTAATTTTCCACACTTCCTCCTTTTCAACCACAGTTAAAATATTTTGTTATGAACCAAGACTCATCAGTTTGTATATTGACAATCCTGCAATATTATAACCAGCTTATTTTCAACTTTTAACATTATTATTCATATGGTTGATCACACAGCCAAATGTTTAGGGAGGATTTGGCATTTTTATCCATCTTTCAAGTCCTTCTGAAGGACTTGGGATAGGCAGATATTGTTGTTTGATTGTGTTCAAGGTATCATTGCAGGATGTAAGGTGTTCTAAGTAAATCTGCCTTTTGCAATTGACTGAAGATTTTGTCACTGCTGATGGTGTTCAAGTGGTGCTCCAGTTGTTTTGGGATTGCATCCAAGGTGTCTTATTACTATTGGTATTACCTTTGCTCTCTTTTGCCACAGTTCTGTTTCTACTTGCAGGTCTTTGTATTTTGTGATTTTCTCCCGTTCTTTCTCCTCTACTCTGCTGTCTCCAGGCACTGCCACATCCCCTATCCAGACATTCATTTTTTATCTTTCTTACCAACAGTTATTAAGTCTGGAGTGTTATGTGGCAGGTGCTTGTCTGTTTGAATTCTAACATTTTATTTTTATTAGAGAAAATAGGTGTTCAACATTTTTGTTAAGAAAAAGTCTTCTACCTCCCCCTGCTCCACTCATGCATATTCATAAGATTTAAATATTCAGGCTTCCTTTTTTTTCTGGATAGTCTTGGCAATGGCTGCTTTTCTCAATCTGTACTTCTGGCATTGCAAAACAGAAACAGAAACAAAAACGGGAGTTCTCCTGAGACAAACCAGCCTCAAAGCAGTTCCAACTGCCACAGATCACAGAGGCAGAAGCGTCACCCCATCAAGCGATCAATCAACAGAGAAGGAAGCATCTTCTCCTTTTTCCTGAATAGATGTCCAACTGGTATTATGTAGCCAGTTTCCATTTGTGAAACCCAAATCAGCACAAGAGCACTTTTAGTCTATGTGAGCAAACTTTCCATCATGCAGAGAAAGAGCTGAAATGGTTTCAGATTTTTCCCCACAGCTCTGTCTTCATTTTAGTTAAAGCCCAATCATATCATTTTGACCAATATATCCTGTTCTATATGTGAATGCCCCCTTAGCCTTTTATAATTATGTTTATCTAGACTGAATATCATGAGCTCGAAATATCTACCCTTCTGTACATTGCCAGCTTGCAAATCCCATTATTCCTCACTATGAAAGCTGATGGAAATTTAAATTTAAAGATATCGGTGGGAGGACATAGATTACTCCTCCTAATTGTCTGTCTGTCTGTCTGTCTATCATCTATCTTATTTGCGTAATATCTGTCTATCTATCTATCTATCTATCTATCTATCTATCTATCTATCTATCTATCTTTGTATCCCACCTTTATTATTTTTACAAATAACTCAAGGCAGTAAACATATCCAACACATTTTCTCCAAAACAACAACCCTGTGAGGTGAGCTGGGCTGAGAGAGAGAGGGTGACTGGCCCAAAGCCACCCAACTGGCTTTCATGACTAAGGCAGGATTTGAACTTACAATCTCCCATTTTCTAGCCTGATTCCTTAACTACTAGATCACACTGGTTCTATTATTGCTTTGCTGCAATACTGAGTGTACTAAGTTTAGTGTGTATCTTATGTGCACATTTGCATACATTCTTTCATTGTCACTCTCCCCACTCTTCTCAGTTCCCATTATCTCTAACCCATATACTTCAAGAAGTTTAATTTGTTCTTGGTAGTAATCACCATTAAATAGAAATTGTTGTCTTCTGTGTAAACACATCATTAGTGAAACTGGTTTCTGCAGTGTCCAGATCTCATTTTTATTAAAATGAAACACTTTTTAGACTCCACACTGTGTCCAAGAATGAATGGTATAATTTTAACCCATTGGGCTGGCCACAGATAATTGGACTGCCATTGGATTGGTCGATTAGAGAAATTCTCCTGTCTCTCCCATCTCATGTGCTACAATTTGCATTTTCTCCCTTCTTTGGATCTCAGTCATGGTTTCCTACCCAGGCAGTTGTAATGAGCATTATAAATCCCTAATGAATACATTTCCACATTCATTTTATAGGCTTGTTTTTATTGCCAAAGATCAGGAGGGAAGCAGGTCCAGTTAAAAAGGTGTGGGTGATATGATTGTACAGTTTTGTCTGAGGAAAGGCAGCATACTTTTTTGCTTTTCATAATGACAGCTCTAGATGGAAAGAAAAACACTTGATTTATGCAATAAATACAGGTCTTTGTCAGTTCAGCAGAGTAGAAGTGAACTCTTTGATTTAACCAATTCAGCGAGAATACAAGACACTCTTTGTACTATGATGGTAAGATAATGATACTTAGCCTTATTGCCTGATAATAGTGTTTTGGGATCATGTTCATCAGGAATGATTTAGGAGGCAATTTCTCTCTGAAGGTTTAGGAGACAAATATGGGGATCTTTTTTGAAGTAGACAACTGTGCTTCTAATTCGGCACTCTTCCTTAAAAGTTTTTGAAATATATTGCTTTTCTGAAATATCTTTTCCTGAACTTTACCAACAAGTTCATATTATCTTTTCAGAGACGATCTTACAGGTACTCTTAAGTTACTCTGTTTTGTCACTAAGTAAACTGGGTGTTTAGAAATTCACTTAAAGTATATTTGTTGCAGATATGCTCACAGTACTGTTTCTGTACTCAATTTATTTAACCACCTGTAATATACAGTTTTTGTACTTGGCTGCTCTTAACACACTTGCTTTTGGCTATGCAACTTTCCAAACATATGCCGTTTTATAGGGAACTTCCTAAAATAACTGTTGTTTTTCATAACATTTCTGCAATAAAGAATATGCATGCTGAAAACATTTTGGTCCTGCAGCCTGTGCTATGACAGAGTCCACTTAAATAAACCAAAATTAATTCCATTTATTATTATTTTGATATTATTTAAAACTCAAGTAGAATTTACAGGCACGAGCTATAACAATGATCTTTACAGAAAGTGAGACAGATGTCTATTAACCATGATTAGCCACAAAGGTGCTATGAAACCCCCATTTCATAGCCAAGGAATGTGAGTTGTGTAGGTAAGTGAGGCATTATGTGACTGAGTATGGTTGGTGGCAACCAAGGTGAACTTGATCTCTTCCTGGAGAGATCCTTGGATCTGTATCCTAAAGATGTTGAGTTCCACCTCTAATTCAACAAAGGAAGTTTAACTCCTGAGGAGATATAGTTCATAACTGTTTATAAACTTTAGGTTGTTCATGAGAAATAGGATTTTGCAAGGACCTGTTAATGACTTGCTTGGATGGAGCTCTCAAGCAGGCTATAGCTGGTTCTCAACTTATAACCAGCATTTCCATTGCAGTTGTTGAAATGAGTCACACCTGATTATAACCATGCCTGGTTATTTAGCAAATCACTGCAATTATTAATCACATGGACATGAAGCAAATCCAGCTTCCCCCGTTGACTTTGCTTGTCAAAAAATGGCAGGGAAGGTCCCAAATGGTAATCACATGGCCCCAGTGTACTGCAACCGTCATAAATGCATGTCCATTGTCAAGCACCCAAATTTTGATCTAATGGGGATGGTGCAATGTTTGGAACTACAAAGACCAATAATAAGACACTTTTTTCAATGCTTGTTGGTAACTTCGTGAAATGAACGGCCACTAAACTAATGGTTGTAAGTTGAGAACTCCCTCTACTTAATATTCCCTCCTCCACTTTCCCCTCTAACAACAACTCTGGAAGGAAGACTGTGCTGAGAAAGAGGCTGATTCAGTAAAACTGGCCTTATCACCCCTGCAGCCCAGAAACAGCGCATCAGACCCTCCACAAAGCAACACATATTAGAAGAGTCCAAATTCCATCCTCATTGTACCTCAAATTGCAGAAGACCCTCCAGGCTTGCAATACAGCCAGTTTTGTTTCCCTGTTGTGTAATATTCAGGGCAAAATGCAGACTAAATGAATCTGTATGACAAATTCTTCATGGATGATAAAAGCATAACAGAATCCCAGAGGTTCAGAACCAAGAAAAAATGTCACTAAGGAAATGAGAGTTGGCAATCGATCTCATCTGCTTCTTCTGTTTAAGATCAGGAACTTTGTGTTTATTCCCATGTTTTCCTAGGGTTTGATGTTTGGTGCTAGAAACTGATGTTGTGGATGTCGGGTGCTGCATGACAGATTTATGAGCCTTTTTCCTAACACTGCACTAAACCAGAAGGGCAAATGAAGTTAACTGTAAGGAATGCATTCTCCACTACTTCCGTAGACTACTTCAGCTTCAACCACAACAATACAAGAGCACACAACAGATACAAACTCAATGTAAACCACTCCAAACTTGATTGCAGAAAGTATGACTTCAGCAACAGAGTGATCAATGCCTGGAATGCACTACCTGACTCTGTTGTTACATCCTCAAAGTCCAATTCCTTTACCCTCAAACTATCACTATTGACCTCACCCCATTCCTAAGAAGTCTGTAAGGGGCGTGCATAAGTGCACAATCGTGCCTACTGTCCCTGTCTTATTGTCCCCATTTATTCATACCTATTTCCTGTATTCTTACTCATGTTTATACTTATACCTATTATCTTGTAAGTGATTGACAAATCAAATAAATAAATAAAATAAATAAACTGAGTCATGCAAACTGCAGAATAATACAGGTATTTAGCACAACCAAGTCAGGACCAAACTTTCCATTGTTAAGCAAGAATGTTGCTAAGTGAGTCATGCCCCATTTTATGACCTCTTTGCCATCATTGTTAAAAATGAATCCCTGCAGTCATTAAGCGACTTTTGCAGTCATTAAGCAAATTGGGCTTCTCCCATTGTCTTTTCTTGTCAGAAGCCACCTGGGAAGGTCACCAATGGTGATTACATGACTCCAGGATCCTACAACCATCAAATGCACGCCAGTTGTCAAGCACTAGAATTCTGATTACATGACCAGGGGGGATGCTACAATGGTTGTAAGTGAGAGGACCGGTTGTAAACCACCTATTTCAGCGCTGTTGTAGTCATACGGTGACTAAAGAAATGGCTATAAGTCAAGGACTACCTACAGTCCATAACCAAGCTGAGGATCCCATTCCCTGCTCTAGAATATTAGGGAGGTAATGCTGACATAGCACACATTCCATCTACTTTATGCAAAATTGAGAAGGGCCCTTATGAAGCTCAGTTCCCGTCTGCAGGAACTGCAGCCTTCAAATAAACGAGGGCTATTTTGCAACTCAGTCAAAGCATGGTGAACCCTGACTATCCTCTTCCGGGCAAGCTCCACGCAGGTGCTGCTGATTGGATTGATTTATTTACAAGACTTTCGACAATTGGTTCCTTGGCAGGATTCCTTAAACAGCTCTGTGCCCAGTTTATTCCACTTCCCCCACCCCGCCAGTCCTAAAAGATGAGGGAAGGGTGGATCAGGAACCCCACCAGGCTTTTCGTCAGCCACGCTCTGCACAGGTAATCCCTGAAGCCTCAATGCAAGACGGGAAAGCTCTTTCAGGGGAGATTTGCAAGAGAAGCTATGTGTCAACGAGACACGAAATGATTGTGCTGCTCCTAAATGCCCGTTTCTGAAAAAGCGAGCCAGCAAAAGCTTGTTCTTTGCCTTGACCCATTTTATTGAAGGAAAGGGGAGGAGGACATCTAGAGAGGTGAGAGAAGAGGCAACAATTCAGTTAGCAAAACTGCAGAAGTTTTATATACAGGAATGAAAGAAGAGGCCAGAAAACAAAAGCAAACAAACGAAGGACCTTCTGGACCTTCTGCTGTTTTTGACTGATGAACACAAATACATGCAACCATCAAACACGCATCACCCAATTACTTGCATTAGGCTATTTATATCAAATGCCAGGGTGCATCTGACTGATTCCAGCCGTTTACACCAAAGGCCTCTTCAGCCAGGGATGGTTAGGACCACTTGGGGAGAGCAGAGGATTGTGGGATTTCAGCTAATGGCTAAGTGCAGAACATGTTAATTGTTTTCCTCTTTCCTTAAATGGCTTCACAATGTCCAAGGTGGAACAATTTTCTACTCGGATAGGGTTGTTATAGATGATCTTTCTGAAACCCGAATCATTAAATTTCACCTGAAATAAAAGGCTGCTCTCTCCTCTGCTATCATCACTGCTTCCAACCACCAGCACTATTTCTTTGAGAGCATTAGCCAATGCATTAGTAGAAGTGATTGTTTGCAGAATGAGACTCCTATTTAGGGCTGTTGCCTTGGATGGCAAATGTCTTTTCTTATTTGCTTTTCTGGGTGCATGTCTTGAGAAGAGAAGCCTTCCCTAGGAACTCGGTTGTTGTGCATCACTATTCATGTGTCTGTGTCTGAGTGTGACAGATCTTTGGGGTTCAGTGTTAGACCCTACCTGTCAAGGTCACCTATAATAAATGGCTCAATGTGTACAGCCCATCTTCACACCTCTCTATCTTTCAGCCATCTCTCTATGTTTACAATTGCTAAGGACTCCCACGCAGGATGGATGCTGTGGCCTTGTACATCTTGTTTTGCACAGTGACAACAGCCGCAGCCCTAAGCAAATATTAATTCATCTCAATCAAAGGCAGGCTGTCTTTGCTGGCAGCCCAAGCTGAGTTGTTTGTGGCAGGAGGGAATTCTCCCTTACAACCGGGCTGAATCTTACCCAGCAACAGCTGCAGTCCAGCTGCTGGCAGCCTTGCTGCGCCGAGTGCTAAACCTCTCAAGGGTCAGAATTGTGTATGTGCACTGGAACAACCTCAGGCTGAGTTGGAGAGTTAACTCAGCCGATGGGTATGTGTCTCCAAGAGCACTGGGTTAGCAAGGTTTAGGGGGGTGTATAGTTTGAATTTCTTCTTAACCCTTGAGATGCAGGAGGAGGAGGAGAGGGAAAAGGGATGGAATTCATCTGGCCACCCTGAAGGGAGAGATGTTGGTGGGATGAAAAAGTAGGTACCTTTAAATTTGGAGAGGGGGAGAGAAAACCACAAACGTAAAAATGAAATTGGCAGCCTTGTGCAAGTCCCTTGGTTGTGCCCTGGTCTGCTTCTTCATATTGTATTGATGAAACAGGATATACATATTTGTATGTAAATCCTACAAACTGCAGGAAGATAACTTCTCAGCCTTCTAGGGAGTTCTGATTTTCACTCAAGTAATCCAAGCTCAGAAGCCATAAGCCAATTCCATCAGTTTAAGAATGTGGCCAGTGACCAGCAGTGCGATGTTTGGAAGATCTAAAAAGAATCAGAATTCTCAGCTTGCTTCTGTTAGTTGAGAATTGTTGTCCCTATTCACAAAGAAGACAATTTCCTTGTGTGTTTTAAGTATTCTAGTCTGTACTGTACTGTACTGTACTGTATTGTACTGTAATGTAATGTACTATAATGTATCATACCATACCATACCATACCATTCTTAGAGGATGCAAGAGTGATGACCATGATGCTATCCATTCAGTCATGTCTGACTCTTGGCGATTCTATGGGCCAGGTCTCTCAACTTCTTCTGATCTTGCACTGCTTTTTGAGTTTTTCTGTGCTCTGGCTGGTGTCAGCTTTGATGGTGTCCAGCCATTGTGTTTTTTGGCGGCCTGGTTTCCTTTTACTGCTAACTCTTCCAAACTGCTTTCTCCAGTGAGAAATAGTAGATAAGGGCCATGAAACTCATTAAGTCATACTGGTCTAAGCTGGTCACCTTAAGCATCCTCTTGAAATTATTTTAATAATTGGAATGATTATTGGAGGAGAAAAGGGGAATTTTAAGAAGAAGCTTTCAGAAGCTTTGAATTGTTTCGAACCTGATCTGTATATGTGGCGTTCAGTTAAACTAGTTCTTTTGCAATGAATGATCTGTATTTACTGATTGTTGGCATTCCTTGCAGACCTATCTTTTTCTTAGCAGAGCATAAATCACATTTAGTTACCAAATGCTGTGGATTAATATATACCAGTTGCCACAAAATATCTTGAGCCATTTGATGTCCTTCACCAGACAGTCCTGTGTTCTAAAAGTTATTAAACTCCATTCTCTATTTCAGGGAGAGGCCCCAGGTAGCTCATAGGCTGCATGTGACTCTTTGTTGCATCTTTGGACTACCATTTGTCTGAAATGGTATAGGGTTTCCTGCTTGAGCAGGGCGTTGGAATGGAGAATAACAGAATAGAATAATAGAAGGGACCTTGGGAGTCTTCTAGTCTAACCCCTAATAAATTTGAGGGGCTGCCCCAAAGAAGAGGGGCTCAACCCATTTTCCAAAGCACAAGATGGCAGGACAAGTAGCATTGGATGGAAACTAATCAAGGAGAGAAGCAACCTAGAACTAAGGAGAAATTTCCTGACAGTGAGAACAATAAAAAAGTGAAACAACTTGTCTCCAGAAGTTGTGAATGCTCCAACACTGGAATTTTTCAAGAAGATATTGGACCACCACTTGTCTCAAATGGTATAGGTCCATAACCTGTCAACTTGTAAAGCATTCCTATGCTTGTTTCGAGTTGCCATAAGCAGGAGGGGGGGAAACCCTCATGATTTAATTAGGACAATTGCCAAAACCATGACAGAAGCTATGACTCGTGTGCCAGAGGTGGCACACAGAGCCCTCTCTGTGGGCATGCAAGCCATCACCCCAGCTCAGCTCTGCCACGCATGCACGTGTGCTTCCTGCCAGCTAGCTGGTCTTCGGGTGTCTGGCGTGCATGTGGGGGATGGGTCGCATGTGGGGGCTGCAGATGTGCAGGAGGCACATGGACGGGAATGTGCATGCATTGCATTTGGGGGGTTTGTGCCCATACGTGCGCACTTTGGGCACTTGATGCTGAAAAGTTTAGCCATCACTGGTATAGGTTTTCCTGCCTCAGCAGGGGTTTGGACTAGAAGACCTTTAAGGTCCCTTCCAACTCTGTTATTCAGTTTACCACACTAGCTGATGGTCTCTCAGTGACCAGTACATCCCAGCTCTGGGAGCATTGTCCTGCTGAGGAATGACACATTTTTACTTGGAATAGTGGCAGTTGAATTCATATGCATCTTAAGATCATAAAAATAAGGAAAGTTGCTTTAAAAAGCAATTCCAAGTCCCAGAAAAGAAATGCAGTGATTTAAAACCTTCATGGAAAACTCATGGAAAAGTTATTAGCCAATCAGAGCAGGGGACAGTTGAGTTACCCAGTCTCAATAGTTTCACTGTAGCTGTTTAGCTGGCATCTGCTTTTCCCTGCTTTAAAACTCCCGAGTAAGTGGCAATGTAATAATGACTATTAAGTTATCTCTTTATTCTGTACTTGTTTTGAAGCATCCTATTTTTGAACTTCAGAATTTGTACATTAAAGCACTCACTGGAGTCTCAGATGGTAGATTTAATTGAAGCTCCATCTTCAGAGATGGAGCTTCAACATGAGTATTTATCTTAGACTGTATAATGTTGGTCAAGAGATACCCAGTGGTATGATTAAGTTATTACAATATTTGTCCCAGTTTGTTGGAGTGGAAATGATTATGCTATCTACATCACCTCTTTTCCTCTTTCTCTCATGCATTAAGACAGCATTTCTTGGCTTGTTATAATGCCGTTTCCCATGACATCTAAAAGAAACTCTAATCTTAGCAAACTTACTGAAACCAGAGTTTGATATCTTGGTTTTCAGGGAATTTTATAAAACTCCACTTTCCAATTTTGGATGCCTGTTGCTATCACTTAGGAAATCAAAGGCTGGAAAATGAGGTTCCAAGTTTCCTTCTCCTGCAAGGGAGGATTCTGTCTTTCTACCTCTTTCTCAAAATGCTTGAATGTTTTTCAAAGAATTTGAGAAAGGCGGATGCATTGGATGGACGTGTGAAGAAGGTTACTGCATATCAGTTTTCTGTAACTGATCTTCCCAGCATGACCCAGCTTCTTTCTTACAGCAACTTCCTGCTTGAGCAGGGGGTTGGACTAGAAGGCCTCCAAGATCCCTTCCAACTTGACGGAAAAGACTACTGGAGATTTCCAACTGATCTGGATTTTAAATTTGTGTGTTTGCTGGTGGTTATTCTGTTTGATAGTACAGGTATTCCTTGACTTACAACAGTTTATTTAGTGACTATTCAAAGTTAAACAGCAGTGAAAAAAGTGACTTATGACCATTTTTCACACTTACGACCATTGCAGTATCCCTAGGGTCGCATGATCAAAATGCAGGTGCTTGGCAACTGGTTCTTACTTATGACAGTTACAGTGTCCTGGGGTCATGTGATGCCCTTTTGCATTGACAAGCAAAGTCAATGGGGTAGCCAGATTCACTTAACAGCCTTGTTACTGTTAATTTGCAGATGATGCAACAGTGGTGGGACTCATCTCCGGTGGAGGGAGCATGAGTCTGCCTATCAAGATGAGGTGGACCGGTTGCTTTCGTGATGTGGAGCCCATAACTTGGTCCTCAACACCAATAAGACCAAGGAGCTTATAGTGGACTAAAGAAGGAACAGATCAGAAATCCAGCCCTTGCTTATCAATGGAGACCAAGTGGAGCAAGTGGCCAGTTTTAAGCTTCTGGTTGTTGCCATAAAAGAGGACCTGACCTGGGGTGCTCACATTGCAGCCCTGGTCAAAAGGGCCCAGCAGAGATTTATTATTTATTTATTTTATTAGACTTGTATGCCACCCTCTCTCCCTAAGGACTCAGGGCGGCTAACAATATAAAATCCATACAAATTTACAGTAAAAAAGAATTAAACTAATTACAAGCCTAAACAATTTTTTTTTAATTACATTTATATGCCGCCCTTCTCCGAAGACTCAGGGCGGCTTACAATTTTTGGAGCACAACCCAATGCGCTCAGCAATAGCCTTCATTCCATTGTATATGCCTGCTTATTACTAAGGTCAGCTAATTGCCCCCAACAATCTTGGGTCCTCAATTTACCTACCCCGAGAGGATGGAAGGCTGAGTCAACCTTGAGCCTGGTGGGATTCGAGCCTACAATAATTGTAGACAGCTGGATCTTAAGAGCAGGCATTTAACAGCCTGAGCCACCAAAGCTTAATTGACCAAAGTCAATTAAAATTTAAACCCCCTAAAAACAAACCCACCCCCCTTAGTTAGTCCAGACCGGCCTGTTCAAAGAGCCAGGTCTTAAGGTCATGGAGGAAGGAGCGGAGATTGGGCGCCAAATGAAGGCCCAAGGGAAGTTGGTTCCATAGGGTGGGCGCCCCCACAGAGAAGGCCCTACCCCTGGGCACCGCCAACACGCAGTGTCTGGTCGACGGTATCCCAAGGAGGCCCTGTCTGTGGGAGCGTACCGGGCGATCGGAACATGATGCTGGCAAGAGACGCTCCCGCAAGTACCCCAGACCCAAGCCATGTAGGGCTTTATAAGTTGTAACCAACACCTTGAATCTCACCCAGAAGGCAACCGGCAACCAATGCAGGTCACACAGGAGGGGTGTAACATGGGAGTATCGGAACACCCCCATCACAACCCGCGCAGCCGCATTTTGCACCAGCTGTAACCTCTGGGTGGTTCGCAAGGGAAGTCCCATGTAGAGGGCATTGCAGCAGTTGAGTCGGGAGGTGACGTGCATGAGTGACTGTCCATAGGGCATCTTGGCTCAGGTAAGGGCACAACTAGTGAACCAGTCACACCTGGGCAAATGCCCCCCTGGACACAGCTCCCACCTGCTCCTCCAAACTGAGCTGGGCATCAAGGAGGACACCCAGGTTGCGCACCCTCTCCATGGGGGGCAACACCTCTCCCCCCATGACCAAAGGTGGTATATCCTGAGTAATCTGAGATGCCGGTACGTACAGCCACTCAGTCTTGGCCGGGTTGAGTCGGAGCCTGTTCCTCCCCATCCAGATCCGCACCGCATCCAAACAACAGGACATCACGGAGAGGGCATCACTGATGTGGCCCGGGGTGGAGATGTAAAGCTGAGTATCATCCGCATATTGGTGATACCTCACCCCGAAACCATGGATAATCTCACCCAGTGGCTTCATATAGATGTTGAACAGGAGAGGCGAGAGGACTGACCCCTGGGGCACCCCACAAGTGAGGGGTCTCAGGCTCGACCTCTGCCCTCCTGCCAACACCGATTGCGAGCGGCCCGAGAGGTAGGAGGAGAACCACCGTAAAACGGTGCCTCCCACTCCCAAACCCCGGAGCCGCTGCAATAGGATACCATGGTCGATGGTATCAAAAGCCACCGAGAGATCTAATAGGACAGAGGAAAAACCCCTGTCCTGAGCCCTCCAGAGATCATCAATCAGCACGACCAATGCCGTCTCCATGCTGTGCCCAGGTCGGAAGCCCGATTGGTATGGATCCAGGTAATCAGCTTCCTCCAGGAACATCGGTAGCTGTTGAACCACCACACTCTCAACAACCTTCGCTAAAAAGCGAAGGTTGGAGACTGGACAATAGTTATTCAAAATGACTGGGTCCAAGGCAGGCTTCTTGAGGAGGGACCTCACCACCGCCTCCTTCAAGGTGGCAGGAAAGGAACCCTCCCCTAAAGAAGCGCTGTCAACTGCCTGGAACCAGCCATGCGTAACCTCCCTGGAGGCGTAAACCAACCAGGAAGGACATGGGTCCAATAAACACGTGGTGGAACTCAGCCTCCGCATGATCCTGTCCACTTCATCCAGAGAAACAGGATCAAACCCAACCCAGGTGGTATCGGCCAGGCTCACCGCCTCCGACCCCTGCCAATCAGAGTCCAAGCCAGCCCATATCTGAGCGACCTTATCCGTCAGATGTTGGCTAAATTCCTCCACTCTACCCTGCAAATGGTTCTCCCTCACCTCCCAATGTAGGAGGGAGCGAGTGACCCAAAACAGGGGCAGCCGGACGATCATCCGTGGACGCAATGAGGGCAGAGAAGTATGCACGCCTCGCCGCTCTCATCGCTACCAGGTAAGTCCTAATATAGGCTCTTAGTTGGGCACGGTCAGATCCAGAGCGGCTCGCCCTCCACCTGCTCTCTAGACTCCTCCTTCAACATTTCATCTCCTGAAGCTCCTCTGAAAACCAGGGAGCTAAACGGGATCTACGGCGAGGGAGGAGTCGCAAGGGGACAACCCGGTCAAGTGCCTCCGAGGCCACCTGTTGCCAGGCGGACACCAGGGCCTCAGCCGAGCTGTGTACAAGGGAAGTGGGCAAAGACCCCAGTGCCATCTGGAACCTCTCAGGGTCGATCAGGTGCCTGGGGCGGAACCAACTAGTTGGCTCCTCATCCCAGCAGCGTGGGACAGCCTGTTGGAAGACCAACCACAGGAGATAATGATCCGTCCATGACAGGGGCTGACTAATCAGTGAGCCCCCCCAGATCATCATACCACTGCCTCAAGATGAAAACAAGGTCAAGCGTGTTCCGCCCCTCATGAGTCGGGTCCTGTATCGCTTGGGTCAGGTCCATGGCCGCCATGGAAGCCATGAATTCTCGAGCCAAACCTGATGACTCCCCCACGGAAGGCAGGTTGAAATCCCTCAGAACTAAAAGCCTGGGGAATTCCACCACCACCTCCGAGAGAATGTTGAGCAGCTCGGGTAGGGCCGTGGCCATGCAGCTGGGGGACAGGTACGTAGCAACAAGCCTAACTGACCCCCTGGGCCCCATCTCAGGAGGAGAGATTGACACCCACCCATCTGTGCGACAGTGACCTCCCTTGGTAACAAGGCCTCCCTGATAACTACGGCCACCCCTCCGCCCCTACCCTGGGCTCATGGTTGGTGAAGCACCCGGAAACCTGGGGGACATAAATCACAGAGAGGGACCCCTCCCTCCGGTCCCAACCAGGTTTCAGTGATGCAAGCAAGATTATACGACCTGAGACTTCTCAGGAAACAACAACTGAAAGAAAAACTGCTGGTCACCTTCTACCGCTGCACCATAGAGAGTATCTTAACTTACTGCACCTCTGTATGGTTTGCCAATTGCACAGGGGCAGATAGGACGGCGCTCCCAAGGGTTAACATCATTGCCCTGAAGATCATTGGTTGCCCTCTCCCCTCTTTGGAAGAGCTTTATAGCTCCCTCTGCCTTAAGAAAGTTCAAAACATTCTCAAAGATCCATCTCATCCTGGGAACCCTTTTTTTAACTCTTACCATCTGGCAGATGGTACAGGATAATAAAAAGAAGGACAAATAGGCTGAAAAACAGCTTCTATCCCAGGGCAGTAGCTCTTTTGAATTCTATTGTATAGTGCAGTGTTGGTGCGGTGTTGGGGATTTTGGTCCAATGTGTGGAGGGTGAAGGATGTGTGTTCGTGTTTATTTTCATGGTCATGATGTATACTGAAGATGGTGTTTGATTTCGTTGTACGAGGTGCAATGACAATAAAGTAAACTAACTCACTATAACTAACTTAACAACTGCAGTGTTAACAACTGTGGGAAGAAAGCTCATAAAATGGGACAAAACTCATTTAACAAAAATGAGCCACAAAAATGTTGGGTTCTATTGTGGTCGTAAATCGAGGAGTACCTGTATTCGTTAAAGCTTGTTGAATTAAACTGTTGGAGGGAAAAGAACAGACAGCGAAAGAAGGCCAAGGCTTCCATTGAAAAGGGCTGAAAGCTTCCCCAATAAGGCTTCTACATATCTTACAGGCGGCCTCTTGTTTTATATATATTCTTCTGCATTGGGAAATATTTTTCAGTGAGTCAGGAGGTGGAGCGAATTCATTGCTTCTGCGAAAACCAGGAGCGTGCAAAGCGCAGCTGCCTTGAACTGGTTCAAAGGAATGATCCAATTTGTACAAGACTTGATTTTGAGGATGCAGGATGGCTCTCTGCCTGCAACTTTAGTTGAGCCCCCTCCCCTCTTTTCTGTTGTCCTAGTGCTTCTGCCCATGCATAAACATTAGACAGCAGACCGCCAAAAGCCCCTGAAGTGGCTGCTTTGATCGGACTTGGCCACATCAAGCCTTTGATATGCTTTGGGCCCCTCTGAGGTTTTGCAGAATAGCCAGAAAGAGGCTGTTTGGAAAAGCAAGCCTGCAATTGAGGCAGCCAACTTCTCCAAGGCTTTGCACAACCTTCAGGAAAACTCTGCAATACCTGCAGGACTTTTCCAAAGATGCACAAAGCTCTTCCTTAGGTAATTCATTTGCATGATCCAATAGCACTCTGAAGATTAGACCTGGCGAGGAAATATGTTGTACCTCTGATCCAACCTTCTTCCTTGAATTAGAAAACATTTTAGAACTTTTCCAATACATCATGCAGATGGCTTATGCTAAATGAAAGCTGCATTGTAGATCATGGATCCATCTACTTCAATATTCTTTTATTAGTCAGGTTGACAAGTAATAACAAGCTATTGGTATTAGCATTAACAAGAGACTTGATGTCTTCCAACAAAGATGCCTTTGCCGAATCCTAAAGATTTGCTTATTTTGATCATATCACTAATGAAGAAGTTCTCCAAAAGAGTTTCTCCTGCATGTCTTTTGCATGTCAACATTGTGACATGCAAAAGATCCCAACTTGCAGGTGATTTTCTCCAAATGGAGAGCAATTGAATTCCCAAGATGGCAGTGAGATAGACCCCTGTCTCCCACCATCACCCTGATGCCAAACCTTCAAGAGGACCCCCTTGAAATACATGGTGAAGAACATTTATGGAAGGCTTAAAGACTCTAAACCAGTAGTGGTATTCCTACGGGTTTGGCCTGCTTCGGCCGAGCCAGTAGTGGCGATGAGCAGCAGAGATCAAACCGGTTCCACCACTCTGTTGTTGGGTCCACCCGCCCACCCGGGTTCCCATACTCACCTTTATCTTCTGCTTTTGAAGCACAGCTGCTTTGTGTGGCACAGTAGAGTGCCAAGCGGCAGCTGCTGAAGCGACCGGGAGAGTGCAGGCTTGCAGGAGGTGAGTTGGAACGTCTCTGCGTCTGTGCAAAGTGCACATTTGGGGTGCGTGTGCACACAAAGTGCACCCACCAAGTCACACCCACTGAACCAGTGGTAAAACTTTTTGAATCCCACCACTGCTCTAAACATTACATGGGAAGACACTGAAATACCACCTATGACTGCATTGATGGAGATCCCTTGATGCCTGATATGCTACATAGCATAGGAGGATCTAATGCTTAAGCTAATGCTAAATCTGTCAGGTGCCACGGAAATCAGGATATTCAGGCAGTTCAAATGAGAATAAAGATTTATTGCAAGTTTAAGCTCACTATAAGAATCTGACCAACTGGCCATTAAGGGAAATGCACGGGAGATAAGAAAGGCATTCAAAGTGGGCTGGACTTAGATCTCTTGCGGGCATGCAGGGACTCATGACATGTTTGACCCCTCCCTCAGACTCAGCCTGGCCATCTCCTACAAAATCAGGCTGACAACAGCTCTCTGAGATTTTGAGCAGATATATGCACCAAGAAAAAATCCTTGTGGGTCCAATCACACTTGGCCAATAAAGAATAGTTCCCAAATATATACTGTGGTGTAACTGAAGCCATCCAGCCTCAAACCTTTCTCTGAGTGAAACATTTGTCCTTCTGTGAAGCTGTAATCATTGGCCACTAACTTTGGCACTTGAATTCCTTCCGAGTTCTTTATCTAAACGGTGTATTTTGGAACAAGTTAGCACAACACATGGTGTGGGTAAATAGCTCCTTCAATCTGTTTCAAACCAACACAGGTTGTTATTAATAAATTGTGTTCCAACACAATAAATTGCTGCCTATTTATGATTGGGATATATTAGACTTCTGCAGAAATATTAATATGTTAAAGTCTGAATTACAAGTTTTGTTGCAATAACCAAAGAGTTATAGATTACACAAAATTAATTAGAGTCTTTATCTAAACATGTTTTTAATGTATCAGCAAAGTACAAGGGGTGGAGAAACAGCTTCTTAGTTCTCCTTAAAACTATTAAGATCAGATTACAAATTCAGTGGTGCTCCTTGGAAGTATATTTATTTATTTAATATTTAAGGAATTAATTTTCCATAGGGTGACGAGTTCCTTGAGTGGAAGGAATATTATGGTCTTGTGCTATTGATTGTCAGTAAGATAATAACCCTGGATGATAATACACAGCTTGCCTCATCCAGTGACAATACTTGGTTCCCCTTTTTTTGTGGTAGGGACTAAGTTGGGTGAAGCTGTTTATTTGCAGTCCCTGCCCTCCATCTGGCTTCCTTTGATACCTTCTGCTCAGAACAAAAAGAAAAAAAAAAGAAAAAAAAGAAAGGAATGGGGAACTATATGTGTGAGGACTTCTTATATAAATATTAATGTAAAGATTTACACAGCTTTCAGTAAAGGGTGACCATATTTCATTCTAACTACATACAACATCAAGTTTTCAGTCTTCTGAGTAATGGGCATTCTAATTACTTATTGTAAAATATTAACTCTGCATCAAAAGATAAAACTAACAATATAATAGAAGCAGCACTTTTCTGGAATGACTGCTGGGACATCTTTTAGGTAGTCCTGGGGCCCAGTAATTACAGGTGGTCCTACTTTAGAGAAGGGGGCCAAGGGGGCCATGAGTAATCAGATACTCTGATCTTGTAGGAGAAGAGCAGGAAGAGTTGGGGGGAGGAGTTAAGTACGTTATCAGCTAAGAATCATTACATTGCCACAAACAATCCAAGTCCAACCCCTCCTGAATTTCGTTGGCCCATCTGATGCCAATTTAGTATTGAATTTTAGTTGACCATATTCTTGCGTATAGGATTGAATATATCTTCTGGGTTGCAACCTAACCGATGGTCCTGATTCTTGGGCCTGACAAACCGCTATGTAATCTCGTGTATGCACAAAGGACAATGCATGAAATGCATTTCAGAAATCAAGACAATGGATTCTGCAGTGAGTTTATGCAAATAGGGCTAGGCCAAGACCAGTGGTACAATCCTAATATGTGCATACTGATATATTCAGAGGTTGCATATTTGTCTCATAAAGAATAATTTGCTTTTACCGCATTCTTAAGGCTGCAAAGGAAAATGCTGTGGGAAAATGTTGGAGTATTTGATATAAATAATGTCTGTGCCTGTGGGGAAAGTGTGTGTTTACCCTTGTGGTTTTTCAAGCCCATGTTGTTCAGCTTCTTCAGGAGCTCATCTAAGACCCGTCATTTCTGCAGATTAATTGCAAAGTATCCACTGGCTACAGTGAGTCATCTTTTCTCTTCATGATGAAAATGATATCCAAATTATGTTGATTACATGCCGCTAAAGTATGCAAATGAGCTACATTTCCTACTGCTCATGATGTAGTTTCTGATGAGTCTCTCAGGGCTCTAACAAGTTCCTTACTTCTGCCTGGAGGGGGAAAAAACAATTAGGATTTTTAAATAAATAAATAAATTGGAAACAAGACTGTCATCTTTTCAAATTGTCAGGTGGGAGAGGTATCTAACCCCTCTGCTGTCCCAGGACAAAGTTCTGAGTGAAAACCATTGGAAAGTGTTTAGTGAACAAATTCCAGTGATATGACATGCTGCTGGATGTGCCAGGTATTGAAAAGAGAATATTTCAGAAAGGCTGGCTGGGTAGGAATAGTATCACATAGAGTTATATTGTTTATCTTGCATACAAGAAGGCCAGACCACAAAAAAGAGGGATTCAACCTATTCTCCAAAGCACCTGAAGACAGGACAAGAAGCGATGGATGGAAACTAATCAAGGAGAGAACCAATCTAGAACTAAGGAGAAGTTTCCTAACCATGAGAACAATTAACCAGTGGAATGATTTGCCTCCAGAAGTTGCAGGTGCTCCAACACTGGAGGCTTTAAAGATGAAGTTGGACAGCCATTTGCCTGAAATGGTATAGGGTTTCTTACTTGTGCAGTGGGTTGGATTAGAAAACCTCCAAGGTCCCTTCCAATTCTGTTCTTCTGTTTAGATCTTGATTAGATGAAGCTCCTTTTGTGGTTCCAAATTTTTCAGTTGCAATCAGAAACCATGTCCAAAAGTTAACATGAAACAGAAAAAAGTTGTGCAAATCTGGATTGTTATTCCCACTTTACTCTGTAAGGACAATAATTGTTTACTTTCTTCAAGTAAATAACTATTTCTGAGAAAGTCCTCATATATATCAAGACTACAAAGCATCCTGTACATGATAGCTTTAACCACAGAAAGGCAGTAGCAGACTATTATCTAGCTGGACATTATGATGGGGAATGTTACTTTTTGGTGAGGCAGTTTTCCCCATATCCAGTTTTCGAGTGGTGGTGGAACTAAACATGATGCTTGGCTTCCCCTTGTGGCTAGAGATAACTTATTGCAAGCATTTACACACAACTTGCTCAGTTGGTGTGACTATGATGTAGTTTGTCTCGATCTGTTTAGAAGGCACTGAGGTATGATGACTTTTCCAGCTGCTCACCCAGGCTCCTTACAGTAACAGGGCAGGGAAGATTTGAATTAGTTTAGCTTGAATTTGAACAACATTTTTAAGGGGTCTCTTTCATTAAGTCATGCCTTCAACCATCTCATCTCAAAAATGTAAGAGATATCATTGATATCATCATTGCTGCATGCTCAGGTCCTACTTTAAACATTCACAGAGAGAAGCATTTGAATTGGGAGATCAATGTCTGACTGTAATGTGTGAATGATTGCACCAATCTGGGTTGCTTCTCCCTGTCACCACCAGTATCTCTGATTATTGTTGAGGAAGGTCACTGGCTACTTTTTTCCCCTCTAATGTTTCTCAACTTCTGACTCAACTTTGGATGGGAGTTAATATGGTTCTATAAGGTTTATTCGTATGAAACACTTTATAAGTAGTTCCCTTCATTTAGTGACTCTCTGAAGTTATGATGGCACCAAAAGAAAATGACCTACAACTGGACCTTGTACTTGCAAACAATCCCAGCATACCCACAGCCACATGTTTGTGATCTGAGTGCTTGAAACCAGCACGTACTTACAACAATTGCAGCATCCTGGGGTATCACGATAGCCATTTGTGTCCTTCCCAACCAGCTTCTGACAAGGCAATGGGGAAGCCAGCAGGAAAGGTCACAAGTCACAGTCACGTGATGTCTTGCTTAATGGCCATGGTGATTTGCTTAAGCGTTGCAGCAAATAAGCTGTAAAATCAGGCACAATTACACAATGTCTCTTTTAATGACCCTACTACTTAACAACAAATTTTCTGGTCTCAATTGTGGTCGTAATTGAGGACTACCTATAATGCCAATCACAGAAGGAGGATTAGAGGGATGGAGATAAAGCAGAAAAAGGGAAAGGAAGAAGGATAGAACAGGGGATAAGAACAGCTAAGAGTCAAAAAGCTTCCAAAGAGGAAAATGCCAATATATTTCAGACAGTAAAAGGGGAAACATTCGAAACAGGCAGAACTCTTTTGGGAATAATTTGGAAAAGAGATTCTGCAGAATATTGGAAAGATAAGCCTATTTCTAGTTTGATCCTTTATTAAATCTCTGTGAGCATGAACCTGAGCAAATGGGCACCAATGCAAAAGAACATTACTCCTATTTAGGAAAAAAAAGTTTCCAAGCACACCTATAGAACTGATAGAAGAGAAACGTCAGACTAAAACAACTGAAGCATCTCAAATTCCCTAATTTCTTCTATCTGAGAAGATGTTATTTTCCTGCCTTGTTTTCAGGATGTTTGAGAAATTCTTTTGGATTTCTCTTGGAGATGCTTTTATTATATTATTATTATTATTATTATTATTATTATTATTATTATTATTATTATTATTATATGCCGCCCTATCTCCCAAAGGACTCAGGGCGGCTTACATTAATAAAAGAGAACAATACAAAAGTTAAAACAGAATTAAACAGGAAATCTCACTAAACAGATAAAAGTATAAAACTAACTGCTAAAATCCCCACTCCTCCATCAGTCCGTTTAGTTATTCTCTTGGAAATTGTTACTGTAATTGTTATTCAATCTTTTGAACACCAAACTTCTATAAAATCTCCCTGGATCTCCTGTTGGGATTTTGCTGAAGGATAGGAAGCCAGGAAGACCGTGTCAGAAAGTGGAACTTTCTGGTGTTGCTATGCAGTTTACAACTTGTCAGGATTTGATAGGGAGATCAAATCTACCAACGACAGGGTGACATCACGTACCCTGCCCTGGCATTGCAAGCCACGCCCCTGCAGTATATAAGGGGCTGCCCAACTGCCATTTACCTCACGAGGTCTACAACCCACAGCAGAGTTTTTTCTATGTGAGGTTTGTAATTATATAGAGAGGGAAAGGAGAGAAAGAGATTTACTTCTCTCCCAGAGGTTTGTAGGTTTCTTGGAGAGTTATTCTTAAATATTCCTTGAAAGAGAATGTTCAGCATAGGCGAACATTTCTCTTAAACATCTACCTCAGTTTCTGGAAGAAAAGCTGGAAGGAAGATAAAGTGTTCCTAGGCTAAAGACTATTGACTCTGTAACTGAAAGCTGGAAGGAACAAAGGAAAACTATAACTACATAGGTAGTTATAGGGATAAAGAATAACCTGAAAGAAGAAGAAGAATCTGTAAATATTCTTTATAAATATTTATTAACTGTTCTGCTTGTTACAAATAAATATCTTTGTTTTGAAATCACTTGGGCTCAGTATTCATTTGAATAACTTTAGGCATAGACAAGGTTTTACGATCCAGAACTATTACTCAGTCATAGGACTGATTAATCAAAGTTCAAACATATTCAACAGACCGTAAACTGAAAGTGGATGAAAACAGTTTAAAATATCAACTGTTTTTCCAACACAGCTCTAGAAACTGAAGAATGGTTTAGTTCTTTGGTTGTTATCCTTAGTATATTACACTGGAAAATGTTGTGTATTTGTACATTATCTGCCATTGCCCTCAGAGATTTGCAATAGTTGAACCAGAAGAAGACATTTAGCTTCTCATCCAAGAAGCTTCATTGGAACTGAAGATTCATTAGAACAGAAGATTCGATATACTGTAGAGCCTGGGATGCCTGATGAGTAGTTTAGAAATAAAAAGAAAACAAAATGGCAATTAGGAAAAGAATGAGGAAATGTGTAAATATGTTATAGAGAAGTCTAACAAGTAAGATGGAAGATATTGATTTATAGCAAGAATAACATGTAATGGTAATTGGGATAAGCAATTACATATTGAAAAATGCAAGGAAATGTAAGAGATGACTTGATGTTGATAACAATGTACAAAGTTTTTATTTTATGCTTTTAAAATTTGGAAAACTAATAAAATTTATTTTAAAAAAAGACCTGATGAAGCTTCCCAGGTAAGAAGTGAAACATCTTCTTCCTAAAGGAAAAAAACCATAGCCCAGTTGCCTTTTGAAAAAGCACCTTTGATACAACCATGACCTGGATGACTGAGAATCTCCATAGACAGAAATCATCACCTTACATAGTAATTACTGCTTGAGTTTTTTTATGAGCGGCCTTATGCAAAATGTCAGTTGCATTATAATTGCAGTAATAGTCACTGTATAAAACTCTACGTGCTTACCCATATGTGCATTTCAATGGAGATCAGTGCCTTGGTTTTCCATCCAAAATATTACCAGAATAGACTTATTTCTTATTAGGTTCATTCTGAGCTGGGATGTTAAATTTCTGAGAAACACCAGTATGGGGAGATTTACTTATCGTTGGCAAGTTGTCCATATTAAATGTGACATCAAATGCAGCAAAATTAGGGTTTTTTTCCTCCTCTCATGCAGTATTTTTCTTCTAACTGAACTGAACAATGCCGTTGCCATAGAAACAGCCTTTCTGCAAAAGGTCACTTGCAAGAAACTGTGTTTTAGGTGCAACTCTAGGAGATTATGGGGGATTAGCTATATATACAGTGTGTGGGTCTGTGTGTATGTGGGTGTGTACACACATATACACATATATATACATTCACACACACACACATACTGTACTATACATAATCTCTCTCTCCCTCCCTCTCTTTCTCTCTTTCTTTCCTTGAAATAATATAAACAATATTCAATTGAGTTGGAAGGTTCTTTCAGTAAATTAAAAACTCAATGATAAAAGCTTTATTTATGCAATAAAGTGATATCTGAAATAGTTACTCTCTGAATGTGTGTGTATGTTTAACTTGGTTTTAATTAAACCTCAGTCAGAGCTGCAACTGTAGTAAGACAAGATAATTTCCAAATTCCCAATGCAGTTTTTAAATGTTGGCTTTGTTATAAACCTCCTGATGGACTTGAATCCTCAGAACTGAGCTTATGCTGTCTTTTCCATTCCCTACAGTGTATTGGAAAGAACCACTCAGGGTGAATAATTGTGAAAAGAAGGGGAAATGTAGTCAAAAAAAAATGAACTTAAAGAAAAATTGCTCCATCAGAGCTGCCATTTTGACTAAGGCATTCACCATCGTAAACAATCCATGCTGAGGACATCTCTTGAATCTGTAGAAAATGCACACAAATGGGGATCTCAGTGATATGCAACCCTTTGCCTCAAAATCCTTGCTTGCAATTTGGGGGATTTCTCTAAAAACGGCCTCCACATTATATTAAAATAAATGGGTTTTATTCTAGCTTTATCAGCTTCTTTGAGTATGGTTGCTGGCACATCATTCAAAAGTCAACTGTTGGCCTGAAAACAGTTCTAACCATTAGTATGTGGTTCTAACCATTAGTATGAAAACAATATTTGAAGGTACTGAAAATGTTTATAAGGGCTTATATCATGGATACTCCATACAAGTTTATTTCATGTAACCTCTTTTTATGGATTGTCTGTCTATCTGCTCATCCATTCCATTCTGTTCCACTCAACTCCATTCCATTTACATTAATGAAAGATCCCAGTGAATTCAAATTAATCTGTTCACCTTGCTTGTTCCCTCCCATCTTCCACAATGACCATCACCAAGAGATATTGAGATTCTTCCCAAAGGCGACAGAGAATTTGTTAAACTTCTCCTAATCTATTTTTTAAAAGTCATTTACTACAGTTTTAGGAACAGGAAAGGATTCTCTACAGCAGTAGCAAGATTAAAGGATGGCCAGCTACAATGCTCTGTCTTACATATTGGCAAAAAAAACCAGAAAATAAAATACAAGCTGAATAGTCGAGACCTTGTTGATGATCCAAACTCTGTCAAGGACCTTGGAGTACTCATCTCTAATGATCTAAGTGCTAGAGCCCACTGTAACTACATAGCCAAAAAGGCATTAAGAGTTGTTAACCTAATCCTACGTAGCTTTTTCTCTGGTAATAACTAACTAGGGCATACAAAACATTTGCTAGACCAATACTTGAATACAGCTCAGCAGTCTGGAACCCACATTACGTATCTGATATTAATACAGTTGAGAGAGTCCAGAAATATTTCATAAGAAGAGTTCTCCACTCCTCTACTCGTTGCAGAATACCTCATGCCACCAGACTTGAAATTCTAGACCTAGAAAACCTAGAACTGCACCACCTTCAGTCTGATCTAAGTATAGTATATAAAATTATATATTGCAATGTCCTATCTATCAATGAATACTTCAGTTTCAACCGCACTGATGGATGATCTCTGGAGGGCTCGTGACAGGGGATATTCCTCTGTCCTAGTCCTATTAGACCTCTCAGAGGCTTTTGATACCATCGACCATGGTATCTTATTGTAGTGCCTCGGGGGGGGGGGTTGAGGGTGGGAGGCACCGTTTTGCGGTGGTTCTCCTCCTACCTCTATGGTCATTCGCAATCGGTGTTGGCAGGAGGGCAAAGGTCGACCCCAAGGCCCCTCGCCTATGGGGTGCCTCAGGGGTCGGTCCTCTCTCCCCTCCTGTTCAACATCTATATGAAGCCGCTGGGTGAGAACATCAGTGGTTTCCGGGTGAGGTATCCCAGCTTTTATCTCCACCCCAAACCAACTCAGTGATGCCCTCACCGTGATGTCTCGTTGCCTGGAAGCGATGTGGATCTGGAGGGGAAGGAACAGGCTCCATCTCAACCTGGCCAAGACCGAGTGGCTGTGCGTACCGGCATCTCGGATGATCCAAGATGTTCCATTGTTATGCATGGGTGGAGAGGTGTTGCCCCCCATGGATAGGGTGCGCAACTTGGGTGTCCTCCTGGATACATGGCTCAGTTTGGAGGAGCAGGTGGGAGCCATGACCAGGGGGGCATTTGCCCAGGTTCGCCTGGTGTGCCAGTTGTGCCCCTATCTGGACCGAGATGCCTTGCACATGGTCACTCATGCGCTCATTACTTCCCAAGTCGACTACTGCAATGCTCTTTATATGGGTCTGCCCTTGCTGACCACGTGGAGGCTTCAGCTGGTGCAGAATGTGGCCGCGCGGGTTGTGATGGGAGTATCCCGATACTCCCATATTACACCCTTCCTGCGCGAGCTGCATTGGTGGCCGGTTGTCCTCTGGGTGAAATTCAAGGTGCTGGTACTTACCTATAAAGCCCTACATGGCTTGGGGCCAGGGTACTTGCAGGAACGTCTCTTGCCAGCATCGACTGCCCATCGCCCTGTGCACTCCCACAGTCTGGGCCTCCTTGGGGTGCCGTCAGCCAGACAGTGTCAGCTGGTGACCCCCAGGGGTAGGACCTTCTCTGTGGGAGCGCCCACCCTGTGAAATCAGTTGCCCCTTGGAGCTGCGGTTGGCCCCTGACCTCCGCTCCTTCTGCCGTGGCCTGAAGACGTGGTTATTCGAACAAGACAGCCTGGACTGAGGGGGGGGGGGTTAGATGTTTTAATGTTAATATTTGGGGGGGGGGTTTAGACTTTGTTTAGCTTGAATTTAATAACTTTTTAATTGATTTTAATTTTTGTATTGTGGGTTTTATGATGTGAGCTGCCCTGAGTCCTTCAGGAGATAGGGCGGCATACAAGCCCAAGCAAGCAAACAAACAAACAAACAAACAAACAAATAAATAAATAAAAATACAAGAGCACACAATAGATACAAACTCAAGGTAAACCACACCAAACTTGATTGCAGAAAATACGACTTCAGCAACAGAGTGGTCAATGTCTGGAATACTCTACCTGACTCTGTGGTTTCTTCCCCAAAAACTTTAACCTTAGACTGTCTACTATTGACCTCACCCCTTTCCTAAGAGGTCTGTAGGGGGCGTGCATAAGCGCACCAAGCTGCCTACCGTCCCTGTCCTATTGTTTCTTTTTATTTTTCTTGTATGTATCCATTTCATGTATTCATAACTATGTTATACTTATACCTGTTATCTTATAATCGCTTGACAAAATAAAATAAATAAATAAAAATAAATAAATGCATGATACATATCACTGTACGTCCTGCATAATCACCTTTATTTAGCCTAAAGAGGACTAATCTTTTCCAGAATTTTGCACTTGAATATTTAACTTCCAAACCTCAGAACTGCATTATCTGTGGAAATAGATGGTGATGATACACTCATGGTTGGTAGTGAAGATTGATGGGACTTGAGTTCAGCAACATCTGGAAGATCACATGTTCCCATCTGTCCACTTTGTCTCTATATTTTAGATGCATATATAGGTAAACTCTGAATGGCTTTTTTTCAGGTCACTCCTTCCATTGATGAAGATTGATTTGAATTCTTATCCTGCCTACCAAGTTATTGATGGTCCATGGTGAAACTGTAAAGCCTTTAAGCTTGATGGACCATTCTCCACATTTTAATCTATGTCGTTGATGGGCACAGTGAACAGAATCTGAATAGACCAGAGCTGAGGAACTGCACTTACTACCTCTTGCCAATTGCAGAACAATCCATTAAAAAGTAATTTCTAGGTATGAATTTCCAATTGATTCTTAATCTATCCAATAATTATTTCAGATTAATGCATTATATGTTTAATCAATTACATTTATTGTATCAGTTGCCTCAGAAGATGCTATTTCTTGAAAAATCCATGGTAACTGCCCACTGTATATCTATTCATTTTCTTTCTGGCATAGCTGCTGATGAGATTAATAGGATAATAATAACTATGATATTGCACTTGTTTTGCATGTGTAAAACTCTAAGGAAGTACTGGGGGGAAAATCTCTTAAGACTTTATATGGCCTCTGCCAAGCAGAGCACACAAAGTTAGGTTAAATAGGCATAGTTTTAGCTGCATAAGGCAGACTTCTACAAGTAATCCTCATTGGGACAATCAACTTGGTTCCCCCAATTGGGACCATCAACTTGGTTTCCCCAATCATTAAGTGAAGGAGGCACTAAGTGAAACATCATGATTTTGCTATTATAAATTCAGATATCCTTTATTTTATAGACCTGTGAAAGTCATAAATGCAAGGACTGATCATAAAATTACTTTTTCACCCCATCATAACTGCAGATGATTGCTAAATGAGGGCTACCTATACATCCTTTTAATCAATAGAGGGATCTTTGCTGTTGTCTACAGGGCAGCCAAGATATCTTATTTTGATATTGTTGTTGCTGAAAAAAACAAAAATCCACAATATAATTCTGGAAAGGTTAAGCTGATTCACATTTTATGGAGTGATAATAGGGTTGTAATTCTCAATCGAATTCCTTCTGCTGATTCAGAAAATGAAAGTGTTACAAAATCTGGTTAGAAAGTATTGACAAAGGTTCCTTGCTCATTCCTTGTTGAAAGTTTGTGATATGTGCCTGCTTGAAGGAAATTTAGGGTCATCTTCTTTCTTTAGGATTGGTTTAACTAAAGAAGACTTAGCTGAAACATTTTATTACATTTGTTGGTATAAAAATATGCCTATTGGGTAAGAAAACTAGGTTTCAATTCTCATCTCTCTTGCAACCTGACTTCATGGTATATCTAACTTACTACTGTTCTTTGCGGTACATCCTGTCATTTTTGCAGTAAAACTATATGAACATTTTCACATAGACATAGTTATTCCGGAAACTAATCAAGGAGAGAATCAACCTAAAAATAAGGAGAGATTTCCTGACAATTAGAACAATTAATCAGTGGAACAGCTTGCCTTCTGAAGATGTGAGTGCTAGAGGTTTTTAAGGGCAGACTGGACAGCCATTTGTCTGGAATGGTATAGGGATTTCTGCTTGAGCAGGGGATTAGGCTAGAAGACTTCCAAGTCTTTTCCAACTCTTTTGTTCCATTATTCTGTTAATATATCTGCGCAGCTGAGGAGGAATAAATAAATCTGTTTTTCCCATCAGTGACTCCATGGTCAACAAGTACTGGTATAAGAAAGTGTTAAGTCTGCATGAAGAGTCAGACGCGAAGAGTTCCAGCAAAGAGTTTATTCAGTGACTACAGCTCGAATGGACCCAAGTTGGCTGGGCTACAGCTGCCTCTTATAGCCTGCAGCAGCCGTGGTTGCCAGCCAATGGGAGTGCAGGGTTTCTTCCCGCACTATTTAAACCAATACCATTTGACATTTTACAAGAACAGTTCAAATAAACCAATAACATTCAAACCTACATACATAACACCCCTCCCCACTAGGTTCAGTCCATACCAAACCCCAACCTATCTAATATATTCCTTTAAATAGGTGGGGCTCTTACGTGTACGTTGAGACCTTCGTGGTTTAGAAGTTTTAACGTTCTCACCCAGTGAGAGGGGAAATGTTTCTGCTGACATTTCCCTGTTGGGACTTCCTGTGAAAGGAGACCCTGTTAGACTGTTAGAATCTGGTCTCTCCTCCCAACCCATCTCCATTCCAATGTCAGCACCCAAGTCAGGTAGTGATGTGCAATCTTCCACTTCTAAGGATGGATCTTGGCATTGTGACAGGGTTCGGGGTGGTTCCTGTCGTAATGGCTCGCTACACATCAGGTTGATTCTTTCTTGCTGATTTTCCTCCTGTTCCTCCCCTTCCCCCCTAGAAGTGACATCAGGTGAGGGACCCAGAGAGAGACAGGGGCGATGTTCCTGAGGGAACCTGGATCTAAGTTGGTCAATGTGCCTGCTCCAGAGGAGTCCATCCTCTGTTTGTACCCTGTAAGAACGAGGGCCAGTGATGTGAGTTATTTCAGCAGGAATCCACAGAGGTTCACCTATAAGGTTCTTAGCATATACAGAATCACCCACACTGAAAGTACGAACTTTGGAAGTGGAATCTAGTGGTGCGTTGGGTGCGTAAGTGGGATGAAGGCGGTCAAGGGAAGACTAAGTTTCCTACCCATCAACAACTCTGCTGGGGATAAGTTATTTGATGGGCTAGGAGTGATGTGCTGAACACTAAGAAGTTTTTCAAGCTTCTCAATGATGTCCCCAGGACCCAGCTGCTGAAGCTTCTCTTTGGTAAAGCGTACCATGCTCAGCCCGCCATTAGTCAAGGGTGCCCAGGGGCAGTGAGGGCATGTCTGATACCCTGTTGTGCTAGAAAGGATTCAAAAATGTTAGATGTGAATTGAGGGCCATTGTCAGAGACAAGGACATCTGGTAACCCATGGGTTACAAACAGTTTTCTGAGCTGCTTGATGACAGCATCAGTTGTGGTGGATGTCATGGGAATTACCTCGAGCCATTTGGAATATGCATCTAGTATAACCAGAAAAGTGTGCCCTCTAGTAGGGCCTGCGAAATCAATGTGGATCCTAGACCACGGGCCCCTAGGACATTCCCATTCCTGTGTGGGGGCGTGAGGTGGAGCAGGCCTGACTACCTGGCAATTGGGACAAGATGCAACCCAGTTTTCAACCATTTTGTCAATACCTGGCCACCATACATAACTCCTGGCCAATCCCTTCATCCTTACAATCCCAGGATGACCCTCATGTAATCTCTCTTTGCAGTTTTGCAGGAATAACCACCCTGTTACCCCACAAAATACATCCTCTTAATACAGATAATTCAGTTTGCCTGGACTTAAAAGGTTGGGCAAGGTGAGGTAGATCTTGAAGAGGCCAACCTTTCTTAATCCAGCCTATAACAGGAGCCAACACAGTGTCTTTGGCAGTCTCTCTGGCAATCTCAGCAGCATGGACTGGAAGCTTAGCAACAGTCTCTAGGAAAAGGTGTGTGTTTCGGTTCAAAGTCCACCTTGTGGCAAGGCAGTGGGCAACGACTCAGTGCATCAGCATGTCCAATGTCCTTGCCAGGCCTGTGAATCAGTTTGTATGAATAGGCTGCAAGAAATTCAGTCCACCTCAGCATTCTTGGTGACAGGATATAGTAGGTAGGTTTGTCTCCTGCCACAATGCCCAATAAAGGTTTGTGATCTGTAACAATGGTAAATGACCTGCCATACAGATATTCATGAAATTTCTTGACAGCTGCAACAACTGCCAATGCCTCTTTGTCCAGTTGGCTATAATTTCTCTCTGCTTTGGTCAAGGTGCAAGAGTAAATGCAATAGGGGCTTCCTTCCACTGGGAAGCCTGTGGCTCAAAAACCCCCCCCCCCCACTTCAAAAGGGGATGCATCACAAGTCAGTACAACAGGCAAATTCTCAGAGAATTGTATCAATACAGCATCAGATGTGATTAGTCTCTTAATACTGTTAAATGCTGATTGTTCCTTCCTCCCCAGATCCAAACAGCTTTTTATCAAGCAGACGATGCAAAGGTTCAGCAATGGATGCCTTTTGAGGTAGAAACATGTGATAAAAGTTAATGAGTCCAAGGAAGGCTTGCAAATCTGTTTTGCATTTAGGTTTAGGGGCTTCTTTGATTGCTTTAACCTTGGCATCAGTAGGGTGGATGCCATGCTTGTCAATCATGTAGCCCAGGAACTCAACTCTGTCTGTTTTAAGTGTGCATTTGTCTTCCTTGACTTTTAACCCCGCTTTTCTGAATCTGGTAAGGACTTCTCTGAGTCTTTCTTGTAACTGAGTGTCATTTTCAGCAGAGATTAACACATCATCAAAGTAAGGCACTACCCCTGGCAGTCCTTGCAGCATTCTTTCCATAAGGCTTTGAAAAATGCCAGGTGCCACGCTTACTCCAAATTGTAACCTTTTACATTTGAAGGCACCTCTGTGAGTCACAATTGTTTGGGCCTCTGCAGTGGCATCATCAACTGTTAGTTGTTGATATGCCTGGGCCAAGTCCAATTTGGCAAAGACTGCACCCCTGCCAAGTGAATGTAGCAGATGATGCACAACTGGTACTGGGTATGCTCTGCTGCAGCGCATGGTTAAGTGTCCCCTTATAGTCTCCACAGATTCTTACTGACCCATCAGCCTTGACTGGTGTGACTATGGGTGTTTCCCATCAGGAGTGATCAGTGGGCTCTAAAACCCCTTGAGCAATTAATTTATCTAATTGTGCATCAATTTTTTCCTTTAAAGCAAATGGAGCCCTTCTGGGCTTTAAACGAATTGGGGGCACCTTGGGATCTAGGTTGAAAGTGATAGGGGTCCCCATATACTTGCCCAGTCCTTCGCTGAAGACCTCTGGAAACTCAGACTTCAAGGCCTCCTCCCATTCAGAGTTGCTCACGTGATTGATGCCAGTCATCTCGATGCCTAGTGGCTTGAACCACTCAAGTCCCAGCAAGCTTGGGTGATCCTTGTCCACGATGGTCAGAGGCAAACGTTTGGTGTGGCCTTTAAACTGCACGTTGAAATCTCTTGCTCCAACTACTGGAATCTTGTTCCCTTGGTAGTCTTTAAGAGTCAGTGCTTGCTTCTGGAAATGTTTCTTCTGAATGTTGGGAAGTAGCCTGTGAATAGTGTCCCATGACACCATAGATAAATAAGAGCCTGAGTCCACTTCCATTTGGCAAGGCCTTCCTTCAATGAACACTTTCACGTGTACTTTTCTGCTTCTCAAGGGTGAAGAATGACCAATAGTGATTGTTTGGTGAGTTTCATTCTTCCCATTTGCTTCTGGATTGCGCCCCATCTTTTCAATGAAGTTGTTGGGCTTACAATCCTTTTCAGGAAATTTCTTCCTACTAGGTGGAGTTCTGGATGATTTGCAGACTCTGGCTAGGTGACCCCTTTTCTCACAACGTAGGCAGATGGTGTCTAAGAACTTGCATTCAGTGTGGGGGTGGTCCCCCACAGCCTCTGCAATAAAATTCTTGCCTCTTTCTCCCAGGGTCTTTTCTTTTCTTCTCCATTCTGAGTCTAAAATCCCTTCCTCCACCTCACTGCAATCTGAATCAGAGTCTATTTGTTCAATGGGCTGTTGTGGATTTTTCCACATCAGAATGGCTTGAGGCCTGGCTTGAGGCCTTGTTAATCTTTTCATGGCGCTGCTGAGGACTTGGTGGCTTCCGCTGAAACAGCTTCTTCAATGGCCTCTTTAAACGTGATCTTAGGTTTCATAAACAGTTTGCTTTGTAAGACCTTATCTTTGAGGCCTAAAACAAACCGATCACGCATGGCCTCTTCTAAGTTGGTAAAGTCACAAGCACCCCCAATGTCCCTTAAACTTGCCACGAAGTCATTAACATTCTCACTTTCCCCTTGATCCCGACGGTAAAATTCGTGTCTCTTAATGAGGCACGATACTTGTGGCGTAATGGGCTCTTAAAAGTTTCTCCAAATCAGGCCATTCCATTACCTTCAGTTCCGCTAACGCCTTCGCCATCTTGAAGACGGACGCAGTGCGAGAAATACCGCCTCTTCCTCTCTCGGAATGTCGGCGAGGTCGTTTCCTTCCAGGTACATCTGGAAGCGATCCATACGATTCCCAGTCTTCTGCCACCGGATCGAACGGGCTGGGGTGTGTTCAGCGCAGCCATCTCGCTCTTCTGCTTGTCTTCGGCGTCTTCTCTTCAGGGAAATCCCACCTTCGTCGCCAGTGTTAAGTCTGCATGAAGAGTCAGACGCGAAGAGTTCCAGCAAAGAGTTTATTCAGTGACTACAGCTCGAATGGACCCAAGTTGGCTGGGCTACGGCTGCCTCTTATAGCCTGCAGCCGTGGTTGCCAGCCAGTGGGAGTGCAGGGTTTCTTCCCGCACTATTTAAACCAATACCATTTGACATTTTACAAGAACAGTTCAAATAAACCAATAACATTCAAACCTACATACATAACAGAAAGGAATTTTGGTGTTTGTCCTCCTTGATCCAGTTCTGACCTAACAAACTAACAACTAGAATTCTTGCTCAACCAGAGCATCTCTGGTTCAGTGCATGGGTATGAGCTTACTTTTCACACCTCTCCCAAATTGAGGAATAGATGGATAGCATCAAGTGAACACAGTTCATACAATTAGTATATGAAGCTCCATGTTTCTGTTCTATCAATTGAGGATACTGTGCATATGTTTATGGGTTTTTATGTGCGCATGTCTGTATGTTTGTGTCTTCTTATGCTCCCAGTTTACCTGCAGCTTTCAACACAGGCAACATTGTGAAATATTTTGGAACTTTTACTGGCTTTATATATTGACTTGTTCATTGAACTAAAAACCATTTTTTATTCCTCCAGTTAAAAATGTTCTAGTTAAGAATATGGATTTACAAACAAAAAATGGAACATTTTATACTTTGGGAATTTTGTTCAATTCCATATCACGCTATTGAATAATTTGTGTGAGTGGGTGTTTAATTATTTTTAGACACAGAGCATGTGCACTGATGAATCCCTTTCAAGTGCAGACATAAAACAATACTATAAATAGATGAAATATTTTATGAGCACTTTTCCATTAGAGCATACAAATTTACTCCTTTTCAGTTTAAGCAATACTCAATTGTAAGTTCTATATCAATCAATTATTAAAAAACAACATGAAAATTTATTGCTGCCATATACAAATTTCCCCATATATGTATTTTATACTCCATTTTCCTTAACATGCACATTTCCGAACTGAGAATATATTTGCAATATATAAAAGAAATGTGGAATTTAAGTATATGGACCAAAAGAATTCCCTAATGTTGTTCTTCATTTCCATATATATTGGTAGCTTTAATTGCTATGAGGTTTTTAATTGGTTCTTATTAATGGATGTTTTTAATCATCACCTAGAATATTTTTAATGGAAAGGCAGTGTATGGATCTTTATACTTTTTTTAAAAAATGTATTTTTCCAGCAAATATTTCCCACATAGAACCAATGGAAAGCAAAACTAGTGGCAACAGAATATTAATTTGTAAGATATCAATGTCCTTCAAATCACTATGTCCCAGCAGGATATTTGATACATTAAAATTATGAAATTCAGTTCTGTAGTTATCTTGGAAAAAATGGTGCTGAAAATCACAGACATGTAAAAATACTCAAAGGAAAAATATAATTAATCAAATGTTAATATAGGGCCCATATGCCTTTCTCTACCTCCCTTTGCTCAAGGGCAGATTTTTTAAAAATGGCCTGGGAAATCATTTGGAGCCTCTTTTGCGCAATCACTTGACTTTAAGCTAGGTTTAATTTTTTTTCCTACCCTCCATCTTCCCTCCCTCCATCCTGTTAAAAAAAGAGCCTGTTACATCAAAGCCATCTGTCAGCTGTTTGAGCAATTCTGATTTATATTGATCAAGCATTTGATAAGCTACTATTGCAATAGTAGGAGAAAAACTATATATCTTTATGGGATTGACCCATGCAATATTAGTAGAAGTTGCTCAAAGTATGATCTTGGATACCTATATGACGTTGATCTAATAGGCTTGGTTTGATTATGATGGGTTGGGAAGAGAAAAGTGTAGATAGAGCTTAGGATGACAATTCAATTTATTGAGTCATAGATTTAGATATGTTTATATATTGGCAAACTTTGTTCAATGTGGAGTCTTGAAGAAGAGGGCTGATATTTCTGAATGATAGCCAATGTTCAAACTAAGTGATTCTTATTCTTTATTGATCTATTTTGCTTTAGTTTATCCTGTTTTGATTTGTTTGACTCTTGTTTGGAATACTTTGTTATATTGATCTATCTATCTACATACCTACCTACCTACCTACCTATCTATCTATCATCCTTGCCTTAACAGTTTGTTTAGTGACCATTCAAAGTTTCAGCGGCATTGAAAAAAGTGAGTTACGACCATCATAAATATGAACCACTTGCCAAGTGTCTGAATTTGGTTCACATGACTGTGGGTATGCTGCAATGGTTGTAAGGTGAAAAACAGTCATAATGTTTTTAGAAGAGAAGAGAAGAGAAGAGAAGAGAAGAGAAGAGAAGAGAAGAGAAGAGAATAACAGAGTTGGAAGGGACCTTGGAGGTTTTCTAGTCTAACCCCCTGCCTAGGCAGGAAACCCTACACCACTTCAGACAAATTGTTATCCAATCTCTTCTTTAAAACTTCCAGCTTTGGAGCATTTACAAGTTCTGGAGGCAAGTTGTTCCACTGATTAATTGTTCTGTCACAGGAAATTTCTCCTTAGTTCTAGATTGGTTCTCTCCTTGATTAGTTTCCACCTATTGCTTCTTGTCCTACCCTCAAGTGCTTTGGAGAATAGCTTGACTCCCTCTTCTTTGTGTCAGCCCCTGAGATATTGGAACACTGCTATCATGTCATCCCTAGTCCTTCTTTTCATTAAACTAGACATACCCAGTTCCTGCAACCGTTCATCATATGTTTTAGCCTCCAGTCCCTTAATCATCTTTGTTGCTCTTCTCTGCACTCTTTCTAGAGTCTCAACATCTTTTTTACATCATGGCAACCAAAACTGTATGCAGTATTCCAAGTGTGGCCTTACCAAGGCCTTATAAAGTGGTAAGTGTTAACACTTCACATGATCTTCACATGAAGTGTTAACACTTCACATGATCTTGATTCTATCCCTCTGTTTAGGCAGCCTAGAACTGTGTTGGTTTTTTGGGCAGCTGTTGCACACTGCTGGCTCATATTTAAATGGTTGTCCACTAGGACTCCGAGATCCATCTCACAGTTACTACTACTGAGCAAGGTACCACATATACTGTACCTGAGCATTTGGTTTTTCTTGCCTAAATGTAGAACCTTACTTTTTTCACCACTGAATTTCATTTTGTTAGCACCCAACGTTCAAGTCTGTCAAGATCCTTCTGTATCTTAAGCCTATCTTCTGGACTGTTAGCTATTCCTGCCAGCTTGGTGTTGTCTGCAAATTTGATCATCTATCCCCTTGTCCAAGTCATTGATGAAGATGTTGAAGAGTACTTGGGGTACTCCACTGCATACTTCCCTCCATGTAGATGCAGTTCCATTGAGGACTACACGTTGAGTGCGGTTGGTCAGCCAGTTACGAATCCATCTGGTGGTGATGCTATTCTTGTAAGCTGCCTTTAGTTGCCATGTGTAAATAGGCAGCAATATAAATTTCCTAAATAAATAAATAAGTTCCTTTTTCAGTAGTATTGTAACTTCAAACAGTCACTAAATGAACTGTTGTAAGTAGAGAATTATCTGTTTTTTGTTTAAAATTTGGCAAATCTGTATGGCTAACTTTGCAAATGAACTGAATCCGGTCAAAGCAAAAAGTTGTTTTTTCTTTTAAGAAATGTGTAATTTCTCCTGCACCTTCTTCTACATATGATATCGTATTTTTCTACCTCCTAAATGTCTAGTATAAGTGTTCTGATCCAGGCTTCATCAAACTTAACGAAACACAAACTTATTTTAAAAGCAAAACTTATTTTAATGCAACGCTGGGAATTACTTACATTCCCAGCCAGAACTAATTATAAATAGTTCCCCCAGATAAGGGCACACAGTAGAATGCTGCCAAAAAACAGAAGTCCAATTAATTATAACATAAACCAGCCAAAGTCCCATAAAAAACCAACCAGAGTTCACAGAGCTTCAAGAAGGACTCAGAATCTAATTGCTTCCTACAAAGTGTTTGTCATTGAGGTCTGACTTTTATCCCTTATGGGAGGGGCAATCACCTCCCAGCCTTACTCTCGAGTCGCCCCTTCTGCTTCAGCTGCTCTTATCTTCTAGCAGCTCTGCACTCACACACACTGGGAACAGGCTCCCCTGGGTCCTCTGCTTCGCTGCTGCCAGATTCCGAAGGCTCCAAAGGCAGCACCCAACTCCCAGATGGTCCTGGCTCCATCCCTGCATCAGACGCAGGACCCTCGTCCAAGTCCTCTCCAGACTCCCTGCCTGGTCCCCTTTCTTCTTCACTGTCCGACTCTGCTGCCATCTGCATTGGCTGCCAGCGAACCACAAAAATAAGTAGCTACTATTTCTTTTTGATTGACGGCAGAAGAAGCACCTCTATTCAGAAAGTCCATTTGTGGATTCCATTTCTATCCCCGTCTTTGTACTTTTCTTTCCCATCTTCAGTGGGCAATCACAGAGACTATGGCTAAATATTCCTTGGCAGTTCAGTGGAAAGATATATGAATGGACAAAGAGAGAGAGACTCTCATGAATCTGTGCTGAAAATATAATTTGATTTCTTTACCATATACCCAGCTTCATAGTCCAGAAGGTATTATGATATTTCTCAAAATCAATAGTCCAGCAGCATAGTAAATAAGCTTCGACAGATTCATAGAGTTCTTGCTTTTCTGCTTTACCTCCTAAAACAGGTTTCTTATTTTTGCAATATTCTCTGATTGCGAAAAATCTGCATGAAAAAATGTACTTTGATACTGTTTAATAAAAAATTGTGCATGCTTCTAAAATGATTTGGAAGAAATGCTTTTCCACTTTGCACAATCTCTGGTATTGGTAAAAAGAAACGGCCTCTTTTCAGACTACTTAGCAAGAGTTACAGCCATATGCTAAATAAATAAACAAACAAGAGTTGGATTTACTTTAATGAATTGATTCCTTAAAGGGCCTGTAATTTTTTGTACAGGCTCAAGTAGAAACCTGAAAAAAGATGAACTGCTTTAATGGAGATGTGTTTTGCTCATGCAAATTTTGAAGCACTTCTTAATCATTTTTGATATAAGGCAGACCTGCTATTAACAGTATATTTTTAAATCTAGTGAACCCCCAAAATAAGCATGTCTGTTTCCTCTCAGTAATCCACATTGCAAAATCTAGAATTACTTTCTGTCAAGTCACCTGTTCACTTAATTTTTTTTATTTTTGTTTGATTTTGGCTCAGAATTACATCACAACTTTCAAAGGAATGTCAACAGCATGTGATAACATGTACTTCCCAAAAGCTCCAAGAATGTAATTCCTCTCTGGCATCCTAATACTGAACCTCACAATCTGCAGAAATTAGTCTGCTTGAAAAGCTAATACACTAGATATGTACACCAAAAATGTTTTCTGGGGAGAAAAAAAAGCTTGGAAAGGAAACCTCTGAAAAAGTTTCTCTTCTTTTGCCCACTACTTATACCTTTGCTGGTAGTCATTGAACAAATAGTGTAATGTTACTTTCTTGGTTGCTGAATGCTTCCTATACTGTTTTAGTACTAAGTACTGGTGTACAGTATTACATACATTACAAATATATGGAATATGGAATAAGTTGTCATCAGAAATTGTGGGTGCTCCATCACTGGAAGCTTTCAAAAAGAGACTGGGCAGCCATTTGTCTGAAATGGTATTTAGAAGACTCCTGCAAGACCCATTCCAACTCTGATGTTCTATTCTACTCTATTCTAAACTAATGATGTAAATCCATGATTGGTAACATGGTTCCTAGGTCAGCAGTGTGCAACATGTAAATAAATACATGGAGGAATGTAGACCTGGTCTTGGGAATGGGAAAGATTGCTGAGTCCTAGAAAAGGGGAAAGAAAGAAAAAAAACCTCTCAAAAATAGCCCTGTTTTCATTTTGTTTGGTATAAGATGGGGTAGAAAGAAATTCTGGCAGGCTTTTCAGATTCAGTTATACTATCTACTATAAGAAGGAGCATCCCTGACATGTATGTTTGTTGACCTCAAATGCCTAACAGTTGGTGCTCAACAATTGAAATTACCCAATCCGATGCATATGTTATTCCTGCAAGATTGAGTCTGGGTCATTCACAGGAACCAGACGTGTGGTTTCCCAAGCTTTTGGACTCATGTTGGAGCTCATGTTTAGGGAACTTCTCTCTACTGGAATATAATAATATAATAGTATAGTATAGTATAATATAAATATATAATTGCATATATTTTTCCTGTACATTAAAGAAAAAGGTAGCAAAAGAACATACAAAAATTAAGGGCCATTAAGCATAGCTGGGAATTTGATGTGATATAATAGTAGAGTGCAGTGCAGTATAATATAATATAATATAATATAATATAATATAATATAATATAATATAATATAAATATATAATTGCATATATTTTCCTGTACATTAAAGGAAAAGGTAGCAAAAGAACATAGAAAAACTACAGGGTCATTAGACATTGCTGGGAATTTTGGCAGAATTTGATATATATAGGGTACTGAGATCTATGCCCCAAATGAAGATAAAGTGATATTCTACAAACAAAATATGGAAAGGTTTTTCTTATGAAAATTGCTGTTGGTGGATTGGAATGGAATGATCTTCCCATATCAGAACCTCAGAGAAAAATATTAAAATCCCTCTAGGCAAATCACTATTTTTAAAAATTTGATGGACAATTTAGGATTGGTTGATATATGGAGGTTTTGTATGTGCGTTTGTATATGTGCAGATGTGATGAATGAATCTGGATTGTACAGAAAAGTAAACAACTAGCATGGAAAAAGTAACTTGACGCAGTTTGATCTTATATAAAGAACAAATGAGAATAGATTGCGAACCCAATGAATACAATACTGGAAGATTAAAGGTATTAAGAGAAGGGAGAAGTTGAGAAAGTTGTTTTTGGATGGAGTTGATCCTCAAAAAGAGAAAAGTTAGAAGTGTAAAGACAATATGTGAAGGGATGGATATACAGATAGTGCTCAACTTAGGAGCACAATTGAGCTCCACATATCTGTTGCTAAGTGAGACATTTGTCTCATGTTAAGACTTTGGTTAAGTGAAACACTGCAGTTATTAAGTTAGTAACCTGGTTGTTAAGTGAATCTGGCTTCCCCATTGACTTTGCTTGTCAGAAGGTCACAAGAGGGGATCATGTGATCCCAGGAAATTACAACCATCATAAATATGAGCCAGTTGCCAAGAGGCTGAATTTTGATCACGTGACTATGGGGGAATGCTGCAATAGTCATAAGTGTGAAAAATGGTAATAGGTCATTTTTTTCACTGTAACTTAGAATGGTCACTAAACCTACTGTTGTAAGTCAAGAACTACCTGTAGTAGAACAAAGAGTAAAGGTAGAAAGGTAGAAAGAAGTACAGTGAATAGTTTTGATATAAATTCATTGTAGTTCTGTCTCTGTTTCTTATCTTACGATTTTAATTTTGGTGGTGGTGAGGTTAGTGTCTTTTTTTCCCCCCTGTTCCCTATATAATGCTGTTTTCCCAAAAGGAATTGCATTATTGGTATGTATTTATGTACCACTCTGAGAGATCCTCCTGCAAATCTCATTCCAAAGAAATTCCTTTCTGGTGCAGGCAGTGATTTAAAGCTTGTTTGAGAATTTAATGTGCCTTAAAGAACTGGAATGCAGCACTGCTGCTACCGAGGGAAGAAGGCTCTTAAAAATATGCAGTCGAGAGAATTTTCCTCTTTCTTTTGCTCCCTTCTCATCTCATTTGCACATAGACCAGCAACAAGATGAAAAATGACTGTGATTGCTAACTGGGGCCAGAAACGCCTTAACTGGCAAGACCTGTTCCATAACATGAGGGAGAGGACTACAAAGCAAATGGAGAATTTCCTTTTGCATTGTTTTCTAGTTCTCTTGACAGCTGTTTTCATGGGGAACCTTGATGTAATGTTTGCTCAAGATCTCCAGGAAAAAGACAAAGCTTTCCAACAATTGCAATAAGCAAGTGTTGATTTTAAGAATTGCTCGCAAGAGATTGCGACACACTATTTTCCTTGAGAAAAATACATCCACAGGACCAGACCTCATGCTTGTATTCAAGCCTGCTTTGTCTTACCAGCTCAATGATAGAGCACAAATAGACCAGAGATGTTCCATATAGAAAATTCCTAACATTTTTCTCCGTGCCTGGAAGAATGTCTAGAGAAACGTTTCTTAATCTTGACTGTAGATAGTCCTCAACTTACAACTGTGATTAAGCCCAGAATTATGGTTGTAAGTCATTGCAATCATAAATTGAGGCATTGTGTGATCTGAATTTTGGAAAATTTTTGCAACAGTCATTAAGCAAACACTGAGGTCGTTAAACAAATCCATTTTTCCCAATGGGCATTTTATTTTATTTTTTGCCAGAACTAGAAGTAAATATTGGAAACTGCAAAAAACATTATAAAACATGGTTGCATGACTGCAGAATATTGCAAACAGCCATGAAGGTGAGCTGATTGCCAAGCACCCATAATACAATTATGTGACCATGGGCGGAGGGGCAGCACAGCAATTGTAACTTTGAAAATGGATTATAAGCAGCTCTGGTGGGGTCCATCGTAACTTAGAACAGTCATTAAGTGATTGGTCATAAGTTAAGGACTTATAAGGAGGACTCTATGAAATAACACCCAGAGATGCTGAAGGGTTTTATATGGCCTCCATTTATAAACAGATCAATTTGATTTGCTATTCTTGATCTCGTTAGCAGATTGGAAGATGGTTATCCTTGATTTTTGTCCTTTAGTCAGTTTTGCTGTTGAACAACTGAAGAAAGTAGCATGTGCAAAAAAATAGTATGTTTTAGTTTGTAATGAATAGAGATTTTGTTTTTAAGAAAAACGTCTTGTATTCCAAAATAATGGGAACTGATCTTGTGGCCTGGGGGTGGGGGTGGGGGGGAAGTACACACTAATTCAGAAATGGAAGTGACATACATGAGATAAACCAGCAGAACAAGGGTGGGATGAAAATGGGATCACTTATCCATATCTTTAGCCATGGTGGCACAGTGACTAGAATGCAGTATTGCAAGCTAACTCTGCCCACTGCCAGAAGTTCAATCCTGACTGGCTCAAGATTGATTCAGCCTTCCCTCCTTCCAAAGTCAGTAAAATGAGATTGTTGGGGGCAATATGCTGTAATCCGCTTAGAGGGGGCTTTAAAGCACTATGAAGCAGTGTATAAGTCTTGATTTAAACCCATCTGGAATGTGCAGGACATCTGAACACGAACAAGTTCTGTTAAAAGTAAAAAGACGTTGAGACTCTAGAAAGAGTGAAGAGAAGAGCAACCAAGATGATTAGGGGACTGGAGGCTAAAATACATGAAGAATGGTTGCAGGAATTGGGCATGGCTAGTCTAGTGAAGAGAAGGACCAGCAGAGACATAATAGCAGTGTCCCAATATGTGAGCGTCTGCCACAGAGAGGAAGAGGTCAAGCTATTTTCCAAAGCACCCGAAGGCCAGACAAGGAATAATGGATGGAAACTGATCAAGGAGAGATTCAACCTAAAAATAAGGAGAAATTTTCTGACGGTGAGAGCAATCAACCGATGGAACAGAAGTTGTGGGAGCTTCATCACTGGAAGCTTTCAAGAAGAGACTGGACTGCCATCTATCAGAAATGGCGTAGGGTCTCCTGCTTGGGCAGGGGGGTTGGATTAGAAGACCTACAAGGTCCCTTCCAACTCTGTTAATCTGTAATCTATTACCTCCCCTTTTATCATGGACATAATGTTCCCATTTGAATATATTTCTTCCTTTATGTGGTTTTATTTTCAGCTGTAAATAGAACTTAAAATCTCTGGCTGGACAGAAAGAGTTAACTACAGGTGCTGTACAATTTACCTTAATCTTTCCTTTTATGCAGATTTCTTTCTTCTCTCTGCCTGGATGTGTGTGTGTGTGTGTGTGATCCTCTGAACTATTTTTTTCCCTCACCCCTCCCTTTCCCCTTGCCTGAATGTGTGTCTTTGTCTCTTCGCAACTCAAGGTATTAACATGACAGCGGCAGCATTAATATTGATGTGGACTTCCCTTAGTCAAAGCTTCATTTCTGGGAGCGCCAGCAGCATATAAATAGTATTGCTGGGTAATTAGTGAGCATCAAGCTGTGCTTATGTTTATCAGGATTTTTATGTTTTGCATCTTGCAGTTCCCATGCCGGGCTGCACGTGAAAGCAAAAGAAGAAGAAGAAGAAGAAGAAGAAAAGAACACTGGGCACTACTCCTATGTAGCTGCATCAGAATAAATTGGAACCATTCAAAAGCACAAGGTGATGTTGCAGGGTTCCTATTCATCCCCATAAAACTGGTGCTTACATGCCAAATGCAGCTGCCAGGATTCTAACAGGGTATGTGGCATGGCACATTTTCTTGCCTTGAAGCTACAGGTAGTCTTTGACTTACAACCATTCATTTAGTGACCATTCAAAGTTATAACAGCATTGAAAAAAGTGACTTGTGATTATTTTTCACACAACCGTTGCCGCATCCTCATGGTCACATGGTCACAATTCAGACGCTTGGCAACTGTTCCTATTTATGATTGTTGTAGTATCCCAAAGGCCTTGTGACCTTCTGATGAGCAAAGTCAATGGGGAAGACAGACTCACTTAACAACCATGTTACTAACTTAACAACTGCAATGATTCGCTTAACAACTGTGGCAAGTCAGGTCATAAAATGGGTCAAAACTGCCTCAGTTAGCACTTGGGCTCAGTTGTGGTTATAAGTTGAGGTCTACCTGTACTCAACTTTCAGTCTGATCAAGACCAGTGGAATCATCTGCTGATGTTTTCCTACAAGTATCTCAGAATCCAGGATGGTCATATGTCCCATTTCACAAAGGATTATCAGTTCTGAATGTAGAAAGCTGTCAGTAGATTAAACAGCTTTGAAAGAATGCATTGTTTCAGAAGTGGGATGTCAGTGGATTACATGTGGCTACCCAACCTCCTTGTTCCAGTCCCTGGAGGCACATTAAGAACACATGCCTCTTTTAATAAAACAAACCAATAAGAGAGAACACCTTGCCTGGTCTTTTGGGGTAGGGAGGGGATCGATTGGACTATATAAGGATGCAAAGGCTGGGATTGTTGAAAAAGGCCTAAAAGAAAACATCAACCTTAGTGGTAGCATCCTTCCATCACTAATAATAAAGTAAGCTTAGGAATGAACTGAAGAAGCTTCTTAGATGAGAAGTGAAACTTCTTCAAGAAAAAACAAAGTCCAATTGCCTTTAGACAAAGAAAAAAAAGACAACCATCATCTTGATGACTGAGACTCTCCATAGACACTCAGAAATGCTATGCATACAATTTCATAAATTTTCAAGAAACCCAAGAATAATTCCAAAGAATAGCTGCTGGTCATGAGAAGAAAACTTTTGAGATAAAAAGCTTTGAAATAAAGAAGGTTTGGGCACAGTTATTTAAAACAAAAGTGCAACCCGCAGCCACAGCACATTTGTATTCTTCTATTGAACTGCTCTAAAGAAATAGCCTGTTTGAAGGGTTACACAATACAAGCTTGTTTTAAAAGTCACAAGAGGGAGAAAAATTGATTTGTATTGCCGATCAATATAAAGCATTTGGTTTTGAGGCTGAGAGTGTATACAAATCAGAGGTTTTCTCTGCTGAAAACTATTGTTATTTTTTTCTCTTTAACTTACATATATTTGAAATTATGCATAGTTTGCAAGTTGGCACCTATGCATTTTAATAAGCAAATACTTCTAGGGGTGACATGATAGCAGTGTTCCAATATCTAAGGGGCTGGCACAAAGAAAAGGGGCTCAACTTATTCTCCAAAGCACCTGAAGGTAAGACAAGAAACAATGGATGGAACCTAATCAAGGAAAGAAGCAACCTGGAACCAAGGAGAAACTTAAATCCATGAGCTTTGGAAAAGTTTGGTGTGGAGCATATCCAAAGCTGCTTTTGATCCACATATACAGCTATATATATCACCACCTTAGAAGAACACAAGACTCACTTTCTGTTCTGCTCTTCTTCATTCCATAATTTGAGAAGAAATTGGTCTGGAAATGGTTGGCTTCTTCTTTCTTTGCAGATAAATGGCTCTACAACTTATTCTGTGAAGTGTCAGAGATGGAGAAGCATTAAAAGTATAAACCAAGGTGCAGATATCTGCTTTCTATATAGCTCATAGGATATACAGTTGGCTTTGCTTTGTCTGAATAGAAAATCCTGCAATTTTATCCAAGAACTTCTTGGATATCCTAGGAAATGCAGCTTGATTGTGGGTAACAGGCATAGGTTACTTGAATTGGTCATTGTGTGTCTGTCTGTCTATCCTCTCTTCATTTTCATCTTATACATCAGATGAAACACTGTTCCCATTCAGTTAAAAGGGGAAAAGGCAAAAACGAGGCAATGGTCTTTCATTCCCACCACTCTTTTTTTCCTTGTAATTTTGCAGCAGTAGAAGATTCATATTTAAATGCTTGCATGAATAATTGAAAAATACTTTACATCTTTTATACATCTGAATTGTATGAGCATCCAGTAAAATGGAGAATGGAAATTTCTGCAATGCGTAAAAAAATAAGATTTTTATAAAGTAAATTTGGTTGGAATAGGATGAGATGTTGCTAGTTTTTTTAAATAAATAATTATTATTATTAATACATGTATTCTCAGCCTGAACTATGATTGCTCAAAACAACAAGATGTTGGATCTCCTTTTCTCCTTGCAAGAACTCTGCAAAATAGATTGGGCTGAGGGTTAAATGGTTCCATGTTCAGCTGGAGAAGTAGACTGAGGCATGATCCCTTCCCATTCTGGTTTAATATTATAACTGTTCTACAGGTAGTCCTCAACTTATGACCACAATTGAGCCCAAAATTTATGTTGTTAAGTGAGACATTTGTTAAGTGAGTTTTGCCCCATTTTACAACTTTTCTTGCCACATTTGTTAAGTGAATCACAGCAGTTGATGTTAGTAACCTGGTTATTAAATGAACCTGGCTTCCCCATTGATTTTGCCTGTGAGAAGGTCACAAAGGATGATCACATGAACTTGGGACACAGCAACAGTCATAAATATGAACCAGTTATCAAGCATCTGAATTTTAATCCACATGATCATGGGGATGCAGCAAAGGTCTTAACTGAAAAATAGTCATGAGTCACTTTTTTCAGTGCCATTGTAACTTTGAACAGTCACTAAACGAACTGTTGTAAGTCGGGAACTATCTGTATTATGCAGCCAAACCAACCTACAACTAAGGAGACATTTCCTGACAATGACAACAATTAATCAGTAGAACAGCTTGCCTTCAGGAATTGTGGATATTCCATCACTGGAGGTTGTTTTTTTTTTTAATTACATTTATATGCCGCCCTTCTCCGAAGACTCAGGGCTTACAATTTGGGATACAACCCAGTGTGCTCAGCAATAGCCTTCATTCCATTGTATATGCCTGCTTATTACTAAGCGGCATTTTTACAAGGTCAGCTAATTGCCCCCAACAATCTTGGGTCCTCAATTTACCTACCACGAGAGGATGGAAGGCTGAGTCAACCTTGAGCCTGGTGGGATTTGAGCCTACAGCAGTTGTAGGCAGCTGGAACTTAAGTGCAGGCAATTAACAGCCTGAGCCACCAAGGCCACCAAGCTCTTTTTAAAAAGAGCTTGGACAATCATTTGTCTGAAATGGTATAGAGTCTCCTGCTTGAGCAGGTGTTCTGACCCAAGCCTCATTCAAAGCAAACAAACACCAAACAGAGATAAAAGCAAAACCCTTTAATGCTTCCCTGTGAATTCCATTCATTCACAGTAAAATGCTATTAAAAACTAATTGTCCCAGATAAGAAGAAGCCTTGCCAAGGTTGTACAAGGCTGCCAAGAACACTAGATTAAATTGCAAGGAAATAATCAAAACCAAAAGTCTCCAAACACAAACCAGGATAGTCCGAACTTCCACAAGACTTGAAGTGCAAGAACTTTTTTGCTTCCTGCAAAGAATCCCATCTCTGAGGGCTGGCTTTTATCCCTTAAGGGAGGGGCCATCACCTTGCAGCCTTATTCCAGTCGGCTGTGCTGCTGCAGCTGCTCTTTCCTTCGAGCAGCCCTGCGCGCACGTGCACTAGGCACAGGCTCCACGGGGTCCCCTGCATCACTGCTGCCAGCCTCCACAAGCTCCAAACGCAGCACTCCACTCTCTGATAGTCCTGGCCCCAACCCTGCATCACCTGCAGGCCCCTCATCCGAGTCCTCGCTCTTCAAGACCTCAGCCATCCACACCTGCTGCCGGCGAACCACAACAGCAGGGGGTTGGACTAGAAGACCTCCAAGGCCCCTTTCAACTCTGTTATTCTGTTATGGGGAAAATGTGCACTGGTGAGACCAGCTGTTTTGCTCTTCCCACCCCTTTTTGAGGTGGGGGATCCAGCCCTCATTCTCTTGGTACTGGAAATTCCTCTGTAGTCTTCTGAGATTTTGTGTTCGTCCCTTTATTTGTCTGTGTTTATATCTAGTGACCTTTAGATCAACAGTTCTTCATTTTTTATGCGTCTTTGCTGGGAAATGAATCTTTTTATGCCAAACAATTACTATGTGTATATTTCAGATGCCCAAGGTTTTTCCCTGCTTGCAATAATGAGGTCTTCCGTAAGTCCTTCAGAATTGAATGTTCTGGGGAGATTCTTTTGCTTTTCTAGTTCCAGATGTTTCAGCAGTTCATCACCACGAGCTCTAGAACTGATTGTTACGATGACTTGCTTTAGGGTCTTTCCAGCTGAATTGTGAACCATAAGCAGTTAACATACTAATGCTTACACAAACACAACGCACACAAACACAGAAACACCCATACAAACAAAGAGTATAGTAGGGTTGGATTAAAAAATGTTTGCAGTCATGCCCTTATTTGAGAAACATGGATAAACCAGGCTAATTTTTTATATACCAGGGTTCCCTATTTTGGTGTGGGACTACGACACCCATGGTTACTGCTCAAGATGGGATTTAATGTGATAGGAATTCTGACGGCTGTAGTTCTACTGTATCTGGAAGTCCAGCATTAATAGCTTACTTCTTTACATATTTTAAAATGAAATGTTAAGTGATTTCCTCCTATTAAAATTATCCAACAGTATATTGAATATCAGGCAATTAATTCATCTATTAAATCTGCAGTATCTGTAAAAAAAGATTAGTTTGGAAGCAAGAAGCATAGTGGGGGAGTTTTCCCCTTTAGTTTCAGATGATGCAGGCATGCTTGCTAAGACAGATAGTTTAAAAAGAAGAGGAGATTAATCCATGGGCTTAAATAAATGCATCAGTAGATAACTAAATGAAACCTCAGCTTCAGTTTCAGAACACTGCCCAATATCACAAGTTGTTCAGTGCTTGTGGGCTTTCTGGTTAGAAGGTCCACAGCTCAGGCCATACAGTATGCATCACACACCAATTCTTAACATTTTTAGATAGGATTTAAAAAATGCATTTTGAATCCCTAGAAAGGCATCAATCAAGAATAGGATAGGACAGGACAGAATAGAATATTCTTTATTGGCCAAATATGTTTAGACACACAAGGAATTTGTCTCCGGTGTATAAGCTCTCACTGTACAAAGAAGCAAGAAGTGATAAATCATCATCATCATCATCAAAATACATTCATCATAATCATAAGTGATAGACATAGGGTACTAAATAAGCAATCAATATAAATCATACTAGGATACTAAATAAAACCATTAATGTAAATTGTAAGATACAAGCAACGAAGTTATATTCATAAGAAGATAAGGATATAGGTAATAGGAAAGATGAGAATAGTAATACAGCCCTACTAGGTAGTTTGACAGGACTGTGGGAATTAGTTGTTTAGCAGAGTGATGGCACAGGGGAAAAAACTGTCCTTGTGTCTGGTTGTTTTGGCATGCAATGCCCTATACTGTAGCGTCATCTTGAGGGAAGAAGTTGAAACAGTTTATGTCCAGGATGTGAAGGGTCTGCAGATATTTTCACAGCCCTCTTTCTGGCTCGTGCCATATACAGGTCTTCAATGGAAGACAACAATAACTAGAATAACTGAACCAAGTGTAACTCTCAATATAAAGCAATTGACCTTTGGGAGATACAGGTAGTCCTCAACTTACAAACACAATTGAGCCCAAAATTTCTGTTGGAACACTTGACGGCTTGATACCTGACAGCCACACAACGGGGTGAGCTCCCGTTCTGTGGCCCAGCTGCTGATCACTTAGCAGTTTGAAAGCATGCAAATGCAAGTACAGGTAGTCCTCAATTTATGACCACAATTGAGCCCAAAATATCTGTTGTTAAGTGGGATATTTGTTAAGTGAGTTTTGCCCCATTTTACAACTTTTCTTGTCCCATTTGTTAAGTGAATCACTGCAATTGATAAGTTAGCAACCTGGTTATAAAATGAACCTGGCTTCCCTGTTGACTTTGCTTGTTGTAAGGTCGCAAAAGGGGATCCCATGACCCCATGAAGCTGCAATGGTCATAAGTATGAACCAGTTGCCAATCATCTGAATTTTGATCTTGTGTCCATGGGGATGCTGCAATGGTCACAACTGTGAAAAATGGTCATAAGTCACATTTTTTCAGTACCATTGTAACTTTGAACGGTCACTAAGTGAAGTAAGTCAAGGACTATCTGTAGATAAATAGGTACCATTTTGGTGGGAAGGTAACAGGGTTCCATGCTCCTTTGGCGTATAGCCATGCTGGCCACATGACCATGGAAAATGTCTTTGGACAACACTGGCTCCCTTGGCCAAGAAACAGAGTTGAGCACCACTATGCCTTGGAGTCAAACAGGACTGGACATGGGAAGCCTTTACCTTTTACCTTAGATTGAAAAGGGGGGTCTGCAGCCCACCCAGGGACAAAAAAGCATAGCTACCAGCTTTCAGTTCAAAGTACCAGCCTGTGATATGAAACATACCACAAAACCGATGCTTTCCAGATGTTGCCAAGAATTCTCCATCTATTTTATCTCCATGAATGCTAGGAGTAGGGAATGTTTTTCCTTTCACCTCCTCATCCCTGTTTGCTAATACTCAACATGTTGACGGATTTGGGCACTACTGGAATGTCTGTAAGCTGATTGTGGTTGTTTGTTTTTCTCCAGTGCAGTAGCCAGCATGCTAAGAAATGACTTTGAAAAGTGGTGTGGAGAGTGAAACAAGACCTCTTTGGTTTCCTATTGCTACTGGGCTACCAGTTTTTAATTGATTTTAAAACCCACAATAAAAGTGCAGTATAAATATTCATTATAAATTCACCATGTAATCAGGCAGCCATAAATTAAGGCAGCCACAACTGTAATAAATCTTCAAAGGCAAGAATGAATTTTAAAAATTGCAATTGGAAAGATATGTAACTCACTTGCTGGGGGAGGCATTTACAGGGAGGGGGCAGCAAAGTAAAGTTGCTCTTCTTGGTAGAGTGAAATGTGCAAAGAGTTTTGAATTCAAAACCTGTCAAGATTAGAGGTTCAAAAGGCCTGTTCCAACCTTATAGTAAATGTTCTAAATATAAAAGGTCTGTTTTAAGGTTGGTCAGTTGAAAAATTTGCACATTTCTGCAAGGAAGTAGTTGTGTCAGATTTCCCAGCCTATGGCACTTGATGCTTAAAGCTTGCCAACCTTATAAAATTAAAGGTGAATGGACTTCAACTCCCAGTATTCTCTGCAACTCCCAGTGGAATTCTAGGAGTTGAATCCCATATGCTTGGAAATTTCCAAGGTTGGGAAACCCTGACTTAATATGTCTTCCCAGATTCCATAGTTGGCTAACTATGGGTGAAGAGAGTTGTTCTTATATTTCTTAGCTGCAAGGCAACTAACGAGCTCATGTAAATACTTTCCATTGTACAAGCATCTCTCCAGCACCCTGTAGCTTCTCTGAGTTTTTTTTCAACTATTAAATCATAAGGAGAAATTTCAGGAGAGAACTGGCAGACTACAGAGAAAGGACTGAAATGTGTGTTCCCCCCTTTTTTATTTTTTGTTTTAGTTCTGTGAGGTTTTAAGTGTCAAAATAATTTTTATTTCTTAACTCCTTCCTACATCCATAAAGTCCTGACCCAATCCATTTTTTAATGTGGCTCTCAGCCCTTTGATGCAGCCTTCTAGCCATAGACATTCTGTGTCTTTCTTCCAAGCTGGAGAAATTCTGATGCTTTGATGTCAATCATTAACATGCAAAGGAACCAGGACACTTTTCACTTGGAGTCCACTTAGCAAACCCCAAAAAGTAATAGCAAAGCTATGTAGAGAGGGGGGGGGCTAGCGATTGCGCAAAGGGAATCTTGGTAAAAATTACTATTCATTGCAAATATGTTGTTGCATACTGCTAATTAATTTTTAAACAGGCTCACTAGGGACTTCATTGCTAAAACATGACGATTTATCCTTGGGCACAATAACTGTTAATCCAAAACAAAACACAAAGAAATCTTGTGAAGATCGAGTCTCGCTCAGCAGGTGCAATCTGCTCCTTTTCTTGCACTTAAAAGTATTAATAGGGCTTTTTAATAGGTTTTTCAAGTTTGAGCTTTGAAGGCTTCCAAATTTGACCGCAAAACATCATGATTTTCTTTTCTTAAAAAATGAAAATAATAATCCTCTCAGAGCACTGGAAAAGAGTCATTTGTACATAAGTCTGTTTTTAATATGTACCCCCTGCTTGCAGGGGAAAGAAGAAATAATTTGAAAGATGATTCCATATCATCTTTCATATAGAATTCCCCCAGGATTCGTGACTCTGAGTATACTTGGACCTTCAAAAGATCATCTCAGATCCTGACATTAAGCTATTCAGCGGGAAAGAGGCAGCTACCAGTTGTGAGTTGGGAAGCACCAGATTCAGAGGAACGGAGGGTCATATCATAGTTCTGGAGCACGCCCTCGCTATCTTCAAGCTCCGACCCTTTTGTTCCCACCCGTTTCCCTGGGGGTTCGGGAGATCAGGCTCTTGAGCTCAGGTTGGTTTATTTAAATACCAGGTCCGTGGTTAACAAAGCTCCCCTCATCCATGAGCTGATCGAGGAGGAAGACACGGACCTGGCTTGCATTACGGAAACCTGGTTGGGTCCAGAGGGGGGAGTCCCTCTGTCTGAGTTGTGCCCGCCAGGTTTCCATGTGCTTCACCAACCTCGAGCCCAGGGTAGGGGCGGGGGGGGGTGGCAGTTGTGATTAGGGAGACCCTTTGCCTGCGGGAGGCCACTGTCCCTCAGATTGGCGGGTGTGAGTCCCTTCTCCTGAGATTGGGCCCTGGTGGTCAGTTGGACCTGTTGCTCATGTACCTTTCTCCCAGATGCATGACAACGGCCCTGCCCGAGCTGCTCGACGTTTTATTGGGGGTGGCGATTGAGTTCCCCAGGCTTATTGTTCTGGGGGATTTCAACTTGCCTTCTCTAGGTGGAGCATTGAGGATGGATCGGGGGTTCATGGCTTCCATGACGGCCATGGACCTGACCCAAATAATTCAGGGTTCGACTCATGGTGGGGGGCATACGCTTGACCTTGTTTTCATCTCTGGGCAGTGGTATAATGCTTTGGGTCGGGGACTACCAACTATTTTACCCCTGTCATGGACCGATCATTACCTCCTTCGGCTGGCCTTCCAGTATGCCACCCCACGTCGCTGGGAGGCGGAACCGACTAGATGGTTCCTCCCTAGGCGCCTGATGGACCCGGAAGGGTTCCAGACGGCACTTGGGTTGATTCCTGTCTCCCTTATCCACAGCCTGGCCAAGGCCCTGGTGGACGCCTGGCAAAGGGCTGCCTCAGAGGCTCTCGACCGCGTTGTCCTTTTGCAGCCTCTCACCCAGTGCAGATCCCAGTTGGCTCCGTGGTTTTCCACAGAGCTCCAGGAGATGAAGCGCCAGAGGAGGGGCCTAGAGAGCAGTTGGAGGTCTAGTGGTTTTATAGCATTGTTTATAATTGTAATTTTAATTGTTTTTAATGTAGTTTTTGTAACTTAGACTTGTCTTATTTAATATCTTTTTATTGTATATATGAGTCTTTTTATATGTTCGCTGCCCTGAGGCCCTCGGGAGAAGGGCGGCATACAAGTCTAATAAAATAATAATAATAATAATAGTCGTTCCAAATCTGACCGATCGCTGTTAAGAACCTTTACTAGGTCTTATCTTGCTGCGATGGGAGCGGCGAAGTATGCTTACTTCTCCGCTCTCATTGCGTCCGCAGATAATCGCCCGGCTGCCCTGTTTAGGGTCACTTGCTCTCTCCTTAATCAGGGGATGAGGGATGACCCTTTGGGGTGGCAGGCCGAGGAGTTTGGTCAGCATGTGATGGACAAGGGCCTTGGTGGCTCAGGCTATTAATTGCCTGCACTTAAGTTCCAGCTGCCTGTAATTATTGCAGGCTCGAATCCCACCAGGCTCAAGGTTGACTCAGCCTTCCATCCTCTCGGGGTAGGTAAATTGAGGACCCAAGATTGTTGGGGGCAATTAGCTGACTTTGTAAAAATGCCGCTTAGTAATAAGCAGGCATATACAATGGAATGAAGGCTACTGCTGAGCACACTGGGTTGTATCCCAAAAATTGTAAGCCGCCCTGAGTCTTTGGAGAAGGGCGGCATATAAATGTAATTAAATAAATAATAAATAAATAAATAAGATCACTCAGATCCGGGCCGGTCTGGACTCCAACTGGTTAGAGTCGGATGGGGGGGAAATGACGGGTCTTGTGGAGATCATCTGGGATGAGTTCGATCCTGTGACTCTGGATGAAGTGGACAGGATCATGGGGAAGCTGAGTACCACCATGTGTTTATTGGACCCGTGTCCCTCCTGGCTGGTTTATGCCTCCTGGGAGGTGACATGAGGCTGGCTCCAGGCAAGGGTTAACGCTTCTTTGAGTGAAGGATCTTTCCCCGCTGGCTTGAAGGAGGCGGTGGTGAGGCCTCTCCTCAAGAAGCCTGCTCTGGACCCGGCTATTTTAAACAACTTTCGTCCTGTCTCCAACCTTCGCTTTGTTGCGAAAGTTGTTGAGAGTGTGGTGGCCTGACAGCTCCCGTTGTTCCTGGAGGAAGCGGATTACCTAGATCCATATCAATTGGGTTTTAGGCCCGGGTACAGCACGGAGATGGCATTGGTCGCACTGGTAGATGATCTCTGGCGGGCTCGGGATAGAGGTTATTCCTCTGTCCTGGTTCTATTAGATATCTCAGCGGCTTTTGATACCATCGACCATGGTATTTTACTGCGATGCCTCGGGGGGTTGGGAGTGGGAGGCACTGTTTTCCGGTGGTTCTCCTCCTACCTTTCGGGTCGCTCACAGTTGGTGTTGGCAGGAGGATGGAGGTCAACCCCGAGGCCCCTCTCCTGTGGGGTGCCCCAGGGGTCGGTCCTCTCTCCCCTCCTGTTCAACATCTATATGAAACTACTGGGTGTGATTATCTGTGGTTTTGGGTGAGGTATCACCAGTATGCTGATGATATCCAGCTTTTTATCTCCACCCCAAACCAACTCAGTGATGCCCTCGACATGATGTCCCGATGCCTGGAAGTGGTACGGATCTGGATGGGGAGGAACAGGCTTCGACTCAAGCCGGCCAAGATCAAGTGGCTGTACGTACCAGCATCTCAGATTGCCCAGGATGTTCCATCTTTAGTTGTGGGGGGAAGAGGTGTTGCCCCCTGCAGAAAGGGTACGCAACTTGGGTGTCCTCCTGGATGCACAGCTTAGTTTGGAGGATCAGGTGGGAGCCGTGGCCAGGGGGGCATTTGCTCAGGTTCACCTGGTGCACCAGTTGCATCCCTATCTGGACCAAGATGCCTTACATATCGTTACCTCCCGTGTGGACTATTGCAATGCTCTCTACATGGGGCTGCCCTTGAAGACCACTCAGAGGCTTCAACTGGTGCAGAATGAGGCTGCATGGGTTGTGATGGGAGTATCCCGATACTCCCATATTACACCCCTCCTGCATGGGCTGCATTGGTTGCCGGTTGCCCCCCGGGTGAGATTCAAGGTGCTGGTAATCACCTATAAAGCCCTATATGGCTTAGGGGCAGGGTATTTACGGGACCATCTATTGCCATTAACATCTTCCCAGCGTCCCGTGCGCTCCCACAGAGGGGGCCTCCTCGGGGTGCCGTCGACCAGACAGTGTCGCCTGGTGACCCCCAGGGGGAAAGCCTTCTCTGTGGGTGCACCCACCTTGTGGAATCAGTTCCCCTTGGAGCTGTGGATGGCCCCTGGCCTTCGATCCTTCCGTTGCAGCCTGTAGACATGGCTTTTCCAACAGGCCGACCTGGACTGAAGGGTGGGGGGGTTATTGTTTTATTATAATATTGGCTGTTTGCTGCTTTTAATTAGAATTTGGGGATTTTGATTTAATAGTTGTTTAAAATTTTGAATTTTGTATTGTTTTTATGATTGTGAGCCGCCCTGAGTCCTTCAGGAGAGAGGGCTGCATATAAATCCAATAAGTAAATAAGTAAATAAGTAAATAAGTAAATAAATAAATGCCCTGTTTAAGCAGTGAGCTTTTCATAGTCTTTCTTGCACAAGCAGAAAGACCCAAAAGCTTATCACCATTGACTGGACCAGGAGAGAGCAGGCTTTAGGGTCAAGAAGACGCTCCAAATTGCAGCTATACTGACTGCCCAGGGAAGGCAGCCACAGATGAGGCCAAGGGCTCCTCAAAAAAGGACTTATCCAGATGTCCGGTAGTCATATAAATAGAAGGCAGGTAGTCCTTGACTTACGACCGGACACTTAGTAACTGTTCAAAGTTCCTCTTCTAAATGTAAAATACCCCAATAATTACTTTTAAACTTTGCAGGAAGGTGCTCTCATTCTGAGATGTCATAAATCTCTAATGTGAAAGGGAGACCAGATTGCAGGTTTTTTTTTTTTTATTTTATTCATATTTATATCCCACCCTTCTCCGGAGACTCAGGATGGCTTACAATTTTTGGGATACAACCCAATGTGCTCAGCAATAGCCTTCATTCCATTGTATATGCCTGCTTATTACTAAGCGGCATTTTTACAAAGTCAGCTTATTGCCCCCAACAATCTTGGGTCCTCAATTTACCTACCCCGAGAGGATGGAAGGCTGAGTCAACCTTGAGCCTGGTGGGATTCGAGCCTGCAATAATTACAGGCAGCTGGAACTAAGTGCTAGGCTATTAACAGCCTGCACCACCAAGGCCCCTAATACCATTCGAACAAAATCAGGGCTGACCTGCAACCCATAAATTAATTTCATCCCTGCCCCCAAAGACCCGAGTTGTAACTGCAAACAATTAGTCCAGAACCATGCTTGAATCTTGCTTCCATTAGATTGTTACACCATCAGCATTTATAAAACCCTTCTTGAACTATTTCCCATCATCAGAGACAATACAGGAGTCCTCAACTTATGACCACAATTGAGCCCAAAATGTCTGTTGCTAACAAGATAAGTGAATTTTGCTGCAGTTGTTAAGTTAGTGACGTGATTGTTTAGTGACTCTGGCTTCCCCATTGACTTTGCTTGTCAGAAGGTCGCTAAAGGTGATCCCGTGACCCCAGGGACACTGCAATGGTCATAAATATGAGTTGATTGCCAAGCACCTGAATTTTGATCACATAACTACAGGGATGCTGTATTATTATTTATTATTATTATTTTTTTAGACTTGTATGCCGCCCTCTCTCCCTAAGGACTCAGGGTGGCGAACAGTAAAAGAAACGCAGTACAAATTACAATAAAAACCATTAAACAAATACAAGCCTAATCAGTATTATACAAAATTTAAAATTAATTAAAACAAATACTAAAAACCAACCCGCACCCCCCGAGGTCAGTCCAGACCTGCCTGTTGGAACAGCCAGGTCTTCAGGTCCCGGCGGAAGGAGCGGAGATCGGGGGCCAAGCGGAGGTCTACGGGGAGTTGGTTACATAGGGCGGGTGCTCCCACAGAGAAGGCCCTACCCCTGGGCACCACCAGTCGACAATGCCTAACCGACAGTACCCCAAGGAGGCCCTGCCTGTGGGAGCGTACCGGGCGATTGGAATGTGATGCTGGCAGGAGGCGTTCCCAGAAGTACCCTGGACCCAAGCCATGTAGGACTTCGTAAGTTGTTACTAACACCTTGAATCTCACCCGGAAGGCAACCGGCAACCAATGCAGGTCGCGCAGGAGGGGTGTAACATGGGAGTATCAGGACACCCCCATCACAACCCGCGTAGCTGCATTCTGCACCAGCTGCAACCTCCGGGTGGTCCGCAAGGGCAGTCCCATGTAGAGAGCGTTGCAGTAGTTGATTCGGGAGGTGACGAGCACATGAGTGACTGTCCGTAGGGCATCTCGGCTTAGGTAAGGGCAGAGCTGGCGAACCAGCCGAACCTGGGCAAAGGCCCCCCTGGTCACAGCTCCCACCTGCTCCTCCAAACTGAGCTGTGAATCCAGGAGGACACCCAGGTTCCGTGCACTGTCCACGGGGGGCAACACCTCTCCCCCCATGACCAAAGATGGTATATCCTGAGTAATCCGAGATGCTGGTACGTACAGCCACTCAGTCTTGGCCAGGTTGAGTTGGAGCCTGTTCCTCCCCATCCAGATCTGCACTGCATCCAGACAACGGGACATCATGGAGAGAGCATCACTGATATGGTTTGGGGTGGAGATGTAAAGCTGGGTATCATCCGCATATTGTATGTACTGTAACGATTGTATCTGCGAAAAAGGTCATGTCACTATTTTCAGTGCTGTTGTAACTTTGAACAAACGAACTGTTGTAATTCAAGGACTACCTATGTACAGGAAATATTCTCCAAATCTAGTTCTGATTTGTTATCCAAAAGACAGAGGACATAAGTAGGGCCAGAGAAAAAAATGTTCTATTTTCCTTGAAGCATCTTTAGGTCTCCTTCCCTATTTATAGAGTTCTCTTTCTTGATTCCTCTAGGACAGCTAAGTAGAACCAAACAAGAAAGGCAGGATTTGGGGTGCCTTTAGGGATATTTTGTTTGGTCTGGATTTTTAGCTGAGTCAACTCAGTTTGCATATCTTGACAGTATATGAATTGCTTAGTTGTCAGGTACTAAACATATCTAAACCTGGTAGAGGCAAACGCTTGATGCAAAAATCTCCAAATTCCAAGTGAAAATGTACAAATTAGAGAAGGCAGTGTGGAAGGGAAAAAAGAACACCCAAAATGCTTATATTGGTGAAAGTTGCATTTCCAGTAAATTTGAACTTTTTGCTTTCTTAACTCTGAAGGCTAATTTGGAAATGGAAGAGGAACATGGGCTAAGGAATCCCTGCAGAACAAACCCAGATGGACTGACTTGTCCATCTCTCGCTTTAGCTGGGGGTCCATTCGTGTATTCCACCCCCTCCCTCCAAGCTACTCCAAAAGCCCCTTTCACCATCTCTATATCGCCACTTGCTTTGCGCCTCATTCTTATTTTATGTTTCCTGTATCTGCTCCCACAGAAAATCTATTATTAGCCTCTAGGGTGAATGTCAGTGAGTAGGATTATTTATACATGTAAATCGGAATGACTGGAGGATTGAAGTTATAATGACAATCTCCTCCAGTCTTGATGCAGGTGATTACGACCTGACAGGTCTCATTCTTTCTGCCAGAATCCACAACCTCGTAGAAGCGATTTACTGTTGGTGGGGATGTCAGGCTATAAATCTGAATGCAAGCCGTGCCCACTTCCTTCCGTCTTAGGCTCATTTGTGCTTTTCTCTGGTGGTAAATCTAATCCCATGTGCCTTGAAAAAGGGGTGGGGGTGAGGAAAGGGACTTGCAGGTAGTCCTCAATTTACGACCACAATTGGGCCCCAAATTTCTGTTGCTAAGTGAGACGGTTAAGAGTTTTGCCCCATTTTACAACCTTTCTTGCCACTTAAGTGAATCACTGCAGTTGTTAAGTAAGTAACACAGTTATTAAGTGAATCTGGCTTCCCCATTGACTTTGCTTTGCCAGAGGCTCACATGATCTTGGGACACTGCAACTGTCATAAGTATATGCCAGTTGCCAAGCATCTGAATTATGATCACGTGACCATAGGGATGCTACAATGGTTGTAAATGTTAAAAATCTCTCACGAGTGATTTTTTAAAATTGTTGTTGTAATAATGGACACTCAGTGAACGGTTGTAAGTCAAGGACTGTACTGAGTTTATGGAAGATATTGCTTAGTAGCATAGCACTCATGTCAGAAGCACCAAGGCACTTCTGGGTTAAAAAGATGAGCCAGTGATGTCACTGTTGCCTGGGAGATGCCAAGTTGGAGGCTCCTTTCATGTCCCCGGCAGGACCTGGAGTGAGGGATGGGAGCTCAGGTCTCTAACATGAGCTTGCCAACCTCCAGTCCAGCCCACTAACCATGCGAGCCATGTGGCCCCAACTGCTTAGGTATAGCACAAGAAATCAGTCTTCAGCATTTCTAGCTTTCTGCTCTGGTTTTGCTCTGATGGAAACATGAATGGGCTATGCTCATCATCTCCTTTCCCAGGTACCATTGTGATGCTCAAGTGCTGCCCATCCATAAAGTAACCCACTTAATCGAATGGGTTTTATTGACCGGATGAGCAATAAAAAAACCCTCCAACCTAAATGTGCATTTTTCATGGTATAGCTCTGGGCCTATTACAGGAATGGGCCATCTCTTCATGGTTGGGGGCCTCACTTAAAAGGTTTGGAAAGGTCACAGGAGACCCAGGAGGTATGACAATCAGGCAAAGGGATCAGACCTTTAGGTGAAATTATGACCGACTGTTCCTACTTGCTCCTGGGGGAGAAAGAAACTTGGATTTTCCAACTTTTGTTTTGTTACATTTATGTTAACTTAAGCCACTTTTAGAGTTTCCTTTACCATTTGCATGTATTTCCACCTTCAAAAGGTTCAGCTTCCAGTGGTTACAGCTTTGAGCCTACAGAAAATTACTTTGGCACAATCTTCAATGCTCAGGTTTCATCTCTTACTAATCTAAGAGGCTGTCACTCTAGCAAATGTTCCTCAAATTTCAAAATAGCTGGGAAGTGATGTAATTTAAGTTGCTTTTGTTTGGTCAGTTCAGTGTAACTTAATATTAAGTAGAACTCGGACTTAGTTTCATTATGGAAGCTAATTGCACATTGTGGTCTCACCAAAGCTACACTTTTAGTGGCAGCTCTTGCTAGCAGAATGTTCCTTGAAAGATAAAAGATTTCAGATGTTCTTTCCCTGGTTAGAAAGTGTGAGGTTTAAAAGGGGATGATGAACAGATTCTTTAGAAGCCTAGATTACTTCATAACCTCATCCCAGTAAGTTTAATGGAAGTAGCTTTCTGTTTTTGTTTGAACAGCTGGCTGGAAAAGTTTGGATGCAACCAGAGCAAATATGTTTCCAGCATTTCTAAGAATCTAAAACTACTGGTGGGTGTATCTATAACAATTCATCACAGCCATCTTGCCACAGGACAACTTGCTGCAGAATAAAAGTTATACTGATATGAAAGAAATGCTGGAATAGAGTCATTAAAGAAAGGATGCAAAAGGAGGGACAGAATGAAATCTGAATGGCAAAAATTAAAATAATTTTTATTTATTTTAAATAATTAGAATTGTTAAATTGTCCCGCAGTGAGTTGTCTCGCAGCAAGTTGGCTGTGGCAAGTTGTCCCATTTCCCTACTGGGTGGTCTTGTGGAGACAGGTAGGTGAGTGAAAGGGAACAGAACCCCTATGACGTTACTGTATCTGATATATCAGATCCCAGTGCCACCATTTTATATATTGGAGGACATCAAGAAGAGGGCAGAGTGGTGAAAAATTGCTTGGTTTCAGAAGAAGAATCTCAAATTAGCAATGGTGATTGGGCTGAATAAGGAGAGTGGTTGCGATTTCACCCCTTAGAGCTGTACTAAGGAAATGATGAGTCTATGACAACCTGCCATGGCCAACTCACCATGGCAACTCGCTGTGGGACAATTCATCACGGAACAAGAGTTACACTAATATTGAAAAAATAGTGGAATAGAGTCATTAAAGAAAGAATGCCAAAGGAGTGACAGAATGAAAGGTGAAATTTAAAATTAAAATGTTTTTTTTAATTATTTTAAATAATTAAATTGAATTGTTGAATTGTCCCACAGCGAATTGTCCCAGGGCAATTTGTCCATGTTGAATTGTCCCACCATAATGAGTTGGCCAAGGCAAATTGGCCACGGCAAGTTGGCTGTGGCAAGTTGTCCCTTTCTGACAACCTCTTTGGAGTGATGGTCACTCCAGCCAAATTCAGATCCAAGACTGAAGCTCACTCAAAAGGAGCTTGTGAACTTTAAAGAGCAGTGCATTTTCCACATGTAAAAGTAATATGACACTACCTCATTTTATTTCCAGCAGCTAACAGCTTGAGGTCTATGTTTGTGTTGTTGTCATTGTATGGAAGGGAAATAAAGTTGAACTGTGTGGCATTATCAAGGATTTCTGCACTCCAGAAACTCCACATATAAAAATGGAAATTCTAGCCAATGAAATTAAGCCACTAGCTGGAGTATATAAATTTATTACTTTTATCTCATTCTCTTGCAAGCAGCCCTGAAAGTGTCAAAAGATTGTCTATTGTTCCATCATCTATGAAGGGGGTTTTTTTTGGTTTTTCAATTGCACTTTTTTTTTAAAAAAAATGCATAGTTTCTGGAAAGATGGAGAAGAAATTAGAACAGGAGTTATAGGGGAAAAAACCTGAGGCTGGTTGAAATTAGCTGTGTATTTGTCTGCAGTACTACTAGCATTTAAATTTCTCACATTTCTTAATTTAATAAATGTAATTAAGGTTGAGATGGGGACCCAGATTATTCATTTGCCCCAGATGGAAAAATTAAATTGAATGCAAATTTCGTAATCAGATGTGGAATTCAGGAATGGTGACTGAGGTGAAGAAATGGTTGCAGCTTAATAAGAGATCAATTTTTCCTAAACAGTGCCCACATTTTAGCGGCAGGGATTATTTGAATAATTGAGTGGTATTTGATAAAATATCTGATTACAGAGGTCTTCATTAAAATCAAGCCCTTGTCATTTTCCACCAAGGAGGATTCATTTGGGTCAAAGAATAGGGGGTGGGGGGAGCAGGCTGCTTTCTCAGAACATTTGCTCTTGAATTTCACACTAGCTATGATTGGCTTCTAAAAAGTCCTCTTAAATCTGCAGGTAGCAATATATATATGTATTGCTATTTGCTTGAACCCAGAGGAGTTCCACAGCCAGTGTTAGCAAAGATGATGTAGGAGATGACCAGGCTGAGCCTGAGGGGGATCAAACACACAATCAGTCAAGAGTCCCTGCAGGCCCACAAGAGTTCTAAGTCCAGCCCACCTTGAATTCCTTTCTATTCTTAACTTCCACTAATTTCCCTTGACTGTTAGTAGGTCAGATTCTTCTAGAGAGCTTCATCTTACAATAAATTTTTATACTCATTTGAACTGCCTGAGTTTACTGATTTCCCCAGAGCTTGTCAGACTTTTCTTCAAAAAAGATTGATAGAAAATTTGGAAGCAAATATATGGTTTCCAGAGCCTAAGTGGGCATAATGGGTAGATCTGATCAAATCAGATCAATCTATCTAGTCAACTGCCCAGAGTGACTTCCTAGTGAGATGGGTGGCATATAAAATTTATCTGTCTGTCATCCAAATATCTATCATGGCTGGCTGGGGAATTCTGGGAGTTGAAGTCCACAAGTCTTAAATTTGCCATGGTTGGACACCCATGATCTAATCTTTTTTTAAAAAATTCATATTTATATGCTGCCCTTCTCTGGAGACTCAGGGCGGCTTACAATTTTTGGAGCACAACCCAATGTGCTCAGCAATAGCCTTCATTCCATTGTATATGCCTGCTTATTACTAGGGCTTTTTTGGCCCCCTCCAAGCAGCATTTTTACAAAGTCAGCTTATTGCCCCCAACAATCTTGGGTCCTCAATTTACCTATCCCGAGAGGATGGAAGGCTGAGTCAACCTTGAGCCTGGTGGGATTCGAGCCTGCACTAGTTGGGTGGGGGGCACCGTGTTACGGTGGTTCTCCTCTTACCTTTCGGACCGTTCGCAGTCGGTGTTGACGGGAGAGCAGAGGTCCTCCCCGAGGCCTCTTAGTTGTGGAGTGCCTCAGGGGTCGGTTCTCTCACCTCTCCTGTTTAATATCTACATGAAACCGCTGGGCGAGATCATCCGTGGTTTTGGGGTGAGGTATCATCAATATGCAGATGATACCCAGTTGTATATCTCCACCCCAGACCAGATCAGTGATGCTCTCTCAGTGATGTCCCGGTGCCTGGAGGTGGTGCAGGCCTGGATGGGGAGTAATAGGCTCAGACTCAACCTGGCCAAGACTGAGTGGCTGTTCTTACCGGCATCTCGGGTTTCAGTTGATGTGCCATCTTTGGTCATGGGGGAGGTGTTACCCCGTGGATAGGGCGAGAATCTGGCGTCCTCCTGGATGCACAGCTCAGTTTGGAGGAGCAGGTGGGAGCTGTGGCCAGGGGGCTTTTGCCCAGGTTCGGCTGGTTCGCCAGCTTCGCCCTTACCTGGACCAGATGCTCTTGAACGGTCACTCATGCGCTCGTCACGTCCAGGATCGACTACTGCAATGCTCTCTACATGGGGCTTCCCTTGCAGATTACCCGGAGGTTGCAGCTGGTGCAGAATGCGTGGGGTGATATCCCGATACTCCCATGTTACACCCCTCCTCGCGGCCTGCATTGGTTACCGGTTGCCTTCTGGGTTTCCTTCAAGGTGTTAGTAACAACTTACAAAGCCCTTAATGGCTTGGGTGCAGGGTACTTGCGGGATCGCCTCCTGCCTGCATCACAGTCCAATCGCCCCATGCGCTCCCATAGGAGGGGCCTTCTGGGAATACCGTCGGTCAGGCATTGTCGGCTGGCGGCTCCCAGAGCTAGGGCCTTTTCTGTGGGAGCGCCCACCAGCTTCCAGCGGATCTGCGTTTGGCCCCTGATCTCCGCTCCTTTCGTCGAGACTTGAAGACCTGGCTGTTTCAGCAGGCCGGCCTGGATTGACCTGGGGGTGGGTAGTTTTAATTTGTTTGTTTTTTGTGATTTTATTGTTTTAACTTTTGGTAATTTGGACTTGTTTTTAGTTGTGTTACTGTATATCTTTTTGTATGTTCGCCGCCCTGAGTCCTTTGGGAGTAGGGCGGCATACAAGTCTAAATAAATAATAATAACAGCCTGCACCACCAAGGCTCTAATCCTATGATAACCCTATGATAAGAATATTCCTGCCAATTCAGATTGAATAGTCATCTGAAAAGTTATATTACCTCCAGAGTCATCAACTACTTTATATCTCTCTGCAAAGTTCTGAAACAGGCTGTTAAAAAAATAATCTTCGTTTTCCCTCCATTGGTCTTTTTGTTTGTTTATTTTAGTTGAAAGCAAAGTGGCTGTTAATGAAGGAAAAGATGGAATATATCTACAATGGCAGTTTGGCTGGTAATCTGAGATGTCCTTTAGGTGGAAACATCTTTCTCCTTCTCTGTTGATATTTTTTAAGATGTATTTGGGAATAAATCCAGTTTTGAGAAACCAGGCTTTATTTTTAAAAATTTAAAAAAATAATAAAAAAAAACCAGTCAGTATTATTTGAATTCAACCCAACCAAGAAGGGGAAATTTTTTAACATCCATTTGGATAGGTTGGGTGTTATCTTAAGGTCTGTAAATTGCTTGTTTGCTATCTCCAGCTGGAGTTCCTAATTCAGAACAATTAACATGTAGTTTAAGAGTGAGATGAAGCATATGGCAGTGGTCCCAAAGAAAAGAATCTCTCTTTTTTATGACATCTCTTTAGTATCAAAGAGGGAGTCTAGGAAACAGTTTGTTTACAGCAGGAGGGAGGAGAACCAGTCCCATGTTGCTTAGGAACAGGTGCAAAATCATTTGCTTCTGCAGGGAAATTTATGAAGGTGGGTGCAAATGCACAATTTAAATTTTAGATCAGGGATGTCCAATCTTGGCAACTTTAAGACTTGCCGACTTCAACTCCCAGAACTCATAAAGGGGCCATTGTTTCCCACCCCTGTCCCAGAAGGTTCTCTCTACTTTTTATGGCACCCATCCCGGGAACTTCTTCCCTCCAGAGCTTCTTAAGAAAGTTCTGAAAGGCATGCCTCTGCCACTATGCCTAGAGGATTTGGCAACAGTGAAGAACTCCTACAGTGGCTGTGTTGAGCTGATGTAATAGATTTTACCACTGGTCAGGATGATTTTTTTCCTTAAAACTATTACTGATGTTTTTACATGTTTGTCTATTGGCATTTTAAACTTAATTTTATTGGATTGTCTATGGAGATTCTCAGTCATCCAGGTCATGGTTGTCCCAAAGGTGATTTTTCAAAAGACAAGTGGAGTTGCTTTTTTCCCCTGACGATGTTTCACTTCTCATCCAAGTATCTTCCTCAGTTCTGTTGATTTTATTGGATTGTTTTTCACCTGGAGTGAGCTATCCAGAGTTGCTTAGATAGGATAGGCTGCCATAAAAATTTAATGAATAATAAATAATAGTAATATCCAACCATGCTTATAGGCTGAAGTTGATTGGAAAGCATTATGCAATTCTTTTCAAATAAATGAAAAGAATTTACATGCAGGAAGTGTTTTTTTCTTGTATTTCTATTTATATTATTCTTCTCTGTTTCAACCTAAGAAACTCCAAATGATACAAACTAGAAACTCTCCTTTTTCTGCTTTTGTAGATCCTAAATGTATCTTTGCTGACTTGTACTTTGACATTACCATTGAAGTACACTTTGCAATAAAGCGGTGTGCAATGTTTCTACCATTAGTCTCCCTAGCTTTTGTGCTATCGCCTAGGTGACAGGCCCCCAACCTGAAGAGTCATCCTACAATTATCTAATATTGCTGTGCATTCTCTAAAAGTGCTTCTGGCCATCTAGAGGGTCTTGTCAGGTCATTTCTGCCTCCCTGGGCGTGTTTGTGCTGACACTTGTCAGCCAAAGTATTGAAACTCACGCAAGATATCCAGATTTTACTAGCAATGTCAGAGGGTTAAAGCATCCTGTCCATAAGAATAATGAAATGCTGGAACCCTCAAATGCAGGTGTAAATAAGGAGACCAGGTTTCCCATAATGAAATACTTATGACACTTAATGGAAGCTAGAGGTGAGACAAGCATGAAGAGATAAAATCCATCTTTCTTTTTAAAAAGGGAAGAAAAATAGAAGTAGCATTTAGACTTATATACCATTCACAGTGCTTCACAGCCCTCTCTAAGCAGTTTGCGGAGTCAGCATATTGCTCCCAACAATCTGGGCTCTCATTTTACTGACCTTGGAAGGATGGAAGGCTGAGTCAACGGTGAGCCGGTAAGAATCGAACTGTTGGCAGTCAGCAAAATTAGCCTTCAGTACTGCATTCTAACCATTGCACCACCATGGCTCTTGAATAAAATGGAATAAAAGAATTATTCCAGACGTGAGAAAGCCAAATACATTTAAACAGTCAGGGAAGAGATCTGAAATCATCTGTCTTTCTGTCTGTCTGTCTGTCTGTCTGTCTGTCTGTCTGTCTGTCTAGCTAGCTAATTTATTGGCCACCCATCTTACCACAGGGTAAATCATTCTTTTACTAAAAAAATATAAATTACTAAAAGTGCATTTTCTGATATATATTTTTAAAAAACCTGAATAAAATACAGTTCTCTTGAACCAGGGTGGGAAACATAAGGACAGAAGAATGGATTTAAAAGCACTTCAGCTGATCATCCAAACTTCTCTAGAAAAGGCCCAAATTTACCCTGAAGTTGCTAGTTGTTTCCAAAATACCTTAAGAGCTCCCGGTTCCACTTAGTCCCTTTGATTTTCTTGCTATAAAGGTTTCTGTAGCAATGAAGCTGTGAAAATAACAGTTCTTTCATAAAAACCAATGTTAGGATTTTTACCTCCGTTGGGGAGGAAAAGGCGTTCTGGGTCTTCAAATATTTTGCCCTTGGCTGCCATAATCCATTTCCATTTCTGGTAAAGAAAACCATCAAAGTTCAGAGAATGCTGAGATTTTTTTGTTCTGGTTTTGATAAAATGCATTATTTTAGATCCTGCCCCCCCTCCCCCCCGTTGTTGGCCATATTATAAATTGTCCATGAATTGCTTGGTATTAATGTATACTGTGTTAATAAATATCCAGTTATTTCAGTTTTGTAGCCCTGTATGGTTAACAAATCATTTTATTTAGCAAACTTTTTATAATGATGGAGTGGGCCACTGTAAATGTGTTTACAAGAAAAGGGCCATAGAAATAAAGTGATCATATAAATATTTCAGGGATGTCTCTCTCAAGACTTAAATGCAAGTTACTCAATGCAAGAAGCCTTGTGAACAAAATACGTGAATTCCTCCTCTTACTAAATACGGCTAAATTTGACATCATTTTTGTCTGTGAAACATGGCTCAATGCATCTCTACCTGACTCCATTACCACAGTAAGAGACTATCATGTTTACCGATCAGATCGTGAAATCTGTAGAGAAGGTGGTGTTGCTATCTTCTATAAAAAGTCCCTACATCTAAAAAACATCCAAGTCACCCAGAAGCTTGCTCTTCCTGAGACCATCATCTGTGAACTGTCCTTAAATATCACATTTCGATTCTTACTATGTTACAGAGCCCCTGATTATGACATAGAACATGTAAACAAGCTAAATTCACTACTAACATGGGCATCATCCTGCCCACATGCTTTTATCTTTCTTGGTGACTTCAATCTACCTCATATTAACTGGACCCTAAACGAATGTAATACTGAACTCATACACGCAACCTTCTACAATGCTGTAACAAATCTAGGACTGGAACAACTAGTAACCAACAATACTAGACTTAACAACTGCCTCGATCTCATCTTCTGCAATAGTTTGAACTCAATTTACGGAATACAAATTAAAGAACCCTTTTCCAACAGCAACCACAATATGATTGACTTTTGTCTCAACATACATCCGCACAAAAATCATCACAACAATGTGATCCCCAATTATAACTTCAAAAAAAAGGCAACTATGATCTTATAGACAACAATCTCTCATCCCTTGATTGGCAATCTCTATTCACTGGATGCAATACTGTTGAAGACCATTATAACATATTTTTACTTGAAATCCCAAAAGTCATCAAACTATACGTACCAATAACAACTCCCAAAACCAGAAAAAACAGATTACCCATAACAATAAGGAAACTTCAGTCCAAAAAAGGATCACTTTGGCGGAAAAACAAATCTGGTCACGCTGCCAACTTCAAAAGCCGATACAAAAATTTATGCCACCAGATAAAGACTGAATGCACCAATTATCACATTAAACAAGAGGAAAACCTTCTATGCACCAATTCTACCCGTGCTTTCTACAATTTTGTAAACAACAAACTAAAAGACTCAAGATCCATCCCACCCCTGAAAGGACCTAATGGTACAGACAGCAACAACGACACCATTAAAGCCAACCTCTTTAACACTTTCTTTGGCTCAGTATTTGTAAACAGCAATGGTTCATGCCCAGTATTTCCTAGTTTAACCATGGACAACTACAATGATCTAATACGTATCGATTTTACAGAAGACAATGTTGAAAAAGCACTACGCAATCTAAAACCATCTCTATCTACAGGACTGGATGGAATATGTGCCTACTTCTTAAAAATGCTATCCACTGCCATAGCCGAACCTCTAACCATAATCTTTGAAAAATCTTTCAGGACCAGCTCCTTGATAAACCTATGATCACAAGCCACAGTTATTCCGATCTTCAAAAAGGGAGACCCCAGTCTAGTTGAAAATTACATACCAATCTCTTTATGCTGCATCACCTGTAAAGTCAATTATTAATCATTAATTGGAATCAATTATTAATCAATCCATTATCCTCCACTTAGAGACAAACAACCTACTCTCTAACAAACAATATGGTTTCAGAAAAAAACTATCCTGTAATCTGCAACTCTTACACCGCAAAAACATATGGACTACACAGCTCGATCAGGGCAAAGCAATAGACGCAATCTACATAGATACTGTAAAGCCTTCGATTCAGTGGTACACGACAAACTACTACTAAAACCTTATGGTATCTCTGGACAACTGAATAACTGGATAGAAGCATTCCTGTCGAATAGACAACAAATGGTCAAAATTGGGAGCGTCCTATCAAATTCTGTACCTGTCAACAGTGGTGTCCCCCAAGGCAGCATTCTAGGACCAACTCTCTTCATACTCTACATAAATGACCTCTGTGATCATATTAAGAGCAACTGCGTTCTCTTCGTTGATGATGTAAAACTATTCAACAACACAGACAATACTGCTACCCTTCAAAAAGACCTTGACTATGTATCAGAATGGTCAAAAAAATGGCAACTTCAAATCTCAATAAATAAATGCTCTGTCTTACATATTGGCAAAAAGAAAATCAGAAAATAAAATACAAGCTGAATAATCAAGACCTTGTTGATGATCCAAACTCCATCAAGGAATAATCATCTCTAATGATCTAAGTGCTAGAGCCCACTACATAGCCAAAAAGGTAACTACATAGCCAAAAAGGCATTAAGAGTTGTTAACCTATCTCCCAGCTGTGTGGCAATGGCCCTGCCTGAACTGCTTGACTTCCTCTCAGGAGTGGCGGTGGAGTTTCCCAAGCTTTTGGTATTGGGGGACTTTAACCTGCCCTCCCTGGGGGAAGGATCGGGCTTAGGACGGGAGTTCATGGCGTCCATGGTGGCCATGGACCTGACCCAGATAATTCAAGGCCTGACTCATAAGGGGGGGCACACACTGGACCTGGTTTTTATCTCGGGACAGTGATATAATGATCTGGGGAGGGGCTCTCCAACTATTCGTCCCCTGCCATGGACAGATCATTATCTCCTTCGGCTGGTCTTCCATTATGCCACCCGCCGCTGCTGGGAGGCAGAACCCATGAGATGGTTCTGCCCCAGGCACCTGATGGACCCTGAGCGGTTCCAGACGGCACTTGGGCCATTTCCTACCTCCCTGGTCCACAACTTGGCTGAGGCCCTGGCGGATGCCTGGCAATGGGCTGCCTCCGGGGCACTCGACTGGGTTGTCCCCTTGCGTCCCCTAACCCAACGCAGATCCCAGTTAGCTCCCTGGTTTCCCATGGAGCTCCGGGAGATGAAGCATCAGAGGAGGGGCCTAGAGAGCTGTTGGAGGTCCACCCGGTCCAAATCCGACTGATCCCAGGTGAGGGCCTCTTCTAGGACTTACCTGGCTGCGATGAAAGCAGCGAAGAAGGCTTACTTCTCCGCTCTCATCGCATCCGCAGATAATCTCCCGGCCGCCCTGTTTAGGGTCGTGCGCTCCCTCTTGGATCAGGGGGTGAGGGAGGACCCTCTGCAGGGGTGGGCCGAGGAGTTTGGTCAGCATCTGCTGGATAAGATCGCTTGGATCCAGGCCGGTTTGGACACCAACTGGCTAGAGTCGGATGTGGAGGCGACGACGAGTCTTGTCGAGGTTATCTGGGATGAGTTTGATCCTGTGACCTTAGATTCAGTGGACAGGATTATGCGGAGGCTGAGTGCCACCACCTGTTTATTGGACCCATGCCCCTCCTGGCTGGTTTATGCCACCTGGGAGCGTACACGTGGCTGGCTCCAGGCAGTTACCAACGCATCATTGCAGGAGGGGTCCTTTCCCACTGCCTTGAAAGAGGTGGTGGTGAGGCCCCTCCTCAAGAAGACTGCCCTGGACCCAGCCAATTTGAACAACTTTCATCCCATCTCCAACCTTCACTTTGTTGCGAAGGTTGTTGAGAGTGTGGTGGCCCAGCAGCTTCCAGCTTTCCTGGAGGAAGCTGATTACCTAGATCCGTATCAATCAGGCTTCAGGTCCGGTTACAACACGGAGACGGCATTGGTCGCACTGATGGATGATCTCTGGAGGGCTCGGGATAGAGGATGTTCCTCTATCCTGGTCCTATTAGACCTCTCAGCGGCTTTTGATACCATCAACCATGGTATCCTACTGCGGCACCTTTGGGAGTTATTTATTTATTTATTTATTTATTTATTTATTTATTTAGACTTGTATGCCGCCCTTCTCCCTAAGGACTCAGGGCGGTGAACATATAAAAAGGAATACATTTACAATAAAAAATATTAAACAAATACAAGTCTATAAATTACTAAAAACATTAAAAACAATTAAAATTACAATAGTAAGAATACAAGTTGGGAGTGGGAGGCACCGTGCTACGGTGGTTCTCCTCCTACCTCTCAGGACGTATGCAGTCGGTGTTGGCAAAGGGGCAGAGGTCAACCCCAAGGCCTCTCACTTGTGGGGTGCCCCAGGGGTCGGTTCTTTCTCCCCTCCTGTTCAACATTTACATGAAGCCGCTGGGTGAGATCATCAGTGGTTTCGGGGTGAGGTATCATCAATATGCTGATGATACCCAGCTCTTCATCTCCACCCTGGACCATCTCAGTGATGCCCTCTCCGTGATGTCCCATTGCCTGGAGGTGGTATGGATCTAGATGGGGAGGAACAGGCTCCAGCTCAACCTAGACAAGACTGAGTGGCTGTCCCTACCGGCATCTCAGGTTATCCAAGAAATTCCATCACTGACCATGGGGGGAGAGGTGTTGCCCCCCGTGGATAGGGTGCACAAATTGGGTGTCCTCCTGGATGCACGGCTAAGTATGGAGGATCAGGTGGGAGCCGTTGCCAGGAGGGCATTTGCCCAGGTTCGCCTGGTGCATCAGTTGCGCCCCTATTTGGACCGGGAAGCCCTATGCACGGTCACCCATGCACTCGTCGCTTCCCGTCTTGACTACTGCAATGCTCTCTACCTAGGGCTGTCCTTACAGACTATACAGAGGCTTCAACTGGTGCAAAATGCAGCCGCCCTGGTAGTGATGGGAGTGATCCAATATTCCTATGTGACACCCCTCCTGCGTGATCTACATTGGTTGCCAGTTGCTCTCCGGGTAAGATTCAAGGTGCTGGTGTTAGCCTATAAAGCCCTTCATGGCCAGGGTCCAGGGTATTTGCAGGAGCGCCTCCTACCACCATTGAGTTCCAATCGCCCAGTGCACTCCCACCAGCAGGACCTCCTCGGGGTGCCATTGACCAGACAATGTCAGTTGGCGGTCCCCCGGGGGAGGGCCTTCTCTGTGGGGGCACCCACCCTGTGGAACCAGCTGCCCCTGGGGTTGCGGCTGGCTCCCGACCTTCGTTCCTTCCACCGCAATCTTAAAACATGGCTGTTTTTACAGGCCGGCCTGGATTGAGGTTGGTTGGGGTTTTTTTTTCAATTAATTAGGTTTTATTATATTTTAGGGATTTATTTGGAGGGCTTTTATATTTCAATGCCTTGTATTTATGTTTTGTATTTCGATTCTTTGTGTGAGCCAATCCAAGTCCCCCCGGAGATGGGGCAGCATACAAATCCAAATAAATACATACATACATACATACATACATACATACATACATACATACACCTAGTCCTACATAGCTTTTTCTCTGGTAATATCACACAACTAACTAAGGCATACAAAATATTTGCTAGACCAATACTCGAATACAGCTCATCAGTCTGGAACCCACATCATGTATCTGATATTAACACAGTTGAGAAAGTCCAGAAATATTTCACAAGAAGAGTTCTACACTCTTCTACTTGTTGCAGAATACCTTATGCCACCAGACTTGAAATTCTATACCTAGAAAACCTAGAACTACACCGCCTTTGGTCCAATCTAAGCATAGTATATAAAATCATACATTGCAATGTCCTTCCAGTCAATGAATACTTCAGCTTCAACCACAACAATACAAGAGTACCCAATAGATACAAACTCAAGGTCAACCGCACCAAACTTGATTGCAGGAAGTACGACTTCAGCAACGGAGTGGTCAATGTCTGGAATACTCTACCTGACTCTGTGGTTTCTTCCCCAAACCTCAAAAACTTTAACCTAAGACTGTCTACTATTGACCTCACCCCTTTCCTAAGAGGTCTGTAGGGGGCATGCATAAGCACCAACGTGCCTACCGTCCCTATCCTATTGTTTCTTTTATTTTTCTTATATGTATTCATTTCATGTATTCATAACTATGTTTATCCTTATACTTATTATCTTGTAAGCAATTGACTAAATAAATAAATAAATAAATAAATAAATAAATAAATAAGATACCCCAAGGCATTCATGAAGTTTACACCCAAGTTAACGAACCCAAGGTAGGTGCTCTTCTCCATAGTAAATGGTGATGTTACCTGAGAAAAAGTTCATAAAAATGTTACGTCCACCATAAAAGATGTAATACGGCACTCTGCAGGACCTAGGCATTAACATTTCCCAGACAGTTACTGTGAAATAATGGTCCCAGCTATAATTCAGCTCTAACGTTCCTTCAAGCAAATGTTATGGAGGAATAAAGGACTCCTCAATTACATTGAAGGGGAAAGCTTGAAAAAAAGTTCTTGGATGTAAAATTCACTTGGTGATTCAGAAGTGATGGAAGGGGGAAAAAACATTTGTGATCCTCTTAAGCTTTAGGTGGTCTGTTTATTAAAGATATTCCCCCCCCCCATTGTTTAGGTCTTATATTAATATGTTTATGTCCCATAGCCAGCAATAGTTTAAGTTACATTTCTGAACAAGGGGATGGAATATAGTGTGTAAGTAGCTAGAGATAAGGTCTATTCCACCTTATCTCTAGCTACCTACAAATATGAATTAGTAAACAAATGAAGATCTTGTCCAGCATTGGCTGACTGCCTTGAGGTCAACTAATGATTTCTGCACTGGACAAGGAGTTGGACTAGGTGATCGACATGCCTAGTATGTTTTGGATTCTGCCTTTATAAGAAAATTGTAGTTCTTTCATAATGACTCACAACTAGCTTATGATCCTGATTGGCTTCACCCCTTAAAATAAGACACAAAGCCTCAGGTACAAAGGTCTCCAATCCATGCAGGATTATTACTTCATGGTATGGAAGGTGGCTAGAATGAGCATTCTGCACCTACAGAATATACTTATGCTTCTCCATCAATGGCAAAGATGTATTGGGAGAATAATCTTCATTAGACAGTGCTAATTTTTTTGTATTCTACGTACCACTGACCATGTCTCTTTCAGTCAAAGTTTGCTTTTCAAACAATTTAAATATGGATCTGAAAGCAGCAACCTTCTCCAATTATCATTTGGCATCTGCTGGGGGCAACATTATCTGTATAATCAATGATAATAATGAGGTTGAAAGATTATGGCATAAAATGGCTGTGATAGTCTCAGAGGTTAGCAGCAAACTGGGTGCCATACCAAAAAATCTTGGATGTCACTTAGAAAATCTGCACATTGACAAAATGTCCATCTGTCAATTACAACAGGCAACATGCCAATTAATTACAACATCCTAAATTCTTGGGAAGAACTCAATGCATATAAAGGCCAATGCCAGCTAAAGTACTGGCAGCTATGATTTCACATTGTAGTGTGTATAATAATAATTTGTATGTTGCTGACTTCCACCTTACTCAAGGCAGTTCACAAGAAATTATACCAAACCATGTATGTTTTTACTTATTTCAATTTATATGGCTACCCAACTCATACATGCAACACTAGGTGTGGCCAACACAGTGAAGAATATCAATATAACTATAAAAATGGAAATGCACAACAAAAATAAAGCAACAGATAACTGCCCTGTGACAATTTCTATAGTACATCAGAATGTACAGTATTAAGTGATGTACTTTTTCTTGTCTATATTGCATATATTCCTATTCTGTTCCCTTGGATGTTTTGCGATCACAGCATTGGTATTGTGAACCTGGAAAAAAATGAAATTGAGATAATCATTTCCCTTAGGCATAAGTCATTATAGGTGATGAAACCAGGCTGATATGGTGGTACATCTGGGTAGAATTAGTAATAATGATGGTGTGAGACTATCATGGGAGCCACAAGGATGGGACTATGGCTATGCCAAGACATGGAGATGGATTTGCGATGTGCTTTGAATGCAGAAGGCCCCAAGTTCAAACCTCAGCATCCCAGAATGAGGCAATTGAAAGGAGGAACTCTCTGGGCCTGAGATCTTGAAGAGCTACTTTTGCCAAGACAATGTCTGAGGAGCTGAACAAAACAGTCTGCATGGTGAAGACCACTTCTATTGTTGGTTGTGGAACAACCTGCTGAGATGCAATGGAAGGAGAGCAATGAGAGAAGGAAGAGACCTTCACAACCATCCTTTTTTGTATAACATTTTCTTTATTATCATTCTAAGTTTACTTATTTGCTTTCTTTGAAAGTATACAACTTCCATTGTTGCTGCTTATTCTAGTTAAGCTACTCTTCCTTCCTGATCTGTTCTTCCCCACTCAGCACCCATCAGGCACCGTTTTTTCAACAATATTGTTGTTTTTACCAGAATTCTTATCTAGGAACTGCCTTCTTTGGACATTGTAACCCAAAGTTTTTAATCAAAGCACACTGGAGGATTAATTTTCCAGTAAGAAAGTCAAGGATCTACCATCATCCTTCAGGAAGAGACAGGATTTAGGATACTGCTAAGCCTAAATCATACATCCTTGCGCTTCTCATTGTGATCTCCCTTTCTTTGCAAGATAGAAAGACAGAAAGGTGATGGAACACAGTTTGGGCTTTCTGTATACTCTCTGTGAAATCTGAATCATCACAAGATATAAAAATTTGAAGCTGAATGGTTTTGCCATGTTATGGCCAGAGCTGCTGTAGAAAACAGAAGGAGAGTGGGAAGAATATCTTTACTGTATTTTTTTCTTACCCATCCTCCTTTCCTTTCCCACTAGAAGGATGGATTGAGGCAGTGTAAGAAAATCTGAATAACTAATCAGAGTCCTCATTAACCCCCTGCTGAGATGCTCAAACATTCACTTTGCTGTTTATGAAGCAGAAAAAAAAACTGCATTAAAATTGATGTGTTATTAATCCCACTGTTCTAGCCCTTTGGGGCACTGAATTCCCTTTATTTTGCCTGGAGCCAAACAGTATGAAGCCACTTTCTATAGGACCAGGCGACTCTCTATTATTTATGGGCCCAGCACAGATTTCCCATTGAGCAACTGTGTTAACCCCAGCCACTTTCCTACCATGTTTTCCTTCACCTCATCCCCATACATGCTCCATTCTCTCAGACAAACTCCATTCTCTCAATTATTCAAATGTAATTCACATATCATTTTATTCCCAGAACATAGAGAGTATGGAAAAGAATAACAGAGTTGGAAGCGACCTTGGAGGTCTTCTAGTCCAGCCCTCTGCTCAAGCAGGAAACCCGATACCATTCCAGACAAATGGTTGTCCAATCTCCTCTTAAAAGCCTTCAGCGATGGAGCACCCTTAACTTCTGGATGCTAATTGTTCTAACTATCCAGAAATTTCTCCTTAGTTCTAGCTTGCTTCTCTCCTTTATTAATTTCCATCCATTGCCTCTTATCTCATGTTGATGACCCACACTTTGAAAAGCCTAAATATTCACATGCACACAATCATTAGTATCCTTCAACTGTGTCAATTTCTATATCAGGAAATATAGCAAAAATACTCTTTGGATTCAGCAAAGTCTTTTTGGTACAATTAGATTTGTAAATTGCCCAGAATCACCTTACAGGGGAGATGGACAGCATAAAAATGTAATGAATAAATAGAATAATTAAAATAAAGTTGAAAAGGAGCATATTTTCTCATCCAGCCCAGTATTGTTTACTCTGACTAGCAGCAGATCTCTAGAGCAGTGTTCCTCAACCTTGGCAACTTTAAAGGGTATGGACTTCAACTCCCAGAATTCTGGGAGTTGAAGTCCACACCTCTTACAGTTGCCAAGGTTGAAAAACATTGCTCTAGAACAGGAGTGTTGAACCTTGATAACTTTAAGACTTGTGGACTTCAGCTCCCAGAATTCCCCAGCCTGCAGGCTGAAGTCCACAAGTCTTAAAGTTGCCATGGTTTGACACCCCTGCTCTAGAGTCTAGACCATTAAGAAGAAAACTATTTTCATCACCTGATCCTGATTCTTGCAGCTAGCCTGAATTTGTTAAGTTCTAGATGTCCTCTCCACTGAGGCAAAGTTCAGTTAATACTGAGAGTACCTAATGTTAACATCAAAGGTGACCCATGCAACAAAATATTGTGTACTTTGATGGGAATAGGAATATCTTTTCATTCTGTCTCTGCAGAGCAAACTCAGGCCTTTATTTGCTGTTGTTTTAGGGAACCCCAACTCCAGCTATATTAGTTTAAAAAAGTAATTATTCTTTGATCTTTGGGGTTCCTTTACCTTTGGACACCTTCTTGTACGTGGCAATATAATACGTTCTGTTAAAAAATGCTGAAACTTCCCTATGTGATGCATAGACTTTTCAAACAAGAGGTACTGTTTTGAATGGTGCTGATATACAAGCCCTCATTGAAATACTACCCTGAATTTTCATTCTTGGTTGGGGAAAGAAGGTGGGAAGAATCTTCAGTTGTGGGATGTTTTTCAGAGAAAGACCTCCGTTGTCATATATAGATACAGCTGCCTATGGAATTAAAAGATCTTAATCCTTTTCAATACTGAATTGTGCAAAGTAATTTCTAGCCCTTGGATGATAGCTAGCTAGCCAGCTAGCTGGGTGGGTGGGTGAGGGATGGATGGATGGATAAATAATTGATGATAGCTCAAGAGATGGCCAGATAGAGAGTTAGTTAGATAGCGATTCATTTTGTTAGTACATTTCTCATTTTACATTCCCAGTTGACATAATTTTCTGCACTTCCTAATACTTCACAAGTTTCTACTTTTTCTGGCTCCTCTTAAGAGATGCCAGCACAATGGTGTGGGCTGTGTATATGCAAATGTGTGCAGTCTGCGTCCCACAAGGGATCAGTATGTAAACTGAGGCAGTTAGATAGATTTTGAGCTGAAGCTAATATATGAGTGAGTTCTGTCACCCCTGCTGGTCCCAGTTTCCAGATTCGCTTACCTCCCATGGTGTTCTCCTCCAGCCAAACCTGCCTGTTAATTAGGCATTTGGGGAGAGACAGCTTGATATCCGCACCATTGGCCATTCCGTAGCCTCTAGGCCAGCTGGTTAGAGGAAAAGCAGGTTAATCAGAAGTCTCCCCAGGCTCCTGACTTCTTATTTTGGATTAAAGTTGGTCACAGATGTGTCTTCAAGATGGATTTTCTTATAAGTAACAAAGAATCATGTAGAGGTAAATGTGTTTATTGTGATGGAGCTGTTTGTGGGTCACCATTCACTTCATTAGATGATTATGGTAAAACAAACTGCCCTCCATGGAACCTGTGGCCCTCCAGGGGTTTGCTATAATACAGGGATCTCCAAATTAGGCAACTTTGAGATGTGTGGACTTCAACTCCCAGAATTCCCCAGCCAGCATGGCTGGTTGGGGAATTCTGGGAGTTGGAGTCCACAAGTCTTAAATTGCCAAGTTTGGAGACCTCTGCTACAATAGAATAACAGAATATCAGAGTTGGAAGAGACCTTGGAGGTCTTCTAGCCCAACCCCCTGCTGAGGCAAGAAACCATATATCATTTCAGACAAATGGTTATCCAATCTCTTCTTTAAAACCTCTGGTGTTGGGGAATCCATATCTTCTGGAGGAAAGTTGTTCCACTGATTAATTTTTATGTCAGAAAATTTCTCCTTAGTTCTAGGTTGGTTCTCTCCTTGATTAGTTTCCATCTGTTGCTTCTTGTCCTGCCCTTCAGGTGCTTTGGAGAATAGGTTCTTGATCAAATCTCATGTGCCCCATTCCCTGAGGGCAAAAATGAGGGGTGCAACCTTTGGAAATAGAACTCATGTTTTTTCCACAATATGTTAAACTGCAAACTCCTAAAATGTTTTGGGAGTGGAATGAGAGAGAAGCTTGGATCATATGTAAACAACATATGTTCTGACATGAGATGTTTATTTCATATACTGTACTTCTCTCTTGTTTGCATACCATAGTATAAAGCTTCTTTGATTCAGAGTAATCTTCAAGCTCTGTTTACATATCAGGACTTGAAGGAGTCATTTGTTCAAATCATATTTGAATATAATAAACCAGGATTGAACTGTTTCAGCATTGTCAAGCCATGGTCTAATAGAAAATAGTACTTTGATCTGAGATTACCCTAAAACTTTCAAAGGTGAAGGAACCCTTAAACTTAATGGATTCTCATATGAGAAAATCTTAAAACATTTAACAAAGTTATTTATTTGACTATATGTGTGTGTGCATATATGTGTGTATACACACACATACATGAGTGTGTAATATACATATTTTATACATAGACACAAATCTTTGATCTTCATGTTTTAAGCAATCATCCAGCACTTCACAACCCTAGATGATAGGCTCAAGATCCAGATGGATCTTGACATACTTGAACACTGGGTCCTATCTAACAAAATGAAATTCAATGTAGAAAAAGGTAAAGTCCTACATTTAGGCAAGAAAAACCAAAAAAGTACACATATAGACTGGGTAAAACCAGGCTGAATAGCAGTAATTGTAAGAAAGATCTTGGAGTCTTAGTGGACAACCAACTAAATATGAGCCAGCAGTGTTCAGTGGCAGCCAAAAAAGCCAACGCAACCCTAAATTGCATTAACAGAAGGATACAATAAAGATCAAGTGAGATACTAATACCACTCTATACAGCCTTAGTAAGACCACACCTAGAGTACTGCATCCAATTTTGGTCACATTATATAAAAGATGTTGAGACTCTGGAAAAAGTGCAGAGAAGAGCAACCAGGATGATTAGGGGACTGGAGACTAAAACATACGATGAACTGTTACAGGAACTGGGCCTGGCTAGTCTAGTGAAGAGAAGGACCAGGGGAGACATGATAGCAGTCTTCCAATATTTGAGGGCCAGAGAAGGAATAATGGATGGAAACTGATCAAGGAGAGATTCAACCTAGAAAAAATAAGAGAATTGCAAGTGAGAACAATCAACCAATAGAACAGCTTGCCTTCAGAAGTTGTGGGAGCTTCATCACTGGAGGCTTTCAAGAAGAGATTGGACTGCCATTTGTCAGAAATGGTGTAAGGTCTTCTGCTTGGGGGGAGGTTGGACTAGATGACTTACAAGGTCCCTTCCAACTCTTGTTAGTCTAAATCTAAATGGAGTAAGTACCTCTGACCTTCATGGACTGAACTTGCACTGGTAAAGGTTAGGAGGACAGAGTTTGCTGTTGGTTTTTATTTGCCTGTAGGATAGTTTCTCATTCTGAGTTTTTGCTACCAAAAAAACCACTTAATTGCACAACGTTCAGAAAGAATTTCCATTAAATTTATGGGGATTGCTCTGATCATGGTTTGAGAAGTGTGTTTCCATGGTTTCTCCAGTTGCCATTCTTGCTGCTGGAGGCTCAAAGCCTTGGCCATTTTGGGCAGCCCAAGTGAAGAGGGCTATACTGATAGTTTAACAGTGGTGATTGTTGCCATACCTTCACACTTTCCATTTTGCCTTCATATCACTCATTGCACCTACACGTCAAAGTGTGGCAAGCTGGCAGACAATATATGATTAAGAAGGAATATTTCAATCTGAAACACTTTCTTTGCGCATTTATTGGAAAAATGAACGAAAGAGACATCAAGCAGGGAGAAAGCATGCAGTGAAACCAAAGTTCCAAATATAAAATCTGATGGCGGTGAGGAACCTAAGCTCACCCACTGCCCTCAACTAATATCCTGGGCCCAATGCCTTCAGGAACCTCCAGCCAAGATTTAAGCCCTTCTAGAAGACTCACAATGTTGGGTCATATTATTAAATGTCCAATGTTAATATGGTGGCAATTCTCAGCTAAGAATAATTTTAAATTATATTTTAATCCCATTTTTATTTTGTACGAGTCAAGGCAGAATACAGAATGCTCTCTCCTCCTATTTTGCCCCACAACCTTTTGATTGGACTGAAGTCATCCAGCCAATTCCTAAAGGCTTCCTGGTTTCTAGTCTAGCATCTCAACTACCTTGCTTTCTCATAGATGCAAAAGCCTGATCTCAGAGACAGACCTTGGAAACTAATGAAAGCTTGACAGCAATCTGGGTACAAAAAGAGCAATTAATTGTACACTGTTTCCTGCAATGGCTTTCTTTTTTGTGATTTCTATATTATGTTTATTTGAGCTAAATAGTTTATAAACTGTTTCTGTATTGTATCAGAAACTCTTCATTAATGTTGTGAAAAAGGGTGAAAGTTAAAGTATTTAAAGTAAACACCAGTCTAGTGGGACAATAGAACCTTAGAAATATTGTTTCAATTGCTCAAGCTCAGATAAACTTTCCTTAAACCTAATGGGGTCCATTCATCAGTAAAGCAATGAAAATAGTAACCTTTTCTGCATACAATTATGAATCACAAAGAGAACTTGCCACCTCACTCAAGGATCTCCAAAAAGCAAGACATTTTTGTTGAAGTTTTTCCAACATGCAAATGTGTTTAAACATAAGGAAAGCTAGATAATTAATGAACAGTATTTTAATACGCATTTAGCCTTCTAGCCCTTTTTCTGATCACCAGTATGGTAGATTGTTAAGAATTCCACAGGTGAGCTTGGAAAAGTAGAGCAAGTACTGTAATATAAAAGGTTCCAAATGGTGTTTTAGCTTTGCAGAAGTACGGTTCTATTTTGGAGAAATGCAAGATGGAGAAAGTCTCCTGCAATTTTTTTTTAAATCCCTGTTCTCATTCATTTTTTTTTTAATTCACATTTATATGCCGCCCTTCTTCAGAGACTCAGGGCGGCTTACAATTTTTGGAGCGCAACCCAATGCGCTCAGCAATAGCCTTCATTCCATTGTATATGCCTGCTTATTACTAAGCGGCATTTTTACAAAGTCAGCTTATTGCCCCCAACAATCATGGGTCCTCAATTTACCTACCCCGAGAGGATGGAAGGCTGAGTCAACCTTGAGCCTGGTGGGATTCAAGCCTGCAGTAATTGCAGGCAGCTGGAATTAAGTGCTAGGCATTTAACAGCCTGCACCACCAAGGCTCTTTTGATTGAATTTGATTGAATTTGTATTAGAATTCTTTCAAAGGAGAAACAAAATTCCCACATTTTCATGGAAGGAGTTAAGTGTTCTTGCACTTACTTGGTTACAGAGTGACTGAGGAACATGTCCATGTTTTGTGGGTGTGAATGTTCTTCCTTTAAATGCTTTTTTTCCAAATAGCTTTCCTTCCTCCTTTTCCTTCCTTCACAGTCCTTAAGAGAAATGAAGTCTACTAAATTAAACTGTAATCCCATCTAATCATCAAATTAAGTAAAATGATTTTAGAAGAGTCAAATTGCTAGAGTTGCTATTGTCCAGATTTGTAAGAAAAGGGACTCTGGAGAGAAGCAGATACTGGAGGAGGGGAGAGTGTCAGGAGGGAGAAATTTTGGAGGGTAGGAAACTGGAAAGCAAGCTCACAAGAAGTATATTTGTCCTACCATGGCTTGAGTTGCACCATGGGTACAGCAGCAGAGAAACAGATGGAATGCAGTACAACCATTTGGTACAACCACCAGTGTGGTCTGCATTCTTTCTAATAACAGGCTGAGCCAAGGATGTAAATTCTAGACAAAACATTGGGGTATGCAAGCCCCCCAAGGAAACAGTGAAAGTCCCTTTGGGTGGATAGAAAAAACAGATAAGAGGTTGCTTGACACAGCTGGATGGAGTAGAGCCTCTCCATCCCGAAATTGGCCCTAACAAATTTGTTTTTCTCAAAGGAGGGGAGAACTAAATGGGGTCACTCTGGGTGTGGGGTAGTTTTTGCAAGGTTTCCATGCCTTCCATCTAGCTCAGTTTTTTAATGAAAATGAAAAACAATCAGCAACCTATTTTGGCTTGTCTGTGGACTATATCCAGCAGCATTCTTTGCAGATGTGGGTAGAAATCTCCACAGTTGTATTTAAATTTATGTTGCTTTTGCAGGGGTTTTTGGGGGGGGGTGTTGGAATTTGCAATGAAGAAAGATCCCTTTTTCTCTCTCTCCATCCGATTGTTTCGTCTGTCTCTTTTCAGGACACTGTGGCTGGAAGCAGCAGCTTTTGTGAGGCTGGCAGTGGGGAGAATTTAAAAAGGCAAGTATGCTTAACAATGCTTCAGTGTTGCATTTGATCATAAAAAAGCAACAGAAAGGATTGATTTCCATCCCAATCAGTGAACAAAAAAAAAGGCTAGTTTGTACCTGGGACTGATCAATACACATATTGATATTTCATGGGATGGATTATTAGAAACTCTGTTTGTGTTTTTGATGTATCTGAATGATACATCTGAATGAAGCTTGTTTTGGGAAAACTATGATTTAGATCATCTGCCTCCATATTCACATAAATATACACATCAGAACACACTCATAAAACAATGCATACAGGAGGGCGAAAGGTGGACAGGTAATGTTCCCATGAAACATGGGTATTGGTATAAAGAAAGTTATACCAAGGTCTAATAGAATGGAACACTCTCAAAATGTGAAGCAGCTATGTTGGAATGAAAGAAGCAATTTGAAGATACTCAGAGTATTATAACTGCAGGAAGAAATCTGTTCCTGTGGCTTTGAACAATTTAACTGATTAGTTTTTAAAAAGCATGATGCTTTTAAAAACATACAAAAGTGCTCCCTCTGATGACTGTTTTACAGAAATCACAGTTTCCCTTGGATGTGTGGAATTCAGTTCCTTGCTCTGCATCATCACTAGGACAGCTTTTTCCAATATTATTAATCCAGATCTGCTACCAGATGAGCATATGAATTGGTTTACTAGTCCTCTTCTGAAACCTCTTCTCACAACTTTTCACAAAACCCACACCTGTACATGCAAAACCTATATAGAAGAAGTTAAGAATGTCTTTCCTCCCAAATTCCATAATGTTTGCCCTGTGAATGCAGAGATACCAAGGCCCAGCTATTTGTCCCACTCCATATCTTCAATCTATCTGTACTCTGTGAAAAGGATGGTGCTGCCCTGCAGGATCAGATCAAAGATTTATTCCACCCTGTTTCCCTACAGTGATCAGCCAGATGTTCCTAGGAAGCTCATCAAAGCAACCTGAGGGCAAACCCCCAATTCTCTCTTTATTCACCAGGCAACTGCTATGCTCCTTGAGATGACTCTTAGTCATTCACAGTTCCTCTTTTAAGGCATTACTATAGTCCAAACAGGATGTTAATGGAGCATGGTTAATGATGTAGAGGGCAGGACTACCTTGGAAGGTCACAGCTGGTACTCCATCCAAAACTGATGAAATGTTATTGTGCCAGTAAGCTACTCCAGGTGGAAGGTGACCTAAGCCAGAAGTGTGCAACCTCTGGCCCTTAGCCTGATTTCATGCAATCCTCAGCTTAATTTCAAAAACCCTTTGCAAGCAATCAGTTCAGACCTCTGCTAAGACCTGGTTTTCTTTTCCTGAGAACCAGCTGCTGAGGAGAAAGAAATGGACAACAGAAGGAGAATTAGAGAAAGGCATTTCACTGTGAAATTTTTTTTAAGTGGGGGGGGGGGAAACTACTTTTAGATTTTAACTCCAGTCACTGCTTGCCACCATTGTCCTCCATAAGATTACTTCTGAGGGAAAGCAGTCCCTAAATCTCCTGGGTTAAAAGGAGGATTAAAATGTCATAAAGGAATGAATGAAAATAATGTTAATGATCAAGGTATTGCATACAAGCCTTGTAGGATTCATTAAAAGCCTGTTGCAGCTCATCAGAGCTAAAATGGCCATTAAGTTGCTCTTTAAGAAGATGGGAAAAACAATAGGGAGTTTCTTTATTCCACTTTCTGTGTTGTGAAAACTTCCACGTGGTTCCAAAGTATCCTGGTGTAACTTGGATCAATAATAGTGATCCAACTGATAACTTGAGCATAGGCTAATGTTCAATGGACTATTTGGAAAAGTTGACTTAGAATCTGCTCCAAGAACAAGTAGGTGTTTCCAAACAGCCCTTGGTCAACTTTACATTATATTTTTTTCTTCTATAGTGAAAAATCAGTAGACCAAGTATGTTAGATGTCTTCATTGCTGATCTCTGTGTACAGTTTCATTAGGCTGTTGTAAGAACTATGAAGAAGTGTGACTGTTGCACACCCCAAATTGGTTTGTTTGTTTTTCTCCAGAAGGTTAATTCCAAAGAACATTGTTTGGCAATTGTTGTTTTTCTCAATTATGATTCTGATTCAGTACTTTGCAAGAATGACCAGGACATTCAAGGGCTTCTGTACAAAAGGTTGTTGAGTTAAAATCTGCAGTCTTTTTCAGCCCTGATAAATAATTTCTCTTTGCTAACTGTATTTAGATGGAACTTAACTTTTTCTTACCTGGCAGCCTGTGCAATGTCAGAAGACTAGAAATAGTAAGAGAGAGAACCATTTTTCTAGCAGAGTGTCCTTCTGGGGCAATGGAAAAATGTTAAGATGATAGCTAGAGGCAATCTTTAATACTCTTGGGAGCATTAACATACAACCCTAACCATTTGTTAGAAACAGACACAAAACCTGCACCTCCAAATCTTGATAACTAAATTACCAAGACAAAGAGGCACAAGGTTCTGGTGTGTTTTAGGACAGAACAAAGTTTGAACACATTCTGAACAAAGCTTTATCAGCCTCTGCTAATAAATAAATCTAAAACTGCACTATACCACCAGAAAAAGAATTTGTTTCTTCCCAAGGAAAATCCTATCCCCCATTCATACTAGTGATATCGCTAATCTTCCCAGGATATTGTAGACTTCCAGAATTAGGACAACACATGGGTGTTGGTACTCTGGGTTTGAAATATCTCCCAATCAGTGTATTCCCAGGATCCTGATTTGTCTTACCATCTGGAATATCTTTTATTCTTCTCATTGCCATGTAAATGAAGAATGGTTGCAGGAATTGAGTATGTCTAGTGTAGTGAAAAGGAGTAGGGATGACATGATAGCAGTGTTCCAATATCTAAGGGGCTGTCCCGAAGAAGAGGGGGTCAAATTTTATTTTTATTTATTTTATTTTATTATGAGACTTCTATGCTGCCCTATTTCCCGAAGGACTCAGGGCAGCTTACATTAAAAGAAGAATACAAAAATTACAAAAATTAAAACTGAATTAAATTAAGTAAGAAATCTCATAAGCTCAGAGCAAAACTAACAACTAAAAATCCCCATCCCTCCATCAGTCCAGGTAGGCGAGCTGGAAAAGCCAAGTCTTTAGGTCACAGCAGAAAGATCTAAGATCAGGGGCCACCCGTAGCTCCAGGGGAAGTTGATTCCAGAGGGTGGGTGCTCCCACAGAGAAGGCCCTACCCCTAGGGGCCACCAGCCGACATTGCCTGGCCAACGGTACCCCAAGGAGGCCCTGCCTATGGGAGTGCACAGGACGTTGGGAATCCGTTGCTGGCCACAGGGCTCCCTGCAAATACCCTGATCCTAAGCCATGAAGGGCTTTATAGGTCAATACCAGCACCTTGAATCTCACCCAGAGGGCAACCAGTAACCAGTGCAGCTCACGTAAAAGAGGTGTGGCATGGGAGTATCGGGACCCTCCCAGCACAACCTGCGCCGCTGCATTCTGGACAAGTTGAAGCCTCCGGATGGTCTTCAAGGGCAGCTCCATGTAGAGAGCATTACAGTAGTCCAGATGGGAGATGACGAGTGCATGAGTGACTGTACGCAAGGCATCCCGGTCCAGGTAGGGGCGCAACTGTCTCACCAGATGAAGCTGGGCAAATGCCCCCCTGGCCACAGCTCCCACCTGCTCCTCCAAACTGAGCTGTGAGTCCAGGAGGACACCCAAGTTGCGGGCCCTATCTATGGGAGGTAATATCTCTCCCCCCATAGCCAGTGATGGAATGTCCTGGACAACTCGAGATGCCGGTACATACAGCCACTCAGTCTTAGTCAGGTTGAGCTGGAGCCTGTTCCTCCCCATCCAGATCTGCACCACTTCCAGGCACCTGGACATCACGTTGAGGGGGTCACTGGGTTGGTTTGGGGTGGAGATGAAAAGCTGGGTATCATCAGCATACTGATGATACCTCATCCCAAAACCACAGATGATCTCACCCAGCGGTTTCATATAGATGTTGAACAGGAGGGGCGAGAGCACCGACCCCTGAGGCATCCCACAAAGGAGGGGCCTCGGGGCCGATCTCTGCCCCCCTGCCAACACCACTTGCGTGCGGCCTGAGAGGTAGGAGGAGAACCACCATAAAACGGTGGCCCCCACTCCCCACCCCTCGAGACGCTGGAGCAGGATACCATGGTCGATGGTATCAAAAGACGCTGAGAGATCTAAAAGGACCAGGACAGAGGAATAACCCCTATCCCGTGCCCTCCAGAGATCATCCACCAGAGTGACCAATGCTGTCTCCATGCTGTACCCGGGCCTGAAACCCGATTGGTATGGATCGAGATAATCAGTCACCTCCAGGAACACCAGGAGCTGTTGTGCCACCACACTCTCAACAACCTTCGCCACAAAGCGAAGGTTGGAAACAGAATGAAAGTTGTTCAAAATAGCTGGGTCCAAGGCAGGCTTCTTGAGGAGGGGCCTCACCACCGCCTCTTTCAAGGCGGAAGGGAAGACTCCTTCACTCAAAGATGCGTTAACCACTGCCTGGAGCCAGTCTCGCGTCACTTCCCTGGCAGCATAAACCAGCCAGGAAGGACACGGGTCCAGTAAACACATGGCAGCACTTAGCTTCCCCATGATCCTGTCCACCTCATCGGGAGTCACAGAATTAAACTCTTCCCAGATGGAATCACCAAGACCCGTCGCCACATTCCCATCAGACTCTGACCAGTCAGATTCTGAGCCGGCCTGAAACTGAGCGATCTTATCTGTCAGATACTGACTAAACTCCTCGGCACGTCCCTGCAAAGGGTCACCACCTCCCCCCACAGATTAAGGAGGGAGCGAGTGACCCTGAACAGGGCGGCCAGGCGATTATCTGCAGATGCAATGAGGGCAGAGAAGTACGTGCACTTCGCCACCTTCACTGCAGCAAGATAAGTCCTAATATAGGCTCTTAGTTGTGTTCGGTCAGACTCAGATCTGCTGGACCTCCAACAGCTCTCTAGGCCTCTCCTCCGCTGCTTCATTTCCCGGAGCTCCGCGGAAAACCAGGGAGCCACCCGGGATCTGCTTTGGGTGAGAGGCTGCAAAGGAACAACCCAGTCAAGTGCCCGGGTGGCAGCCTTTTGCCAGGCATCCGCCAGGGACTCAACCGGGCTGTGGGCAAGTGAGGAAGGGATCATCCCAAGCGCCATCTGGAATCTCATCCGGATCCAAATTATTCTCCAAAACACCTGAAGGCAGGACAAGGAGTAGTGGATGAAAACTTATCAAGGAGAGAAGCAACTCAGAGTTAAGAAAAAAGAATTCCTGACAGTTATTAGAACAATTAACCAGTGGAACAGCTTGCCTGGGTGATTTACCGAACTTAAGATTGAAGAAACAGAGAGACAGAGAGACAGGTTTAAAATATTCTTCCTCATCTGATAAATGTGAGCTGCAGGGGGCATTCCTCAGGATTAGACTGCCCTGTTAATATAGAGGCAGCATGAATGCACATTTATTCATTTGAAAATAAGTCCCATGCATTCATAGGGGTATTTGCTAATGTTTGTAGGCATAAGCACACCCGCAAGAACAATTCTGTCTCTATGTGTGTCTCTGTCAGGTAATCTTCAGTTTTTCAAATAGGAAGATTAATTTTGGTTGGCAGAGACAGTTTAGTAGAGTAGTTAAAGACACCAGTTTAGAAACTGGAACACCATACATTCTAAACTTGCCAACTGGATTACTTTGGGCCAGTCTTTTGGCTCTAGTGAAAAAAATAACTTCCAAAAATCTTGCAAAGAAAACTGCCAATGCACTGCGGAATCTCAGGAACCAAGACTGGGCTTCCAACTTTTTTGTACCACAGCAAAAAACAGACAATTCTGTCTGAAGTCTTTGGAAATGGATTGACATGTTAGGCAAATAAATATTAAATAAACAAAAATAAATAAATGTGGGATATTATTGGCCAGCCAAGTAGCAATGTGTCCCCAAAAATGCCTGGCAGATTGGGAATTAACTGGGATCTACTTTGGGGCTCCCTTGCATCATTAAATGAGTCTGGGAGGTCTCAGCCAAGCAGTTTTTTACAAGCCCTATAGAAAGTGGTGAATTTCACCATCAAAATGCAGGCAACCAGGCAAAGGAAAGAATGAAATATTCAGCTGCTATTTACAGAATTGATTTGAAGATCAAGAAGTTACGAGCAAGCTAGATGAAAAGGATTAAGTCGGAAGCGTGAATGGAAGCATGCCATGGTGCAGAATTAAATTGGCATTTCAGCTGCTCAATACTTTATGAACAAGGAGAAAGAGAGGCAGGCCCGCTGATATAGCCATGCTTTTCAAAGGAAGGAAGCAATCTTTCTTTTCAGTGGGGAGGCATGAGGCGCCTTTCCCCACTGCCAGCAAACACCTCCTCCTCCATCTACCTCCTTGAGTCTAGCTCTTTTCCCTCCCATCTTGACAATATGCAAGGAAGTGACATTGTGACCCTCGCTTCGTGACCTTTCCCCATTAGCATAACCCAGAGGAAATGGAGGCTTTGAGTGATGGGACCAAGAGAGGAAACCCCTTGCTTTTTATTGCCTTTGTGGTCAACAGAGTCCAATCTTTAGCCACTTCTGCATTAGTGATCAGATGTGGGGCATTGCTGTGCTGCCTTAGCATATCTCTCCCCACCATTAGGTTACTGTTTTTGCTCATTAACAGAAGGAGATTTAGAAATATAGGAAGCTGTCCAATGACTGGTTCAGATGCCCACATTTTGGTAAAATATAATGTGAACTTGGCTTAGATAGTTATAGGATTTCAAAAGCTGTTTGGTGTACTGGGGCAATGGGGGCATGGGAGAATGTGTGAAACTAAGAATATTTGTTCATCTAGATCAGGGGTATCCAACCTTGGCCACTTTAAAATTTGTGTTCAATTTCGAGAAGCTGGAGAATTTTGTGAGTTGAAATCCACAGATCTTAAGGCTGCTAAGATTGGACACCACTGATCTAGGTAAATATTGCTTTCTGGGTTTGCTTTTTCTATAACTAATAGTAGGGCCAGCCTTCTAATAGGAATTTGGAAGAAAAAAGATCATGAGTAAAATATATGATTTTAACTAGGACTTCTTGGGAATGGCATGCTCTTCAAATAAGTGCCATTTCTCAAGCATCTCTGAGTCATCCTCTATATTTTCTTTTGAATGATTCAGCAGCATATATTCCAACTGAGTCTCTTGAAAAATGCTGCTGCTTCAATGAAGTCAAAAACTGAAACAAAATGAGCATGCGGATCAGTTTTATGCTGCTGCTTTAGTAGGTGAACTGAGTTCAGGGTAGGCGATTAGATTAGTCTTCATGAGCAGCTAAGAGGAGAAAGTCAAAAAATAGTTTCTGTTGTCTGTTCCATCTACTTTTTATGGTCTTTATTACCTTACTAATCATGAGAAAGAAGGTTTTCAGATCACATAGACCCCTTGAAGTTAGGTTATGCAACACATGTATGGATTCTAGATTAGCCATAAAAAGGAAAAAGAAAACTAGCTAGGCTGAGTAGATGTCCTTGTTTTATTTCTGATCTCTTTCAGTTGTCTTCATTCAAGAGCTCCTTATACTAGCTAGAGCTCAGAAGTGATTTAGTCCTGATTCTCACAGACATAAAAGGTCTGTGATAGAAATCTAAAGGCAGTTGGAGCAGAATTTATGGTCATTCCTTTAAAAAACAGGTGAATCAAGAGATGGAAAATCTGTGGAATTCCTGATACGGTTGAAATGTAGCATGGGGAATGCTGGGCGTTTTAATTCATCTGGATGGCTGCTGGTCCCCCCATTCCTGGTTTAGCCTGAAAGGCATTCAAGGTTATGAGAGCCAAGTATGAACATCTGCAAGATTTAAAGGATTGTCATTTCCTTTGCTCAGAAGGATCCTTAAAGATGATCTGGGGAGGAGAAAAGGGAATGAGAGCAGAAATCCTAAGTGAATTGGCATGGAGCTGCTTCTGCTATTGTCTTTGAAATGTTTATCCATCTTTTAAAACTGGCATTTGATGGGGCCATATGAATGTTTGTTGATGTTTATCTGAAGAGGCTCTAATTCAATGGTAGATGAGTATTTTTGTTCTCCTCAATGCATGGGAACTGCTTTCCTATAATGTTGCTCCCTCAAGATGTCTTGTTCCAGCCTTTGAATCCTCCTGAAACCTTAACAGTATAAACAAGCTGTTTCAAGTGCCTTTCCTGAAGCCACTGTGCATCCAGATGCATAAATAAGCCAATTTCAAGGACATACAAGTTGCATGATTTTATTGAAAGCACAGTAGCCTATTTTAATGGGGGAAAGAGAAGTCGATAGCTACACAGAAGGCTGACTATGAGGATCATGGGAGCAGAAGAAGGTCATGGTAAGCTGTATATGAGCTCCAGAAGAATCTGACTCATAATTAGCCCATAAGTAGGGACTTCATATGCCAACATTCCAGTTTGTATCCCTGATTGTAGGACTAATCCATCCAATTTGCTCTTCTTTGGTCTTTAGCTACTGGGATTAAGGATGGTTTTTATCCCCTCTCAATGCTATAAGCATCCAGCCGAGCTCCATTTAGTCCTTGGTGAATTTTTGCAATGCTCAACATGTGTATTTTTGCTGCAGATACATCCCTGGAACTGCATGAAATCTGTGACAGCTTTACACCATTATTTCAAGATTCATAGCTGTAGGTCCCCAGTGAGAGAGAGAGCTGTCCAAATCTTTCCAGCAAACAGAATGCTGTTCCTGGCATATTTACTACAGCAAAGCGAATTTGTGTCCCAGAGATAAATAGAGTGTTATCAGCAACAGCTGTCTCTCATTTTTATTTGTTTTTATATTTAACTATAGGTTCAATTCTCTCTCTCTTTAAAAAAACCCCCAGAACTGTAAATCCTATGACAGGCGGCCCTGAGATTTAGTAGCTCAGGTTGCTTCAGGGCTGTGATTTAGGAATGCATTTATGGTTCACAAGACAATTATCTAACATGCCATAGTGCCACCCTCTGGAGCATGCAAAAAAATCAGAATGAAGGGAGAAGTCACATTTCATTCACAATACAGCTGAAATGGCCATTTGTTTGCCTGGGCAGTGCCTGTCTCAGTGTGTCTTCCTTCCCTTTTCTCCCCTGAATAGTTTGGAAAATTAAGTTCTTCTTACAGAAGCACTCAAAACTTAAGCATATTTTAGTTAAAGACTGGACCAAAATAGGATGCTGGGCAGAATTTTTACCGCTATTTGGCTTCCTAATTTGGATCCATCCAATTCAAGGACTTCTTATACTATCCGGAGCTCAGAAGTGATTCAGTTTTGATTCTCACAGGCATAAAAGCTCTGTGTTAGAATCTAAGACAGTTGGAGCAGAATTTAATGGCCATTCCTTAAAAAACAGTTGAGTCCAGTGGTGGCATTCCTGTAGTTCTCACCTAGCATGATGAAGAATGCTGGGTGTTATATTTCAGCTGGATGGCTGCTAGTCCCCCATTCTTGGATTGGCCTGAAAGGCATTCAGGTTATGAGAATATGCCCAAGATTTAAAGGATCATCATTTTCTTTACTTAGCTCAGAAGGATCCTTAAAGGGGAAGAGAAAAGGGAATATTAGCATAAATCCCAAGTACCAAGCAGAATATCTTTCCCAGAAAATAGATTTGCCGAGAATCACTTAGCCAACTGCTTGGCTCTCCATTGAGCTCATGACTTAGCTGTAGCACTTACCAAAAATCTCAGACACCTGCAATTAAGATGATCAAGTAGCAAATTCTATAAGTAGAGTCTAGAACAGCGGTGCCAAACTCACAGCGTCACAAGTTCTAATAAAAGGAAAAATCAGGTATCTTGACATGCTTGAGAAATATAGCAGCCTTTATTCATTGGGATGGTAGAGTGTCAAATACTTTCCAAGCATTGCATCTACCAACCTTAAATGCTGCCTTCTAAAATTATCACTGAATTGTTTTTGTGACAGAAGAGAGAAAGTAATCAGTAATAGAGATGGAGCAATTACATTCATGTTCATTCATCAAACTGATGTATTTGCCCTACCGACTCAACCCAGGTTTAAGAGCACATCCTCAACATATCCCTCCAGGCTCAAGTACAGCCCATATTCTTCCCAACCCTGTTGAGTTTCTTTCTTTTTAACAACAGGCCTTATGGGCGGGTAGAGTATGAATTTTTCCACTTACCTTTTGCGAGAAATTGAATCATTTTTTGATCCTGGGTGTTTTGTTTACTTTGTGAAGTCATTTTAAAACATAGAGTATGGAAGCCATTCAGAGTTATTAAAGATTGAAGCAGCACAGAAGTCCAGAAAATAAATAAGCAAGCAAGCCTGTAGATTTCTGCTACAGAATATCAGATAGTCTTCACTACTTCATGTCCAGCTTCTCTGGAAATCAACCTTCAAAATTCAGTTCAAGCCAAGCTGGTTAAAAATATTCTATTAAGTAGCAGTCCAAGCATTTGAAGATCCCTGGTTTGGAGGAAGCTGCCTTAATCTGTAAGGAAATTAAGAAGTCAGGTTCTTCTGTCCCTGTTTTTTCCTTGGTTCCATTTTCACTTTATTAAAAACTATCTTTATTAAGTCCTACTTTCACTTTTGAGTGAAACTTTCCAAGTGACCTTTAACTTTGCACACTCAGGAATCCATACTTTTGATAGAATTTTAGAGTAAAAAGCCCAAATTGTGGTTTTGGGCAAGTGGAAAGAATATCCTCCTTTCTTTTTCATTGTTATATAACACAATGTTTTGTTTCTAATTATTATTTTTAGTATGCTGATCTTCGCTCTTTGTTTGGTGGCCCCATGTTTGCTCTCTTTGTTGATGCACTGAGTTGACTGTTCAAGGGAGAGTGGTTTATTAAAATATTTCTACCTTATTTTTCAATTGCAGCATCTACACAAAATGCTATTATAAATTAGTGCACTGGAGCACTTTGAAAAGATTCCTATAAATCAACTTAATTGGAACACATTTTAAAGAGCAATCATTAAAATCGGTAACAGTCAAAGATGGTGGAAAGCCATGACATTATAGCCAAAAGACTTAGGAAAACCAAAATGTTTAAACTTGTTTCCTAAGTTTTGAACAACTTATGTTCCATGTGTTTTCTGGACAGAGAATCCTGACTTTCACTTGATGAGAAATATTTAACAGGTGCCTAGCCAAGTAGCATTTTTACTTCCTTTGATTTATGTCATTTATTTATTATTTCCTATGGCATTATTTTGAAGACTGGCATTACCAATTGTAGCAGTAAGTCAAATATTACTCCATTATTCTTGGAGCCTTGGTGGTGCAGGCTATTAAACACCTAGCACTTAGTTCCAGCTGCCTGCAATTAGTGCAGGCTCGAATCCCACCAGGCTCAAGGTTGACTCAGCCTTCCATCCTCTCGGGGTAGGTAAATTGAGGACCCAAGATTGTTGGGGGCAATAAGCTGACTTTGTAAAAATGCCATTTGGGGCCAAAAAGCCCTAGTAATAAGCAGGCATATACAATGGAATGAAGGCTATTGCTGAGCACGTTGGGTTGTGCTCCAAAAAATTATAAGCCACCCCGAGTCTCTGGAGAAGGGTGGGATATAAATATGAATTAACAAAAAAAAATTCTCCTGTAATTCAGAGGAATATATTTTTGAAATTCATCATTTTTCTTTCATTACAAAATTTTGTTTTCCAAGCCAGAAAATTGAATATGCATTGCCATTATTATTTTTTAAATGCAATAAGTGTCCAGATTCTAACATTTAGAATTTGGATTTTAAAATCTTAAAATGTTTTCTTAATGAGATATTTTATCTTATTAATATTTTACCGTAAGACTTTTCTGCTTCATAGCTCAGATCTTTCAGGTCAATTTTAGAGAGGAAATTGTAGGAGAAAGAGGGTTGGAGTTAAAAGAGGGATCAGCCTAGAAACCCTAAGTAGCCACAAGTAAACTAAATACACAATCCCCCTTGAATTCTGTTGATCTTAATCTAACTCCTAGCAGGTGGTAATCATTAGTTGAGAAGATTCCTGTGCCATCAGCATGACTAACAATAAATCAGTTTAATTGAACCTTCATGTGTGGATCTAATCTTTCATACCTTACAGGAGTGGAATGATATGCTGACCATGGGAAATCTCAGTTAATGTTTTAGCATCCATTTACCATCGCTTGATGGATCCTTTTTGACATCAAGGTTCTAATTTAGCTCTTTGCTAAACCTGTTTCCTTTGAAGTAACCTCTCATTGTTCAGTAGGACTTCCTTGTAAGGAGCACTGAGTTGCTGCTTGTTAATATCTGTTAACTTTGTCCAAAGTTATGCAGGCTTAGAGCCAGGAATTCATTAGTGCTACATTGACTGGAGATGAATTAAACTCTAAAGAATTTTAGGACTGATAACAATAAAATTATAGAATTTTTGTTTGTTTGGGATAATAACTATCCATGATATACTTTTCTTTTTGCATTGTCAATTTTAATGGTGCTATTAAAGTAGTGGTCATTTACTTTCCATCCAGATGTTATTGGCAGAAAAAATGGGAAACTGGTGTATAAAATATTTTTTAGGAATGCAGATTCCCTTAACATGTTCTACAGTCTTTTGTCTTCTTCCTCTTAAAAGCAAACTTGTCTTCACTGGGTTAGTTCCATTGAAGCAGAGAATGTAGCATTTATATCTGTCATGGTAATAGGTTTTATCAACATTCCCCAATCTGCTGTCTTTCATATATGTTGAACTTTAATTCCTCAAAGAACATTCTGGCTTGAATTTTTGGGAGTTGAAGTCTAGCATGGTTGGAAGCCAACAGATAGGGGAAAATTGGTATGAGTAACAAATGATACTATATCAATGAAAGAATGTTGAAGTCTTATTTTTCCTGGAACGAGTCCCTTCAAGCTTTACAATTAGATCTGGTTTATTTTTCTCGAGGGGAGAGTGTGCTGTTAATTCCTGCATTGGAGGACACACCTCTCAAGTGCTCACAGAGCAATTAACATGATGCAGTATTAACTCGTTGCTGCTCTGAGGAAGACTTAGTGTCATTTTAATGGGATACTAATTGGCCTAATGGGTTTCATATCAACAGGATATAATGAATGCTTCTTTAATGAGCAGATTATTGGGGTCAGGGCAGTTTTCAAAATTAACTTTATTGATAGTAATCCAATTCATTCCTACATAATAAAAGTTTTGTAGAAGTTGTGGATATTTCAGTATTCAGTAAAATCTGGTGTAGGTGTAGGTGCCTATGTATGTATATAGTAATAGCACACTTAATAGTGCTTTACAGCACTCTCTGGGTTGTTTACTGTCTACCTATTGCCCCCAACAAACTGAGTCCTCATTTTACCAATCTTAGGAGGATGGAAGGCTGAGTTAGCCTTAAGCCAATCAGGATTGAACTCCAGACTGTGGGCAGAGTTAGCCTGCAATATGCATTCTAATGATTGCACCACCAGGGTTCTTGGTATACAATACCAAGATATTGTATGTGTGTCTGTGTGTGTCTGTGTTATATCTACATATTGTACACACATAACACCTTTGAACACAGACCCTAGAGAAAACTTCAGTTCAGTGTATTGGATTCAGGTACCACCCAATTCCAGAATAATTCTGGCTGGCTGATAGGATGGTAGAGTAATAATCTAAAAGTAGTGAGGTTTCAGTTTAGATTCCTAACTTTCAATGAAACATCAGATTGTTCTGGAGATGGAGGGACCTCCACACCACTCTAAATTTCTTAGAGAAAAAAAAATTGAAAAAATATATTGTGAGAATAATGCAATTAGCATGGTTAGAATTAAAAATGGTTAGAATTAACCATCCCATTCTCGTTTCTCTGTTTAGGTTCTGGGCTCATCATTGGGACTATTTAAAAATAATGAACCTCTAAATATCTTTCACAAAGGAAGAAATACTCCAACTTCTGCTAAAATCAAACTTTATATCAGCAAGGGTAGATAATTTAAACTCAGTCTGATGGGAATAACCTCAAGAGTTTTGGTACCTTGGCTATTAATTAAACCAGGCCTTCGAAGCCACGCAAGGTTCTCCTCTCTTGCTGAAAGAAATGGATCCTGATATTTTATCCCATCATCATTCTGGCAAAAGAAAAAGAATGATTACAATGCATAATTGGGTCTTTCTTTTAGATCTTTGCATCTGGAAATGTCTTGCCTCCTAGTGAATATCAAATGACGTGAATGTTGTGCTGTTTACAGTGGATTTATAACCCTAATGTTAAGTGGTACACATTTGGAATTGTTAGGAGAAATGACTGCACCTAAATATTAATTATGCTTCCTTGTTTCATGCAGAGAATGAAACTCATGAAACACAAGCACTCACACACAATAAGTATATATATGTGAGATAGAGAGATTGATTGATTGATTGATTGATGATAGAGAGATAGATAGGGTGTGTGCGTATGTGTGTGAAAGAGAGAGAGAGAATATGTATACATATATGCATTTGTACACATATCTATAAGCATCTGACAGTTTTCCCAAACAACAATGAAAAATAATATATTTCATGATTTGTTTGGGGCCATTATTGTCATCAATCTACTGATGTTTGAATTAAACCTTTCTATAAGGAGTGCTGGGTCAGACATGACTTCGTGTCTAACAACAACATAAGGAGTGCTTTAAAAAAATTGGAATCATGTCATTTCAATATTGAAAAAAGTATACCTCCTATAGGATAATTGTTTTTAAATAAGCATATATTTAAAGGTGTTCCCAGGATTTGCATTAAAACACATCAGAAAGATACCAGAATTGGAAATTTTGCTGTGCAAATTTAGGAAACATCAATCTACTGTGGAAAGATGACTTGAGTGACTCTTATGCTAATAATGTCCTTTCCTCTCCTTTCTCCTTTCTTTTGTAACAACTGAACTTTCTTCTGTCAATAGGTCCTAGATGTGAATCAATCCCATGATGCAACATGTCTCCCCAGCGCCATCTCTGACAATGATGGCCACACAGACTGTACCCCCTCCCCCTTATCAAGAACCCCAACAGGTGAGTATTCAAGTTTCCTTTTGTAAGCACGCCATTCTGGTTTACAATAATTATAGGCATGCTACAGTATTGCAGAGAGCAAGAGAAAAGCAAGAAGGGGCAGTGTACATTTTAATCATTCCAACCACATTTTTTCCCATACTTCTATCTGTATATTCCAACCAAAAGTTTTAGCCCATTTTATCTTTACTTATTTTTCTTCTCTTTTAAATTTCAATACAAGGTTATAAATTGTAGCAATTGCATGTTCATCAATGCTACACAATTCTTTTTTCAAACTTAGTCTTACGATGTTCAGAACCATAAATTATTTTGTCTATTATGAATCTGTGTAGATAGGAGAACCACTGGAAATTATATCCCTCTGCCACCAATTCTTCTCTTGATTTTATTTTACATTCCCTTGACAAAACCTGGAATTCTGGGTACATTTTCTTTCCAGACATCAACAGTAGAACTTACAAGATTTGGAAGGAATCAGCTTTGGAAGAGGGATGTTGTATAAATTCGCCAGCTATAATGAGACAATCTTCTGTTTCTCTGTTAATGTTTCTCTTGGAGAACTGTAGAAGATTTAAGGTCTATAAAAAAGAAGTGATGTCTCTCTGTAGCTCATGCCTATAGCATACCAGAAGACCCTTGAGCCACTAACATCTGGCCACTGATATTTTAACATCAGTTGGTGATGATAGTTATTGCTGTTGTTATTTTGAGGCTAAGAAAAGATTGTCATAAGTGATGGAAGATTCCATAGTGATGGAATGACTGCCAGGAGGGGAAAATCCCCTTCATTTTTAATACCAGTTGTCATATCTTTTAAAGAGAGCGGGTTCCCTTTAAAGAAATTGTCCAAAGGAAAAGAGTACAGGTAGACTTCGACTTACAGCAGTTCATTTAGTGACCATTTGAAGTTACAGCAACAGTTAAAAAGTGACTTACGGCCATTTTTCACACTTTTTCACAGTGACCATGAGGACCCTGTTGCAGTATCCTCATGGTCATATGACCAAATTCAGACTCTTGGCAACTTGACTCATTACCTATGATGGTTGCCGTATCCCAGGGCCATGTGATCCCCTTTTGCGACCTTTTGACAAATGTCTATGGAGATTCTCAGTCCAACAGGTCATGGTTGTCCCAAAGGTGCTTTTTTCAAGAGGTAACTGGATTTTCTGTTTTTTCTTTGAAGACATTTTGCTCTCATCCAAGAAGCTTCTTCAGCTCTGACTGGATGATGGGGAATGGAAGGATTTATACTTCTTTCAGACAGCTGGTCATTTGCATCCTTTTAGAGAGTTCTTGAGCTCACCTGGAGGTCTAGTTGTGTCATCAGGGTCACCTGAGTGGTACAAATTGGTGTGGAGCCTTTCAACAGTTCCAAGAAGGCTCCACACCAATTTGCACCACTCAGGTGACCCTGAGGGCACAGATAAACTTCCAGGTGACCTTAGGTAAAGGTAAAGGTTCTCCTCGCACATACATGCTAGATGATTCCAGCTCTAGGGGGCGGTATTCATCTCCGTTACAAAGCCAAAGAGCCACCACTGTCTGAAGTCTGAAGATATGGCCAGCATGACTAAACGCCAAAGTGAACAGAACGCTGTTACCTTCCTACCAAAGTGGTCCCTTTTTTTCTACTTGCATTTTTACATGCTTTCAAACTGTTAGGTTGGCAGAAGTTAGGGTAAGTAACAGGAGCTCACTCGGTTACGTGGAGCTAGGGATTCGAACCATCGAGCTGCCGACCTCTCATCTTAGTCACTGAGCCACCATGCCCCTCGTGACCTTAACAAACCACTAAAAGAATGCCAATAACCAGCTGTCTGCAAGGAATATAAATCCTTCCATTCCCCACCATCCAGTCACAGTTGAAGAAGCTTCTTGGATGAGAAACAAAACATCTTCAAAGAAAAGTCAGAAAGTCCAATTGCCTCTTGAAAAAAGCACCTTTGGGACGACCTTCTGACAAACAAGGTCAATGGGGAAGCCAAATTTACTTAACAACTATGTTACTAACTTAACAGCTGCAGAGATTCACTTAATTGTGGCAAGAAAGATCATAAAATTCACTTTACAATTGTCTCACTTAGCAACATAATTTTTCCGCTTAATTGTGGTCCTAAGTCAAGGACTAGCTGTATTTCTGATAAATCATTCCATGTGGTCCTGCACTGATTTAGTTATGAAGGTCTCCCTTGGACAATCCTCTCTAGTGTTCATAACCTCATAGACTTTCCATGTTTCCATAACCCCAAGAGAAGACCTTGGGAGGAATCTGCTTCCTACTGAACAGAACAGCTACCCTGATATCTGGGGAAGTCCTGCCCTTGGGCACTTGTTTGGAGATGTTCTCGTGGATAAATGTGAATAAAATAACCCACCTATTTCCCTATTTACAAACCTGGTGGTCCATTTTGACAGTCATTTTTGACCAAATAAAATCTCAAATTGCTAGGACATGTTGAGAGCACTTAAGGAAAAGTTGCCTCTTAGGAATCTAGTTCAGAGGCTAGAAATTACTTATGTACCTTATGGGGCAAAAATGGACCTATTTTGAATTTCTAGAATAAAACTACCGGTAGTTGCCTTCATGCTATCAACATTTTTTCTTCCTGATTATGCTTTTGTTCCCAGTTCAGTTGGTAAAAATTGGAAATCCCTATTTGAAGAGAGCAGAAGGAGATCAAGAGGGTTCGACTAAAGGTCTTTATTGGATTTGGGGCTTCCTATGGTGACTAAACATAGGGAAGTTACTATATAAATAGGAGGCAGATATTAGCATTCCCTCATTATTTATGGCTCAGTAATATTGTGAATTACAGCTTTATCCTCCATGAATGCATCTCATTCCTTTCCAGAGCATTATAAGTTGCTGTCCTTCACAAACCTTGTGGAAACAGTCTTCGTTATTTAGTTATGAATGTACTGTATACGCTGTTCTTGTGTGAAGTAATATTACCACTCCTTCTAATGTAAGCTTTAAGTAATAATGGAGAAAAAACTGGGTGAATCACATCCAGGATGAAAGGCTTATTTTTATATATACATTATGCTTATGATCCAGGTATCATGTTAACTAGAACTAGCAACCAACCTCTGGCTGACCAAATGAAGAATAAAATAATATATCTCATATTTGTTTAACAGGTAAATCCTCTTGTTTACGCAGATGACTTCAAGATTGTGTTTTCACAATGAAGCATTGCATTTTTTACATCCAGGATAATTAAATCTGTGGAACTCACTAGGGCAATAGAATTAAATCTGTGTCTCTGCCAAATGTGTGATGATGGGCATTGACTTAGATGACATGAAATGGGATTAGACACATTCATACAGGAGACATCTGTCAAAGGCTGTTTATGACAATAGCTTCTTGTCTGATATCTTCCATGGTGGTTATTACTTACAGATACAGATTAGACAAAAGAAGTAAAATAAAAATATGCTACCTAGAGTCACTTCTGGTGAGATGGGCAACCATATAAAATCGATATTTTTTATAAAAAATGAAAGAAGTCAACATACCCCATTGTGCCAGCTGCTGAGGAGCACAAGAGGGAATAAAACCCTTCAGTGGGCAATGGGAACATCTGGTTGAGGATTATGAAAAATAAAGTGGCTTCTTTAGATCAGGTTTACTGAGCTGTGGTGGTGCAGTGCTTAGAATGTAATATTGCAGGCTAATTCTGCAGACTGCCAGCAGTTCGATTCTCACTGGCTCAAGGTGACTCAGTGTTCCATCCTTCTGAGGTCAGTAAAATGAGGACCCAGATGTTGGGGACAATAGGCTGACTCTGTAAACTACTTAGAGAGGGCTTAAAACATAATGAAGCAGTTTCTAAGTCTAAGTGTTATTGCTATTTTATTTGGATCTCATGTTAGTTTCTTATTGTGGACCAACCCAATGTTCATAGCCTGATCTTAGCTTATCCTCTCCAACAGGCTAAAAATAAAAAGCCAAATGAATTCATTTTTTGCTATTATATTTTATATTTATAATTAAATTTAGAATGTAATCAAGGTTTTTTTAACTACGATAAAGAGGTGTTTCAACTTTAATTCTTTTTAGAGATTTCAAAATAAATGTGTTTTGTTTGCAAAAAAGGAAATACTGGGCTTGCATGACCAAGTTTTCATACCAGGGATATTTCATATTTACATAAGCTTTCTGATTCCCTTAAGTTAAGATTTTGTTTCGTTTTCTATAAAGCTCCAGCTGCTGAAACTAGGGGAAATTCAGCTTTAGAATTTATTATTTAGAAATAAGAGAACAAATTGGAAGAGCCACAAATGTGCTGCAAAAAAGTTTGCAGTTTGTGTCTTAAAAGCCTCATAAATATAAAGCATTCCTACAGATTATTCTAAAATATTTGCTACCTAACAATGGACATCCTTATCTTATCAAAATGTCCCTTTCTATCATTTACTAGGCTTATGTGAGTTCAAAGCTTTGTCTTGAGAAAATTCTTTTCACCACAAAACAGGGCTGATTTTCTCATCTCTCTCCCTTCAATCTTATCATCTGTTTGATCCACAAAGTGACCAACTCAAAGTCAACCATTCAGCTTCATGATTTTAGAGTGATTTAGACACTCTAAAATCAGATAGGCCTCAGAGACACAGAAGAAATTCTGAGAATATGTTGCGGATCTCCTCCCAAAATGGCTTCCTTGAAGTTATCTAGTTATAACATGGATTCTGCCAGTAGGAATTGTTCAATCCAATATACTAATTTTACCAGAGGCAAAGTGTGAGCTTCTGTCTGCCAGCCTCTTTAATTTCCTTCAAGATAGGCTGTCTGTCACCTCATCTTACCTTTGCTTTTTTTTCTTCAGGACAAATAGGTGCTCTTTCAAAGAAAATCCTGAGTTTCAGTCACATTCTCTTTTTATTTTCTAAGAATATGTGTTCTCATAAAAAAAATACTTTGCAGCATATACACTTTTCTTCTTTTCTATAAAAAGGATATTTGAAAAGAATATCAGCAGGAATATCAGCATCAAGACGGGAGGCGTTGAGGGAGCTCTCCAAGTTGATGATCCATGTTTTAATTACTATACAATGATATCTCTAAAGAGCACCATCATTGCACATGTAAGGATAAGGACTTCACTGATCATTTCTGTCATGAGAAATGGTTTGTCTAGTCTAAGTGGTATCTGCAGGGGGACAAGAACGACAGAATGTCTAAAGTTAGGTCACAACACAAGCCCTGCCCCTTTTTTGGGTATGTGTTTTGGCATTGCACATGTGAGAAGGGATAGAGATCCTATAAATGCTGATGCTTCTATGTTATTTATGGATTATCTGTGACTTCTTCAACCTTGAGTCCTCAACTAGTGGCCTGGAAATTTTAGGATTCTGCACTATATCTTAGCTGTTTCTAGCACTGCACTCTTACGGATAGAGAGCTCTGGTGTTGTTCCTGAGATCTGTTGGACCCATTCTCCCAGCTTAGGAGTCACAACCCTGAGTGTTCGTGTTACTACTGGAAACTCTGTGTGTGTCTGTAATATGAATAGTAAAAACTATGGTAGCAACATGTGGTTTAATTCATACTATTTTTAATCTTGTTGGATTGCAATGCCCTGGATTGAAAATATTATTTGGTTTTAATGGTATAATTCCCTCTTCTCTTAATTTATTACGGTGCTAAGACCAGGACAATTAACAAAACTCTTAGGAAGAAAAGGCCTGACTAAGATAAAACTGGGATAAGTGAGCTGAGCCAATTACCCAGCTCCTAGGATTCGAGGAACTAATTCTGGGCTCTCAGTACAATAAACCTTTTTTTTCCCCCAAGTAGTCTAATCTGTCCTTAGAGGCAGCCGTATGTATCTTTGTAGATTACAAACACTCTAACACAGCTTTCTCCAACCCATCCCTTCTATGTATGTTGAATTTCAATTACTGTAAAGGTTCATGAAAGTTTTTGCTAGTTTTCTGTCTGGTGAAATGTGTAAACAGAGAAGGAAATTCCCAACAGGACTCAAAGAAAGATATTGAGCAAAAATTGAATTGACAGATTCACCCATCCCTTCTGCAAATGTGCACCCATGTGTTGGCACTGAACCAATATTTTAAGTACCCATACACTTAGAGACTGCATGCTAAATGGATGGAAACTGATCCATACCATTGGACTGTCCTTCATATTATAGGATATTGTGACTGTTATTTGCAACACCCTGATCTAAAATTCTAACATGAAGAAATCTGGGCAAGAGGCTGTTGGAGAATACTGCGTCTAAGCTCTGTGTTTCAGCACAAACCTGAATGCCTCCTTTCCTGTTAATTAAGACTAAGAGCTTTAAATTGAGGGTTTTTGTTATTTTGGTAGAGCCTAACAGCTTTAGGATTACGTTTTCTGGCCCTGAATGTTTGGAATACTTCCATAACTGCTGCAAACCAACAGCTGGGAGAAGTTTGGAGCTGAAGGGATTAGGCTGTTAGCAGAATCAGAAACCTCAAGTGTTACAAAGAATGCAGACTGAGGTTAGTTAAATGTGAAGAGCCTAATTTAATTCACATTATACTGTGGATTAACAAATCACAACTGCTGAAAGAACCCTGTGGTTCATCACTGTGTCAAAACACTTTCATGTCCCAGGAGAAAGTGATCACTGCATTGAATACATGTTTCCTGGTTGACCAAAGTTGTGCCAAACCACACTTCACTGTTTCCACACTGGAAGTACCATATCCAACAATAGATCTGTGACATCAGCAACTATCACTAAGTCAAAATTTTGAGTTTTTGGGAAAACTTGCAAAAGTTTTCTTTTTAAAAAATGGGGTTGCGGTTCTTAGATAGCCTTTGGTGAGTGAGTCATTTGTTATCAAAGTTGAGTTAGAAAAAGGGCTTGCAATTTAAACTACAACCTGGCAAAGCCTTATAATTGCTTCCTTACATGTTAAGGTCTTGATTTTGCAGTGCAGGACAATTTATCTTTCTCCTTAACCATTTTGTAAAAATGCTTGCAGCTTTCCACAAGGCTATAAAATAATTGTGTTGGGGGGTGGAATAACTGGAATGCAACTGGAACTGATTAGATCCCATTGGATTCCTGGCTAGTGGTGATAGAAGTGCACTGATTTCCAGCAGAATATCTCTGAACATCATGAGAAGTAATAAAGTCCATTTCAGAAGGTGTTTCTAGGAACATAGGAAATAACTGAACCCTAAACCATTTTACATTAGCTTACTGTATTATTTACATGGGGATGATTTAATCCTCTGACAATGTTGGATATGGTCCAGAACTTGCCAAAATTGATTGGCTGACTGAGTGATCAGGTTTATAAGGCTGCCGAACACAAGAAATGTGACTCTGAATTGTTATATTCAGAAGGAGAAAGCAGTGGGTTATATAGGGAGTAATTATGCTAATTGTATTTTAAAAATTAAATGTAAATCACTTTCAGTTGTGTCATTCCTTGCTCCCTCTTTGTCCAAATCCTGGTTGCTGTTGGGAGGATAACCCTAGCACAATCCTCAGAGCAACATCCATCTTGAAAAAGTGCTTGATGTCCCTGATCCTGAAGTCACCTCACCGATCGGATGCTTTAGTCACTAAGCTTTAGCTCTTCAAGACATAGATGTGTTTTCAAAATGGCACATTATATTGAATCAGTTTAGCTCTATAATAGGCTTCTAGCATTCTTGGCCAATTGTCTTCTTGATTTTCCTTTGCCTGTTAGTTTTATTTAGCAGGCCCTGAGGATTATTTGCATTCACATAATGCAAACTACAACTAGCTCCCATCCCTCACCTTTTCCATTTTTATTCTTATGACTCTAGCCATTTCTGCTACATCACTTTGCTCAGTATTTCTTTTGTGGATAACTTTTTCAATAGGATATTTATCCAAAATCAGTATATCTAATCCAAATTCCATATCAGTTGAACTAATCAGTGTGTTTCTGGATTCCAGTTTAAAATCATCTTTTATGCCTTAAATAACTTATGTAGAAAAAGAGCTCTAACAACACCAATACCCATCTAGGCTAGCATTCAGTATTGGCCAACCTGATAAGTTTAGAAAGCTCACAAATATGATGTTGCCTCTTGGCAACTGGTGGTCAGCTTGTATGAATCTACAAGTTGGAGACAATCCAACAATCCAACATTCTACCTGCTGGGAAAAGCTCAAACTAAAGGACTCTTTGCATCTGAATGAATTTATTTTGATCTCGCTGGACTCTCCTATCACGGGTAAGATGAGCTAGGCTAGAGGGCCTGGCACAGAAGTGGGACCATTTCTATAGTGGCCTCATTCATAGAGAACCTTCCCCGTGAAATGGTCAAGTGGCTTTTCCCCTGTTTTTAAATATCCATTAAAGAATTAGAAGTTCCCATCTGCTTTCAAATGAATACATCCTCACTTTATGAATTGGAGCATTTATAGCTGTTAAAATATGAAATGTCTCAGGCTGTCACTTCTGTCAATATATAATTTATACATTATTACCAATGGTGGGATTCAAATATTGTTGCCTCCAGTTCAGTGGGTGTGGCTTGGTGGGCGTGCTTTACACACATGCACACTTTGCGTGCATGCACATGCCAAACGCGTACTTTGTGCAGGCGCAGAAGCGTTTGCACAGGCACAGAGGCATTCTAACTCGCCTTCTGCAAGCCTGCACAATCCTGGTTACTTCAGCAGCTGCCGCGCAGCACTATTCTGTGCCGCGCAAAGCAGCTGTGCTTCAAATTCAGCAGATAAAAGTGAGTATGGGAGCCCAGGTGGGTGGGTGGGCCCAACAGCAGAGCAGCAGAGAGAATCAGTTCGATCTCTGCTGCTCATCGCTCCTACCGGCTCGCCAGAACCAGGCCGAACCGATCAAATACCACCACTGATTAGTACTATAAAACAATATGTTTTTTTTTCAAAATTTCTTTGAGGAGGCTTCATCACTTTATGTAGATTTGGTATTTTAAATACCGTAAGTTGAAAGTCAGGACAAAAATAAGGAAGCAAGCAGGCACACATTCTTTGTGTGTATGTTTGCATATTTGCTTAGTAAACTCAAGAGACTTCTTCTAGGTGGGACTGAAATGAAATCATATTGATTGGTTTCTTTCCAAATACACCTATTAAACCTACAAAGTATGTCAGAAAATAGACCTTTTCTGCTGTTGCTATGCAGTTTACAATTTGTGAGGATTTGATAGGGAGATCAAATCCACCAATGACAGAGTAACACCACATACCCTGTCCTGGCATCACAAGCCACACCCCTTGGTATATAAGGGGCAACCCAACTGGTTTTTACCTCAGGAGGGAGAGAGGACTCAGGAGCCATCAAGAGGAGGAGGCTCATATTCCCCTGAGAGGTCTAACAGGGGGAGAAACTGCTGGGTACCTCAGGAGCATGAGGTGGAGGAACCTCATGACAAAGGAGAAAGGGGAGAGAGAGGGAAAAGCCTAAAAAGAGAGGTCTAAATTTCTTAGTGAGTTATTCTCAATTGTCCTAAGAGAGATTGATCAGCATAGGCGATCAATTCTCTCAAATATATACCTCAGAACTTCTAGCAACTAAGCTGAAAGGAAGATATAGTACTCCTAGGCTAAAGACTATTTGACTTCTTATCTAAGAAGCTAAAGACTGAGAAAACCTAACTACATAGGTAGTTATAGAAACCAAGAGAGACCTGAAAGAGAAGAAACTAAAGAAGGCAAAAGACACTGGTAATAATCTTTCTGTATGTTTATTTGATTTAAGCTGCTTGTATAATAAAGGTTGGTTTGAAAAACAGACTGGGGTCAGCATCTTTGTACAATTTAAATATATAGACAAGTTAACAAGATCCTCTAAACTTTAGTCAATCATAGGATTGATTAAAAATATTTTAACAAAGTAGCTTGGTTTTAGCATACCCACTTTCCATATTTTTAAAAAAATCTGTTCTGTACATAATTCTGTCTTTTTTTTATTTCAGCCATGTTCTCCTTTGCTTTGCAGATAAGCTATACATTGATAGCTTTGAGTCCCTTAGAATCTTCATGGAAGCTTTTAACTAACAGGTTCACCTCTATCAAATGTCCTTTCATAACTTAAACGTTCCCTTAAAGTTTCCCGAGATAAGTCTAAATAAAAAGCCCAATTCCTTTACTTCAGCAAATGATCTCTGCTGGTCATTTTGTGTTCCTTCTTTCATTTTTAAGGTTATTGGATCATGGGGGAGTTACAAAGCTATTGACTACTCAACTCCTCCAGCTGCCCATCATTTTCAACAAACTCCCCTTAAATTTGAGACCTCCAAAGATGTCCATTTGCACAGACCAAGTAAAAATCATGATGGGAGGTGTCAAGCTTCCTAAGTGTGCAAGGTCCTCTTCAGAGCTTCAGGTATTCAGTGATAAGGTCAGTTTGGACCATGTTTCAGAAGCTTGTTGGTAAGGGAACAGAAAGATTTGAAGAGGTGGTTTGCTACTAGAAATTTCCTGCTCCAATTCCAATCCTTACTTTTGTCAATAAAATAATAGAATTGTCTGGAGACATTAAAAGCATTCACCTCATGAAGGCATTGGTAGGCAGATGTGTTATAATAAGTTTAGTTAAGTAAGACACCTTCCTTCTCTGGAATATAATAGGATCCTGCGGCAGTTAAAAGATTAATGTATTACATCAGATTTCATGGATTGCCATCTATTCCTTGCACCTGAGGAAATATTGTGATCCATAAATCATCTGTGACAATATGATTTTAAATCTTAATGTTTTTAAGGTGCCACAATTCTTTTCTTATTGTTGTAGAAGAAGAATGGAGCATTATGGTGAAAAAAAATTAGAAACAAGCAGACAACAGTTTAAACATTTGTATTCCATAGAATGATAGTTATCTCAAGAAGCATTAAAAGTAAAGACTTTCTTGGGGCAAAATTAATTTAAAATTATGTAGATTAGGGGAACTGAATAAAAATGACTCCATATGTTAGGAAGGTAAACATCTGCAAAAAAAAATGGTTGGATTAAAAAATGCAAAACAAATCCACAAAACAAAGATTGTTTAACACAAATCATAAAGCCAACTGAAGTTTTATTTTACTGAATTGCACATCTGTACCTCTCACTAGATATTTTCTGATTCCCCCAAACTGGAAACTAAAATGACAACTGTTAACCCTGTTAACCCTGTACATTGAAGACCCAATATTTAGTTTGTGTCCTCTCTAGGGCTAGGGGAAAAAATAAACCCTTCCTAAACTTCTGACTAACTGGCATCAACAATAAATGCTAAATGGAGCACTAGTCCAATTTTGTATTTGATTTCCCAACCTGTGGCTTTCATATGGTTCAGATCACAATTCCTGGAATTCCCAAAGGAGGTGCTAAAAGGGGCTACACAGGTTGCTGGCTCAAAATGGAGTTGTAGTTCTACAATTCCAGGAGGAATTGAGCAAGAATTACCAGTTAAAAGACTAAGTAATATATTATCAGAAAATTTCATGGATTATCCCCTCCTTGCATTTCATGAGGTAGATTGGGATATATAAATTGTCTGTGACAATGTCCATGGAGATTCTCAGTCATCTAGGTCATGATTGTTTCAAAGGTGCTTTTCCAAAACACAACTGGACTTTCTTTATTTTTCCTTGAAGACATTTCACTTCTCATCTAAGAAGCTCCTTCAGTTCTGACTGAATGGTGAAGAATGAAAGTATTTATATTCCTTGCAGTCACCTGGTCATTAACAATGGCAATAGCACTTAGACTAATATACTGCTTCATGGTGCTTTACAGCCCTCTCTAAGTGGTTTACAGAATCAGCATATTGCCCCCAACAATCTGGTTCCTCATTTTACTGACCTGAGAAGGACAGAAGGCTGAGTCAACCTTGAACCTGGTGAGATTCGAACTGCCAAATTGCAGGCAGCCACCAGTCAGCAGAAGTAACCTGGAGTACTGCATTCTAACCACTGCGCCACTGCAGCTTTAATTAGCACTCCCTCTGAGAATTGTTGAGGCCACTTGGAGGTCTATGACAATATATATTCTTTAAACTTTAAGATGTCCCAAGTCCTTGAGCCTTTCAGAAGACTGAGAGTGATGGAAAAGAGTTAGAAACAAGCAAACAACCATTTAAACATTTATATTCCATAGTTATCTCAATGGAATATAAAGTGCTACAAGTTCTTTATTTATTTATTCTTACAGAAGACTGAGAGTTATGGGGAAAAATAGAAACAAGCAAACAACAGTTTAAACATTTATATTCCATACAATTATAGTCATCTCAAGAAACTTTAAAAATAAAGATTTTCTCAGAGCAAATTTCCAAACTGCACAGGTTGTTCTATCACACAAGGAGGACAGCAGGTGGAAGAATACAAGAGTGAGCAAATGTCCCTTTGTCTTGCTTTTAGTCTTTCAAGAGACCAGGGCAAAGGTGCTGTGCTCAACAATGCAGACATGGCTTTGCCACCTTGTCAAGGAGTGTAATCTTTGATGAGGAGCCTCTTTTCCAAGTCACATGGGCCTCGTTATCCTCCTCTCCAAAATGACTCCCTCTGGTGAGAAAGGTCACTTTGCACAAATGATACCTCGGCGGGGGCTTTTATGGCTTTGTGGGACTTCTCTGTCATTGTTCCCTCGCTTGGCTGCACCTCTTGGTTCCTTCCTTCCCCATCAGCCCAACCCAGCTCCAGTGCATGGAAGTTGAATAGATCTTGTGCTTTACTAAATGCAGATCCAGTCCTTATTAGCTATTCCTTGAGAGTGACTTTTTTCTTGCTTAGGCAGCTGAAACTAGAGGCAGAAGAGGCAGTAGGGAAATGTAGTTAACAGCTGTGGGGAATTGAAAGACATTTTTGACAATAGAAGAGCTTCATCATTGTCAGACTTTCTCACCAAAGTCAGGCTGTTGGGGGATTTTTTTTCCCTCCTAATTTTGCGAGAGGCTAGTGGAAAAAGACTGATAAAAATGAAATGTGACATTTACAGCAGACAAGCTACCCCATCTCACCTCTGCTATAGCCAATCCATTGGCTCAAAGACAGCCTTCAAACATCAGAAACAGCTCTGCAGGTTTGGTTTGGTTTTTACTCCTGTGTTAAAATAGGCTTTGTCAGTTCTGAGAAGCTTTCTCCCTTCGAGAAAGAGGTTTGTGGTTTTCTATCATACTCTCCACTGGATGAACATGAGATGCAATCCATGTATGTAGTAATTAAATGCTTAATACTAAATAGACGATGATACTTACCATGACCCTACTTTCCACATAGTTTGGGAAAAATAAATCGAGTCAAAGAAAGAGATAAATACTTGATTGATTTAGTTGACTTTGCATTATTTAGATGCAAAAGGTGTGTTGGTTATCCTAAAAGACTTGAAAAGTACACAAGGGTAGAAGCAGGCTTGTTACCCTTAACCAGCCGGTGCTTTGATCAGTCCCTAGCATCAGCCTTTTGTTTTCATTAAGGTTTTAAAAAATGGCAAGATACTCCATAGTTTTGGAGCAGAACTGTGTTAACTGATAACAATCAGAGGTGGTATTCAGCAGGTTCTGACCAGTTCTGGAGAACCGGTAGCAGAAATTTTGAGTAGTTCGGAGAGCTGGCAAATCCCACCTCTGACTGGAGATTTTACAATATCCTTCCCCTGCCACATCCACCAAGCCACGCCCACAGAACTGGTAGTAAAAAAAAATTGAATTCCACCACTGGTGACAATGGACATTACATTCCAATGAATCAATCCTTGCTTTACATTCTTTCCAAAAGCTTCAAAATCTCTTGCATTACATTGATCTCTGGTCATTTGGCTGTGAAATGCATTCAGTCTGGAGCAGTGGATGTAATACGATTTGGTAAAATCCTGTTTAGAATTTCCACAGCCATTCGTTAGCTGTGTCCAGTCCATCAACAATAAAGATAACAAGCTGTTTTCACTGTGCATTTCTGAGGAGTTTTAACTCTTGAAAGCTTCCTTTTATCCTTCCTTTACTTGTTTGTTCCTATTTTGTTTAAAGGCTATTGCTTTCATTTACTCTGAAGTTTTCAGCTCATTCCCACCCCCACCCCAAGTGAGAATCGTCTTTCATTCATGTTGACTGGGATGCATTTTCTTAGTGTAGGGATTCAACAGAAACAGAATAACAGAGTTGGAAGGGAGGGGACCTTGAAGGCCTTCTAGTCCAACTGCCTACTAATGCAGGAGACTCTATACCATTCTGGACAAATGGCTGTCCAATTTCTTCTTAGAAACCTCCAGTGATGGAGCAACTACAACTTCTGGAGGCAAGTCGTTCCACTGATTAATTGTTCCGTCAGAACATTTCTCCTTATTTCTAGATTGGTTCTCTCCTTCATTAGTTTCCTTCCATAGCTTCTTATTCTGCTTTCAGATGCTTTGAAAAATAGGTTGACCCCCCTCTTCATCACCCCCTAGATATTGGAACATATCATATCACCCCATTTTTAGTATGACACTGAGCTGTCTATTTTTATGAACACAAACCAACTTGTTAATTATCCATCTGGGAATGCATGATATGTATTTATTTGTTAGAGTCTCATTCTCCTTTGCCCCTAGGGTTTCAAGGTGACATACTTAGTACTCCCTTCTCCAGTTTTATCTCCTAACAATAATCTAGTGTTTGGGTAGATTGATCTGAGGAATATTTCCTGGCCAAAGTCACTCAGCAACATGGATAACTTTTGTCGTATTTGGGGTACTTTGCTGATTGGGAATTTTGGAAAGCCACAGCTCTGACATTAAAGATTATTAGGTTCAGAAAGATCTTTTTAGAGCAATTAATTTGAAAATGATGAGAACAACTATAGACTTTCCCCTCCATGATCTGTTTATTTAAGCATGTCTACTCCAAAATAACTTGTAGTGTCAGGACTCCAACAAATCCACCCCCATTCAAATCATAAGTTTCTAGCCGCATCTCAGAGAAAAGAAAATCGATTTATTAGAAGCAGCCATGTTGGTGTTGGCTGGATGTAGCCGATACTAAAATATATCATTCATTTGCCCTTTGACCCTTGGTCTTCCCCCCAGCCCCTGGATGTGTATTCTCCAATGGGACACATCCATCCCCAAGAGTCATCAATCATGCTCTCCAGTAATATCCTTGCGCTCAGACAACTTTGGGCTGCCAGGGTAATTATCTAGGCACTTAAGGAATGCACTGTTTTCCCCCACTCCCTTTTTCTGGCAGCTAAAAAGACCAAAGGAGTATCGTTTTAGTTGACATCTAGTATGTTCAGTAGAGCTTTCTTCCAGGTATGTGTCTGTAAGATTTTACCCTAAATTGATACAAATATTGTTATTTTAGTACAGGTAGTCCTTGACTTACAACAGTTCATTTAGTAACCATTTGAAGTTATAATGGCACTGAAAAAGTGACTTATGATCGTTTTTCTCATTTATAACCATTGCAGCATCCCCATGGTCATTGATTAACATTCGGATGCCTGGCAACTGACTCACATTTATGATGGTTGCAGTGAACTGGAGTCACACAACCTTCTGACAAGCAAAGTCAAGGGGAAAGCCAGATTCACTAAACAACTGTGTTATTAATTTAAAGAGCAGTGATTCATTTAACAACTGTGGCCAGAAAAGTCATAAAATGAGGCAAAACTCATTAACAAATTCCTCACTTAACATAGATTTTGGGCTCAATGGTAATTGTAAGTTGAGGACTCCCTGTATTTTTAAGATTACAGATAGTCCTCGACTTACAACCACAATTGGAACTAGAATTTTGATTGCTAACAAGGAGGTTGTTAAGTAAGCCATACCTGGTTTTACAACCTTTCCAAGATTAGATACTTAACCCCAATCTCTCATAGGCTAGCGATTCTTGCTTCCACATTGGATACAGAAACTTTTTTTTAATCCTCCAATATATTTGCAACAACCTCTCAAAGATCCTGAAATGGTAGCTAACCACCCCCCTTTGAAATGTCACTTTGTGCTCAGGGTTTGATCCTCTTGGTCCTTCAACCCTTTTGCTTTTTCTCCTGTGCTTCTTCTTAACAGATGACAGCCACAGCCCAGCAGCCAGCAAAAGCACAGCCGGTGCACGTCACCACACCCTCAGCAGCAAGCAATGCTCCCCTTCCCAGCACCCCGATCGACCCTCAGGCACAGCTGGAGGCTGACAAGAGAGCTGTCTACAGGTACAGAGGATAATGCTAACTGTCTGCTGTTTGATGTTGCTTTCCATCCCTGTGGTGACACGCGGAGCGATTACCGGTATTTGTCCTAAGGCTAACTTGTCAGTAGGTGCTACATAGAGGCTGTTTCATAGCTGCTTGTTGTCAGGAGAAGGAAGAGAGCTTTGAGTGCATGGCGAACCAGAGAAATCACAAAAGGACTGGGGCTTTCTTTCTTGGAAGAGGAATTCTAGATTACAGGGTGATGCAGCAGTTAATGTTCTGAGAATTAATCCGAACCACAAATACAAAGCCATGATTATGGATTGCATATAGGTGCTCTAATTCACTTCAACTGTTGTGATGGGTTTAGATTGGGGATGTACCCCCAAATTCTGCTTCATTTACCACTGTATAGCACGTGGGAACACTGGCACCAGACAGGCACAGATTTGACCAATTTAAATTTGTTCCGTTTCTCCTTTTTTTTTCCAACTTTAGGTCAGCCTGTACCATTTTTTCTCATTTTATTTTCATTTTTTAAAAAACTACTTGGAGATGTTTTTCTGTACATTTCTGTAAAGCTTGTTAATTTTTTTACATACATTTGTCAGTATGTCTTCTTCCAAGCTATTCGCTTTAATGTCCACTTTCTCATATGCACAATTTGTTTGCATTCCTTTTTTTAATATGCACGTTTTTGGATGCACTTTTTAAGCGGATTTGAACTCTGCAGGTATACCTAGAAAAGTAAAGGTCTGGGCCAGGCAGTGCACTGAAATTAGTATACAAACATTTAAAATTTTCTCATTGTGATGCAGCGAAGAAGTAAATATCTCGGAAGTTCTTAATTGCCACCCATTGGCTGAGAGAGCTAAATGACCAATAGCTGTTAGAATTCCTGAGCATGTCAGCATTCTGGATGGGAATTTACACTGCCATTGTCAAATCCTGTTGAAAATGGCTCTCTAAATGAGGTTTATGAGTGAGGCAGACTGGATAACAGAATCGTTTGTGATATTTCAATTTCACACTTTAATACCATGTGTTTGCAGATTTATGTTTTGTATATGCAAGGAAACTGAAGGAAAAGGAAGCCCATTTAAGCAGGGTAGCAATAGCAAGGAAGAAGCTCGGGAGAGGAGTGTTGGAAAATGGAATCTTGTATATCATAGGGAGTGCTTAAAGGAGGAGTGGATTTCTTGTCTCTGGGTAGCATGACAGTTCAAAAACACATTGGGGATTTTTCATTTCATGTTAATAAATTTAACAAGGCCTCATTCAGGTCGAATTAATGCTTAAGAAGTTGCTTTTATGCTCTCTTCTTGGGGGATGAGGGAGATAAAGTGTCTGTTTGTGTGTGTGTGTGTGTGTGTGTGTGTAGAGATATAGCACATATACAGGTAGTCCTCAATTCATTTAGTGACCGTTCAAAGTTACAATATCATTGAAAAAAGTGACTTATGAACATTTTTCATACATAAGGCCATTGCAGCATTCCCTTTGGTCACATGATCAAACTTTAGATGCTTGGCAACTGACTCATATTTATGACAGTTGCAGTATCCTTGATCACCTTTGGTGACTTTCTGACAAGCAAAGTCAGTGGGGAAACCAGATTCACTTAACAACCATGTTATTAACAACTGCAGTGATTCAGAAACAATACAGATTAATAGAGTTGGAAGGGACCTTGTAGCTCATCCAACCCCCCCACCCCATCCCCCGCCCAAGCAGGAGACCCTACACCATTTCTGGCAAATGGCAGTCCAGACTCTTCTTTTTTTTATAAATGTTTTATTTTTTTCAAGACAAACAAGACAAACATAACACAGAAAACACAAACCAACGTCAATTTCAAGTGTGTCGGTCGGTTACAAATCTCGGTGCCATCCCCTTACCATCAATACTCTCCATTGCGGAAGGAAAAGAAAAAGAAATATACAGAACAAACAAAAGATAATAAAAATACAACCGCCTATTATCTATTTGAAGAAACCTCAAAAAGCTTATACATTTTAATTCATACATTACCTAAACCATCTCCTCTATTATCCAACATTATTATTGTCGACTCTCTACAATATTATAGTCTCAATATTATATTCCCATTCAACAATTGTATTTATCACCATCATATCCATATATTACCAAATTTTTTTATCTAGCCATTGATAAAACATACTCCATATCTTAAAAAACTGTTTTTCTTCTTGATCTCTAATTTCAAATGTTAATCTACTCATTTCGGCACAGTCCAAAATTTTCTTAATCACTTCCTCCTGTGCAAGTATCTTGTCATTTCTCCAATTTTTAGCAAATACAATTCTAGCAGCTGTTTATACATTAACAATCAAATATTTCAGCTCTTTGCTGAATGTCTCTGGCAAAATTCCCAATAAAAATATCTCAGGTTTCAAGTCTGTATGTTGTTGTGTCATTTTTTCCAACCACGTGTGGATTTTAGTCCAATATCTTTTTGCTTCAGCACAAGTCCACCACATATGGTAATAGGAACCGGGTATCTGATGACATTTCCAACACTTATCCAATTTATCCTTAAACATTCTTGCAATCCTTCTCGGGGATAGGTGCCACCTGTAAAACATCTTATACAAATTTTCTTTATATGCAGTTGACATTGTCATTTTATAGTTCTGATCCCATAGTGTTTGCCATCTCTCAAAGTCTATCCCATAACCAAAGTTTTTCCCCCAAGCAATCATTGTTTCTTTAACCTGTTCTTCTTCCATTCTAAATTCTAGTAAGTGCCCATAAAGTTTTTTAATTACTTTTTCATTCGTACCCATCAAAATTTTATCCAATTCAGTTGGCTTATTATAAATACCTTCAGCCTTAGAGTCCTCATCATATCTAGATTGTATTTGCAAATACATTCGAAAACCAGTTCATTTTTATTCCTTGTTCCTGTAGTTTTGCATCGATTTAAGTTCACCCTTTTCATTTAAAATCTCTCCATATCTAACTGTTTGTTCCTTTTTATATATTATTGGATATGAAAAAGCTTCAATAGTAGATACCCATAGTGGAATTTGTATGTAATATTGTTTCCTAATTTTTTCCCAGTTTAAAAACAAAGCTTCTCGAATATAATGCCTTCTAAAATATCCTTGCATTTTAGTTCCTTTATACCATAGGAACGCATGCCATCCTAGTAGCAAATCATGGCCTTCTAAAGTTAATAATCTATTATTCCTCAACGTTATCCATTCCTTTACCCACATCAGACTTGCAGCTTGATAATACAATTCCCAGTTGGGCAATGCAACCCCTCTCTTGACCTTGCATCTTGTAATAACTTAAGTTTAATTCTTGGTTTTTTGCCCTGCCATATAAATTTTGATACAGTTTTATTTAAGTCCTCAAAAAACTCTTTCCCGAGTCTAATTGGGATCATCTGAAATAAATATAAGATTCATTCATCTTGACTGTTGATATTCTCCCAATAAGTGATAATTGCATGTTTTTCCATTTTTCCAAATCCGTCGCTATCTGCTGCTTGAGTTTAATATAATTATCTTCTTTCAATGTACTGCATCTTGATGTGATGTACATTCCTAAGTATTTAACCTTACTTGTAATCTGAATCTCTAGTATATCTTCTAATTCCTTCTTACGCCTTGCTAACATGTTCTTTGTTAGGATCTTTGTTTTATCTTTGTTAATTTTTAAACCTGCCACCATACCATATTCTTCTATTTTCTCTATCAATCTGATTTAATCTATCAATCAGATGCTGATTTAAATGGATCCTCTAGTATAAATACCAAGTCATCTGCAAAAGCCTGTAGTTTATATTCTTCTTTTTTAATTCTCATGCCTTTTATTTGTTCATCTTCTCTAATACCTCTATTCAACACTTCTAGTGTTAACACAAACAGCAGAGGCGACAGAGGGCAACCTTGCCTAGTTCCTTTTCTTATCTCTATAGATTCTGTTAATTCTCCATTTACCAAGATCTTTGCTGTTTGTACGTTATATATTGTCTCAATGGCCTGTATAAAATTTTTCCCAAAGCCCATTTGTACCATGTGCAATATCAAAAAATGCCAATTCAAGTTCTCAAAGGCTTTTTGTGCATCTAAAAACATCAGTACCATCTGTTTTTCAGGGTGTGCTTCATAATATTCCAAAGTATCTAAAATTATTCTCACATTTTGCTTAATTTGTCATTTTGGCAAAAATCCATTTTGATCAATATGAATAAAATTATTTAAATATCTTTTTAGCCTTTCTGCCAAGATCGAAGCAAAAATTTTATAATCTGAGTTCAACAGTGAAATAGGTCTATAATTTTTAACTTGTTGTACATCCATATCTTCCTTAGGTATAAGAGTAATATAAGCTTCTGACTATGTCTTAGGTATTCTCTTTTCTAATAACACTTCATTTATGACTTCTAGCAACTGGTGGCTTAACACCTCTTGAAAAGTCTTGTAGAATTCCACCAGTAAGCCATCTGGACCTGGTGCTTTTCCAGTATTTTGTTTCTTCAAGGCTTCTGTCAATTCCATCATAGTTATATTCCCTTCTAACATAGTTTCAATATCTTTGGGTATTTGTGGTAGTCTTGCCTTTTGTAGATATTGTTTAATTTTTTCTTCTAAAATGTCTTCTTGAGAATACAATTTCTCATAATAATCTTGAATAATTCTTTTCTTATCATCATTCCCATAGTGGACATTCCCTTTTCCATCTATTAATTGATTAATTTTCTTTGATTCCCTTTCTTCTCTAAGTTTATAGGCTAACTATCTTCCTGGTTTATTCACATTTTCAAAATAATTTTGTTTAACACCTTTAATCTTTTGAGCAAGTTCCTCCTTTTCCATTAAACCCATTTTATGTTTAATCATATCCATTTTCATTTTAATATCTTTTCTTTGTGGTGATTGTTGTAATTCTTTTTCTAGTTTTATAAAATCGTCTTCCAATATTTTAAATGTCTTTTTCTGTTTAATATTCCTTTTCCTTGTATAGTCAATTATTATTCCTCTTGTATAGGCCTTCATCGCATCCCAACAAATTTGCAGTGATGTGTCTTCTTTTTTATTCTCTTTAAAAAAAAGCCAAGCTCTGTCTCAATTTTCTTTTTAAAATCTTCTTCTTTCAAAATCATATTATTTAATGTCCATCTAGATCTTCTTTTCTGTCCTTTCCAGACAACTGTCAGTGGATTGTGATCCGCCCAAGTCCCAATTTCTATTTCAATTTCTTTTATATTAGAAAGCAAATCTGCAGATGCCCATATCATATCTATTCTTGACCAGTCCAGTCTCTTCTTGAAGGCCTCCAGTGATGAAGCTCCCACAACTTCTGAAGGCAACTTCTGTTTTCCATTGATTGATTGTTCTCACTGTCAGAAAGTTTCTTCTTATTTCCAGGTTGAATCTCTCCTTGTTCAGTTTCCATCCATTATTCGTTATCTGGCCTTCAAGTACTTTGGAAAACAGCTTGACCCCCTCCTCTCTGTGGCAGCCTCTCAAATATTGGAGCACTGCTATCATGTCTCCCCTGGTCCTTCTTTTCACTAGACTAGCCATGCCCAGTTCCTGCAACTGTTCTTCATGTGTTTTACCCTCCAGCCCCCTAATAATCCTGGTTGCTTTTCTCTGCACTTTTTCTAGAGTCTCAACATCCTTTTTATAGTGTGGTGACCAAAACTGGATGCAGTATTCTAGGTGTGGTCTTACTAAGGCTTTATAGAGTGGTATTAGTACCTCACTTGATCTTGATTGTATCCCTCTGTTAATGCAACTTAAGATTGTGTTGGCTTTTTTGGCTGCCGTTGCACACTGCTGGCTCATATTTAACTGGCTGTCCACTAAGACTCCAAGATCCCTCTCACAGTTACTGCTGTTAAGCCTGATTTCACTCAGTCTATATGTGTGCTTTTCACTTAATGTACTATTCACTTAATAAGTGTGGCAAGAAAGGTCATAAAATGGGGCAAAACTCATTTAACAAATGTTTTGCTTAGCAACAGAATTTTTGGACTCAATTGTGATCGTAAGTCAAGGACTACCTGTAATTTGTTCTCCTGTTTCCACATGCCTCTCAACCAAACCACAGAGGAAGCATTCTGACCTAGCCATGATTTGGTAGCTGTAGGATAGTCTAATGATCCTCAACAAGCTTGAAGTTTTGGTAATTGATGCTAATAGGGAGGCTCCCTTTCTGCAGTCAGAAATGTGGTTCTGAAGTACTGGATAACAGGATCACTCTAAGTGGATTTCACAAACATTACAGATCTTCTGTCTATGAAATGGAATATCAGATTACTTGTTTTTGTGGTTGTAAACTATTGCCACAATATAAAAAAGATGTTGGGATTCTAGAAAGAATGCAGAGAAGAGCAACAAAGATGATTAGGGGACTGGAGGCTAAAACATATGAGGAACGGTTATAGGAATTGGGTTTGTCTAGAAGAGAATAAAGAGAATGATTAGGAGTGACAGGATAGCAGTGTTCCAGTTGTCAAGCCGTTCTCTGCGACCATTGTCAAGGCTAAAAACCTTTTGCCAGGGAGTAAAACTTCTTCAAACATCCCTGCTAATTAGAGGTGATAGACTGTGCTTTTCTTTGCTGTAAATGCTGATAAAATTAAACCCGGAAAGTAATCTAAGAAACATTTTTATTTACAAAATAAGAAAAATCTAAATGGAGCTACATGTTGGCAGCTTACTTAACACCAAGGCATATAGAAAAAGAAACAAAGGAAAAGTTATAACGGAAGTTACAAAGGAAGTGAAGTCAAAACTTTTATACACATGTGCAGTAAATCAAAACACAAGACTTTCTTATCTCATTACTATGGAGACAAGATAACACAGTGATGGCTAGCACACACCTGCTTGCTATAATATGAGCTTAGGAGCTTGAACAGACAAACCAAAAAAACGCAGTGACACCAATAACTAAGAGGCTACCACAAAGAAGAGGGGGATCAATCTATTCTCCAAGACACCTGAAGGCAGAACTAGAAGCGATGGATGGAAACTAATCAAGGAGAAAACCAACCTGCAACTAAGAAGAACTTTCCTGACAGAACAATTAATCAGTGGAACAGCTTGCTTCCAGAAGTTGTGGGAGCTCCAGCACTAGAGGTTTTTAAGAAAAGATTGGACAATCATTTATTTGAAATGGTATAGGGTCTCCTGTCTGAACAGGAGTCCAACTCTGTTATTCTATTACTTCCATTTGTCTGTGCTAATGAAATGCTGTAAAGCTTCTTCTTACAATGTTTTCATGTTTCTGCCCCTATTTGCCCATTTTAGATGCTTTTTCACCATGCCATAATCATTCCTATTGCATGAGTTTTTGAAAGCTGGGGTCAGACTTAACTTTTTTAGAGAAGAGAGCTAAAGAGCATTGCAAGAAGGCACAGTAGTTGGCAGGGCTGTAACACAGCTAAGGGTTTCAGTTTAACTTTCATCTTCAGCACTAGGAAAGAAAATCCGAGCGTTTATTTGGTGCCTGATGCCTGTGCCATTCATTGTAAATGGCAGGGATAAGAGAGGGTAATTTCATTTATGATGTCCAGAATTAATTAGTTTTCCTGGTGCACTTACCTTTACCTGAAGAACCAAGGAGAGGATACCTTTCTGAGCCTTGTTTTGCAAAGAAAGAGATGTAAGTGGAGCCTTTTGTTCTTGCTGACTTGTGGCATTTTCAAAGAAATTTTATTTATTTATTTATTTATTTATTTTGTCAAGCAATTATAAGATAATAGTTATAAATACATGAAATGGATACATATAAGAAAAATAAAAAGAAACAATAGGACAGGGACGGTAGGCACATTGATGCGCTTATGCATGCCCCCTACAGACCTCTTAGGAAAGGGGTGAGGTCAATAGTAGACAGTCTAAGGTTAAAGTTTTGGGGATTTGGGAAGAAACCACAGAGTCAGGTAGAGTATTCCAGACATTGACCACTCTGTTGCTGAAGTCGTATTTCCTGCAATCAAGTTTGGTGTGGTTAACCTTGAGTTTGTATCTATTGTGTGCTCTTGTATTGTTACTGTTGAAGCTGAAGTATTCATTGACCAGTAGGACATTGCAATATAAGCTGCTCAAAAAACTAAAGGGAACACTTAAACAACACAATGTATAGTAGTTGAATGTGCTGACAACAAAATCACTCAAAACTTAACAATAGAAATCAAATGCATCAACCCATGGAGGTCTGGATTTGGAGGTACACTCAAAACTAAAGTGGAAGAAAACACTACAGGCTGATCCAACTGTGATGTAATGTCCTTAACACAAGTCAAAATGAGGCTCAGTAGTGTGTGTGGCCTCCACGTGCCTGTATGACCTCCCTACAACGCCTGGGCATGCTCCTGATGAGGTGGCAGATGGTCTCCTGAGGGATCTCCTCCCACACCTGGACTAAAGATCCTCTTCCCTGGGGAGGGGTCTGGGGGGTTCCATCCACTGTGCATGTTTGAGCGATGGCGGTCTGTTGTTCCTGAGCACCATGGGGGTGTGGAATTTTTATGGTAGAGGGTCCTGTCTGACTACCCAACCCCGGACTTGTTACCTGGGGGTTAGGGACATCTTGTGATCCATCGGTGGACGGGGGCAGCCGCGGAGGTGTGGAGTTTGCGGTTGGCAGCTGGGGCTGTCTGTGATGGCAGCTAGGATGGCGGCGATGGTGGCAGTGGTGGCGGCGGCGAGGAGACGAGCCGGAGGACAATGCACCCCAGCTGGCTGTAGGGAGACTGGTCACAGGGAAGAGATGTGGAAGTTGGTGGTGCTCTCTGTGGTCGCGAGGCCCACTGGAGGATGGGAGGTCCTGGAGAGAGAGAGGATCGAGGCCCTGTGGTCTGGAGGCACTCTAGGAAATCCGGAAGATCTGTGGTCTGTCCTCCTGAGGCTCTCCAGAAGAACGGCCAGTAGCCAGCTACAGTCAAGCCAGGTTGTGGGTCGTTGGTGGTTGGCTGGCTTGTTGGATACCGGCTTATGCTGGCTTGCTTGTCATCTGCTGCCTGGGATCTGCTGGGATCTGTTTTTGTCATCTGCTGTCTGGGATCTGCTGCCTATTCACCATCTGCTGCCTGCTGCATGTCTGCCTTGCTGGAGCCAATGTTGATTGCTGTCCAGAAGCTGCCAGATGCCCACCGACTTAGACCCCTGTTGTCCCCCCTGTGTACCTGTTCAGGCCAGTTGGGCCTCTGCCCATTGTGGTGTGAGGGGGATAAGGGTTTCTTTTGTTGACCCGCTATGGTGAGAGGATAGCGGGAACTGGCTCTGGGACCCAGCCTGCCCTGGCGTGGGAGTTTGCCACTAGGTGAGAGTACGGTGGCTGGACCTATTAGACTCTAGTCCCTTCCTCAACTGGCCGTGATAGGGCTGTCGGGGGGGAAACGACGGGTTGCTGAGGCTTGTGACTGGACATGGGGTTTTCTTTACCATCCGGCTATTATTTTGTTCCAACCCATCTGTGGACTTCCTTGCTTAGATGTTACGGACATATTTGACCGTGGAGTTGTGGGCCCTTAGGACCATCCCCCAGCCCCGACAGTGGCCCTCCGGACTTTCAAGGACCTACCTTGATGACGGAACTTGGGATCCCAAGAGGTGGCATGGCACGACCAAGGGGCTTTGTTTTAAATGTGGGAGGAAGGGGAGGTTAAGGAAATTTTTAACTAAATGTTTAATGGGGTTAGGGTGCAGGGTGGGTTGTCAGTTCAGGCGGGAACTTGGGGGGATTCTGCTGAGCCAACCCCTGACTCAGTCCAGGCCGGGGGAAGGTCGTGGTGGGGGGGGCGGATGGGGGGGCTTGGAGACCTTGGGGAACAGGGTGGGGAATCCAATTTCTACAGCAATTGGGAATGGCAGGAGATGGAGAAACGGAGGGCCATATCATGGTTTGGGAGCATGCCCCTGCTATCTTCGAGTCGTGGTGCGCTCCGACCCTCCAGTTTCTGCCCACTCCTCCGGGGGTACAGGAAGTGTGATCCCTGGGCTGAAGTTGGTGTATGTGAATAACAGGTCCGTGGTGAATAAAGCCCTCCTCCTCTATGAGTTGATTGAGGAGGAGGCGCGGACCTGGCTTGCATTACGGAGACCTGGTTGGGACCAGAGGGAGGGGTCCCTCTGTGTGAGTTATGTCCCCCAGGTTTCCGGGTGCTTCACCAACCTTGGGCCCAGGGTAGGGGCGGTGGAGTGGCAGTAGTTATCAGGGAGACCCTGTTTCCAAGGGAGGTCACCGTTCCACAGATGGGCGGATGTGAGGTTTGGCCCTGGTGGTCAGTTGGGCTTGTTCCTCACGTACCTTTCTCCCAGCAACGTGACAACGGCCCTGCCTGAGCTGCTTGACATGCTCTCAGGAGTGGTGGTGGAGCTCCCCAGACTTTTAGTTCTGGGGGACTTCAACTTGCCCTCTCTAGGCGCAACGTCAAACTTAGGTCGGGAGTTCTTAGTTTCCATGGCAGCTATGGACCTGACCCAAATAATTCGGGGGCAGACTCATGAGGGGGGAAAACACTTGACCTGATTTTCATCTCAGAACAGTGGTGTAATGATCTGGGTGGGGGTTCACCTATTATCCTACCCCTGTCATGGATCTATCATTATCTCCTGAGGCTGGTCTTCCAGCAGGCCACTCCACGCTGCTGGGAGGCGGAACCTACTAGGTGGTTCCGCCCCAGGCACCTGATGGACCCTGAGCGGTTTCAGGTGACGCTTGGGCTGATTCCCACTTCCCTTACCCACAGCTCTGCTGAGACCTTAGTGGATGCCTGGCAATGGGCGGCCTCTGAGGGTCTCGACTGAGTTGTCCCCTTGCGACCCCTAACTCGTCGCAGATCCCGGTTAGCTCCTTGGTTTTCAATGGAGCGCCGGGAGATGAAGCATCAAAGGAGGGGCCTGGAGAGCAGTTGGAGATCCAGCCGATCTGAATCTGATCAAGCCCAGTTAAGAGCCTAAACGAGAACTTATCTGGTAGCAGTGGAAGCGGCGAAACGTGTATATTTCTCTGCTCTCATTGCATCCACAGATGATTGCCCGGCCGCCTTGTTTAGCGTCACCCATTCCCTCCTGTATCGGGGGTGAGGGAGGACCCTCTGCAGGGAAGGGCCGAGGAGTTTAGTCAGCATCTGATGGATAAGATCGCTCAGATTCGGGCAGGCTTGGACTCTGACTGGCAGGAGTCAGATGAAGGAGTTGCAAGGAGTCTGGCCGTTATCATCTGGGATGAGTTTGAGCCTGTGTCCTTAGAGGAAGTGGACAGAACCATGCAGAGGCTGAGTTCCACCATGTGTTTACTAGACCCGTGTCCCTCCTGGTTGGTATATGCCTCCTGGGAGGTTACACGTGGCTGGCTCCAGGCAGTGGTCAATGCTTCATTGAGGAAGGGATCCTTTCCTGCCGGCTTGAAGGAGGCGGTGGTGAAGCCTGCCATTTTGAACAACTTTCAGCCTGTCTCCAACCTTCACTTTGTAGCGAAGGTTGTTGAGAGCATGATGGCTCATCAGCTTCCGGGGTTCCTGTAGGAAGCCGATTACCTAGATCCATACCAATTGGGCTTCCGGGCTGGGTACAGCACGGAGACGGCATTGGTCATGCTGATGGAAATGATCTCTGGAGGGCTCAGGACAGGGGATTTTCCTCTGTCCTAGTCCTATTAGATCTCTGACGGCTTTTGATACCATCGACCATGGTATCCTATTGCGATGCCTTGGGGGGTTGGGGGTGGGAGGCACTGTTTTGCGGTGGTTCTCCTCCTACCTCTCGGGTCGTTCGCAATCAGTGTTGGCAGGGGGGCAGAGGTTGAGTCCGAGGCCCCTAGGTTGTAGAGTGCCCCAGGGCTCAGTCCTTTCGCCCCTCCTGTTCAACATCTACATGAAGCCATTGGGAGAGATCATCCATGGGTTCGGGGTGAGGTATCATCAATATGCAGATGATACCCAGTTGTTCATCTCCACTCCGGAACAAATCAGTGATGCCCTCTCCGTGTTGTCCCGTTGTCTGGATGCGGTGCGGATCTGGATGGGGAGAAACAGGCTCTGACTTAACCCGGTCAAGACTGAGTGGCTGTGCGTACCAGCATCTCAGATAATCCAGGACATTCCATCATTGGCCATGGGGGGGAGAGGTGTTGCCCCCTGGATAGGGTTCGCAATTTGGGTGTCCTCCTGGATTCACAGCTCAGTTTGGAGGAGCAGGTGGGAGCTGTGACCAGGGGGGCATTTGCCCAGATTCGTCTGGTGCACCAATTGCACCCCTATCTGGACCGAGGTGCCCGATGGTTACCCACGCACTTGTAACTTCCTGAATCGACTACTGTAATGCTCTTTACATGGGACTGCCCTTGCGGACCACCCAGAGGCTTCAGCTGGTGCAGAATGCAGCCGCGCAGGTTGTGATGGGAGTATCCCGATACTCCCATGTTACACCCCTCCTGCGTGACCTGCATTGGCTGCTGGTTGCCCTCCGGGTGAGATTCAAGGTGTTAGTGATAACATACAAAGTCCTTCATGGCTTGGGTCTGGGGTACTTGCGGGAGTGTCTCCTGCCAGCGTCGACTTCCAATCACCCTGTGCACTCCCACAGGCAGGGCCTCCTTGGGGTGCCATCGGCCAGACAATGTCAGCTGGCGGCACCCAGGGATAGGGCCTTCTCTGTGGGAGCACCAACCCTGTGGAATCGACTCCCCTTGGAGCTCCGGTTGGCCCCTGACCTCCATTCCTTTTGCCGTGACCTAAAGACCTGGTTGTTTCAACAATCCGGCCTGGACTGAAGGGTAAGGGGTGGGGTTTTATTGATATTTTAAATTTAATTGGGTTTTTAGTTTTATTGGGCTTAGCTATTTGGTTCTAATGTATTTTAATCAATTGTATTTCTGTTTTTTACTGTAAGCTGCCCTGAGTCCCTAGGGAGAGAGGGCATCATATAAGTCCAATAAATCATAATAATAAAGCATCCCTCAACTCCTGGACAGTCTGTGGTGCAACGTGGCATTGGTGGATGGAGCGAGACATGATATCCCAGATATGCTCAATTGGATTCAGGTCTGGGGAACGGGCGGGCCAGTCCATAGCATCAATGCCTTTGTCTTGCAGGAACTGCTGACACACTCCAGCCACATGAGATCTAGCATTGTCGTGCATTAGGAGGAACCCAGGGCCAACCACACCAGCATATGGTCTCACAAGGGATCTGAGGATCTCATCACAGTACCTAACGGCAGTCAGGCTACCTCTGGCGAGCACATTGAGGGCTGTGCGGCCCTCCAAGAAATGCCACCCCACACCATTACTGGCCCACTGCCAAACCGGTCATGCTGGAGGATGTTGCAGGCAGCAGAACATTCTCCACAGCGGCTCCAGACCCTGTCACATCTGTCACATGTGCTCAGTGTGAACCTGCTTTCATCTGTGAACAGCACAGGGCACCAGTGGCAAATTTGCCAATCTTGGTGTTCTCTGGCAAATGCCAAACGTCCTGCACGGTGTTGGGCTGTAAGCACAACCCCCACCTGTGGACGTCGGGCCCTCATACCACCCTCATGGAGTCTGTTTCTGACTGTTTGAGCAGACACATGCACATTTGTGGCCTGCTGGAGGTCATTGTGCAGGGCTCTGGCAGTGCTCCTCCTGTTCCTCCTTGCACAAAGGCCGAGGTAGAGGTCCTGCTGCTGGGTTGTTGCCCTCCTATGGCCTCCTCCATGTCTCCTGATGTACTGGCCTGTCTCCTAGTAGTGCCCTCATGCACTGGACACTACGCTGACAGACACAGCAAACCTTCTTGCCACAGCTTGCATTGATGTGCCATCCTGGATGAGCTGCACTACCTGAGCCACTTGTGTGGGTTGTAGACTCCGTCTCATGCTACCACTAGAGTGAACACACCGCCAGCATTCAAAAGTGACCAAACCATCAGCCAGAAAGCATAGGAACTGAGAAGTGGTCTGTGGTTACCACCTGCAGAACCACACCTTTATTGGGGATGTCTTGCTAATTGCCTATAATTTCCACCTGTTGTGTCTTCCATTTGCACAACAGCATGTGGAATTGATTGTTAATCAGTGTTGCTACCTAAGTGAACAGTTTGATTTCACAGAAGTGTGACTTGGAGTTACATTGTGTTGTTTAAGTGTTCCCTTTATTTTTTTGAGCAGTGTATAATTTTGTGTACTATACTTAGATCGGACCGAAGGCAGCGTAGTTCTAGGTTTTCTAGGTCTAGAGTTTCAAGTCTGGTGGCATAAGGTATTCTGCAACAAGTAGAGGAGTGGAGAACTCTTCTTGTGAAATATTTCTGGACTTTCTCAACTGTATTAATATCAGATACGTAATGCGGGTTCCAGACTGATGAGCTGTATTCAAGTATTGGTCTAGCAAATGTTTTGTATGCTCTAGTTAGTAGTGTGATATTACCAGAGAAAAAGCTATGCAGGATTAGGTTAACATCTCTTAATGCTTTTTTGGCTATGTAGTTACAGTGGGCTCTAGCACTTAGATCATTAGAGATGAGTACTCCAAGGTCCTTGACAGAGTTTGGCTCATCAACAAGGTCTTGACTATTCAGCTTGTATTTTATTTTCTGATTTTTTTTGCCAATATGTAAGACAGAGCATTTATTTGTTGAGATTTGAAGTTGCCCTTTGTTTGACCATTCTGATACATAGTCGAGGTCTTTTTGAAGGGTAGCAGTATTGTTGATGGTGTTGAATAGCTTTATATCATTGGTGAAGAGAATGCAGTTGCTCTTAATATGATCACAGAGGTCATTTACAAATACAAATGTATAGTTCTCTTATAAAAATGTAGCATAAGAGAACAAGAGGTGGAGCAACTATTGCCACTGAAACCTTATATTTATATGATGTACTTCAAAATGATTTCAATGGGGGCTGGGTTATTCCTGAACAACAATAATACAGCCAGTCCTCAATTTATGACCATAATGGAGCTTGTAGTTTTGGTTATAAATCATGATCGTGCCCAATTTTACAACTTTTTTTTGCAGTGGTAGCAAGCACTCCAGTCATTAACCAAACCCATTGTTTGATCTTGGGCATTTTTTGATGGAAATCAGAAGTAAACATTGGTTTCCAATAAAAACATCATAAATCGTGGTCATATGACCATGGGGCACTGCAAATGGCTGTAAATGAGGGTTGGTTGCTAAGCAACCAAAGTACAGTCATTCGATCACAGGGAAAGCGGCCATTATAACTTTGAATCTGGGTCATAAGTCTCTTTTTTGGGGTCTGTTATAACTGCTTTCATAAATCGAGGACTGCCTATCCTGGGGGGAAAAACAGAATCCAGAGAGCAGAGCTATTGTTAGAAATCTAACAAATAAATTTCATTAAAAAGAATTAAAGTTAAGAACAACAACAATAGGTAATGTGAATTATGATAAATTAACTAACAAATGAGAGGGGACAGTGCAGATCAGGATTGGTTTGTAATATTATCAGCAGGAATTTCTCCCATTCTCTAACCTTGAGGATGTGAAGTTCAAGTCTACAAGAAGGAGCAGCCAAATTCAGTAACAGCTCAATCTATGGGCACCTCTTTTGTTCAAGCTACTTAACTGAATTGGACTTCGATCATTTTCCATCTTCTTCCACTTTCCCCATTAGTTGCTATGGAAATGAGAAGGGGAGGGCTCAATCCATTCCTGATACACAAAACAAAGAGAGTTTAAATCGTGTTTTGGATTACTTAAGGCCATTACAGGTATTTGAATGTAATTTGTGCCCCCTTCAAGATGCCTTCCCTAGATGCATTTGTGTAAAAGACCTCCCAAAGTGGCTTAAAATAGACAGAGAGATACTTGATGAGAGAGAGTCCAAGAGAGACCTGAATCCTTACAGGCCAACAGTCTTGTCATATTACACTCCTTAATTCCCAGAAGCCAAGTCTGTCTTCCCAGGATTTGCTGGCGTAAGTGATAGAAGCAACTGAGCTGTAACAAGGAGCTGCCAATGGCAACCGAGATGGAGAAAAGTTAGAACAGAAAGAAGAGTCATTCCTAAACAAGCTGAGCATCTGGACAGATTAACGTTGTTAAGGCAAAATCTGACCCAGAAGCCCTCCTTTGCCGTCAGCCCTTTGAGATGGTCCAAACCAGGAAACCAAATCACGAGTACTAATCTATTATTATAAGATGACAATAAGCAAATCTTGCAAGCCTGAATGTGCCACTTCCCTGCCTGCCTCTTATGTTCCAGATGACTAGGGAGAGTCAACTCTGAGGTGCTGAAATTACATACCTGCTCTGAACTTTGATTTCATTTATCAGACAGTTCTCCAGGCAGCTCTTCCTCTCAATATTATTCTCACAACCCATTACACTTGTCCCTTCCAGTTGAAGAGAGGCAAGGCACAACCTCAGAGAGAAGTTGGTCCACAAGAATAAACAATATCAGGCTGAGAATTCCTTAGTGTTCTCTGAGCTTGGTTGTTTTCTTGCTTACATCTGTAAGAAAACAACCAAGCTCAGAGAGCATCAAAGACCCCTCATTTCAACCCTGAGCTATAAATATTCTCCTTTATTAATATCAGGTTGGTAGGTCAATGTGGACGCCTCTAATCTCCACATCTCCAGAACAACCAGTATATCCTTAGAGAGGAAAATCATCATCTTACAAATAGCACATGTAGTTGTGATCACGGAAAATACTTTAAGCTTTCTGGGACTGCAAGCATAATTCCTTTTGAGAATACATGAGATCATCACGTACATGACAGCAATTACACACCCACACAATTGATCCCTGGAGAGGAACCTGGCATGAATAGGACTCTTTAAGTGATATTTTATGGCAATCGTACCTTGAAATGCAAATCAGCTCTAACTTTAAAGAAGGGTTGGGAGTCACAGATTCATTTTCATTTTTATGATTATTTCTCTTGTTTTGAGCAACTTAATTTATTTCACCTTAAAGGACAGCAGTTTGCTTTAGTTTTACAGTGTTCTGTACATGATGATGGCTGCAATAATAACTCATGTACACCCACTGACTGCAACATTTAACAGAATCCCCATTTATATCAGGAAGCTCAGCTCTTTTACAGAACACTCCATAAGCATTCAGAGAAATGCACTTTGGGATGGATTTATGGTTAGTGCTGAAGTCTATAATGTACTCAGTTGCTTTGGGATCATTTTCTATTTTACTTTTCCTTGATCTCTCTATCTCTATCTCTCATAATAGAATCAAATGTTTCCATCAGGAACTTTTGGCTTAAAGCTGTTGGTTGCTAAAGAATTGTGTGGAATATTCTTTTCCTCAGATTCTAAAAAAAAGGCAAAGAAATTCATCCAATTTTGGAAGATGTCGAGTTTAGATCTAAAAGATTTTTTTTAATCTTGCAGGCACCTTAGAGTGTTGCTTAAAGCCTTGAATTGGAGTGGGGTATATGGAACTGAAAATCAAAGCAATGAAAATAAGTTAAACCTCTTGAGAAGCCACTCAAGGATCTAAGTTCTGCACTAGTGTAAGAGTCTCACTTTTTGATGGGGCTCAACTCCTGTGTTTGCATCCCCTTCCTCCACTCTACCTGTCTTTCCAGAAAGCAAAGGGTTGACATGGTTCATAGAATCAAGACATGTTAAATATAGTTTGAACTTTGGTTAATCAGTCCTATGACTGATTAACAGTTCTGGATCGTAAAACCTTGTCTATACCTAAAGTTATCCAAATGAATACTGAGCCCAAGTTGTTTCAAAAGCAAAAATATTTATTTGTAACAAGCAGAACAATTAATAAAGAATTATAAAGAATTATTTACAGAGTCTTCTTTTGTTCCTTTCAGCTTTAGGTGTTAAAGTCAATAGTCTTTTAGCCTAGGAACCCTTCTCTTTTGTTTCCTCCTTTACTTCCAGAAACTGAGGTATATGTTTAAGAGAAATATTCGCCTATGCTGAAAATTCTCTTTTAATCAATACTTCAGAATAACTCTTCAGGAAACCTGTAAACCTCTTTGAGAGATATAAATCTCTTTCTCTCCTTTCCCTCTCTTTTAGAATTACAAACCTCACGTAGAAACACTCTGTTGTGGGTTGTAGACCTCGTGAGACCTCTCGAGGGAAAATGATAGTTGACAGCCCCTTATATACTGCAGGGGCGTGTCTTGTAATGCTAGGGCAGGGTGCTTAGTGTCACCCTGTCATTGGTGGATTTGATCTCCCCATCAAATCCATATAAAGTTGCAAACTGCATAGCAACACCAGAAAGTTCTACTTTCTGACAAGACAGGACTGGGGAAAAAAGCAAAATGAGCAGAAAATATTCTATGCTAATTGAATCATACTCAAAATGAGCCCAGAAAGGATCTAGATCAGGAAGTGCAAGTCCAGTCATAACACTCATCTTCTCTTTTTTAAAAGAGAAAATTCAGAGGAAGATGGATGTGTTTCTTTCGTTTAAGAAACTCCATTGAAAGACGATGTGACCATGGAGATGACCACAACTTTTTGAGATTTGGAGATTAACTATAAATCCCATCAATCCTAGGAGATTGTAACAGTGATCCAGAATAAAATATATGAGCCAATGAGGAGAGTGCAAGGTGGACGTAGACCTCCTGCCCCTGCCTCCCCCAGGTTTTCCTGTGTAAATTAAGCAGGACACCCAAGAATACTCCTTTCTGCTCTTAAAAAACATTCACTTTGCATCTGGAAATATCTAATCAATATTTATTGATTAGAGTAGTTTAGAGTGAATACCAGAAGAAATAATCAGAAAGAAAAGATTGAACTGAATTGATAAAGGTAAAATAAACACAACAATTATTATGATGGAATATAGCCAGCCTTCCATAGAACAGAATTTTAAAAATGGAAATGAAATTTCAATGACTTTCTTTTGGAATTAAATGTCATCAGTTGTTACTAAGAGTGAATTGGATCAAATAATAATTCCTTCTTCCTGTTGAAATTTAAATAATGACTTTCTCAAAACTCATTGATTTTAATAATATCTAAGTGTAGTGAAGATGTACATGTGCAAGCACATGTTGTGTCTATGTAACAGATCGGACCAAATTACTATCCAAATTAATCTTAGCTCTGAAGCTGATAATGATTTTAACCAAGTTATTTTTAGAAAATTGTATTGAATATTAATTTTAATTGTTTTTAATTTATTGTCAATTGCTTTTTAATTCTTCTGTGCTTTAGGTTTTTAATACTGAACAGTGGGCTAAAATACATTGTAAATGCATACAATTATGAATGTCCCTCTGTTATCTTAAGCCTGCAAGCTACTGAGCTTCTATTGTGCCTTTAAAAGTATTCTGAATACAGCTAGCTGGGCTAACTCTGGGATTTTTTGATCACGCATCATGAGAAGTTTGGGGGATTACTACTGTCCCTCTTACAAATTAAAAATCTTAGGAAAAGTCTTACTGCAAAGGTAATTGTCTGCCTAAAACAAGTTCTAATATGGAGCTGAAAGGGAAAGATGCTGCATGCAAGTGGGAATCAAATCAAGGCCACGGGACATGCCTATTGTTGCCTTGTGATAGAAAGAAAACCATTGGCAAGATGTCATTGACAATCTTCCACAGACCAAGAGCCATCCAGAAAGACTTGATATGCAGGAGAACAACAGGTAGGGGTGGAGTCAGTCTAGAGTCCTTACTTCATCACAAACAATCCAAGCCCAGCCCTCCTTGGATTCTGTTAACTCTTATCTAGCACTAATTTAATGCTGACCTCTAGTTGACTAGATTCTTGTGTATAGGAATGAGCAATAAATCTTATGAACTGAAACTTAGCATGTGGTCCCCATTCTTTGTACCTGACAAGATGATACCCAAGCCTTTTTTTTCTCGTAAGCAAGAATAGCGTAAACTAACAGAGCCCTGCTTCCAACCTCCAAATCTCATTAAAGTTGTATTTCAGAAACTTGGCAGAATACCATGAAATACCAGCAGCAGCATTTTCCACTAATGTTCAGTAGAAACCCCCCAAAAAATCTGTAATTAGGTTTACATTGCCTTATTTTATTTTATTTTAAATCCCTAATAAAACCTAACCAAAAAAGCAGTCCTTAATATTAGTCCCCAAGCCATCTGGTGATTTTTCTTAAATTACAACCTCTTTTATTTCACCATTTGGCAGAAGAAATATTCACTTGAAATCTTCATAAACTTTAAGCAATTGTCTTAGCCAGATAAATTCCAACTGGGCGAAAGAGCCAAACAATCTATTGTTGTGCAATCCAGAGTTGCCTTCAGTTAGATCAATTTGATTAATAAATTAATCAGTTACATCAATTTGATTAATAAATTAAATAATAAATTAAATGCAGGGCTATTTGCTTTGTTCTATGGTAAGACATACTAGCAACATGCACATGGAAATAGCTCAAAATAGTCTGAATTTATACCTCAAGAAGCTACTTCATGCACCTTGCTTCCTGGCCAAGTTGTGATGAGCCAACCTTTGACCATGATTCTTGGAAAAAGGAATGGAGAATGGTATTTCTAAAGTGACTGGCAGACGAATGGCAGTGTCTAGCTTTTGAACAGAGTTTCAGAGTTAATGCCCTGCTAAATTATGTGATTTTTCTGGGGTTATTGATGGACTGGAAAGTCCCTTGCAGTCAATGTAAACTTCCAAGGTTACTGATGGAGGAAAGGCAAGCAGTGCCCCACAGTCAGCTTGTAGCACAGTTGGTTGTGACTATAATTGAGGTTGACTTTCCTGGCCAAGGTCACTCTGGAAAAAAAAGGTTGAATGGCTGGGAAGCTACTGCATTGAGTTTATAGCGTGTTGGAAATTTTATTACCCATAAAAAGAACTTCAGAAAGGCCATACTTGCCCTCTTGTTTTACTTCAGAAATACATTTGGAGAGCCCTGGTATCTGGTGAGCTGACTTCTGGGTTGCTCCTATAGAAAAACTTTCTGCTTCTATGCTTTCCACATTCTAGGGGAGTTTTTCCCCTTGCTGGTTTGACCAAAGCTGGATCAAAACTGCTCTGAAGATCAATCCAAGTTTCTTTCTCCCTACAAAAAATACCATAGGAGACATTTGGGATATTAGAATCCCTTTTTGATTCTAATTTATTTTTCTTCTACGTGTAAGGTTTAAGCTGCTGCAAAAACATTGCCATGCATGAAGTAGCAATATCGATTATTACTTGACTTTGCATAAATCCTAACTAGCAGCTATAGCCTAACATGCTATCAATTATTTTGTTGTTGTTGTTTATAGACAACCAACTCCCTAAAGGCCTGTGATAGTTTACAGATACTTATAATTCAGAACACTACTTTCAATCTATAACATCTATTGCTCATTTACCTAACCCAGAGGAGCTCTTCAAATTTATTTATGAGTTTTGTATATTGCTTTTCATTTTAAAAAATCAAGCCTCACTTTGACATCACATGATACTGTTTTCAGTAAATATATAAACGAACAAAAGCAGTAGAGCCAATGATGATCATATTGCTTCATTTTTTGATTGAGTAATTTCATAGATTGGAGAGGCTGTGGATGCAATACAAGTTGGCATCAGCAAAGCATTTTACAAAATACCCATGACTACAAGATAGCAGACCGAATAGCAGTGGATTCACAGTGGGCTTGGAAACCATGCTGAAGACTGGCATCAATGGTTATTTAATAAACTGGAATGTGATATCAAGTTGGCACATCAGGTTCAGTCCTGGTGCTCAATGTTCTTCACCATTCTCATTCATGATTTAGATAAAAAGGTGGAGGGACTCTTAATAAACTTTGCAGACAATATAAAAGTGGTTGGAATAAGTAAAAGACACAAAGAAAATCCAGAATGATCTTGATTTATTAGGGAAGTGAGTTAAACATAGCAAAGTGAAGGGTTTACAGGTATTTAACCGAGGATATCTGATTTAGTAATAATATACACCCAAAGGATTTTCCAACTGTAGTTGATCATAAGTCAAAGTATGATGTGGCTGAGAATAATGTGCTTTTAGGCTTCATTGTAGACGTATAGTTTCCAAATCAAAGGAAATAATATTTTTGCAATAATCAGATAGCAACTAGGCTATTGTGTTCAGTTCTGGACACCATACTTTAAAAATAGTTCAGAGAAACTGGATTAGGTGTAAAGAAGGGCAGTGAGGTTGATCAATGGGAATTATATCACCCAAGGAGAAGCTGAAGGATGTGGGTATGTTTAATCTTGAGAAAAGATTAATGAAAAGTGATGTGATAGAACTTTCAAAAGTCTGAAGAACTTGGCACAAGAAGAGCAAAACCTATTCTCTGTCATCCCAGAGTATGAGATAAGGTAAAAGTATCCCCACGGGTTTTACCCTGCTAGTTATGACCGACTTTAGGGGGTGGTGCTTATCTCCATTTCTTCAGTCAAAGAGCCGGCATTGTCTGGAGATGTTTCCATGGTCATGTGGCCAGCATGACATCATGCCATTGCACAGAGTGTATGGTGAAACACAGAACACTGTGGCCTTCCCATGTGCTTATATCCGGTACCTATTAATCTACTTGCATTTATATGCTTCTGAAATGCTAGTTTGGCAGGAGCTGGGGAAAGTGACAGGAGCTCACTCCATCTTGCAGGTCTTGAACTACCTTTTGAGCTTTAGACCTTTAACAGCCTGAGGCTCAGTGTCCTAACCATTGAGCCCTATGAGATAAGAAAGACTCATTTTAAATTGCAGGACTACAGATTCCAATAGGCAGGAGAAAAAAATCCCAAGCTTAGAATATAATTCAGTGGTGGAACTAATTACTGAAGGGATGGTGAGATCTTCACCACTGGATTTTTGTGAGGATAATAGCCTAGCAATCTGGGGGGAACACTGGTACAGGTATGCTTTCTTTTTCAGGTAAAGCAAATTTTGGCAAATGGCCTATTGTTTCCCTCATTTTGTTTCACAAAGAACACCCATCCCTGCCTGTTGCTCTTCTAGAAAAGTGAATGAGAAGTACTGATTAGTCTTTTAAAATCCTGCTTTCTCCCCCTCTATTTCATGCCATTCACTCCTCTTCTCTCTCTCTCTTGGCAGTTCCCTCCTGGCTCACTTGCAGGCAGAACAGTGCTGAATGTGCTAAATTAGGCCATTAGAGGAATTCATTTCTCTTTATTAGCCTGTGTCAAATCCTTTTTATTAGGGGCTAAAAACGACCTCTCTTCTGCAGTAAAATGTCAGGCCAGTTCAGCTCTTTTATTTGTTCTGCGCTGACGAGGATCAAACTTTCCCGGAATTAGTGTAGAGAGATTTATTTCCTCCAAATTTTGAATGGCTTCAGGGAGGGAAAACAAGGGGGGGCAGGGGCAGAAGGGGAAAGAGAACCAGGCTGGGGAGTAGGTGGGTCAGTAGTGAGCTCTGCTCTACTATAAGTTTTAACTAGTTTGATTTTTTTTAAAGTACTTATCAATCCCAACCTTGCATAATGGGGCAGGGATAATGTAATAGCATGTAGGAATGACCTTGGCAGATGGGTGCAGGGAGAATGATGCTGCCCAGGGAATGGTTAGATAAGAGGCCATTGCCTGCAGCTGTGCAATGGGTGGAAAAAGAGACACAAGGGGACACCCTCCCAGTCTATAAAAGAGACAGTTGGAAGTTTGTACTTTCAAACTTGCAAGATTCTGTCAATTTGCCTTACAATAAAGTAGAATTAGTTCATGCAGTCTTGTTTCCTGTATGGTCTACCAAGAAGGCTGATGCATAATCTGTCTGAAAGAGATAGTTCTCTAGCTTTTAAAACTTAAAAGTACGTAGAAGTGATGTGGTTTCTAGCAGATATAACTGTTTTGTCTTTAAAAAACATACCCTATTCTATCTTTTTAAAGAAAACAAATCTATTGTGGTCCTTTTATCTCCTTTGATTAAGAGAGAGGCAGTATTTCAGTGGTACACCACAAATTTTGCTTGTGAAAGATCCAAATTATGTTCATTTTTAGCTAGAAAAAGGTATGGACTGATTCTAGGGCAAGTAACCGCCATTCAAAATCAGCAATACTGGATTTAAATGGGCCAATTCTTTAATTTAGCATAAGCTTTTTACCTTAAAGGTAAAAATTCAGTGGAGAAGTTTCTGGTCTATATGCAGAAGGGGTCTAGAACAACTTGCCATGCCAACTCACCATGGCAACCAACATGGCAATGCAGAACAACTTGCCATGGCCAACTCACTGTGGGGCAACTTGCCATGATATAATTAAATGCTGTATTAATCATTTCATTCGCTTACTTTTATTACTGGTGACCATGTCTTTGTCAACATTATTATAATTCTTGAATTTCTGGATTGACCTCTTTATTTTATTATTATTGGCCACAGTTCCATTGAAATTAACTTTTGTGTTTGTTGAATTACTCTGTGGTGAGTTGGCCGTGGAGGGTTGTCCCACAGTGAGTTGGCCATTTTGAGTTGGCAGTAGCAAGTTGTTCCACTCTGATGAGGAAGGGCCATCTTCAATTCCTCAATCTCCACATAATCTGTGTATCTTCATAGCTGAAATTCTGGAGAATTGCTACTAATCAGATATTGTTCGGCAAACTCAGATTATGGCAATTTCCTAATGGTTTCTAATAGGAGGTCTATTGTGGTTGAAGCTAATGCCTGGGGTGTAACTCAAGAAGTATTGTCCTTGCTGTGCCTTGAAATTGTTAGGAAGATCAAGTTGAACCAATCTTTTTCAACTTACGTAGCTACCTAACTTATAACGGTATATAGCTATTTATCTACTTACTACCATACAGAGTGGTGAAAAGACTTCAGACAAAGAGTATATGTCATTGTCATCATCATCATCATCATCATCACCACCATTTCTTTAATTCAAACTGATAAGACTTTTTACAGTATTAGTTCTGTCTACTTTTAGTCTTTCTCTTAAAATAAAGGCTATACAGCAATCTTGGACTGCAGTTTTTTTTTCATTTATCTTTAGGGTGGTTGAGGGACTCAGTGGAAAGGACAATAATATGAAGATGGTGCTCAAAGGGACTTGGCTGTAATATTTAAGCCATGATAATGGTTCTCTGGAATATCTCTCAAAATAGGCTCTGGGACTTAGAGAGCTTTTGCTGAACAATACTTGCATTGAGAATAAATCAACTGCTGGTCATACAATGGCAAGGTAGTTTTTGAGTCTTGCTCAGTAATGCTTATTTGGGGAGTCCTTGAATGAATCATTATCTGTCAGTGTTATCAACTTCACAGAGTAGAGAGTAGAATCTATTACGAAGCTAGTATAGAAGTTCTCACACTTTCCTCATAATTATTCATCTTGATATGAGACAGCAAACCATGCATAAATGCATTTTATTTGCTAATGCATACATGTACTCCTTCACTTACAACAGTTCATTTAGAATAGAATTCTTTATTGGCCAAGTGTGATTGGACACACAAGGAATTTTTCTTCAGTGCAAATGCTCTCAGTGTACATAAAAGAAAAGATACATTCATCAAGAGTCAAGAATCATCAGGTACAACACTTAATAATAGTCATAGGGTACAATAAGCAATCAAATGCCTTTAGTGACTGTTTGAAGTTACAACAGCACTTAAAAAAGAGACTTATGACCATTTTTCACATTTAAAACTATTGCAGCATCCCCATGATCAAAATTCAGACACTTGGCAATCGACTCATGTTTATGATGGTTGTAGTGTCCCAGGATCATGTGATGATCCCCTTTTGTGATCTTCTGACAAGCAAAATCAATGGGGAAGGCAGATTAACAACCAGATTACTAATTTAACAAATGCAATGATTCACTTAACAACTGTGGCAGGTCATAAAATGGGGCAAATGTTTCACTTAGCAACATAAATTTTGGGCTCAATTGTGGTCATAACTTGAGGGATATATATATATGAACTTGACTCAAGAGATTTTACACTAACTCTAAGCTGGGTTTATAGCATAGGGTTGAACTCAACACCAATACAGGTTAATTATTTGCTTTTCTTATGGGGCAAAAGAAGTGAAGCACTAGAGATTCTCTGAAGAATTCATTCCTGAAGGTTTCAAGTTAACTTTTTGATGGGATGAATGGTAATGACTTAATCCATGAAGTAAAAATAGTGTCTTCTTAAGTAGGGAGAACAATATTTGTCCTTCCAGATTTTATTACACTGCAACTCAGAATGCACATAGTAGTAGATAAAGCTTACAGGAGTCCAACCCAGTCATTACTGGATGGCTGAACGTTGTCAACCAGCCCCAGGACTAACTTCCATTCCTCAAACTCTGGTTCTGAGCACTTGCATATTCGCTTGATATAGAGGCTGAACTACAAGTATGGATTACTTGAAAGTTGCTATTACTTCCAAACAACCTAATCCTCTGGAAAAAAAAGATGGATATCAAGTAGACAGTGATTGGGATGAGATCTCTAGAGTAAAGTTCTCCATTGGGAAAGCCCAACTTCTGAAAACAATTCTCTTTTTTCAGCTTTGATTTCCCTTACTCTGCCCAAAAGTCTAATTATGTCTAATTCAATTTGTGAGTATTGGCTTGATACTTAACTACATATTGGTTTCATGTTTACAATTCCACTGAAATTACTACTGTTATTTCGACCTCTGGAATGGATTATTTTATTATCTATACTGTGAGTTGTTTTTGTGTCCCAAAACTTAGCCTGCACTATTTTGCTAGACACCCTTAGGATCAAGACAGAGAGATCCCAGGTTTAATTTTTGCCGTCTTCTGATAGGGCTTGAGAAACTTACTGCCTCTGAGTGTGGATGATAGAAGGCAGTTGTGAAGACCTGGAACATGGCACAGAGGTAACACAGGCAGCTGGCAGTTCAAACCGCCCCTTTATTGCTCCAAAGTTCCCCAAACACTCCCACATTTCTGACAAGTCCCAGAACAAAGTGATGACACATACATGCACAGCAGCCTCTGGCTGCTCACAGTCCAGCAAAGCAAAGGAACAGGGAAATGAGTCCACAAAGCAAGGAACAAACAATGAGTCCACAAAACAAGGAACAAACAATGAGTCCATGAAGCAAGGAACAAACAATGAGTCCACGAAGTCAGGAACAAGGTAGAGTCCACAAAGCAAGGTAGAAGCAAGCAGTCCTGCAAACTCCAAATGTCTGTACTGGTACACTAAACTCTACAAATTCAGCATTTGTTCCTGACAACTGCCCCTCCCCACAGCATCTCCTTAAGTGTCAGTCCCCAGGTGTGCCTTGTGAAGAGGGGTGGGGCGCTGTCCTCCCGAGTAGTCGAGTCAGCCTGCACTGTTCCCATCTTCTCTCCACTCTCCATGTTCGAGGATGAGGAGGGAATGGTCCTTGCTCATCGCCTGAGCTCTGTCTCTCATGTTCACTGCTCTCTTGGTCATCCTGCCCCTGTTCCTCCCTACCTACAAACCATCCTAATCCTGAAAGGCCCTGGCCTGACTGGGCCTGCCCCTCCCCATTCTCCTCCAAAGCCAACGAAGCCGCCTCTCAATCTCTGTCGGCTCCAGTTCCAGCTCATCTTCCCCTGCATAGTCAGGCCCCAATGGGGGCATAACATCAATGTTCAATATCCCATCTTAACTTTGACAGAAAATGTGTTGTGCAGAATTTTTTGATAGAACCGAGGGATAAACCAGGTTGATCCTAAATTCATATCTTACTTTTCTTCAACATGGAACAAGACAATTATGGAACAAGATCCTCAGGATGTCTTCAGTCCCAGCTCAGACCCAGACCAGCTAAATCTGACATCTATCTCAATATATGTGAAATTATACAAATATTGTAAAATAAAAAGCAGTGAACTGTGTAGGTCCAGACTGGTTTCCCTTCAGCGTTTGTCTCTTCAGTTCTTTTCTTTTCTTTTTTTGTATGTTTTTAACTCTTAATGAAACTCAAAAAAACCCTAATTTGCTCAATCTTATTATTCATAATTAATCACATATATTAAGCTATAAACTGGGATTTGCAAGGTGCAGTGCCTGGGATACCTACTCTGCCAAGCCACATTATAGCTTACTATAATAATGTGTGAATCTAGTTATACTGCCACAACTCCACTTATTACAATATTTTGCCCTATATTTTTTTTCTATCAGTGGGAAATTGCTTAAACTATTTCAGGTTGTCTCAGTGAATGAAATAAGCTCTTAGGCAGCAGAAATCAATAAAAGCATTCCTGTATGATATTATTTTCTTCATTCTCTTCAGGATTGAATTTTTCCCAAGATGAATGGATGCTTCCATTTATGTTGGCTAAACAAATATGCCAAACTGAAACATTGTCCTTGTCTCTTTTATAGCCACCAATGGCATTAATTCTTGGGGGGGGGGGAATTGGTGGTACTCCCAAATTCTGAGTGAATATATCACATTTCTTCCACATCTGCCTGCAGTGTTTGGAATCTGATGGTTTTCGTTCAATACCCTGTAAGGCAGTGTTCTCCACCCTTTAGTCTGTGGACCGGTACCGGGCTGCGACATGCCAGGAACTAGGCCACGCAAACAAGCAAAGTCCTACCCAGGGGATGCAGGCAGCACATGAAACCCACCCCCCTGTGGTCCATGGAAAAACCTCTCTCCACAGAACTGGTCCCTGGTGCCCAAAAGGTTGGGGGCCACTGCTGTAAGGGTTAGGGACTAACTTTCTCTAGGCTGAGAAAGTTTGTTGCATAGAAGAAAAGTCTGCAAAGGATTTACTTCCTTAGAAGCCTGTCTGTCTATCTTTCTGTCTGTCTGCCTCTCTGTCTATCCTATCTTTCTATCTATCTATCATCTATCATTTATCATCCATCCATCCATCATCCATCCAGATAGATAGATTTAGATAGAGATAGAGATAAGAGATAGAGATGATATGGATATGGATATGGATATGGATATGGATGGACGATAAATAGATTTCTGCCCTAATCATATCAACTATGTGACTGGGCAATTTATCTAGGGTGGGGCTGATCTAAAGAAGCAATCTAGCAGATTTTGTTGTTTTGCCAAAATCTTGGGACATCCATGTGTAACTTCACTCCTCAGAGCTTTCACCAGGCTAGGTGTGGTGAGTTCAGAGCTTTGATTCACTCTGTCCTCCCATCACTTTGTGCTTCTAATTTCCTTCATAACATTGAAAAGGAATTGGTGCTGTGTGCAAAGGTTTGCGGAAAGGGGGAGGGCCTGCACGTCGCTGAACTCCAACCACCTGGCATTACTGCTCGGATTATTAGTTCCTAGTAATTTAGTGCCCTTGCGCAGGGTCGATTTGTGCCTTTCATTTCTAATTGATCTAGTGGCTGTTTAAATGGCAGCAGGCATCTGTTGAGAGTGGGAAGGTTCATAAGGCGAAATAATTCATAACACTGTCTGGAATTTGCCTTTCATATCCCTCAGCTAAGCCTCGGCAGGGCTGCCTAAATTACGACCAGGGAAACTTCCCTCCACCTGCCCCCACCTCCGTATTCTGCTCATGGCGGGAAGAATCTTGCATTAAACTGGGATCAGTCTAGATTAGACTGTAATATGGTGCAGTATTAGTGGCTGCAAATGAAGACTTATATCAGAGTTTAACCCCTTCACCTGCTCTTCTCTTTGTTTTGATCCTGGAAAACTCAACTAGCCGATTGGTACCTCTGATTTGTGGCTATGTATCATAGTATTTTCAACTTGCCAGACTCTCGGGATAGCTTCAAGACTAAGCATTCAGGACAACAGGCTTGAAAGAAAGGAAAACATACTTTAACTAAGCAGAGTGAGACTTTCAGCCCTTAGCAAAATGAACATAAGTTCTTTTCTATTCCCCACATGTGCAAAGGCAAGGAGAAAAATGTCATCATATTCCGCCCCCCACCGTCTCTCTGTCTCACACACACGCACACGCGCACACACACACACCCCACACAAACTAGACAATCCATTCCCTATTAAACCATCTTTTCAGAGATATTTCCTTATCTAAATGGAGAAACAGAATGACCAAGGGCAGTCAAAAATGCACTGAATGCAGGAATTATTTCCGATTTCCTGCTAGTTTTCCTATTGAGTATTCTTGTTGGAATATGTCAGGAAACATTAGAAATCTCCCTGTCTCCTTTCCTGATAAACGGCTGCTGCCGGGTGCAGGAAGGAATGAAGGATTGTGAGTGTGGCTGGGAAACTGTCCATCCAGAGTCTTTTTGGATCATGAGATGGGTGGCGTATAAATTTAATAAATAAAATGAAGATCACGTGATGCAGCAGCAGCATAGCAGAAAAGCAGCAGTCTATATAGACCAGAAACAGATACAATTTTCCCAAATGTCACTGCCTTGGGAGGCCTGGGTCCCAGATTTTGGGCATGTTCTGTAAATTAGCTCATTTAAGCTACCTTGTTTCAAACATTGGCACTCTATGATGCACTGTTTCGCCCAGTTAAAGGTCATGATAATAAGATTTTTAGTAGTATATATAATTTATCAAAAGAAAAATGGACCTCGCTGTTATGTCTGGCCCATGTTCCCTATCTGAGCAGCCTTGCTGGCAAATTATTGGGTGAAAAATGCTTCACACACCTCTCCTTTCTTTTTTCTTCCCTCCTACTTAGTTTCCATGGGTCTAATGAGGCTTACCAGATGAGTAACCACATTAAGTTTACTATTCTTAGCTAAATCCCATTCATTTGCTTGTTCTGAAATCCTGTGCTGGGCAACCTTAACATTGTGAATAATCAATCTGCAAAGCAAGACTGTGCATGTTGTCCATGACTAGACTGTTACATGTTGATGACTTGCTTAGAGTCCACAAAAAAGAAAAAAATGAGAGCAGAATACAGGTTGTATAAACATAATCACCAGGTGTGTACCTTATGTACAGGTAAAACTCAAAAAATTAGAATATCATGCAAAAGTTCATTTATTTCAGTAATGCAACTTAAAAGATGAAACTAATATATCAGATAGACTCATTACATGCAAAGCAAGATAGTTCAAGCCGTGATTTGTCATAATTGTGATGATTATGGCTTACAGCTCATGAAAACCCCAAATCCACAATCTCAGAAAATTAGAATATTGTGAAAAGGTGCAATATTCTAGGCTCAAAGTGTCCCACTCTAATCAGCTAATTAAGCCATAACACCTGCAAAGGGTTCCTGAGCCTTTAAATGGTCTCTCAGTCTGGTTCAATAGGAATCACAATCATGGGAAAGACTGCTGACCTGACAGTTGTGCAGAAAACCATCATTGACACCCTCCATAAGGAAGGAAAGCCTCAAAAGGTAATTGCAAAAGAAGTTGGATGTTCCCAAAGTGCTGTGTCAAAGCACATTAATAGAAAGTTATGTGGAAGGGAAAAGTGTGGAAGAAAAAGGTGCACAAGCAGCAGGGATGACCGCAGCCTGGAGAGGATTGTCAGGAAAAGGCCATTCAAAAGTGTTGGGGACTTTCACAAGGAGTGGACTGAGGCTGGAGTCAGTGCATCAAGAGCCACCACACACAGACAGATCCTGGACGTGGGCTTCAAATGTTGTCAGAAGCGTCTTACCTGGACTAAACAAAAACAGACCTGGTCTGTTGCTCAGTGGTCCAAAGTCCTCTTTTCTGATGAAAGCAACTTTTGCATCTCATTTGGAAACCAAGGACCCAGAGTCTGGAGGAAGAATGGAGAGGCACACACTGCAAGATGCTTGAAGTCCAGTGTGAAGTTTCCACAGTCTGTGTTGATTTGGGGAGCCATGTCATCTGCTGGTGTTGGTCCACTGTGCTTCATTAAGTCCAGGGTCAACACAGCCATCTACCAGGAGGTTTTGGAGCACTTCATGCTTCCTTCGGCAGACGAGCTTTATGGGGATGCTGACTTCATTTTCCAGCAGGACTTGGCACCTGCCCACACTGCCAAAAGCACCACAACCTGGTTCAATGACCGTGGGATTACTGTGCTTGATTGGCCAGCAAACCCACCTGACCTGAACTCCATAGAGAATCTATGGGGCATTGCCAAGAGAAAGATGAGAGACATGAGACCGAACAATGCAGAAGAGCTGAAGGCCGCTATTGAAGCATCCTGGTCTTCCATAACACCTCAGTAGTGCCATAGGCTGATAGCTTCCATGCCACGCCGCATTGAGGAAGTAATTGCTGCAAAAGGGGGCCCAAACCAAGTACTGAGTACATATGCGTGCTTATACTTTTCAGAGGTCCGATATTGTTCTATGTACAATCCTTGTTTTATTGATTGCATGTTGTATTATAATTTTCTGAGATTGTGGATTTGGGGTTTTCATGAGCTGTAAGCCATAATCATTACAATTATGGCAAATCACAGCTTGAACTATCTTGCTTTGCATGTAATGAGTCTATCTCATATATTAGTTTCACCTTTTAAGTTGCATTACTGAAATAAATGAACTTTTGCACGATATTCTAATTTTTCGAGTTTCACCTGTAATTATTAGCTGTCTGTTGAAATGCTGAAAAACTCGTGAAGGTGCAATAAAAGCTGCTTTATATGAGGTTGGTTATTTGTCCTTTGTTTTGGCTACTCTGGCTGGTTCTCCAAACTGTCAAGCAATGAAGGACTTTACTGTCACCAGTTTGCTAGGTTTAAACCTAAGAACTTTTATATGCAATACTGCCCTTTATCCTTCTGCTGTATGTTCCTGGGGTTTTTTTCCCATCCAAACTCAGCCCCCTTCCCTTCCTTTCTTCCTTTCTTCCTTCCTTCCTTTCTTTCTTCCTTCCTTCCTGTGTGTGTGTCTCTCTTTCTTTCTTTCTTTCTTTCTTTCTTTCTTTCTTTCTTTCTGTTACTTAAACTTCACTATAACTAAACCCAATTGCCCACCTGCTCTCGGTCAGTAGGTCACACTCTGAATTTCCCTTCCCTGTTCTCTTCCTTCCTTCCTTCCTTCCTTCCTTCCTTCCTTCCTTCCTTCTTTCTTTCTTTCTTTCTTTCTTTCTTTTCTTTCTTTCTCTCTTTTCTTTCTTTCTTCTTTCACTCTTTTCTTTCTCTCTTTCTCTCTACTTCTTCCTTCTCCCTCCATCCCTCCCTTCCTTCTTTTTTTCTTTTCTTTTCTTTTCTTTCTTCTTTCTTTCTTTTACATTTCTTCCAGTGGTGCTTTCTCAGTTATCTCATTGGGTGATAATAGAAGGTTTGGATGTTTTTAGTTATACATCTCTAATTTTGCAGTCTCTCTTGCTTTTCTTGCTTCCTGATCTGAAAAAAAGCTCTTTGGGGAGATTTCTCTCCTGATATTTTCCTTTAGGATTTAACTGAAGTGTAGGAAGCTGGAAAGCCCCCAACAAATTTTGAGATGAAAGAAAAGATCCTTGAACATACCTCTCAGGCACCTCCTAACTGAAGCAAGTTCAGGAACATGAGGGTTTTTTTATCTCTTTTGAAAAAGAATTGAAGGGGAGCATTCCAATGCAGCAGCATTCATGAATATAGAATATTATGAAGCTGTGTATACATTGAGAGATAGAAATGGTGTTGTTGATGCATTTGTTTCTGAAATGTCATTCTATTTCCTTTTCCCTTTAGGCACCCCCTTTTCCCCCTCCTGACACTGCTATTTGAGAAATGCGAGCAAGCAACACAGGGCTCGGAATGCATCACTTCTGCCAGCTTTGATGTTGACATTGAGAACTTCGTACACCAGCAAGAACAGGAGCACAAACCATTTTTCAGTGACGATCCTGAGCTGGACAACTTGGTAATTCTGCTTCAACCATTTTATCTCATATATATACTATATATTCCTTGAACTCCAAAGTTAATGCCTGCATTGCACCTGCCTCATCACACGTTGTCCTTCATATTGAAAGCCTCTGACCTAACAGCAAGGAAACTAGGTTCTGCTTCTTCAATAAATGAGGCCAAACCCTATTTAACTGCACATGTTTTGCTGACCAAATTGTGCCCTCTCGCCACCAATCACAATGATATCCCTGCTCCTTCAGGGATGTCTAGCTCACCAGAAGTCTCAGTTCAGAACCTTAGAAATCCCACATGTTTTCCTCTAATAATGACATTCCCTGCCTCTTAATGAAAAATAGCATAGGTGATGATCCATTGTAAGGATCATTGATGATCCACTTGAGGAGTTTGTATTCAAACAACTCAAATAGGTTGGTAGCCATTGATCAAGATGATGGGAAATGTGTGGACAACAAGATTGGAGGACTGCTGTTACTATTGGAGAGGCTAATTGATAGAAGACCACATGTTATCTCTCATTTCAAACTGGTGGGTGTGGACAAATGAAATAGAAGGGAGATTACTGGTGATAATTGTCAGGCACAAAAAATCAGGTCCTCCTATCGGGTCCACAACTGAATGATCAATTAAGCTGATTTATTGCTAAGAGCCTGTGCACAGGAATCTTCTCAACTAATGGCCAGCACCTGGTTAGCACTAGATAAGGGTCACCGGCACTCAAAGTCAGTTGGACTTAGTTCACTTGTGACTACATAAGGATTCTAGGCTGATCCCTTTTTTCACTCCACCCCTAGCTTCTGCTTCTCCTATAATAACAATGAAACATAGAAGAAAATGTCAAGACAGCATTAATATGGGGGCCTGTGAGCACAATTTCAGTTCACCAAATGTGAGTCTAATGATTCTATCATTCAATGGAAGTAAAATTGTTCAATTTTGTGCAGTGATCCTGGAACAACTCTGTGCCAGATACTTCACCCAAATTTAAAAGGGCAGTAACACTATTGAATTCTACTTTATAGTGCAAAATTAATGCAGTATCAGGGGTTTTCAATTCAATGTATAGAATGTGAAGGATGTGTGTTTGTGTTTATTTTCATAGTCATAATGTACACTGACGATGGCATTTAATTTTGTTGTACGAGGTGCAAGGACAATAAAGTAAACTAACTAAAAAGCAGCTGATTATACATATTCTTAAATACTGAGTCCTTGGCAGCTACCTAAAGGTGCCAGTTGCTGACACTGATTTTTTGAGTTGGTCACTGACATCCACTTAGGCTGTGCAAACACTCTCTCTCTCTTTTTGGTATCTTCTTTCAATATTTGGCTCAAATCAACATGTTGCTGCTTCAGCCCTGATGACAAAGCTATTTCTGTCCTGGAAAATTATATTCCTGAAGCACCTGTATAGCAGAAAAAATATTGATCTTTCTTGCCAGTTGAACTTGCAAGAATGAATGAATGAGTTATGGACAAAGATGAGTTAATGTACTTAAAAAAGCCTGAAAGCAGCAATAGTTGTAATTTTCCTTTCTTTGTTTTCACGGAGAGGAGATTTTTTTCCCTTTAGGTACATGAGTATGAACATTTCTTCTAGAGGCGTTATCAGGAAACGATTTGAAGGAGATCACAATGGGTTAAATACCCGGTTTCTTCCTTGGTTTCAAGAGGATTTTTTACAGTTTGTTCCAACTCCCTTCTGCTATTTTTGTACAGATTATATTAAAGTTCACTGTTCTTATGTTAGCATCCTGTGTCATTTATCCAAGGGATTCAGTGTCAAAAGTTAAAGCTCTGCCAATGAATTCAAGAGCACTATAAGATGCTGCTGTTCTCCTATAAGGCTGACAGGGTCCTTCTCTTTCCATCACTTGACCTCACTTGATGTACTTCTTTTACTGGAACATAATTAAATGCAATAAAGATGAGGATGTCCTTGATTCCAGACTGTACTTGTGGCTGAAACACTTCCATAACCAGAAGACTTATTATATCCTTCTAACACAGCCCCTAAGAATCCCCAGTTCCTTTCAGATGAGAAGTTTCAGTCATGGCACCAAGATTGCCACTAAGTCATGGCACTAAGTAAGACCATATAGGTAAGACCACTATAGAAAACTACAGATTCCATAGTAAGAAAATTTAACAGCATATGGATAAACCTTATGCCAGAGTGACCATCACTGGTTCTGCATCAGTAAATAATTGATGGTCATTGCCATCAATGTGTTGCATTTTGCATACAACTTCATTAACAGAAGTGGCCCTTAGTGACAAAACGGCAGTTTGCTTGAACCAAAAATGGTCCCATCTGGACCAACAACCAAATAATACTCATGAGTTCCTTGCTGCTGCCTTTATTTTCCATGAATAACATCCCATTGTCCACCAAGGAGAATGGGAAAATTTGGAAATTCCCCAGATTTTCCAGAGAACTAGAATCAGTCAGTGTAAACAATGCACATAGAATAATTGGAAGGGATCTTGGAGAGCTTCTAGTCCAATACCATTTCAGACAAGTGTCTCTTTTTGAAAGCCTCCAGTGATGGATGACCCATAACTTCTGAAGGCAAGCTGTTCCATTGATTGATTGCTGTCACCATTAGAAAATTGCTCCTTAGTTCTAGGTTGCTTTCTCTCCTTGGTTAGTTTCCATCCATTGTTTATTGTCTTGCCTTTTGGTGCTTTGGGAAATAATTCAACCTCCTCATCTTAGTAAGAGCCCCTCAAATATTGGAACACTTCTATCGTGTCTCCCCTAGTCCTTCTTTTCATTAGACTAGACTTAGCCAATTCCTGTAACTGTTCTTCATATGTTTTAGCCCCCAGCCCTGTAATCATTCTTGTTGCTCTTCTCTGCACTCTTTCCAGAGTCTCAACATCTTTTTAAGTAGTGGTGACCAGAATTGGATGCAGTATTCCAGGTGTGGTCTTACTAAGGGTTTGTAAAGCTATACTACAACTTCGTATGATCTTGATTCTATCCCTCTATTAATGCAGCCTAGGATCACATTGGCTTTTTTGCTTGCTGTTGCTCACTGTTGGCTCATATTTAAGTGATTGTCCACTAGGACTAAACATTATACAATCTAAACATTATATTTAACATTAAACTTTATAGAATCAGAAATAGATCAATGGCTACATTCACGGATCCATACGTCAGTGGAAAACAATCTGTTAGGGTCCTCTTTCATGGGATAAGAATCTGATCTTTCATGAAGAGAATCTGATTTGAGAAGTTTCTGTAGACTTTCTGTTCATCTAAATGAGTTTTACTTTTTTATATTCCTTACATGCTTTCTCTTGGCATTGTTGTTCTCATCATTATTATGGCCAATATTATTTGCTATCCAATAAACACTGCTCACTTAATACTACTAAACTCAACTTCTGTTACTACTAATATTAGTATATTTACTGTTATTGTTACCTCCCCTATTCCTGGATTTTTTTAAAGCTCACTAGCGGAAGTACTTGTCAGAAATCTTGCAAACCATGACGCTACCAATGAATCTTCCCTCCGCAAGATCCTTATCTCCCAAAGTTTATTTGTTGTATATACATGGTTTTAATGCTGCTAATCCTATGTAAATTGTCCACCATTGCTGACAGCAAAGAAGAGAGGAAAAGGCCAGGGACATTAACCATCATTAGAATAAGAATCATGTATTCCTCACAGGCGAGATGCACATAATTAGAAATTAGAAAAAGGTCAGATCTCGCCATTATCAACTCAATCAGCTGCTGAGTGCCACACAGTCAATTAATTCAGCATCTGTATTTTTTACAACCCCGCACACGTATTCCATCGGACTGTAACTCATTATCTGGACAGATATACGGCTCAGCGAAGCAGGGACATAAAATGAGAGACCCCAAGCAAATGAGCTGAGATAATTGAGAGATTTATTTTATATATATATATATATATATATATATATATATATATATATATATATGTGTGTGTGTGTGTGTGTGTGTGTGTGTGTGTGTGTGTGTTACCCTCACACATACACACAAGAGAGAGGGGGTAGAGAGACATATATACATGGGCACCCACACAGATGCGCGCACACAACTTTCCTTGCCCCTGAATGCTAACTTTCAGGAAGACATTTGTTGAGTGAATTCAATGTTACTGGAGGGCTGGTTTATCTTCTTCCTTCATTTCCAGCTTCCTCTGTTGAACACAGGCAGTAAGTGCATTTGGATAATGGGGTAATAGTTCTTCCTATAAGTCCTCAACTTATGAACCACAATTAGGGACCAGAATTTATTTTGCTAAGCAAGGCAATTGTTCAATGAGTCATATTAGATTTTATGACCTTTTTTGACACCGTTTTTAAATAAATCACTACAGTTGTGAAGAATATCACATGGGCTTTAAGCACATCCAGTATTCCCCACTGACAACTCCACTGAGTTCACTTCACTTCCCCCACTGCTTCCCACACAGGAAGGAAGGAAGGAAGGAAGGAAGGAAGGAAGGAAGAAGGAAGGAAGGAAGGAAGGGGGAGGGAGGGAGGGAGGGAGGGAGGGAGGGAGGGAGGGAGGGGAGGGAGGAGGGGGGGGGGGGAAAGGAAATTCAGAGTGTGATCTACTGACTGAGAGCAGGTGGGTGATTGGGTTTGCTTATGGTGAAGTAACAAGGATCCTTTAGTAAATGGTGGCTCAGGCTGTTAATTGCCTGCACTTAAGTTCCAGCTGCCTACAACTGCTGTAGGCTCGAATCCCACCAGGCTCAAGGTTGACTCAGCCTTCCATCCTCTCAGGGTAGGTAAATTGAGGACCCAAGATTGTTGGGGGCAATTAGCTGACCTTGTAAAAATGCCGCTTAGTAATAAGCAGGCATATACAATGGAATGAAGGCTATTGCTGAGCACACTGGGTTGCATCCCAAAAATTGTAAGCCGCCCTGAGTCTCCGGAGAAGGGCAGCATATAAATGTAATTAAAAAAATAAATAAAAAATAAAAAAATGGGGCAGTTGCAGGAATTTGCTTTAGTTCCAAATAATCTAAAAAGTATTCTCTCCAACTATCTAATTTTCCCCTTTTTGTAATTCAGCTAGGAAAGCTTTCACACGGCCACAGGAAATGTTTCTATTATTTCACTTTGAAATAGAGGAATCCATCCGTTTTCATTTCTCTTGGCTGCTTAATTTTGTGAGAATAAATTTATATTTTAGCAATAACGCTTTGACTTATACACTGCCACGTAGTGCTTTACAGCACTTTCTGGGTGAGTTACAAGGTTGAAGCATTATTTGCATCTTGCCTCCAACAATCTGGGTCCTCATTTTACCGACCTCGGAAAGGTAGAAGGCTGAGTCAACCTCAAGTCCTATCAGGATCAAACTCCAGGGCAGAGTTATCCTGAAATACTGCATTCTAACCACTGCATCACCACAGCTCCACCAGGATTTAGTAAAAAATGTGCATTTTGAACACAGTTTTGCTTAGTAAGAGGCATAGTTCAATACAAGTTGATATATATCCTTATTGACAAGCTGGATTGCTAAACAGAGATGTGATTATCAAATGATAACATTTTCATTTCTCTATTGATTTAAAACTGTGAACTTAGATAAGTTTATTTCAAATTGTTCCTTCCATTATCATAGAACAAAAATTGATATACTTTGCTCTTTGATAGCACCTTCCTTAGTAATCATGCTGCTTTGATTTTTAGTGGAATCAAAAGCAAACTCCAAGCTGGTAAGTACAGTGGGCCACCCCTTGAGCAGCCTGTGACTAATAGCTGGTAAAAGGGACCATTAAAATTAGCAAGTTGAAAAAACTGGTTTGAAATTTAAAGACCATTTGTTACAGTATTTTTAAAAAGCTGATTTACTACTCTGTGGTGAATAGTTTATTTATTTATTTGATTAGTCAATTGCTTACAAGATAATAGATATAAGTATAAACATAGTTATAAATACATGAATACATATAAGAAAACAAAAGAAACAATAGAACAGGGACGGTAGGCACTTTACTGCTTATGCCTATGCTTATGCCTATAATAATAGCTATATATTATATATATATATTATATTATAGCTATATATTATAATAATATAATAGCTGAGATTTTATACCTGATTCAGGATTTGGAGCTGGAGCTATAAAATAGAAGGCCTCCTTTCCATGCATGGCATGTTTTATGTGTAAATTTTTTAACATTTATGGGGTACATTTTATGAAGGCCGAGACTTCTCCCAAGGGAGAGCTTATGAGGCAGATTTTTCATTCTCAGGGCTTGTTAAGCAGAGAAGCCAGCTGAGAATAATCAAGGATGCTCTTACATAAGAATTCTCATGGCTGGATTCCAAAATGCTCCAAGAATGAAAAGCTGAGTTTTCCCAAGGGAATATTTGGGAACTGTGCCTTTCTTAGTGGCACCAGCAGCATCCATTAGCAGACATAGAACAGTATCCTTGACTTACACTATTCATTTAGTGACCGTTCAAAGTTACAATGGCACTGAAAAAAGTGAGTTATGACCATTTTTCACACTTATGACTATTGCAGTTTCCCATGGTCACATGATCTACATTCGGATGCTTGACAACTGATCCACATTTATGACAATTGCAATGTCCTGGGGTTACGTGATCCCCTTTTGCAACCTTCTGACAAGCAAAGTCAATGGGGAAACCAGATTCACTGAACAACCGTGTTACTAATTTAACTACTGCACTGATCCTGGCCCCAGGTGTGATTACAATTTGAGGACTACCTGTATTATAAGTTATATCTTTAATTTCCCATTAGGTATTAATAAATAAAGGGATTTACATATTGATTGTTTAACTAGATAACATGTGTGTGTGTGTGTGTGTGTTTTTGCCTGTGTACAAATGCATCTATACTTGTGAGGTTTTTTTGATCAGCAATATAAGAGAAATGTTTTTCTTTTCAAACATAAAATAAAAATGGGAAAATGAGAAAGTGCATGCATTTTTTAAATGATGAATTTATACATTATTAATCAAGGATCCTAGCAGAACTGATTACCTTCGTTTGAAAGCATTATCTTTCCATAACTAAAGTGACCCTGCTCTTGTTTTGAATTGTCTGCAGATGGTGAAAGCTATTCAGGTCCTGCGAATTCATCTCTTGGAGTTGGAGAAAGTGAATGAATTGTGCAAAGACTTTTGTAACCGTTACATCACCTGCCTCAAAACTAAGATGCACAGCGACAACCTTCTCAGGAATGACCTTGGGGGACCTTACTCCCCAAATCAGTCCTCCATTAACCTACACACACAGGTAATTGCTGAAAAATACACTTCACATGCCCCCTTATAAACAGCTACAGATATTCTTTGAAGCAGAATCATATTTCTCACAATGTACTCTTAATCTGAAAATACCTCCTGTTTTGAATTCAGAAAAAAATAACCAGCAGCCGTAGATTGGCAAAATGTGACCAAACATAGAGAGCCCTGATCTTCAGAAATAGGTTCATTATTCTTGTATTCCACAGTGTGCACCAAGCCTTAATTTTTTTCTCCCCTAGCATTTTGTCCTGCTCAGTTGCAGCCTCTGCTTTGTTTACATTGTGCTTGCTTAGCTGATACAGCAAAGCTATCAATGCACAATGCAACAAAGGGATTGTTGTTCCACTTGCTGGTTGTAGGACTTAACCCTGGGAGACAAGAAAGAGTGACTGGCACCAAATCATCCAGCTGGCTTCCATGCCTAAGGGAAGACTATGTCTAGATCTTACAACCCTAGTCCAGTACCTTAACCACTACATCATGCTGGATCTCTATCCAAATTTATCATAACCTATACAGAATAAGAAAGCTGGAAGGAACCTTGAAGGTCTTCTAGTCCGATCCCTTGCTGAAGCAGGAAACTCTATCCTAATCCAAAAATCCTTATAAAAGGTTTGTACAAATCCCACTGATTAGGATACAGCATGTGACATGTTAGATCCTAGTGAACAGGCTGGAAAAGAGCTCTCTCTGAAAACTCCAAAGATCAGTCATCAGTCATAGACCAGGCCTTCTCTACATGGTAGCATTTGGGTGTGCTGGGACTGGCAGTGAATTTTGTGGGTTGCGAGCTCAGAAAGAAAGTATAAGTTGGAACAAATGACTCAGTAACGTGCCATGGGTGTAAATATTTCTGTTACATTAGTTGTAGAAAGAAGAGCTGAAGCCCTGTTGCCTCTTCACAGTAAATTCTGCCAAGTTCTCAAGCTCATTACTTGGTTGGACAACTTCATCCAATCATCTTCCAGGAGAACTTTCCATATGAATAGATAAAAGCCTGGGAGATTCTCAAGATGCTAGATCTCCCCAGCACCTAGGGATGATTTTACATATGTCCCATAAGAGTTATGAACTTAGCTCTTGAACAGCCTTGTTGCACAAAGTATTTCTCTATTAGACTACAGTATTCTAAATGATTATTTGACATGTCATTTTAATCCCATGAAGTTCCAGGCATTATTCCTAAGGCTACAAATTCACAAATCGATTTTTTCCAAACTCGATGATTAGGAAATGATGGTTCTTAATAGGATATGAGAGGGCACAATGGCTCAGCAGTTAAAGATTGTCAACTGGAAATCTGACAGTCCAGGTTTGAGACTTGAGTGCTGCGCAACAGATGAGCTCCCATTCCTGCCCCAGCTCCTGCCCACCTAGCAGTTCGAAAGCATGCAAATACAAGTAGATAAATAGGTATCACTTTGGTGGAAAGATTGTCCCTTTGGCCACATGGCCACAGAAAATGTCTTTGGACAATCCTGGTTCCCTTGGCCAAGAAACAGAGATGAGCACTGTGCCCTAGAATCGGACACACCTGACAATATTTAGCTTAACTAATAGAGTATGTGTGTTTCTTTATTCTCTTTCAGAAGAAACATTCCATACACCCAGCATTGGTTTCATTACAATAAACATCCTTTCAAAAAAGATTTACCAGCAATATAACTGTTCAAAACCCCAGGAACCTCTTTTGTAGTTGTCATCTAGTCAAGTAGTCAGTTCTGTTCTCAAGGTTAATCCAGGTTGTCACCATTTGTCACCTTCTTCACAGCTTCACAAAAATAGCTTTCTGTATCTGATTCCTAATTATTCTGAGGATAATCTAATAAATCATTCCCAAGAATGCTGTCTTGTTCATAAACTTGTTGCTTAGCTAATATGGCATGTAAACTGAGAAATAGCTCTTTTTTCATATCCTAGCTGGCAAGATTGAAATTGTTTAATTTGAAAGATCTGATAAAAATTACACTTACCTGTTCTTGTTTATAAACCTAAAGAGGAGATCTATTTGATATTAAGTACTATCATTGCTATAAAGAAAAGATTACCTAAGGCTTTTTTTCTTTATGAATTTAACTTCTCCCATATGAGAGTATGCAAAGGATGATCAGTATTTGAGTGAAAGTAGGTCAACCTCAGAATGAGTATAATGTGATGTGCAGCTGGACATATTAAAGTTATTGTATATATTTGAGAAAAATCATTGCAATGCTATGGCAAGTGGTTTAGTAGTATCCTCTTTAGTTCACACAGAAGTAAGCTCTACTAAGTTCAATGGGACTTACTTCCAGGTAAGTGGATAAAGATATGAAATTTATATTAGCAGACATAATATTTCTTTAAACTGCAGACTCCTTGTGCTAGCACATTTATTTATTTATTTATTTATTTATTTATTTATTTATTTATTTATTCAACTTATATGCCCCTCTCCCAAAGGACTCGGCTCACAGATTAAAAGGAAATACAACAATAAATTACCTAAAAACCATATTAAACAAACTAAGCCGAATTAACATTAAAACCCCCAAAATTAAAATCAAGAAAACCCAAGGAGTCAGCATAGCATGAAAATCTTTGTTTGAAAGCCAGAAAAATATTTCCAATGCAATTTATTACCCATGTTGCATTATTTCCTTTAAAATATGTTTTGAGATTGGGGTCAAAATTCCTCTCTCTTTCTGTTTTGGTTTTGGAGATGGCAGAACCTAACTGACACTTTACCTTCAGAAAAGTAAGGACTACAATTCTTAAAATCTCAATCAAACATGGCTTTGTTTATATGCATTTTGCCAGATATAAATCAGAAGACAAATGTCTGGTCGTGTTCTATATGGATAGTATGCTTTTTATGATAATTTAGAACTTTTCAAAATCTGCAAAAAACACATAATGCACTTCCAAAATATATAGATTTCAACAACAACTGGCATACATGGTCATATTCTATGCTCATTTGATACTAATGTTTTTGAAGCTTTCAGGTTTGGATTTCTAGAGAAGACATGAATACATACGTACAAGGACCTATTTAAAATTAGAAAAGAAACTACATACTGTCAGGGGAAAAAGTATTGTACAAGATCAAGCTGCAACATTCCCAACTCTGTTATTTTAATTTCTTTCTCAACACTTGACATGTTCTTGCATCATCAATGCTTGGCAAAACCATAACTTTCAAAAGAAAATCTGATTGAACATGCTGAGTATTCCTCAATTATCCTTTACAAGATGAAAAAGACTAAAAGAAACATAAAAATGTACGCTCACAGAAAATAAATATACCTTTCTTTAAATTTCTATTCCCTAAAAGAAGAAAGAGAGAGAGAAATGCTTTGGAATGCTTTTTAGGCATGAGTAATCTACTGTCAAAAAAACTAAAAAGAGAGTTACAAAAATGTCAACGTGTTACTAGAAGATGAGTTTCTCCACTCAGAAAGTATGCAATGGAATTATCTCTGTTTGAGTGAAAAGCAAGCTAACAAATAGTACGATGATGCAAGTCTGAGTTCCAACCAGAGATACAGAAGAAACAGAACTTCAACAGTTCTATAGGACTTTTGAACCCTTGTTGATACAATACCCCAACAATATCAAAATAAGTATAGGAGACTGGAAGTGGGTGTGATGGGTCAGTGGTTAAAGATGCTGAACTTGTCAGCTGGGAAGCTGACAGTCTGGGTTTGAGACCCAAGCTCTGTGTGACAGGATGAGTTCCTGTTACTTGTTCTAGCTCCTGCCCATGGAGCAGTTCAAAAGGATGCAAATGCAAGCAAATAAATAGGTACCACTTCAGTGGGAAGGTTACAATATTATGTGCACTTTTGACATACAGTCATGCTGGCCACATGACCATGGACAATATTGGCTCTGTCGGCTAAGAAACAGAGATGAGCATTGCCTCCTAAAGTCAGACACAACTGAGCAGGGGAAAACTTTGCCTTTATAGGAGTCTGGAATGTTAAAGCTGAAGATAAAGTAGCATGTGATATAATGGGGAAATATGGATTCCTTATACAGAATAATGGAAAAGACAAGAAAATACTAAGTTTATAATAAATACCTTATTTCAGCAATCTAAAAGACATTGCTACATGGACAATCATCAAAATTAAATTGACTGTATACTCTTCAAGTAAAGATGGAGACATTCTATTCTGTCAGCAAAGCCAAGAATTAGTGCTGATTGCAATTCAGATCACGAGCTCCTTCTTGCAAAATTACAGTGAAGCTAAAGAAAACAGATAAAATCATCAAACCAACAAGATATGACTTCAGTAATGTATCATAGGATTATACAGTGATGCTACAGCATATAGATTTAATGGATTAGAATGGATAAATAGAATGCCTGAACAATTCTGGGCTAAAATTTATGACATTATTAAAGACAACAAAAGATATCCAAAATTAAAACAAGAAAAAGAATACAAAATGCTCCTGATAGTTTCAAAATAGCTGGAAAAATACAGGGGGGAAGGCCACAGGGGGAGAGAAAACTGTACCCCATTAAATGCTGAGTTCCAGATAAAATTAAGAAGAGATAATGAATTCTATCTAAATAATGAGTGCAGAGAAATCAAGGATAATGATAGAAAGGGAAAGTCATGAAATTTATTTAAGAAAATTACAGAAATCATGAGAAATTTTAATGCAAAATATGGCAAAGACCTGTCAGAAAAGGAAAATATAAAGAAGAAATGTATACAAATATACAAAAAGGTCTCCATTATACCCACACATTGGGGAAAATAAGTTAAATGGGCCCTGGAAAATACTTCTAACAAAGTTGCAAGAGTTGCTGAAATATTAGTGCAAATGTTTAAAACCTTACAAGATGATAGAATGAAAGTCTACATAGATATGAAAAGTATAGGACAAGATCAAGGCACTGGAAAAAATAAACATATGTTCTGTTACCAGAAGAGAATACTTCAACTACCAAACAACCTATTTATCTCATTTCTTATAAGATAACACTTCAGATGTTGCATCCAGGTGTCAACAATACATGGGCCAGGAACTCTTCAGACTGGAATTCAGAAGACACAGAGCAACCTGAAAATATATTGCTAACATCCAGTGGATAATGGGAAAAAAATCTATCTTTGCTTTATTCACTATAGAAAGGCTTTTGACTATGTAAAATGTAGACAGTACAAACTGTGGATAGCCCTTAAAAGCATGGATGTACTGGCTTATCTCAGCATCTTAAAGAATTTATATGATGATCAAGGGGGGAAAAACCCAGAATATGAAGCAACTTTTTTTTTCAAAATTGGGAAAAGAGTGGACCAAGTTTAATTGGAATTAAAATTGCTTGGAGGCACATTAATAGCCTCAGATACTACCTTGATACCTGGAAGTCAGAAAGACTTAAGGAATCTGCTGTTAAAGATGAAAGAGTGCAAAAGCTGGTCAATATTAATACTAAAATTTCAAAATATATAAATATATGCATATTTTAACTTTATAACATTAGTAACATAAAAAAATTTAAAATGTCAACTGGCAAGGCCAACCCAACGCAAACAGGGAGCAAAGAAACTGAAGTAATAACAGACTTTATTTTCCAGGACTGAAAAATCGACAAGGATGGTGACCATCATTTTAAAATAAAGAAAAGTGAGTCTGTTACCTGGGAAAGTGACTCTGACAAACCTGGACAAAATATTAAAGGGCAGAGACATCATACTGACATCAAAGGTACATATTTTCAAGGCTATGCTTTTTCCAGTTATAAGATATGGAGCATCAGAACAGCTGAATGCATTAAAAAATGGTGCCTTTGAATTTTTATCCTGGAAAAAAAATGCTGATAATATCTTGGATTGTAAGAAGATCAGCAAGTCAGTGCTCAGTAAAAGAAAACTCATGAAAGCATCAATGATGAGACTAAAGCTTAAATATTTTGGATCCATTGTGTGAAAGTAAGAGTCAATGGAGAGGACCCTGATGCTTGGAAAAATGGAAGGTGATTGAAAAAATAACCAATAGGAAACAAGGTGGCTGAATACTACTGACCATAATTGTGGGAACCTAAAAAAACCCAGCTACTCACAAATCAAACTATTGCACACCAGATCACAAGGAGCCAGAGACTACTGATCAATATCAAAAAACAATAAAATAGCAATAAATGAAATAACAGTTTTGTCTTTTTTCCTCAATAATCTATTTAACAGAGTAACAGACTTGGAAGAGACCTTGGGGGTCTCCTAGTCTAATCCCCTGCTCAAGCAAAAGACCCTATACCATTTCAGACAAATGGCTGTCCACTCGCTTCTTAAAAACCTCCAGTGTTGGGGCACGCATAGCTTCTGGAGGTTGGTCGTTCCACTGGTTAATTGTTCTCACTGTTAGGAAATTTCTTTTAGTTTCCATCCATTGTTTCTTATCTTGCCTTCTGGTCAGTGGGGGATTCATTTTTTTTTACTACCGGTTCTGTGGGCGTGACTTGGTGGGCATGGCAGGGGAAGAATACTGCAAAATCCCATTCCCTCCCCACCCCACTAGCCTGCTTTCCAGCTCCGTTCTCCTGTGCAGGGCAACCAAAGAAGACCCAGCCAATCAGCTGGGACTCAGTGGGAGGTGGAGAATAGATGGGGGTGAGGCCAGTCAGAGGTGGTATTTGCTGGTTCTCTGAACTACTCAGAATTTCCGTTACCGGTTCTGCAGAACCTGTCAGAACCTGCTGAATACCACGCTCTGCTTCTGGTGCTTTAGAGAATAGCTTGACTCTCTCTTATACTGGAACATGGCTATCATGTCACACCTACTCCTTCTTTTCATTAAACTAGACATTTCCTGCAACCATTCTTCATATGTTTTAGTCTCCAGGCTCTTTGTTGATTTATATAATATTCATGATAATAAATATATTTACAATATTTTATATTTATAATGATTTATAAATATTATTTATAAATAATATGTTCCATATGTATGGCAGTTCCAAGCCAAACATCTCTACTTTTTATTCAGGACCAAATTCTCTTTTATTCTTTGCAGTAGACTAAAACACCATTAGCCCAACCCCACCCTTTGTACAAGAAGCAAGTAGATTTGTTTGCTTGTTTTCAGTTTATTTCCAATAGTATCAACCAAATAATAGGGAATCATATATCAGCTTCACATTGAATGCCTCCTTCCAAGTCAAAATCATGCAAGTTGCTCCTCTATTGATGTTACTTGGGTATTGTTTTTGTGGCCACCCCACAAAAAAATGAATGTGCAAAAGATCTATTTTCTTAATTCTTTGTCAGATAAAAAATGATTACAAGCACCCCCTTTCCCAAAAGGGCGACAATTCAGGGGTTACAGCTGCTTTTTCTTCAGAAGGCAGGCTCAGGGGACATATTGATATGTTTGGGTTTGTTTACAAATATAGAGATTGAGATAGCTGGAGACAAGCAAAAACACAGAAGCTGGCAGTCTTCCCTTCCAGATTGTTAGGAGAATGAAATGGAATATCATGATAAGCAGGAGACATCCATATTTTAGAGAAGAGCTTAAAACATGGAAATGTTGAATGAGCGTTGGTATGATTTCCCTGCCCATCACATGAATCAACCTCTTAGTTCAAGCTGTGTACTGTCTGTACCTGGACTATGATTTCTCTCTGAAGAATAATATTTTAAAGATGCCAGGTGAATGGAGAGACCTCTAAATATTGAGTTAAAACCCACCTTTCTCTGTGCAACAATGCGAAGCCTGGGTTATTCAAACCCAAAGAGTTTTTTGTGAGAGAAAAGGTGGGGGTGATGAGAGAGTGGAAAAGTTTGGTTCCTGTTTAGATTTTACTGAACTATCTAAATCATTTAATTGTTGATCTTGAGAAAGAAAGAAAGCAACATGTGCACGCAGAGAGTCTATTGTGTCTTCAAATATTCTCCAGAAATGGACTTAATATTCCTTTACTGCTTTATTGTAGTTTCCCTTATGATCAAAATTAGCAAGAAACTTGCATAAAGGAGAACAATAATTGCTCAACGAGCATCTCATTTGTAATTTATTGGTTTCTATTATTGCGAGTCGCCATGGCAACGCCTCGCATCCAGGGCGATGAGAGAGATGTTAGATATGAACTGACGAAGCTCTGAGTCCCAGCAAATGCAGATGCACAGTTTTATCAGTAATTTTCATGAAAATAATATGTGAGGAGTTAATGAGATGGAAAGCTGTCCTGTGGCTATTGTGATTTTTTTTCTAAATGTTGATCTAATTAGAATGCATCGGTCAGGAAAAGTAATGAGGATTTAAAGCTTCACAAAGATGCAAGGATCATATCAGAAAATTAACACAAGTCTTTGGAAAATAATCAGCCCCTTAGAGAGGCAAAGAAATGTCTCTCCTTCCCCTTCCCTGACATTTTGAGAAGGAATTTGTCTTCTGCAGAGGGAATGACTGACTGTACACATGCGGCTGGCTGCTGGGATGGCACATTGCGCAAACTGTTGGAGGGGAGACGGGCGTAAGCTTTGGATAAAATTAGTTTGATGTTGTCGGCTTCTGCTGAGGTGATGTGCTGAGAGGCTGGTGGGAGAGATCACGTTTCACGTAACTCAAGAACTAACACTGGAGCCTATTTTTGGCCTGACATTTGAAGAATGCAGGCCCAGCCAGAGCAAGCCAGTAATCAGGACAAAAAATTCAGGGTTTGAAGCAGGATTCATGTGATTTTTAATCCAGTACAGACAACCATTTTACATCTTTATGTGTTCTACTACAGATAGTTCTTCACCACAATTGAACCCCAAATTTCCCTTCTAAGCAAGATAGTTGTTAAGAGAGTTGCACCCATTTTATGGCCACAGCTGTTAAGCAAATCACTGCAGCTTTTAAGTGAATCATGCATCTGTTAGGCAAATCTGGATTCTCTCACAGTCACCAGCTGTTCCTCATGCCTAAGGCAGGACTTAAGGTCTCCCAGTTTCTAGCCTGGTGACTTAACCACTACCTCAAATTGGTTGTCCTCTCCTGCTTATCTTAGTGAGAGGTTTTTAGGGAGGTTTTTATGGGAGAGGTATGGAAGCCCTGAGTTTTGCACCTCAAATTTTAAATTTGATTAAATCAAATTAATTTTAAGTCAAATTTAATCAATCCATTGGCTGGCTGATCCTGTTATCTAATCCTTTTTATCCATGGAAGGCAGGAATTATATTAGAAATTTTCTGTCTATTTGCTCTGCCCATTTCCTATAAAACTCATCCATCTGCATAGGTGACCATGTTGACTTCCCAAAAACGAAGAAGCTGTTTGGCTTCTTCAAAGCAGTGTCTGGGAACTCTACGATGAAATCCATGGAGAATTATTTCCCCAGGATGCCTTACTTGGTTGGAGGTGTTACTTGGAACCCTGACACAGTGTTTACTGCACTGACCAGCAGCAGAATTTTAACAGCAAAGTCTCCAGCCCTACCTGAAGATGCTTTGGATTAAAGCTAGAAATTTTCCATACAGCCCACAAACTCCGTCACAGGTCTGGGCTAGGTGGCCTTGAACTTTCACTCTGGAGATCTAATGCATGTGGGCACTGGCTCCTCTCCTTGCCCCCAGGTTGCCTTTCTACACCTCCTGGAGAACAAATCAATCTTCTGAATTCTGAAGGACAGATGGCCATGGATCCAAATGTCTTCCTCCCGATCCCAAACATTGTATCATGGGCTGGCATTCTACCATTGTAATGTAAGACGGGGAAAACTTGTTGAGTGCTATTTCCTCATTCTGCAGGATCCTTGCACATGTTGGGCAAGTCCAGAAGCATTGATCTTTCTGGAATGTCTAGCTGACACATTGCTGTTGGACTGTATTCATTCATCCTTGACTTTCAGTCTGAAATCATAAATATGAGTGAGAGGAGGAGAGAGGAAAGGAGAAAGTGCCTGGCAATGCATTTGGGCTATAATGAGATGCAGAGAAATATGTTCTCCAGGCTTCATTGCAAAGGCTGGAGGGTGGCTTATTTTTCATAAGCACATAGTTTTGGTCACCATGGTACAAAAAGGATGCTGAGACCCTAGAAAGGGTGCAGAGAAGAGAAACAAAGTCTGGAGGCTAAATCATACAATGAATGATTGAGGGAACTAGGTATGTCTAGCCTATCAAACAGAAGGATTAGGGAGCACATGATAGCTGTCTTCCAAGACTTGAGGGCCTGTCACAGAAAAGAGGGGATTGACTTATTCTCCAAAGCACCACAGCTCAGGAGAAGAAGTAACGGGTGGAAGCTTGTTAAAGAGAGATCCAACCAAGAAGTAAGGAGAAAATTTCTGACAGTGAGAACAATTAATCAATGGAATAGCTTGCCTCCCAGAGTTGTGGGTGCTCCATCACTGGAGGTTTTCAAAAATAGACTGGACAACCATTTGATCAGGATGGTGTAAGGTCTCCTGCCTTGAGCAGAGGGTTGGAGTAGAAGACCTCTGAGATCCTTCCTAGCCCTATGATTCTATGTTCTAAACCAGAAATCTCCAAACTTGGCAACTTTAAGACTTGTGGACTTCAACTCCCAGAATTCGCCAGCCAGCTATGCTGGCTGGAGAATTCTAGGAGTTGAAGTCCACAAGTCTTAAAGTTCCCAAGTTTGGGGACCCCTGTTCTAAATAAACTTACCAGGTTTCCCTCTCTTGTTTTCCTGGTGGAGCTCCTATGCTTTTAAGAGATACCAGAAAATAAAAGCAGGACATTTTTCTGAATGGTTAAGCTATCCTGCTTAATTAAAGTCTCCCATGCTGCCTGCTGTATAGTTTTCAAATGTGCAAGAGCCCTTCCCAAGGAAAAAGCTGGAAGATCAGAACAGATCCCATTCAGTTTGGCTAGATCAGCATTTTGACTTTCATCCAAAACAGGACTCAAGTCATTTCTTTCTTATCTGCACGTGCAAAGGATATTCTTGCTTTTATCCTGCAAGTGTAGGTGTTGATCTTTCTATTTGTTAATGGGAAATGCAAAACCACTTATATAATTCAGACAGTATTTGTTCTTGATGGGACTTGTCTATCTACTCTCCAATTCTTCCCTTAGTCCTTTCCAAAGAGATCGGCTAAAATTAATCTTCATTTGTATGATAATACTGTACTATATAAGACTTTCCTCTGCCTTACAAGAGGCTTAGGTTTTCCCCCATTAATCCTGGAGACAAATCAAGATAACTGTAACCAACAGAATTATAGAAAATATAATGATGGCACCAGCCAATGAAGAGGGGCATTTTGCTTCAGCTGAGCATATCTGGAGAACTTATCCCACAATAAGGAAACTGGCTGTAGCACAATATACGAGCCTGGCCAAAAGCTATCAGTTCTCATGGGAGGGAATCCAAGCATTTGAGCAGAGTTGGAAATCTCAAGACTTTTATGGAAATGTGTACAATAATGCTGGGGCTGCAAGGAGCATTTTATAAATATTTTGTGTTTCTATTTGGAACTGATTCTCAGTCGCTTCATAGTTCTGTAATGTTTTATGCTCTCATTCCAACCGAGATGCAGACTTGGACATGTTTTTAAACAATATTAGTTTTCATTGTAGTATAAATAGGCATTTTGCCTTAAAGTTCAGGGCTGGGTGGAGCATGATGTCAAAGGCAATGTAACTATAGCCTAGTCAGTGTAATGCTATGAAGAACCTGTTTGCATGGTTTCAGCTAGTACAGGGCCTTAATTGGAGCCCATGCATTGTGCTATATGCACTGTTCACACACCAGTGCTTTTATCATTAAACTACAGCAGGGGACCCTGTGTTGGCTGTATCTCTTTCTTACCAACAGATTTCTCCCTGCTCTAAAAATAAACAAGCCAAAAGTATCCAGATCTTGCAGAAAGCATCAAGAAGGAATTTGACCTTTGCAAATTCCACTGTAAGCTGATCGGAACAACATGTGAACCAGAACATCTGTATCTGTTGGAGATTGCCCTTCACCATTTATTTTGGGGCAGCTCTCAGCTTTCCAAGCAGTTCCACTGGCATGTTAAAATATAAATAAATAAATAAAGACACACACACACACACACACACACACACACACGGTGGAACTGCTTGGGAAGCTTAGTATGCCCCAGAATATATATAATGGAATGGAATGGAGTGGATTTTATACAGTGCCGAGAAATCCCAAATCCATGCTCTCAAATGCTGTGTTCAGAATCAGCCTCTTAGCGCAGAGCTCAGTACAAATGCTCCTTGGCTTATTTCGCGTAATGTTTCTAAACTTACTGAGCCATTTCATGTTTTCAGGCGAGTTATCCCTCATCCTGTTTTGCCTTCACCTTTTATGCTCAGGCACGAATACTCTTCTGCAATCTGTAGAGCAGTGATGGGAAAACTTTGGGTGATCAGAGGCACATTTATTAATGGGGGGGTGGATGGGAGAAAGAGTCAAGTGTTCCAATAATCACCACAAACTGAGCATGGCTGGGTCTATAAGTAGTAGAACAGTACAAGAAGTAGTAGAACAATGACATCAAAATAATGCTTCATGCATCATGATGTCATTCTTCAAAGTTTGATTGTGGTAATGGTGGCAGTCATAGTATTATATTCATATATTAGTTGTCAGATTTATATTCCTGAGATTCTTCCAGTACACACAATGATCCCATTCCAGTGTTATGTCCACAACAACAATGATGTGCAGTGATTCACAGAAACAGCAGGTCCTCCTAAGTCTCCCAATAAAACATTTGTGGTAGAACTTGATTCTATGTGCCACTAATGAAAACCCTCCTATACCTTTCTAGTACATCTAATAATCTTGCATTGTAGATGTTGTCAAGAGCAGGATATTGCAACAAATTATTTTCTAGGATGTTTCTGTCTTTCTTATTGTATGAGCTGTGGGAAGATCGTGTTCAAAGTGCTCTATGCTCTGTCTTTGAAGACGCTTATAATATGATGGGCAGAGACTTGGCTGAGCTGGCCTTAACAACCCATATAGGTCCGTGCATTGTATGTCCATATTCCTGGCCACTCTCCATTCGATTCCTAATAGCAACATGTGGCAATTTAGCTTCTTAGCTGACTTTGGCTTGATTTTTCTCTGCTTCTGTCACTTAAAATCCCGGTGCTGATGAGGTCACTGGGCATTTGATCATTAAAGTTAGGAAATGTTAATTATTTTCTATCAAACTGCATGACCTTTTAGAGTTATTCCCAGTCATGGATATTGAACAAGTGCTTGGAATAATGAGAAACACAGACACTCTGGAGGGATCAGCAGTTCCAAATATAATTCTACTCTACAATTATTGCCATACAACTACTGCTGCTTCTCCTCTTCTTTTTCTTCTTTCTCTTGTTTCTTCTGTTAACACGGGTCATCTATTGCAATCATATGGCAATTAAAAGTAGGAATTATTAATAATTATTATGGCATACAGGTAGTCCTCAACTTATGACCATCATTGAGCTCAAAATTTCTGTTCTTAAATGAAACATTTGTTAAGTGAATTTTGCCCCATTTTATAATCTTTCTTGCCTCTGCTGTTAAGTGAATCGTGGTTGATAAGTAAGTAACCAGATTGTTAAATTAATTTGGCTTTCGACTGACTTTGCTTGTCAGAAGGTTGCAAGAGGAAAATTACATGACCTTGGGACACAGCAGCAGTCGTAAATATGAACCAGTTGCTGGGCATCTGGATTTTGATCATGTGATCATGGGGATGCTGCAAAAGTTATAACTGTGAAAAATGGTCATAAGCCCCTTTTTTCAATGTTGTAAGTTGAGGACTACCTGTATATGAATTTAGTGGCGGAGGAGTGTTGGGGGACCCATGAAAGGGTTCAGCATGTGGTTAGATTGTTCTACAATATTTGAAGGGTTGTCATAGGGAAGGCGGTGTGGATTTATTCTCTATAGCATCCAAGTGTTAGGACTAAAAGTAAAGGGTAAAAACTTCAGAGAGAGGGAGGGAGGGAGAGACCCAAACTTAAAATAAGGAGGACATTCCTGAACATGCATGCTCTTAAACATTGGAACCCCTGCCTGGCAGAGTCATGGGTCTGGTGGTTTTCAAAACAAAGTTTGGACAGCCAGTTTTCTGGGATGGTCTGAGGTCCTGCTTTAGAACATGGAATTGGACCAGATGACCTCCATAGTCCAACCTGATGATTCCATGGTGCTATGAATCCCCAAAGTTGCTTTTCAGATTAGTGGAGATATGGAAGTGTTTGTCCCAAAGGTGCTTTTTCAAAAGGCAACTGGACTTTGTTTTTCCTTGAAGGCGTTTTGCTTCTCATCCAAGAAGTTTCTTCTGTTCTGAAATAAGAAGCTTCTTGGATGACAAGCAAAACATCTCCAAGGAAAAACAAAGTCCAGTTGCCTTTTGAAAAAGCACCTTTGAGACAACCATGACCTGGATGACTGAGAATCTGCAGAGACATCTATGAAAGTGTTTGTGTCTTTCTTTTTCTTTAGAGAAGCAAATTCTGGATAACTCGCAGCAGGCCTCTTTTCGATATATTTTTGCAAGGCAACCTGTGGTCATTCTTTCAGCATTTCAAGAGTAGAGATTACATTCTTACACATTTGTTTTCTTGTTGGCTATAAAAGATGTTGACTGAAGTCGAGTGGGCCATAGTTCAGGAAACAAATTTGTTACAGCATAATCAATTTGTTATTCTTTAAGAGGTGACATGACTGTTCGTTGTCTTTTTGTTACTGTTCAGTTCATGCATTAATTCTCCCAATAGATATAGAGATCCGATGCAAGGAAGTCATTGGCAGTGTGCCAGGTTTCAGTCTCTTGGCCATCACATTGGATTTCAGGAACCAGTAACTGCAGCTGATTTTACATTATTGACTAGCCAAAAATCCCAAATTGAAATAGGTGGTTGCAAGGGAGAAAACTGAATAATAGCCTTAATCAGGATTAATGTTATGTGACATGTTTAATGGATGAATGTGTACATGATTGTGCTTGTATGTGTGCAATATTACACACTTCTCAGTACTGATCTTTGTAATAGTTATATGACAATTATATATTGCTGTTATAAAATATTGATGTATATACAGGCCCCTTTAAGAAAAAGAAATTTATGTTTGTTGTTGTTCTTATTGTTGGTATTCAGACTTTATAGTGGGATTCTTACAGATCACTTTAAATTTCAAATCGAGTAGTTTATGAGTTTATGATTGTGTGGGAAAGGTATGAAGATAGGTATGTGAGCAGAATATCTTCATATGCCTAATTGGCATAGATATATATTTTAGAGAGAATTTCTTTTAAAAGGGTTGATAAATGTTGATTTCATATGTGCCTTCCTTGGCTGCTGAACTGAATTTTTCTTGCATCATTTTATTAAGTTACCATTTATGGGGAGGAAGAATGGACAGATGTCCTTTTCAGAAGCTTTTCAAGGTTATGATCCTAAAGTCTGCTGACCTTGCACTAAGCTTTGGTGGGAAAATATGCCATTAACTCAAAAGAGTTTGAGCATCAGTGGCTACCCCATCTTTGCCCTGGACCATTTACATTAATTCACTGGTGCCCTGTTTTCTCTGAAGGTGGTGTGGCATTATTTTGATTGATTACAAACACATTCAATGCTTTATTTGCATTCTTAAATCCCACATCTCTTTGTAAACATCCCACAGCTAGTCATCCATCTGCGTAACTCATCTGAATGCAGTAATGATGAGGATGTAGCAGCTTTGATGCCTTGGTGAACTGAAGACAGGTTGGGCGAAATCACAAATCTTCTGCCTTTGGATTTTCATCCTGAAGGCAATAAACATAGGGTTTGCCTCAGTGTGATGAAAACTAAGATAGAAACCTAGCACTAAAGGGAAACATTTCTGACAGAACAATCAACCAGTGGTATATCTTGCCTTCAGATGCCTTGTAGGTGCTGCATCACTGGAGGCTTTTGAAAAGAGACTAGACAGCTACCTGTCTGAAATGGTATAGGGTCTCCTGTTTGAGCAGGGGTGTGGACTAGAAGACCTCCAGCACTGATATTCTATTCTGTTCTGTTCTGTTCCATTCCTCCATTCCATTCCTTTCCTTTCCATTCCAAATTTTCTTTTCTAGTATAGTCCAGTCCAGTCCATATTTTCTATTCTATTCTACTCTACTGTTGTGGTTCGCCAGCAGCAGGTGCGGACGGCTGAGGTCTCGGAGAGCAAGGACTCAGATGAGGGGTCTGCGTGTGATGCAAGGATGGGGTCTAGACCATCAGGGAGTGGAGTGCTGCCTTTGGAGATTGTGGAGGCTGGCAGCAGTGATGAAGAGGCCCCCAAGGAGCCTGTGCCCAGTGCACATGCATACAGGCTGCTCAAAGGAAAGAGCAGCTGCAGCAGCATGGGTGACTCGGGAGAAAGGCTGCATGGTAATGGCCTCTCCCTTAAGAGATAAAAGCCAGCTGAGAAACTGCAGTTCTTTGCAGGAAGCAAAGAAGTTTTTACACTCAAGCCTTGTGGACGTTCAGAGTATCTTGGTTGGTGTTTGGAGACTCTTTGGGTTTGAAATATTTCTTAGTAACTTTATCTTGTGTTCTTGGCAGCCTTGCACAACCTTGGCAAGGCTCATTCTTATCAGAGACAATTGTCTGAAACAGCCTTTTAACCATGAAGGAACGGAATTCGTAAAGAATCATTAAAAGGTTTGCAGTTACCTCTGTTTCATGTTTGTTTCCTTGGAATAAGGTTTGGGTCAGAACATCTACTCTACTTTACCCTAAAAGAATTATATCTGAAAGGAAGCGGCTAGGAGCACTGAAAAGTCAAGATTTTTCTTCTAAGGCATCTTGGCATGACATATCTGTTGTAAGAAAGAGGAGGGAGTGAGAAAGTGAAATTTGTCATGGTTCCAAATTAATCCCAGCAGCTTGAAATAGAAGAATCATCATCTGCGCTCATGGTGATCTTGACCCCCCACCACCACCACTGGAAAATGATGCAGCAGGATAAAAATCCCACTCTGGTGCCAGCATTGTTGAAGGCAGCTTGCTAATGTTTTTCTCAAGTTGTTAATTACTCAGATTCGTGTTACAGGGAGAGAGAGAAAGAGAGAAGAACAAGCAGTCTTGGGAAAAGAAGAGAATGCACGCTCAATGCCGAAACGGGACTCTCTCTTACCCTCTGCAGTTATACAAATTGGGCAGTTTTTATTCTGCCACATGTAAAATACTTGGCCAGAAGGAAAGGCATGCAAGGATGAAATAAAATATTTAAGTGAAGTTCACATTCCCGCTGAAGCTATGGATCTGTATGGCCAGATGTACTTTCTTCCCTTTCTCACACTGCCTGGTGTGATTCTAAAGATGGCCCTAGAAGGAAAAAGAGAAATCATTAGATGCTGGTGAATCCATACAAGAAGAGCTGGATACCTTCTACTGTGCAGAAGAAGAATGTTTAAGATGTAGGTTTCTGATCTTTTCTTGACTGAAATCAAGAAGGAGCTTTTTAGACTGCGCCAAGAAGATTGTTACTATACCTCAAACAGATTAAATGATTAAAAATATGGAAATTTCAAGTTAAACATCTTTATAATTGGATAGAACCACTTGAGGAGTTGCCTGGAGGTTTGGAGGAGAAGTGGATGTTTTGGAGATGTTTAAATAGACCGCACACTGGTTTGGCTAGAACTAAAGACCACAAGGAAAAAAATGGGAGTTTCTATCAGAGAACAAGGATATTTATTGCAAATATTCAAGCAACTGTCCATCTCTTACAGTGCCCCCTGGGACTGACATGCACACAGTATGACTTGCTGCTTGGAAATATCCTTGCCATCAATGTGGCTGAAAATTAAATAAATTCATTTTCATAAAAAATTGTAATCTTTTGAAATTTAAATAAATCATTATTTCCCCCTCTCTAGTGCCTACATTTCTGACATGAGATGAGATCCTTTTCAATATACGAACTGTATATTCAAGGAATCTCAAAATAACTCTTCCAAAGATGGGCATATAAGTGATGGAGAGCTTCGTGCATGATTCTCCTTTTCCCCAAGGATGGAGGTCTCCCAGTAGCACAAGCGAGTCTTCTTTTCTTTTTCCATTAGTGTAGAATTTTTCAATCATGGTTCCTCGTATATGGTTGGACCACATTCAGTGCAGCATGTCTCCTACCAAAATATGATGGAGCTCATAATACAACAGCATCTGGTCATTAAGCAAAGATTGCAGCAGTAGAAAACTTTGACCCCTCCAGATGCTCTGAACCTCAACTATCATCAGTCTCACCAGGAAGCCCAATAGTAAGAGATGATGGAAGCTGTTGTAGAACAGACTCCTTATGGTTGAAGGAGCCAGCCCTCTATTAGAGTAATAGAATAACAGATTTGGAAAGGACCTTGGAGGTCATCTAGTCCAACCCCTTGCTCTAACATTTCAGACAAATGGTTGTCCAGTCTCTTCTTAAAAACCTCCAGTGTTGGAGCAACCACAACTTCTGGAGGCAAGTTGTCCCACTGGTTAATTATTGTAACACTCAGTACATTTCTAGGTTGGTTCTCTCCTCTTAGATTATAACTCAAAGATAATTCATCCTTTGAATGACAAAGTTATTGTCTCACATATGTAAATACAGTAGCTGTACTAGCTAACCTCTTCGTGGTAATCTTTATTGAATATGGAAATAGTGGGCTTAATATAAGCAACAGACATCTAAGTTTAAAAAATTCTTTGCTTTAGGAAATGCTAAGGCAACTTGAAAGCATCCAGACTTTCAAAGACTTTCCAGTTTTTGAAGTTTTATATTTGCTTTCCAAATAGGCATGACTGTCTACTCATTCACTGAATTTTAAATTTATTCTGTAGATGTATTTACACTGATATTGAAATATGAATGTTACTTTCCTTATTGAGGGAATGACACAAAAATAGTACAACACTAAAAGTTTTATTTGGGGAAAGGCTTCATTAAAAATGACAAAACTCTTGTAGAAAACATTCATTTTTGAAGTTTTGCTCCACCTATTTGGAAGTTCTACACATACAAAAGTAGGCATTTCTCATCATAAGAAAGGATTTAAAAGAATCCTGGATGCATGTTTTATTTGCAGTCACACTGCTTCATGGTTTCAGTTTCATTCTGCAGACATTTTAAAAGCAGGTACCTTTAAGAAAAGCACCGTTAGGAAAGTTACTCAGATTTCTTTTTTTTTAGATTTTTATCCTACCTTTTGTTCCATATTCAACTCAAGGCAATGAACATACCTAACGCTCCTTTCTACTCATATTTTCCCCACACAACAGTCCTGTGAGTGAGTTGAGCTGAGAGAGAGTGACCAGCCTGAAGACACTCAGCCAGCTCTCATTTGTAAGGTAGGATTAGAATTTACCATCTCCCAGTTTCTAGGCCTGCGCCTTAACAACTACACCAAAATGGCTCTCGGTTTCTAAATCAATTTTTCAAAGATTTGCAGAAGTTTATGCTTTGCAATTGCGTAACGATGCTTCTCCAGTTTAATTACTGAAAAACTATTGTTGGAAAAAGACCAGGAACAGATTTCTGTTTGAAAGACTTTGCAAGTTAAGGTTTTGTTACTGATAACAAAATCTTAGGTTGAATTCATGTTAACAGACAACATAACCATTGTTGATGCATGTTGGGTCACCAGCTATTATACTTCCTCTAACTCAATTGATGGACTATTTGTGATAAAAATAACAAGCATCAAGAAGAGTCTTACAGCCAACCCTCTGATAATGTCTGAAATAAACCAAAGGTACAATTGCAAGTAGATTTCTTAAGCAGTGACAGTGAAAGCACCACAACTCTACTTGTGAACAGCAAGCCAAGATGTAATTCCTTCAATATCAGTGAAGCAATAAGGCTCCAACTCTTCAGAATAGCAAGCCAGGATGGAAATAAAATGTCTGCCCAAAAATACATCAGTGAGCGAATACTACAAAGAAATAAGAAATTAGAAAATCAGTCAAACAGTGTTTCTGCTGGGTTGCTTGCACATACATTGGCATTTTTCTGGATGCTGGAACATTGTTTATTATATATTGATCAGCATCCTCAAGAAAGTAATATTAGCTATGTGGATTTACTTAGATAAGACAAATACGTAATGAGCAATGAAAAGTGTTAATTGAATGCTGACCTGTTATCCCTTCCAATTACAAGACTGTCTTCTTTAATAATTGAATATTTCTGTTCTGCATCTATTCTGCTTTGGGGCTTTCCCTCTGTTGCATACTGATAATGCCACCAGCTCGCAGAAAAGAATGTCTCGCTATAAATTCAGTTTGCTTTGGCAAAAGGCATGTCTTGCTGGCATGGCTAGTGACAGCCAAGAAGAGCAGGTGGCTTGTACAATATACTCAACAAGCCTAAAAGCTGAATTGCCAAAGTCATATTGTGGGGGTTCAATTTGAAATCCAAGGAATCAGAACTTTCCAAGAAGTTTAATGACTGGTTGTGTATCAGGAAAACCAGCTTTTCAGCAAGGGTGCAGCAGAGTCCAGCATTCAAATTCTACTTTTCCATCTGTACAGGTAGTCCTCAACTTACGCCACAACTGAGCCCTAAATTTCTGTTGCTAAGTGAGACATTTGTTAAGCAAATTTTGCCCCATTTGACAACCTTTCTTGCCATAGTTGTTAAGTGAATCGCTACCATTGTTATGTTAGTGACACGTTTGTTAAGCGAATTTGCCTTCCCCACTGACTTTGCTTGTCAGAAGGCTGCATCTGAATTTTGGTTACATAACTATGGGGATGCTGCAATGGTCGTAAGTGTGAAAAATAGTCTAAACTCACTTTTTTCAGTGCTGTTGTAACTTTGGACAGTCACTAAATGAACTGTTGTAAGTTGAGTGTATTTTATTTTTAAACATTTTTATCCCAGCTATGCATTGATAACACAGACAGCTAAATATTTTAAGTTTGTAAGGGTGTGCGGCTTTCCAAGTTCTCTCCCACCCACTTTTTTTACCTAGATGTATTTAATTTCCAAACTTACGACATCCCCAAATGTACACTCATTTTGAGTTGAGAATTGCATCACAGAATTGGCACATGGACTGTGGGGGTCCTGATTTGCATGGGTTTCTGAGTAGGCTGCATCCGGAGGTATAGCTGTGGTTTTAGCACAAAAAAGTAAGTGGATCTTGTCTAAGGATTGGATAAGAAGTTTCTTGCTCCTTATAAGTTATCAAATAAGCACTAGCCTCTTTTTGGGTCTCAGCTCATGCTATAAGCCTCAACATCAAAAGGAAATAAGGCAAATCCTAGAGGATGTGGCTGAGGGTGATACCCATCTTTGTTTTCATTCAAGAAGTCCTTAGTGCTGAAATATTATCTCTCGTGGGCATCATGTTTTTGCAATTCTCTTCCCCATTCTTTTCTTCTCTATATATATAGGACATGTTGCAAAATTCTCCCAACTCCATGACAGCCATACCTGGCAACCCCCAAGGAATTGTGGTACCTGCCTCAGCACTGCAACAGGGGAATATCTCCATGGCAACAGTCAACTCACAAGTTGTGACAGGTGGGAGGCGTGGAGCATACATCCGTGACCATGTTAGTTGCGTCTTTTGCATGTTTGGTATTTTTAACCCTCCTTCCATAACCAGATTTGAACTATGCGTAGTCTAAACCAGGGGTCTCCAGCCTTGGCAACTGTAAGACTTGTGGACATCAACTCCCAGAGCAAAGCTGACTGAGGAACTCTGGGAGTTGAAGTCCACAAGTCTTACAGTTGCCAAGGTTGGAGACCCCTGGTCTAGACAGAGCAGTGTGGAAATTGGTTAATGTGCACACATCTTCCTGTACCCTCATCTTCTCAACCAGGCTGTGCAGGGCTGGGACTTCATCTCCCAAAAGGTGGTTTGGGAGCGAAAGTATTGCCTTCAGACATGCATGCAAAGTGCTCCTGTGAGCCCTGAATCACATCTTAGGGATTGAGTCTATCGCACTGCAAAGTCCCACATGTGCATTCCTCAGAAGCCCCTCCAGAATTTCTCTTGATGCACGCACATGTTGCTTTTTAAATTTTGTTTTAATTTTTAATTTTATTTATCTTTATTTTTACTAATTGCCCAGGTCATTCAGCACATAGGAATCACGGGCTTTTGTTTTTGTGTTTCATTTAAGAGACTGTATTGACATCTAAAAACCTCTCCCTTTCAAACAAACCTCCTGCGACATGCTCTCTAATGGTAATCTGTCTTTACAAAGGTAATCCCCAATTTACAACCACTATAGGGACCAAAATTTCCACTTTTAAACAAGGCTTTTTTTAAAGTGAGTCACAGCCAATTTTATGACTGTTTTTGCCATGGTTATTAAGCAAATCACTGCAGCCATTAAGTGAATCACACAGACATTAAGCAAATCTGACTTCCCCCATGCAGCATTGCAGGCTAATTATACTGACTGCCAGGAGATCAATCCTGACCGTCTCAAGGTTGACTCAGCCTCCCATCCTTCTGAGGTCGGTAAAATGAGCAGCCAGATTGTTGGGGGCAATAGGCTGACTTTGTAAACAGCTTAGAGAGAGCTGTAAAGCACTGTGAAGCAGTATATAAGTCTAAGTGCTGTTGCTATTGTTGGAAGCCAGATGAGAAGGTCACAAATGGAGATCACATGACCTCCAGATGCTACAAACATCATAAATACATGCCAATTGCCAAGCATCCAAATTTTGATCATGTGACACAAGCATTTAGATCACAGGATGCTACAATTGCTGTAAGTGCAAGGACCAGTTGTAGGTCACTTTTTTCAGTGCCATTGTAACTTTGAATGGTTGCTAAATGTAAGTCGAGGACTACCCGTACATGGAATCAGCACGTTTCTTAGAGTTAAGTCCTCACGGGACTTGTGTTCAGTATTGCACTAAACATCATGACTCAAAAAATATAACTGATATCAGAAAGAGATTTCAGAAGTGCACCTATATTTTTTAGCATGTCCTACCTTGGAACGATGATACACACCAACACCAAGTTTTCAGCAAAAGTTGAATTGTTCCAGGGATTTGGAAAAGCTGAATGGAGTTCCAGAATCACCGTTTGCCCACTCTTATATGAAAAAGGGTGAGCAGTTGGCCTGTGCTTTTCATCAATGCACTTATCCCACAGTACAGTCTGTGCCATACTAAGTCTTCTGATCATTGGGGAATTAGTAAGCAAATTAATAAGCTGAACCAATTTGCAAGCCTACTTATGTGAAGATCTGTGAAGATCTACCAAAGAGCAAATTGCATGCTGGGAATGAGGTTGCATGCATGCATCTTTGCAAATGTTGTGTTTTTAACCTTCCTAGAGCTACTGTTTTTATATGAAATGAGCATAAACCGTATTTCAGTAAATGAATCTATCATATTTGTCTGTTGAATGGAAGCATTTGTTCAGCTATCCATCCATCAAGGTGAAATCCTCATATCACCCTGTACAGTCATATTCTATTTCCATTCATGAACAATTCCTAAGCTTGCTGCCAACAATGAATAAACAAATTTGTTTTTCACTCTGAGAGCCTTCTTTTTCATGATTTTTAATTTAAGGAGGAAAAAAACCTCTTTGTTTATTCATGTATTCCACAGATTGGGCAAATGATGATGATGATGGTGATAACAATGATGATGAAGGCCCAGTGAGAGGCTCAGTAATAATCATAAAGGATGAAATCAGGATTTCCCTGTCAAGGGACAATTAAAAAAAAATAAGTGAAGTGTAATAAATCAATTCCAGTTTTAATACACTGTTATATTTTCTTATTTTTTCCAGCTTAAAAATTACTGATTAGTTGTTTGCCAACTTTTCAGAGAGTGGTGCAGGTTGCAAGAAAGATACTTGGGGGCCCTTGGTGGCAGCCATAGATAGTCCAAGTTTAAAGTCCATATTTTCAAGTCAGTCCTTGTGATCATAAATTTAGGGTGAACATGACATCTTTCAGGCAAAGATGATAATGTAGATATAACCAGCTTGTTTTCAAAAACAATTTCAAATACATATGGTTGGTTAAAACTTTTGTTGGCTTGTGGGTTTTGGATATTGCCTTTGTTGTAAAATTGTGAAATCCTATCTCTTTGCCAGGTGGAGCCCTTTACCAGCCTGTAACTATGGTTACATCTCAGGGCCAGGTGTTAACCCAAGCAATTCCTCAAGGGGCTATTCAGATCCAGAATGCACAGGTAAGAATGGAAAGGGTGCTCCAGAAGTCACCAGATTGTTCTGAAGGTTTAGCAGGTTTTGAGTGTTTTCCAAGCTTGAAGGAGAACTTTCCTGACAGTGAAAACAATTAACGAGTGGAACAGCTTGCCTCCAGAAGTTGTGGGTGCATCATTGGAGGTTTTTAAGAAGAGATTGAACAGTCATTTGTCTAGAATGAGAAGCATCTCCTACATGAGCAGGGGGTTGGACTAGAAGACCTCCAAGATCCTTTCTAACTCTGTTATTCTGTTATTCATTAGGAGAAATACATGGATGTGCCTGGCATTAGGTAAATTGGAGTGGGTGGAGAGAAATCATCTGTCTATTCCAGGCAAGGTTATTCCTCTACAGAAGATCTCTGTTTGAGGGAGATATGTTTGAATTGCTGCTTTTAAGTACAAAATTTAAAAATTAGTATACTGTACATTAAGCAGCCTTTAGTTTAGTTTAGAGAAACAGAAATAGCATGAGTGGGCTTGGAGGTAAAACTGTTCTTTACTATCTTTATTGCAGTCACCAACCAGCATTTTATATACTTTGTGAAAAATATCTCAGAGTTCAGGTGTTGACCAGTGCTGTTGTTCCCATTAGCATGGAGTATTGCATGAGGAATGGGTGTGACTAAGGCTAGTAACCTACACCTATTCTGTCTTAATAAGAAAGCACTTTTCTTTCTCTTCTGCTATTTGATATGGCTTCAACTGGAGCCTTACCACTAGGCATGGCAGCAGAAGGATCCCCAAATGCTAATTCTTGACTGCCATCTACCTGTTTGATTATGTGCCACCAATGCAGTGCTGACTCTTAAGGACCATTCAAATAGATTTTCTCCAGGAGGATCTGTCTAGTCCTCAGATCTTTCAATGGTGTGCCCATTGTTGCTGTAGCCGAGTCCATCTACTTTTGAGTCCATCAAAAGAGCTCTGATGGTGCAGTGGTCAGAATGCAGTATTGCAGGCTAATTGTGCCACCTGCTTCTCACCTGCTCATGTTGACTCAGCCTTCCATCCTTCCAAGGTAAAATGAGGGCCCAGATTGTTGGGGGCAAGATGCTGACTCTGTAAACCACTTAGAGAGGGCTGTAAAGTACCATGAAGCGGTATATAAGTCTAAGTGCTATTACTATTTCTATTGCTACATTGGTACAGGTTATCCTCTTTTCTTCCCAGCATTGTAGACTCCTCCTGAGATCTGGATCTTTGCCTACTATATCTAAATTATGATGAGCTTGGTCATTTGTGTTTGAATGAGAACTCTGGAGTGTTTTGTTCTATGATCCATTTGTTTTATCCATTTGTATTTGTTTTACACTATTCTCAGAACACCAAATATCCTCTAACCTTAATTCTTACAGTCCAGTCCTTGTAGTTCAACCTGAACAATCACTATTCTTGAAGGAATGGGGCAAGAAGGAAGAACATATCAGCATCCCCACTACCACTAACCCTCATTCAGCTGCTCCATTATATTAACATCCTAATGGTGGATCAGGGTACAGAACAGGAGTCCAGCTGCATTTCTAACACCACCTTTAATACTTATAATCAAAGAAATATACAACCTGTTTCCAGCCGCATGGCATTTAAATCATTCCAACAAAGATTCAGAGAACAGAGGCATGAATAATTAAGATCTTATGCTGGTAGAAAACAGCCTTCCTTGTTAGTTTTCCCCACCGGATTTTTGTAGGCAGAAATCCTTACCTGCTTCTTGAAATGTATCCCAGTTATTCTCCCTCTTCTTAACTGTCCTATTTTGTATTAATGAGAAGCAAATCATAGCAGCAGTTGCTACACAAGCTTGAATCATTAAAAAAAAACCTGTGCATTGATGTGCCAATGCTTCCTACTGAGTCAGCACTATTGGGACTTCCATTGCACCTAGTCGGTCTCCAAACTCTTTCTAAGGTCTCCAGGCTTTTCCTTTTTCACCTTCTGGATTAAGGCTTGTTTCCTTTCTTTTTTTATAGAACGCTTAATAAAAGACTCCGCGGTGAGATTCCTAATTCTTAGCTCTCTCTGAGTGGGAGTCTAGAGGGGGGAAAGCGAGCCCCAAATACCAGATCCGAGTCCTTCTGAAATGTGTAAATCTGGCTCAGATCTTAGGGGGAAATTGATCAGATGTGTTGAATACAAGTAGGCTGGGAATATTGTAGGAAGGATGGAGCCCTGGACAAGCACTCTTAATGTCACTTTTGTATTGCCTGGGTAATTTATTCCCCGGCCTTGCTATACATCGCAAGCGGCACCTGAGGGAATCATTTATACCTGACACAGGGCTGCCATCCTGATGTTTAATTCATGCAGGAGAAATGTTTTTTATGAAGAACTAGGGGGGAAAAGAGTAGGTGGGTGTATGTGTGTTCTTAAAACTGGATGCTGAAATTTCCAATTTCATGCAAACCTCATTAAAACTTCTCCCTTCCCAATTCTTTGTCTTTTTTTTCCAACTACTTTTTAAAAAGATATTTCTTTGTTATCCTCTGCTTCTGGGTATTGCCTGTCCATTCAGCTAGTCAGCCAATTGAGAATTACATATTTTCGAAGGGTTTAATAAGACTGAAGGATATTATAAGGCAATATAATTGGAGGTAACTTGGAATGCAAAGGTGGCTGAAAACTAGAGTTTGTTCATAACAGGAGAAGGGGGAGGGAGAACTGTATTGGGTCAACTATCAATCTATACACAATATAGTTGCATTGACCAAAGGCAGCCGTTGCTGCGAAGACTTGTACACACTTAAGCATCCACAGACAACATCCATGAGAAATGAATGTATGGAAGATGAGAGAGTGATTTGATCCTGAAGATGTGCTGCAGTCACGGATTTACAAAAGGGAAGCATTGCTCTTCAGAGTTAGAAAGGACCTTGGAGGTCTTCCAGTCCAACCCCCTGCTTATGTAGAAAACCCTATACCATTTCAGACAAATGATTGTCCAATCTCTTCTTAAAAGCCTCCAGTGATGGAGCTCCCACAACTTCTGGAGGCAAGCGGTTCCACTGATTAATTGTCCTCACTGTCAGGAAATTTCTCTTTAGTTCTAGGTTGCTTTTCTCCTTGATTACTTTCCACCAATTGTTTCTTGTCCTGCCTTCAGGTGCTTTGGAGAATAGGTTGACCCCCTCACCTTTGTGGCAGCCCCTTAGATATTGGAACACTGCTATCATTAGACATGAAACACTGTATTCAGAATGATGCAGTGTTGCAGATAGTTACTATTGGTTACTATTGAATGCTTGAGAAAGTCCCAATGTTTTACCAAAATGTTCAAATGGTACATTTCGCACAGGCTTCAATCAGGCAGTGGTCTGTTTATAGCCCAGCTCATCTAACCATTGCACTTCCCACTAAGATGCCGCTAAGAAGAAATTAGTCTGCAAACTGCTTATTTTTCAATAGTGCAATGTCTTTGACTGTTTAAAAAAGCTGAAGGTAATAGAAGATCCAATCCTCTTAAAGGATTAAGGTGACTATTTTGCTTTAGAATAACTCTCACTCAACTACCAATAATTTAAAAAGAGCTACGTCATTGATGAAATTTCCCTTCCTATAGATTTCCAGGCCCATCCTTCTCCATATGCCACTCTTATTTATCTGGCTCCCCAAAAGGAAAAATATTCCTCCAACAAGGAGCCAGACATTTGACTGAGAAGATGCCAAATTGTCCTTTCAGTTAATTGTGCTGAAAGGGCTTTACAGTTGGAAGGGACTTGTAGGTCATCTAGTCCAACCTCCTGCTCAGGTAGGAAACATTATACCATTTCTCACAAGTGGCTGTCCAGTCTCTTTCTCACTGTCAGAAAAATTTTCCTTATTTTTAGATTGAATCTCTCCTCAATCAGTTTCCATCCATTGTTCCTTGTCTGGCCTTCAGGTGCCTTGGAAAATAGGTTGCCCCCCTCCTCTCTGTGGCAGCCCCTCAGATATTGGAATCATGTCACCCCTGATCCTTCTCTTCCCTAGACTAGCCATGCCCAGTTCCTGCAACCATTCTTCATATTCCCTGAGTCCTTAGGGAGAAGGGCGGCATACAAGTCGAATAAATTATTATTATTATATGTTTTAACCTCGAGGCCCCTAATGTGCAAACAAGAAAAAAGATACCTAAGTTAGAATTCCTCTCATTTCAATAGCCAACAATTAGTGGGAAAGATCTGTGTTCTTTATATCGAGTCAACACTTGGGTAGAAGGACTCCACCTTCAAAAAACCGGAGGTTGTCATTGACACATTGTGATGCCTGGCATAAAAATAGGCTTGGTAACTTGATAGTGTTATGTGTAACTATTGGGAAAATTTGAAACCTGTTCAACTCACGTGCAAGTTAATAAAGAGACTTAGAAGTTCTGAGTTAAACTTTTGAATGGAAGAAATTTTCATCTGGACCCTATTGCACTACCTTAGTAGGTAACAAAGAACACAGTGGAGAGAAAGGTCCCTTGGCTTATCTATCTTTGAAATAGAGGATTTGTAAGTCCAGTATTTCATAAGCTTGGTTCAACTATCTACATATTTAGACATCAAGCTGAAGCATGGTTAATTTTAACCGTAGTTAAAATAGTAGTAGGTTAAAATGGCTGGGATCACATGAGTTCTTAAGTCAAAACCAAAAACTATCTGATGGCCTTAGTGAGAACTAAAGTCTCTCCTTGATTCAAGAATGCTAGTCTTTATCCACTGAGGTTCTACAGATGGGAAAAAAACATGTTATAGTTATGAGACCTCACTGTTTTCCAGTCTTGCCTTTTTTTAAAAAAAATAAGGAGATTGTTTTGACTCCCTCTTGAAGTAAAGGCTACCGCCTTTCCCCCTCCCCCCTTTAATTTCCAAATGAACATCACTTTCTCTTAAGTTGTGCTGCTGTCTCTCACCACACTGTCTCAGGCCTCTTGGAAGCCACTGTTAAATGGGACTAACATTGACAACCGTGTTGCCATGACAACCCAGGCTTCTTCTTCTTCTTCTTCTTTTCTTTTAACCTGCATTGTTGTTGAAGCTTTTCTTTCTCTTCTGCCTGCCCTGCAGGTTAACCTGGACCTGACCTCTCTTCTTGACAGTGAAGATAAAAAGTCAAAGAACAAACGAGGAGTCCTCCCAAAACATGCTACCAATATTATGCGCTCCTGGCTTTTTCAGCATCTTATGGTGAGCAAAATCAACATGTGTGTCTGAGAGATTAACCCCTTGTGGGTCTTTTTGCATTTTGGTGAAATCAACTTGGAGAACATACACTGCTCTTTTTGTGCCTAGCAGATGCTTTGCTTATCTTGATCTGCTCCAGAATGTACAGTCTTCTTTATCCTGTTTGGAAAAGACTTGTGCTGGAAGGTTGGGACTAGAAATAGGCAGAACAAAATCTAGTCCATGTTTTCAAGTATTCTTTCATTCCCTGTACTATTATTTGCAATCTTTTAAAAAAATATACTCTAGGAAAATCAGCATTTATTATCCATTCCCATTTTCCTCAGGGTTTTGTTCACTGTTTTGCCTAACTTATGCTTATTTTGCATAGCTGCCCCTTCCTTTCCCAGTTGCTTAACTTGATTACTCAATAAATTTATTTTCTAAAATCTCACACAATACTGAATTGCACAATAATCCAACTTGCGGGATCTGCCCAACACACTAAGGGACCAAAACAAAAAGAAAACTCTGAAGTGGGATGCAAACCTAGCTCTATGCCACCAAATTATTCACTGACCTTGTTAAGCCTTAGTTGACCTTCCCTGACCAAATGCTCTCTTCTGGAAATAGGTCATTCTAAACCTGACCTGACCTGCATATTACTGAATACAAAATGACAGCACCAGTAGACCCCCATTCATTGCTCTCTGTCTGTGCAGCAATGGGATTTGTTTATGCAGGCCACCCTGGACTGCCCCAATTAAGAAATAATGGTGGATTTGTTTTACAGCCTTAGTTTTAAGCATACATGTAGGGCTCTTGGCTTTGTTCATTAGAGATCATCAAGTACAATCAGGCAGCTTATTCTGCAGGATGGACTCTGCCCATATAATAGCAGGGCAAGGATTTGATCAGCCAAAAGTTAAGCGTACATATATTCTGACAATCAATGTAAGATTTTTCCAATATCCTTATTCAGGGACCCAAGTAATTTAAAACCTAAGGCTCATTAATGTCTATGGAGATTCTCAGTCATCCAGGTCATGGTTGTCCCAAAGGTGTTTTTTCAAAAGGCAACTGGACTTTATTTTTGCTTAAAGATGTTTTGCTTGTAATCCAAGAAGCTTCTTCAGTTGTGAAGGATCATATTGGATGAACTGAAGAAGCTTCCTGAATGAGAAGCAAAACACCCTCAAGGAAAAATAAAGTCCAGTTGCCTTTTGAAAAAACACCTTTAGAATAAAGATAATTAAACTTACTACACAAAAACATAATGTAATATAGTCAGGACTCCACTTTTGTCAGGAGAAGCCAAGTATTTCCTAATTTTACTTTTTTGCATTTTTTGCATTTGTTCTACACCGGTACATAGCCAAAGACTTCTCATTTTAAACTGCTCTCAGTCAATCAAATATCCTAAGTGTTACATTGCCAAACAGAGTTCGCTATTGTGGCATTATCACTGAAGGCAGACAAGATCTGCTGATAGCCAGGGTGATGTTTTTTGAATTCATCTAAATCAGGGATGGGCAACTATGGTAACTTAAGGACCTGTAGACTTCAACTCCCAGAATTCCTGAGCCAACCATGCTGAATTCTGGGAGTTGAAGTCCACAGGTCCTAAATTTGCCATAATTGCCCACCCTGGTCTAGATTCTGGTTATAACTTGTAGGGGAGCAGCAGGTTTGATGCTGCTTTTGCCTGTTCAAAAACTACAAAAATCACTGTGCCTGGCAACAGAGGGAACATAAGGCAGATGCTTTAAAGCCAATAAGATGTCTGAATATGACAGAAGTGATTTATTTCACAGATGCATACAAATGACACAATCATTAAGCACCGGAACTCAAAAGTTCTTGATTTATTGGTGTTCTCTGTAACCATTCATGTTGACAAGAAGGAATTTTAAGTTAACATATCCAAGAAGAGGCTGTAGGGAAATACTCAGTTAAGAATTCCTTCCTTGTCTTGGGATAGTCAGCCAAGAAATAAACCCTCAAACAATAAAGGTACAAAGCAGCTTCAATTGGAAAAGTCCAGGCTCACCCTGTTCCGTCACTGCAGCTACTCTTAGCAGTGATAAGTCAGGGAGTACCAATTTCTTTCACCAATGAAAGTTTGAAACTCACCAGAGGAAGACCATTTTTAGAAAGTAAGAAGTTTTATAGAAACTTGCTTGTGGGTTTTTTCCTGATCTGCAACTTGGCTACCAGTGTTTTTAAATAGCACATTTTCCTGAGCTGATCCTAGCTAATTAGAGAACATAAAGACCCTAGCAATCTGCTTTAGCTACATAGTAAAAAAAAAAAAAGATAAAGTTTTCCCTGTCCAGTTGTGTCCAACTCTAGGGTGCAGTGCTCATCTCCATTTCTAGCCTAGGGAATCAGCATTGCCCGAAGACATCTTCCATGGTCATGTGATCAGCATGCCTCTATACCAAAGGTGCACAGAGCGCTGTTACCTTCCCACTGAAGTGGTACCTATTTATCTACTCACATTTGCATGCTTTCGAACTGCTAGGTGAGCAGGAGTTGGGGCAGGAATGGGAGCTCACACTATTGTGTGGCACTCGGATCTCGAAGCTGGGCTGTTAGCTTTCCAGCTGACAAGCTCAGCATCTTTAACTGCTGAGACATTGGAATGAAAGCAAAAAGTTTTGCTCTTGCTTTGAATATGCTTCCTAATATCATCATGACACAGCCAACTCTGGCATTCTGAATTTTCCGTCATTAAATGTTGATCCCCTTGTATCACTCATAAATTGTTTCTGTGGCCCAAATTGTTTCTTTTAAGTGTTTGAGTGACCCCAGTGCAGAGAGACCCACTCCCATTTTGGCATAAAACTAGTAGTGCAGTTACCACTTTTAAACTCTGGATGTAATGGCTTTGGGGTTATTCATTTAGATGGTAATGTAAATGAGTGCACTGCTTCAAAATTCAGCAAGCCATTGCTTCCAGAGTAAGTCCTGGGCTTCTGCCCAAAGGTTTAATCTGATGGCTGCATTATGTGAAGCAATAAAGACATTGTTTATATTCTTCACTCCCTTGCTTGTTGGCTTCAACACAATATGCCTGTCCTAGTTCTTTCTGGGTCAGCCAGATGCAACTCAGTCCCAAGTGCTCTGCTTTTCAGCTGATCCAAAAGTTAGAAAGAAAAAAATATATATCCCTAACCTATTTTCACTCTTCATTACCAGTTCCCTCTATAGTATTAATGCAACAACATGTTCTACATCCTGCATCCAAACTGACAGTTTTCCAAAGTGAAAGATGCCATTCTTTTCTTTTTTTTTTCTTTTCTTAATCAAAATCCTCTGATGGAAATTTCCCCACATTTGGAATTAACTTACACCCTTATATTTAGGGCATCATCTGCCACCTAGCGTCTAAGACAAGGATACTACTCAAAGAATTGTCTAACTCTAAAGAGTTTCTATGCACAGTAACCTTGTTGGAGAAGGTTAGAAAAAATTGAATTGATGGGTTAGACAGTGTTATTGTCAGATCATCCTTCCTTCTGTTCATTTTCTAAAGGAGTAATAAAGGTTCAGAATTATTTCCCCCTTTTAATCTTTATTCTTCTCCAAAATTGTAGAATTTCTTTCTACAAGGCTATGGATTTTCCCTCCCTTCGTTAGAAACTTTAAGGCAATTGAAGTCAATGCTTCTTTTTCTTTTCTTTTCCTCACCTTTCCTCACTTCTCTTTTCCCTCTCCCCTCCCTCCTCACTGCTCCTTTATTTACTTTTGTATTTTGTATTTTATAATACTTAATGTTAAGGTAATTAAGGACTGGGTGCCAGAATGCTTTATTGTTATCCTAAAAAATGAGAAAATGTCTGCACAGATTATACAAATTAAAATAACTCAGGATCCAATCTGGGTCAGTCACCGGGATCAGAGGTTTTGTCTTCCAAACTTTTGGACTCATGCTGGAGCCCGTCTTCAGGGAACTTCTCTCTAGCAGAAAGGGGGCTGTTCTGTGTGTGGTATTTATATGGTGCCTGTTCTAAGTGGCTTTCTAAATGTCCTAACTCAGAAGACAAAACCTCAGGTCCCAGTGATTGACCCAGTTTGGATCCTGCAACACTATCCTGGGACACATATACAGTATTCACCTTCATTTGTAAAATAACCCAAGCTAAAATAGAATATGAAATGCCACTGCTAAAATTCTAGAAATGCCTACAATACTTAAAAGTTGAACTGCTAAATGTGTAAAGTAGTAAAATCGGAGATAGCAAAATATTGTGCTAGTTAAGGAATACTAAAGTCCTGGATTAGGATTTTTTAAAACTGGTATTATAGGAGCTGCAAACTATAAAACTGTATTATTAAGCATAAAAATATCATTTGTAAAACCATTGGATCTTTGAACAAGCCCATCAAATGTCCTAGTCTGTTTCAATGTTATCACCTTCCTCTCAGCAATCCTTAGATGTAAATTTTGATGGTTTTGATATAATATCATTTGGTATACAAATTTGGTATAATGTATGTGATATAATTGGTATAATATTTTTAATGGTATGTTTCAATTATTTTTCTCTAATTCGACCTGAGACAAGTCTTAAAGCTTCCAAGTGTTCTTACCAAATTTTGTCCCAAATGCCCATAAGAGTTTTTAAATCTTAATTTGCATTCCAAAGATCTTTAATCACACTACAATTTTTATAGTGTCATAAGTGTTAAAATTTTCTTCTGCTTCAAAAATTATTCCTTGAAAAGTCATTGTCACTGCAAAAGATTGTTTCTTTTCACCTACAACTTTAAGAAAAGGTTGGAATTGTGTATGTTATACTTAATAGGTATGTAAATTTTGATTTTAGGGATCACCCCTCCATCTATTAAAAAATCTATTGATCTGTAAGAACTCTTTAAGTTTGCTAGAAAACTTTGAGAACCACCAAGGGACCTCAATACAGCACTAAGTTTTGGTGCCATTTTCACTATACAGTACTTGTGTGGGAAAGAATTCTTTAGATTCTTTTCATGCCAATTTAAATCTGTTTTCTTGTTAAACAAGCTTCTATCCCAGTCTTGATTATATAAATGTGATTCTTCAAACTGTATCTGTTGCCTTCTAATTGTACAACTTTAGTTCATCCATTGATCAAGAAAGATCTCTTAAGACGCTTAGATGAAGCTCCATGTTGGCATGATATGGAGAACAAGTCTTCATATTGTCCTATTTAAAAGTTTTCAAATGACACCTAGCTATTCGAATTAGAAATAAAATTCAAAACTCTTTGAGATACCACTTTGATCCAGCAAGAATGTTCTTCTGTCTACATTCTGAAATGTTTAAGGGTAATCTTGATGTGGCAATGCCTTAAACAGTGCAATACTTCTAGCAGAAACTGGATGTTGAAATCGGCTACTTCTTATATATCTCTCTGTAGATACTTTCTGCAAAATCCAGATAAAGATAATTATTGGCATGCATAAACTTGTATGTAAAGCAGCCAATATATATCTTTAGGAGCCATGGTGGTGCAGGGATTAGAATACAGTATTGCAGGCTAACTCACTGCTCACTGCCAGGAGTTCGATTCTGACCAGATCAAGGTTGACTCAGCCTTCCATCCGAGGTCAGTAAAATGAAGGCCCAGATTGTTCTGGGCAATAGGCTGACTCTGTAAACTGCTTGGAGAAGGCTGTAAAGCACTGTAAAGTAGTATGTCTAAGTGCTATTGTTATTCCTATCCTTCTCCCAAACTGCCTAGATCTCATGAATTCACCAAGAAGTCTTTTAAGATGTTAACACCTGTTCCCTAACCCTATATCAGAATCTCCTGCAATTTGGGACATAATTACTATAATATACATTTAATGTTTGGATATTCAGCAGATGCATCTAACTTTATGTAGGACTTGTCCTAACTGCCACCAGTTACTGTGGGAAGTGATGACACATTTTCAGGATTTCTGGCAAAAAAAAAAACCCAAACCATGTAGGACTCTGCCTTGCAGGCTACATTTTTACATCCAGCCATTCATAACAGTTTGGCTCTAACAGCCAAAGAATTAAAAAGGCGTTGGGCAGATTTTCCAAAGCACACTTTTGTACAGCAATTAATACAGATTTATGCAATTAGCACTGTTTGAAAAAGACTCTGGGGCATTCTAGGTTTCTTGACCCAATTATCCCTAAAGCTGCAGGGTGGAATAGATAGTTATAGCATAGTTTTTAATCTAAATTAAAACTTGTTACTCTAAATATTTTCCACATTTTGGGCAAGTTGTAAATATATTCATTTATCCAGCAATTCAATAACCTATTTTTCATGAAAATAGCCCTCTTTTCCATGGTCCGTCTCCTGGAGTAATTCAGCTGCAAAATGGTCCCAAAATATGGAAAGCTGTACATCATGACTGTCTAACTAATATTGTTCTCACAATACTACTGTTTGTATGGCATTTGAACATAGAATTGGCATCTATGTGAATCTGGCTATTGAAATAGGATTCTCCTTATATTATTAGAAGATAATCTCTATAGTTTACAGCTGAAATGTGGACTCTTTGGTACTCCCTGAGTTGGGTGTGTTCCTGTAGAATTTCATTACCTGACTAGGTAATATCTTCAGTGATAGAAGGATAGAAGGGTTTGCTCTCTGTTTATATATTCCTTTATTCTCCTTATATTTGTACATGACTGTGTGTGTGTGTGTGTGTGTGTATTGCAAATTGCAGATGAGGAGGAATGCTGGCATGAAAAAACTTATTCTAAATATATGGCAATCAAGAGATTGAAATTGTAAATTAAGCTATTCCTGGTTTTTTTCCTTTGCTGTATCATTATAAAAGACTCGCTCAAAGATAAGATTTGTTTATGCCTCATTTAGATTTATTTATTTAGAAAATGTTTATGGTCACCCAGCTTATGTATGATATTTCTCGATAGCAGAAATGATTAAAACGGGTTCATCAACAGATAAGATCATATTAATGGGGACCTGGAGGCTAAATCATATGATGACTGGCTAAAGGAACTTTGATATGTTTAGCCTGTCATACTTCCATCCCTGTTCAGTGAAGTCAAAAGCCCAGTAAGTGGAGTTTTTGGAAAGACAAGCCCACAAATTTTGAAATATTTTTGCATCAGGTTATGAGTGATGTTTTATTGACTTGATTGAAAACTATTCAATCTGATTACAGATAGATCACAATTAGTGTGAGTTTGAATAGTGTAAAATTTGATTTAGGGCAGTTGATTGAATTGCCTATTTCCTTTGAGTTAGAACCAATTACTCTACTTTCCATAGAAATATCACATTGCATAGTGCAAATCTGAATAGTGCAACCATTTTGTGGGATTCACTAACCACATTCATCACAACCTACCTGTATTTCAAAAACTGACATATCTTTGGGATAGGATCGCCCTCTGTGTGTGTGGCCAGTTGCAAAAAACATTGGCCTTAACAGATCTTCCTATGAATTACCTTGATGCCATCCCTTAATTTGTCCCTCTTTGTCAATAACTGCTGATATTAAAAAAACTGAATGGCAAAACTTGGCAAGTTGAAAATGGTCCTTAAGCTAAGTAGACCTCTGGTTCATAAGAATTTCAAACATCATGTTGAACTAAAAGCAGAAATAAATTTGCTGACATTTAACACTCAGCAGTGCAGTGTGAAGGAATATATTCCTCATCTGTTAGTAGAAGACCAAGAATATTTTAGGAGTGGATTTTACTCCATTAATCATTGCCGACTATAAGGAGAGGTGCTCATCTCTGATTCAAGGCCATTGAACCAGTGCTGTCCGAAGACATTCCTACAGTCATGTGGCTAGCATGACATCATGGAGTGCTGTTACCTTCTCACCAAAGAGGTACCTATTTATCTACTCACAGTTGCATGCTTTTGAAGGCTGTTGGTTTTCCAGCCAACAAGAGTCTTAACCACTGAGCCACCATGCTGCCCCTAGAACATCTTGGCAAGTGAAAAATCACCCAGTAACCTCTATAACCTATGCAAAGGAGCAGTTGCTCCAATACTTATACTCCTTTTCCCTCTCAGTCTTCATTTTAATAGGTAAACAAGGATGTTTTTTAAATATATGTATAGTGTGTACAATAATAATAACATCAACAATATCATCAGCTCCCTTAAGATCTCTTTACTGTGAGTTCAATATCTCACTCCAGCTAGCACACAAGAGATGGTATTTTCCATCAGCTGAAGTGCCTTTGAGGACAAACCTACACAAAGGGCTCACAGTAGTCCAATACTACTAAGATATGAGTAGCTGGGCCCATGTCTTTCTCTCTGGTTAAGGAAATCCAACTGGAAAAATGACATTTGACCCTGTGTTTATATTATCAATTTTACTTCTTGAATATAAAACCATTCAAACCACTTTAAGAAACTTTCAAAATTATATTGTAAGCAACTTTTCATTGGGCTTTTTCTGTATATAACTATCTAATGTAAACTCTGGGTGTGGGTGTGGGTGTGTATGTATGTGTGTGTGTATGTGTGTGTAATCAATTCTACTACAGTTATATAACTACCATGTTTTAACCTACTGTATTTTGTGTAAATGAATCCCATATTTCATTATATTCATCCATACAAAAGTTTTACACCCATAGGCAATCCATTCATAAATATAATCAAGTCTCCAACCCAGGGGTCTCCAACCTTGGCAACTTTAACTCTGGGAGTTGAAGTCAACAAGTCTTAAAGTTGCCAAGGTTGGAGACCCCTGCTCCAACCCATTGAGTAATTTCATTTTACGCAGTGACTAAAAATGATCTTCCTTCTCCACCCTTGCTAAAATAGAAATAACCATCAGATAAGCATCTTAGAGAGGCAAAACTCCTCCTGGATCATTATTTCTCATGGGGATGTTAAATCAGGACAACTTTAATTACACGATAATCTTTTTATAAGTTTGCATATAACTGGTTATTGGCCACTGGTGATATCTAAGTAAAAAAGAAAAAAGTTGTTGCAAAGCCAGAGTGCAACTTCTTGGGAGGGGAAATATCTATCTCTGCTCTCAAGATCTTGTCCCACTGAGCATGACCACCACAAAAGACAAGAAGACACGAAAAATTCTTTATTGGCCAAGTGTGCTTGGACACACAAGGAATTTGTCTCCAATGGATAAGCTCTCAGCGTACATACAAACAACTAAGTAATGTAATCATAAGATACCAAAAGGAGAAGGTAATAGGAAAGATGAGAAGGATAATAGGCAACAACAATTCAGTACAATTGCACAGATTTATTGGATCAAAGCTTGAAAACAGTTTTCTCTTTAAGGCATATCTCAGTTTGAACACAACTAATTAAAAACACATATATAAGGAGACAAGGAGATTGACCCTGGATTAACCAAAGGTTATTAAGGAAACACCAAGTGCAGAAAAAGCACATGTTAAGTTCAGAAGAGTTGAGAGAGTGTTCCCAAGAGACTTAGACTCACTTCTTTGCCATCTCTCAGTGGTGTAAGAGGATGGAAAGAGAAGAAAGACATGGACAGACCTGCATAATTCTGTTTGTTGACCTCTTTCAATAAAAGGTAGTTCTAATCATTCCGTGGAATCCGCTTCCTGATCTGATCTACCTTGCAGAGATGGAAAAAAGATATAAATGCAGGTACCCCTCGACTTACAACCATTTGTTTAATGACTGTTCAAAGTTATACACTGAAAAAAGTGACTTAGGACTGTCATTCACCCTTACGACCATTGTAGCATCCCCAAGGTCACATGATCAGAATTCAGATGTTCGGCAAATGTTTCATATTTATGACAGTTGAAATGTCTCAGAGTCATGTGATCACCCTTTACGACAAGCAGTCAATCAGGAAGCCAGATTCACTTAATAAGTAGTGTGTTACCGGTTTAACAACAATGATTCACTTAATAACTGGGGCAAGAAAGGTCATAAAATGGGGCAAATTCACTTAACAACTGTCTCACTTAGCAATTGACATTTTGGGCTCAATTGTGGTCATAAGTGAAGGACTACCCATACATCCATGCCAAATTTCCATCTAAACCTGTCCAATATTTGGCAGGTTTGTGCCTGGTTGTGCAGTGGTCCTTTATAAAACAGTATATATGTGTGCAATTTTCTGACAATGAGGACCACACTCAACATTAGGAGAAAGACAAGAGCATCAATGGATGCAGTGAAGATGCAAAACAGCAAAACTATTTCAGATATAGATGAGATCTTGGAGGCATATGAGAAGGTTTGTTTTTAATTGGTTTGATCCTATTTTTATGCTTGCACTGCCTTCAAATGGTAGGAAGCCATACCTTAATTCTTGGCTCAGCATCAGCAGCATTCAGCAGCGTGATTGAAGGGGGTCACCAGGGTCCCAAAAGAAACCTCATAAAAATAGTATGGATGTGTGGTTAAAGTGTCAGACAAGCCCCTTGAAATGTTTCAGTGCAAATTGATATTCAGCCACAAATCTTTGAATGTGATGCAACCACACTGGATGATTATGAAACTGAAATAAAACTGGTGTCAGCTCACTCAGCAAGAAACAACAAGGACAGGCTGCCAGCGATGACAAAGTGTGGATAAAGTTAATTTATTGTAGCAAAGTAAAATGAAGCTATTAGGAAAGAATTCAAGGGACTGCTATAGATCTATGCGAGACCTATTTATGGTGAAATTCAGGATCAGATTTTTGTGTCCTTTTCATCATTCACACTATATACTGTTACAGGCTAAAAACCAGTCTCTGCCATAGGCAAGATAGTTTCTACCCGCCTCTTATTTTGGTAGTGAACTGATCTGGTAGTATCAGACTATTTACTCATGGTATTGATGGATAAATTTCAAAACAAATAATATAAGTGCAATTTGAAAAAATATACTATCTAAGAGGCTGGTGGTAGAAATGAGTAGCCAAAATGGGCAAGGCTCAAGAAACCAGATGGGCAACCAGCAATGTCTCTTCCCTAATCACTTTGTCTACATTCTTAAGCCACATTAACTGAAGTGGATCCTACCCAGCTAGAGCAGATAATTTTTAGGTGCCTTCCTGATGATTTTTAAAATGTACAGCATTGCACATATTTTCAACTCTTCTCATTTAATCTGATGGAAAATAAATTGGGTTTATTTATTTTTTTGATTGGAGAAGAAATTTTCCATGAAATCCTGATGAAACGGTATAAGAATCTTCCCCTTAATTTTTGTATAAGTTGAGTGTGGTGTGTCTCATATTTTCTTCTGTTGCACAATCATCTTTCCAGCATTTTTGGAACCTCCCTGGCTTTAATGCTGGATTAAATCCAAAGAGAAGACAATCAAGAGGAATTTTTTTCAGGAGTATTTTCAGATTGGGAGTTGGAGACAGTCAAGGAGACTGCAAAATTGCTAAGAAATGCCCTAAAACAACCAACAAAAATTCAGCTGAAGTTTTAAAGCATTCCTGTTTTTTTTTTTAAAAAAAAGCCGTTTCACATGAGATGATTTCAGAGACAGGATTTGAATGCCTGATTTGAACAAACATCTCCCAGTTCAGGGCTCAGAAGTCTCTATTATGATTCTGATATTGCGTCTCTATTTAGCTGTCTCATGCTTACATTGTATTTTTCTCTGAGCTTTTTCAGGCAATCTTTTAACTTCCTTGTATTGATGTATTAAGTCCATTGACCTCTGTTGACCAAGCCAGTCTGACAACAGTTGACCTTAATTCAGTTGCTGCTAGTGAGCAAATTCTCCAATTCTTCAGAAATAATGAATTGCATAGGAATAATACAAAAGAAGGAACAAGATCAGGAGTGACATACTGTCATCTTGTATTATATACCGTGATGTTCCAAGTAATATTCAGTCATCTCCAAGGACGATGATGCTGTGATGTGTGATGCTGCATTGGACGAACCATTATTTAGATTTAAAACATGTGGAAGGCCTCATATTTTTAGTTTTTATTGGATAGGATACTTGGTAATACATGAAAGCATCAGAAGAAGGGTGTATAAGTTTTTGGGAGCCAAAATAGAACCTGGACAAAATTATACTTGATTTAATCTCATTTACTTGTAAACTATGTAAACTTGTAAAATATGCAGGTCAAGAAGCAACAGTGAGAACTGGACACGGGACCACTGATTGGTTCAAATTGGGAAAGGAGTCCGGCAAGACTGTATACTGTCACCCTGCCTATTTAACTTATATGCGGAGCACGTCATGAGAAAGGCGGAGCTAGTTGGAATTAAGATTGCCGGGAGAAATATCAACAACCTCAGATATGCAGATGATACCACTCCAATGGCAGAAAGTGAAGAGGAACTAAAGAGTCTCTTGATGCGGGTGAAGAAGGAGAGTGCAAAAGTTGGCTTGAAACTCAACATTAAGAAAATAAGATCATGGCATCCGGCCCTCTCAATTTCTGGCAAAGAGATGGGGAAGAAATGGGAAATGGAGGTAGTGACAGATTTTATTTTCCTGGGCTCCAAGATCATCGCAGATGGGGACTGCAGCCAAGAAATTAAAAGACACTTGCTCCTGAGGAAGAAAGCTATGGCAAACCTAGACAGCATACTAAAAAGCAGAGACATCACTCTGCCAACAAAAGTACGTATAGTCACGGTTATGGTTTTTCCAGTTGCAATGTCTGGCTGTGAAAGTTGGACCATAAGAAAGGCTGAGTGCCAAAGAATTGAGGCCTTTGAACTATGGTGCTAGAGAAGTCCCTTGGACTGCAAGGTGATCAGACTGGTCCGTCCTAGAAGAGATCAACCCTGACCGCTTTTTAGAAGGCCAGATCCTGAAGATGAAACTCAAAGACTTTGGCCACCTAACGAGAAGGAAGGACTCACTGGAAAAGAGCCTAATACTGGGAAAGATTGAGGGCAATAGAAGAAAGGGACGACAGAAATGAGGTGGCTGGATGGAGTCACTGAAGCAGTCAGGGTGAGCTTAAATGGATTCCAGAAGATAGTAGAGGACAGGAAGGGCTGGAGGAATATTGTCCATGGGGTCGCGATGGGTCAGACACGACTTCGCAACTAACAACAACAAAAACAACTTGTAAACTTAACTAAAATGGTTAAATAAAGTTCATACGACTCTTGCCATTTATTTAGTAATCACCTTTCTGAGAGGCCCTGAGCACCATCTGCAGCCTTAAGATCTCCTGATGTGGAACATGAGATGTGTCACTTCTGTTTTCCATCAATCCGCTAGGATAGGTGAATCTGAAGTCTTTCAACCATTTGATGTTATGGAACAAAACAAATCGCGTGTGGGATAATCGTGGCCCTTTGCTTTTTCCAGCACCCCTATCCAACAGAGGATGAGAAGCGGCAAATAGCAGCACAGACAAATCTCACACTGTTGCAAGTCAACAACTGGTAAGTAAAGATCTTTTTTTTCCCTCAAGCGTAATAATCATATGGAAATGTTTGTTTCCTGCTCAAAGAGAGAACTGCTTTCTTGAGTCGGATGATCACTTATATAGTACCAAAAAGTACGGATCAGTATCACAAGTGCACATGCTTAGTTAAATCTGTGTAGATCTATATATCACGTCTATCATTAAAGAACTAAAGAATACTTCATCCTAGATCCATCTGCTGATAGGAACAGGCTGTTGATGGTTATAAGGTTCATGGAATGTGCCTCTATTGTTTTCTTTCTTTGAAATGGACTTGGTTTAGACTTTTTCATTTAAAAAAGGCCCTCTGACAAATGGCCACTGGTCTTCTTCCAATGCCTTGAAAATGATGTCATATCAGGTTGCTTTAAAACATTCCAGGTAACCCTTTTTTCTTTCAGAGTTTGCATTCCCTCAGAAAAGACCTGTTTAAAAGGCCATCAATAACGGGACTAAAGCAATTGGGTAGTATCAGAAGCCAAACTGGATGGGGACACCCATTTCCTTACTGATATTTCTTTTGTTTTTCTCTTCTTGTTATCCCCTTCTCAGGCTCCTGGAAAAGAATTTGAGCCCCATAGAGGTCTCAACAATTATTTCAATGTAATTTATTTATTGAGCTTTAAATTTGTCCAGAGGCCTCATGCAATATCTTTGAAGATGGCCTATGTATTACAGCTATTTAAAAACTTCAGTCTACATTCAGACTTTTGATCGAAGTGAATATTTGTAGCTCAGGGTTGAACTGTGGGGTCCTCAGAGCCCCCCAAGCTTGGTGGTTTTCTTGCAGATGTTCCATTTCACAATTAGGTAAAATCACTAGCAAAGTGATGGTGTTACCTAGTTGGGTAATGAAACATCTGCAAGAAAACCACCAAGCTCAGAGAGCATCAAGGGCTGGCTTTTGTTATAGTTTTAAAAATGTGAAGTAAAAATTTAATATCCCCAGTTAGGTCAATAAAATACCACAACTCTCTATAGATAAATAGGATTCATGTTTATGATCAGAACTCAAAGACATGATAAATTCCAGATCCCACCACACTGTGGAAAATCTAATCAGGGCAAAATGTATATATGATCACACTGACTATGAGATTCCAGCCCCTTTGCATGGTTTGACAATCACAAGTAGCCATACATTTCTGTCTGAATGAAAATTAATTTGAAGGCCAGGCCTGAGTATTATAGGAACTGGTGCTGAATATTTTAGTTTTATCTATTTTAAGTTTTAATTGGGTTTTAACTTTTATTGGGCTTAATTTAATTGGTTTAATTGTATTTTAATATTTGTACTTTCATCTTTTATTGTAAGCCACCCTGAGTCCCTAGGGAGAGAGGGCAGCCTATAAATCCAATAAATAAGAAATAATAATAATAATCCTTTGAAAGACCCTTGTATGAATCTAATTTTTAAATGACAATTTTCCAATCTTTGCATTAATAGTGGGGTTTACTTATGGTTAAACATGCAGAGGCAAAGTTTCTTTTTTTACATGATTGTAAATGTTTTCTTTGTATTGGCTGATATTTGTGGCATCTGTTGGCTCACGCTGATATTGGTAGAACATTTGCAAGACAGATTTGTTTTCTTCTGAGGAAGAAAAATCAGCTTTGTGGAAGGCAAATTCCTTACATTCCAGATCTACATTAATTCAATAGCACCCTCTGCTGGTTACTTATAATCAGCAAAAAGCAGCACTGAATATAGATGTTTTTTGTAACGTGTAGTATATTTATATCCTGCCTTTTCTTCAAGAGCTCTAGACAATAATTAAAACGTAAAAGTCCACGCAGTTGGAGAAAATAATCTCATGTCAGAAAAACTCAGGAGGCCATCTAAGTAGATAGTATTGAGCTAGGTGGACAAATACCCTTATAGATAGTCCTCATTTAGCAACTGCCTTGTTTAGCGACTGTTTGCAATAATGACATTCATAATTTACAACCAATCCTTGCATTTATGATATAATGATATAGATGTAAGTCTGCAAAGCAAAGGAAAATTGTCAGTTCATAAGCACAGTTGCAATTTCAACACAGGACTTCCCTGCTTAAGCAGGGGGTTCCTTTCCAACTCTGTTATTCTATTCTATTCTAAACTTCTTCGATTTCAGAAATGACTTCATTTAATGACCAGATTACCAGTCCCACTGGTGGTTGCTAAATGAGGACAACCTGCATAAACAGGAATAGGAATAATTTGATTTGGTATAAATGCTGCTATAAAAGCAGGAACAACGGGAGGGACTTTCTACAGGGTACAAAATCTGACATTCTCCATGTGCTGTTGGGAAGAAGAATCAGATGAAATTATCTTGAAATTTCATTTTGAGTGTTTGTCTGTTTCTAACTCTTAAATATAAGTTTGCCAGACTGTCTTTCTTAAACAATAGCACTGATGCATTGACTAGGTCAAGAGAATAAAGAAACAGAGAAGCCACTCAGAATTGCCTCTGACGATGAGATGGGCAGAATATAAAATTAATAAACAAATAAATAAATGCAACAATTAACATTTTATTTTGATATGCCACCTTCTTTCTGGGAAGGTTTATTAATGCCCGGCGACGTATCCTGCAACCTATGCTTGATGCAAGCAATCCAGATCCAGCCCCCAAAGCCAAGAAAATCAAATCCCAGCACCGGCCAACCCAGAGATTCTGGCCCAACTCCATTGCAGCTGGGGTTCTACAGCAGCAAGGAAGCAACCCCGGGACTAACCCTGATGGTAAGAATCACTGGATCGATGCAAAATTTGACTCTCTTTGTATTGAAGTCCATTCTCAGTCCGTTAGATGTGTTGAGGCTGCGCCAGTTGGCAATTCTTGGAGTCACAACAACCTATCTAGAAAGTGACAGATTGGTGAACTCTGGAATAACCCTAACTTTGAACTAGGCCACAACCTAGACCAGAATTTCATTGAAATAATGAGACTCAGTGCCACTCAGTAGAGGAAAAAACATAGGTGAGCCTACAGGGTTTCCTGCCTGAGCAGAGGGTTAGACTAGATCAGGGGTCGCCAACCTTTTGGACCTCAGGGACCACCAGACTCATAATTTTAAATCCCAGGGACCAGTAACCAGTTCTGTGGGCATGGCCTAATGTGTGGGTGTGGCTTGGTGGTCATGTGACTGGCTGGGAATGGCTTGTATGTAAATATAATAAATATTTATATAAATATTGAATTTTTTATTAAAAAAAGAGCAATTATTACCCAAAATTAGGCAAAGCAGGCAGGCAAATTGAGTTGCTCACAGAATCATTCAGTGGTCTGTCTATCTGCCATCGGCTAGCTCAGTCTGTCACATAAAATTTGCTTGCCATAAGTCTTCACTGAATAATAGAACCTTCAGTCCTAAGGGAGGTTTGGCTGTTCTTAAAAGCAGAGCCGAAGATCTAAAGACTAGCTAGAAAGCAAGAAATCCAACCATTTCCTGCTTCCTAGCTAATCTAAATCTCCCGGCACAGCAGAACAGCTGATGGTCGGAAAAAGGAAAAATAGCAATTTAGTAAGCAAGTTTGACGTGTAAGGAGTGAGTGGACTGGGAGGGTTCCCACGGGCCATGAGGGTGGCGCAGCCTTGTGTTCCTGCGCAGCCTGGATTAATTGCTTTGGGGGGGTGCTCTGGGGGTGAGATTTCTCTGCGGCCCACCAAAATTTTCTTGCGGCCCACCAGTGGGCTGCAGCCCACCAGTTGATAACCGCTGGACTAGATGAACTCCAAGGTCCCTTCCAGCTCTTCTATTCTGTTCTATTCTATTCTATTCTATTGTCTGCTATCTTGTGGCCAGCTATTGATGGACAATTTATGCCCCTGGATTCGCTCTTCTTCACACTGCATTTGGATGGGATCCTTCCAAACAGATAATTGCCTTTAAATAGAGAGTTGTTCTTTGTAAAGCATCCAGTTCTCCATGTAATATCCTGGAGAAATGATTTGTCTTACACACATCTTAAATTGCTCAGTGTGCTTCTTGCAGCCCTAAAGTACCACTGGATGACCATTTTGTTAATTTTCTCAATAAGGACCCTCTGATCAGCTACTGAGAATATTATCACAGGATATGAAATAACCAAATAGCACTTGAGCTTCTGGTTAACATTAAGATCTGGATGGATGAGTGGGTTTGACCTGGTCATATCCCCCTTTGCAGAAAAGAGCTCGGGGTTTTTTTTCCTTCTAATGCTATGTACACAACTTCTTAGCTATAGTACCTGATAGTAGGCAATCAAGTGTCTCCCTCATAGGGTGGAAGATGACTCTTTAGAGGCAATAGATATTGCTTCACTCTGTGTATTATTTCTTTTACTGCACTTTAAAAATAACATAAATCAACCCCACTGCATTTGGGACCTCAGGGGGTTCTTGGATGCCTGGCCCCAAAGTCATAGCCAACAGCAACATTCCACCACCTATCCTATCAACTCTTTGCCTTTCCTTCTAGGCTCCATCAATATGGACAACCTCCAAACCCTCTCCTCCGATAATGCCACCATTGCTATGCAGCAGGCCATGATGGCAGGTCACGATGACTCATTAGATGGGACAGAAGATGAGGAGGAAGATGAAATAGAAGAGGAGGAAGAGGAAGAGGAGGAGGAGGAGGAACTGGAAGAGGATCCTGAGGAGCTCCAGACAACTAACGTCAGCGACCTTGGCCTGGAGCACAGTGACTCACTCGAATAGAGGATTATAGCCAATGGTGGAACAGTTGCTGACTGGAAAACTATTGAACCTGCTTGTGAAACACATTGGCCTGAATTGTAGAGAGTGCCTGAACGTTTGATGAGCACATCCCTTTAACAATAGGATTCAACAACAGGACCCTTTCTTGAATGTCCCACTTGGCCTGCATTAAGCTGCAGGAATGGACGTGGAAGTACACTGAACACCTGTCAAGTGTGCAAGCTGATTATTTAAGTGAAGGACACACGTTTACAAGGCACATATTGTGACTAGTTTCTTCCCCACTCTCTCCCACCTTTGTTTTTGATAACCACAACAACGAAAGTGTTTTTAGAGTAAGCTGTTTTCTGTATGACTGAATGTTTTATGGAAGTTCTAATTCAATGCCTTTTTTGTGACATGCAGTTCAGAGGCATGGCTGTTTTCATTTTCACTGCTTTCATGAGAGATTTATAGATGCAAAAAAAGAAGAAGAAGAAAAGATCAGTGGTTTTTACAAAAGAAAAAGAAAAACTAGAAGGGAATGATTTGTAGAAATGTAGGTGGGGGAAAAAATCAAACAATTTGCAAATGGGCAGAAATTCAACGAAGGAGCAAATGAGAGTTGAATGCCCTTTGCAAGTGGATGTCTTGTGAGTTTTGCAGTTACGAAATCCATATGGACTCAGGTGAAGCCCCAAGCCATAGGCCTGTGCTTTGCAATCAATGTGACAAATAACACCCTGTGATTGGAATCCCTTTTGGAGAAGAATCACGTTTGCTTTCTGAGTGGAACGTTGTGACATTTTAATATCCCAAGCTGATGCCTTGGTATAGCATGTGATATTAGCTAACCAGAAGGAATGTTTAGGGGCTCACCAATACAGAAGTCATAATGGTGGCTTTATGTACAAGCAGGTTCAGGTTTCTAACATTTGCAAAGCAGGAAGGGATCAGTGGCAGAGATAATTCCTATATTTTCAAACAGGGATAAGCAGAACAGCTATCCAATGGGGTGCAGGAAATCATATTTTCACGATCTCATTTCCCAGGAACTCCACCCCTCCCCTTATGTTGCTCTCCAGCCCACAAACTCTCATATCAAAAAAGCCTATGAAATCAACATTCAACCAGATGTATTACGGACATTTAAGGAATAGGATTTTGTAATAACGTTCGCCATTAGCAATCGCTGCTAATCAAAGGTTAAGCCCACAAACAGCAGTTGATTTAAATCTCCATGTGGGCATCATCCCAGTACAGTGGGTTCATTGCCTACAACAGAGCATGAAAAGTAGACATGGGGTCCCTCAACATTTTGCAAGCGGTGAGTGATTTGGGATTTTGAAATTAAGGAAGGAACCCTTGTGAGAACAGCTACTGGTGGACAAGCTCCCCATAGATCTCTGACACAGTAGAGGCATAACCTTTCATGAAACACTGATTCACCAGGACACCATCTGCCACCCTCATCCTAAGAGAGATGGTGTACAATTATCCCATTTATGTTTATCTTTGGAAGTAAGGCATCCTTCCAAACAAGACCTTGAGTAGCAGTCGTCCATCATGTGCTAAGAATGCTAAAGGCTCCACTGGCTTCCTTAGAAATACAAATGTTGCTGGTGGCTTCACTTTCATCATGCTAGTTCCTCATTAAAAAAAAGGAAAGCAAGTCAGGTAGTGTAAGAGCTTAACAGGAACCCAGGGGAGAATCAGATAATACTTTCCATCTGTCTGCAGGCATTTAAAAAAATGACAGTAGTATCCATCAGTGTTGGGAGTTGTTGACCCTGAACCTTTCTTTTTGAGCAATTTCCACCTGGCAGCTCTAAACACTGGCTTTTGTGTGTGTCTAGTGCAGTTTTCTCCTTTTAAAAAGCCACAGGTTCAAGAAACAGATGTTTTCATGCAGATGGACAGTCCTAGAAATATCACTATAAAAGGCTCAGTCAGTTGAGTGAAGACAACCGATCTTCCTGTTCACATCACCTCCAACCACAGGTGCAGCTCTAAATATAACCCATAAAGGAATCTGTGCATGGAGCTATTCCTTATTGCTTCTGCCACACACCCAAAAAACCCACATGGCTGCTGTATTTTCTTCCAGTAAGGTATGGACAATTGCCTGCCAGAGAAATGATGCTTCTAATAGGCAAAAAAAGGCATTGTGGCACAGTGGTTTGAATGCAGTATTGCAAGCTACCTCTGCCCACTACCAGGAGTCCGATTCTGACCAGCTCAAGGTTGACTCAGCCTTCCATCCTTCTGAGGTTGGTAAAATGAGGACCCAGATTGTTGGGGGCAAGAAGCTGACATAGAGAGGGCTGCAAAGCACTGTGGGGCACTATATAATTCTAAGTGCTTTTGCTATTGCTATTTTTCTAAGCATGTCTCTGTTACAATTGGAACATACATCAAGGGTGTGATTTCCTCTGGTAGATTAGACATGGAACCCTCTCAAAATGATTGAGGTTTGCCCTTCATTCTACAACTGTGAAGGCTTGGCATCTTGAGAGTAGGCTGGGCACTACCGTGACTTCTGGCAGATCTTTGTATCATGAGATAAGGAAAGGCGAGAGAGAAGCCGGGGCCAATGTCTTAATAAGGAATAAAGGCAATGTGTGTGATGATTTGCCAACTCAGCAGTTTAGGTGAAGCACCGTCTTAGGCAGACTGAAACCTCTCGCTCCAGCTCTCTTCCTTCAAACATCCCCTCAGAGACAGTTTGTTGGTTTCATTTTGTGCATTGTGCTCAGGAAAATGTCTCCAATGTGCAAAAATGAAAGGGAGGGAGGTCTCTACTAACCTATGAGCTACAATTTGTGGGACTCTGACTTAGGAAATACATACTGTAACTCCATTTTCATGACATGAATGTAATTTTCCCTCCCAGGGGTGGAGGGGAATGCTGACAATGTTTTCAGCAGAGAACTATGGCACCAATAGTTTTATTTATAATCTGTGTGTTTTGAAACGATCTGATTCCTTTTTTCTGATGCTGTAGTAAGTGGGGCAGAAAGTTTTGCCCTCTAGGGCTTGTCTTCCTTGCTAGCCAAAACTTGTCAATGGTTCATACATTTTCCTACACTGCAACCCCCACACAAATTTTGAATTTCCAAGATGAAAGTTTTGCCCATTTTACTATTCAGCAACATATCCAAGTGTCAGTTCTAAGAATTCCTTTCTCTTTGCTCTTTCTTTTTACTTTTTAAAGCACAGATGTTCATCCCTAGCAATTTTCAGACTTGTGGACTTCAACTCCCAGAATTCCCCAGCCAGGATGGATGGATGGATGGATGGATGGATGGATGAGGAATCTGAAGAGTTGAAGTCTACGGGTCTTAAAGTTACCAAGGTTGAACACCCCTGCTTTAAAAAGTTGAGAGGTTTAAATCAATCACTTTACATTAGGGTTGAATCTACAATAATTCCTTGAGAATGTATTGGAGTGTCAGTGGGCATAAGCCAAGCTCCTCCTTCCATTATGAATCCTGATATGGCATGAATGTAATATGTAATTTCATAGAAAATTCATTGTAATTTAGTATTAATTCATGTCCATTTATGATAAAGTGCTAACAGATGAGGTTTTCAGCTGTATTTCCTTGCATTTTTTCCATGTTCTTATTAAAAGGTTTAGGAATAACAAATAAGGAGAGCCTAAATCCACTACAGTGAATTCTCTTCCTGGTGTTGTATTTCAGCTGCGTCTCAGCCAGATGTTTGTATTTAAAGAGGTTTTCCATCGTTAAAGGTCTCTGACGGCATTAGTCATCTTCAGTTATGTTCACTTTATAGAAATGAATCTATGCAAACCTGGCATTTCATTTCCTGCAACCCTGCTCTCCTTGTTGTGATTATCTTATTTATTTTTTTGAATGACAACACTCATAACTGGATTAATCTTAATCGTGGTTTGAAAGAAGATCACTGCCAACCACAAATGATCATAACCACAATGAGTTGATTCTTGCAGTTAAACCTGGAAATAAAAGCTTCTAGTTTTCTCCTTGCACTGCAGCCACATTAAACAGAAAAGTGTGGGTGTGTATACTCACTCTCTGCTCAAGCTGATTCTCATCAGCTTAAGCCCAGAGTAACCGTGACATCTAAATGCAGCCTGTAGGTCAGCACAGTCTTAGATAGGAGCTTGCTTCTCGCTGGGTTAATTGTGAGTTTAAGAGCTCCATAGACAAACACAGATACTGATAGTGTAAATGCTTTGAACCTATCCTTCTCTGCACTCCTATTCTTGATATAGACTGCATCAGTATACTTTGCAACAATTAGCTCTACGTGTATTCCAAAGACTCTTTGCCTAACTGGATTGATAAAGCTGCTTGTCTTAGAGGAGCAAAAAGATTAGTCCAGTTGCAATGATTCAACCTTTGTTTGGATGATTGAGTGTCTTCATCCACAACTAGCCCTATCATTACATTGTTGAGTACAGAAAAGCTCACCACTATTTGGAGCAGAGCCTTGTGCAGAGCCTTAAGAACAGGCATATGCCAGCATTGAGGTCAGACCTCACAGCTAAAGCTATAGTCTATCTGGACAAATCACCCCAAAGAAGACACAAGCGGATACACATTTACAGAGTAAACCAAGGAAAGACTGGACCAAAATCAAAGATGCTGCTTCATCAGTATACAGGTAGTCCTCGACTTACAACCACAATTGAGCCCAAAATTTCTATTGTTAAGTGAGAATGTGCTAAGTGAGTGTTGCCCCTTTTTATGACATTTCTTCCCACAGTTGTTCAGTGGATCCCTGAAGCTGATAAGTTAGTAACCTGGTTGTGAAGTGAATCTGGCTTCCCCATTAACTTTCTTTCTTTCTTTCTTTCTTTCTTTCTTTCTTTCTTTCTTTCTTTCTTTCTTTCTTTCTTTTTATTTATTGAGATTTCTATGCTACCCTATCTCCCAAAGGACTCAGGGCGGCTTACAATAATAAAAGAGAACAATACAAAAGTTAAAAAACAATTAAATATGAAATCTCACTAAGCCAAAATATATAAAACTATAGCTAAAATCCCCTCCCCTCCATCTGTCCAGGTCGGCAAGTTGGAAAAGCCATGTTTTTAGGCCACGGTGGAAGGATCAGTGGTAAGGGGCCACCCGAAGCTCCAGGGGCAATTGATTCCATAGAGTGGGTGCTCCCACAGAGAAGGCCCTACCCCTAGGGGTCGCCAGCCAACATTGTCTGGCCGACGGCACCCCAAGGAGGCCCTGCCTATGGGAGCTCATGGGATGTTGGGAAGCTGTTACTGGCAGCAGGGTTCCCCGCAAATACCCCGGTCCTAAGCCATGAAGGGTCAACACCAGCACCTTGAATCTCACACAGAGGGCAACCAGTAACCAGTGCAGCTCACGCAAAAGGGGTGTGATATGGGAGTATCGGGACCCTCCCAACACAACCCGCACCACTTTGCTTGTCAAAAGGTTACAAAAGGGGACATGTGACTCCAGGATGCTGCAACGGTCATAAGTATGGACCAGTTGACAAGCATCTGAATTCTGATCACGTGACCCTGGGGATGCTGCAAATGTCATAGCTGTGAAAAATGGTCATATGTCACTTTTTTCAATGCCGCTGTGACTTTGAACAGTCACTAAATGAACTGTTGTAAGTTGAGGACTACCTGTACAATGTTAAAGGGAGCATTAATTGAAGCAAGGAAGAGGGTAAAAGCATGTCACTATTGTGGTCCAAACTGAATGGGAACACAATCTTATGTCTAGCCTGGGCTTATTTTCAGCAGCAGAATCAATCTCTAAGAAGGATCAAGTGAGGTACTAATACCACTCTATAAAGCTTTAGTAAGGCCACACCTAGAGTACTGCATCCAGTTTTGGTCACCACACTATAAAAAAGATGTCGAGACTCTAGAAAAAGTGCAGAGAAGAGCAACCAGGATGATTAGGGGGCTGGAGACTAAAACATATGAAGAACGGTTACTAGAACTGGGCCTGGCTAGTCTAGGGAAGAGAAGGACCAGGGGTGACATGATAGCACTCTTCCAATATTTGAGTGGCTGCTACAGAGAGGAGGGAGTCAAGCTATTTTCCAAAGCATCCGAAAGCCAGACAAGGAACAATGGATGGAAACTGAAGAAGGAAAGATTTAACCTGGAAATAAGGAGAAACTTTCTGACAGAACAATCAACCAATGGAACATCTTGCCCTCGGAAGTTGTGGGAGCATCATCACTGGAGGCTTTCAAGAAGAGATTGGACTGCCATTTGTCAGAAATGGTGTAGGGTCTCCCGCTTGGGTGGGGGGTTGGACTAGATGACCTACAAGGTCCCTTCCAACTCTGATAATCTGTTATCTGTTAAGGATGTCACTTCCTATCATGAAAAGGCCCTACCAGGTGCACTTCAGAGCCATAATAAAGGTCAACCATAGCAGGATGCATGCAGTACTTTGTTACAGCTTTGTTTCACGATGCCATAAATTTTGTCAAATCTTTTCCTGGGGGCGGGCAGGGGAGGTAGCAAAAGCTTAGTGTACAGCTTCCTTTGGGATCTTCAGCTAGGACTCAATAAAAATTAGCCTGCTAATTTGCATATCTGCTATTTGGAAGCCAGCATGAATATGCATGGAAGCTCTTCAACTGGCCTCTTCAGAATTTTTTTTTAAAGATGCAGCAAATAAATGGATGGGATCTTGCACAACAACAGGCATACAGCTTCATTTGATAATACTAGAGCAGCAGGGAGGCAAGGTTGGAGTCGAGAAGACAATAAAGTACAAATGGCAAACCATCATTTTTCTCATCCCAGAAAGCTAAATAATGCAATGCAGCTTTCCCCCAAAGAAGATGCAAGTGGATAGAGATTTACAGAGTAAATCAATGAAGGATTGGAATAAAATCAAAGCTGCACCTTCATCAATATACAGTGTTAAAGGGAGCATTCATTGAAGCAAAGGATGGAGCACAAGCATGTCACTATTGTGAGCCAAACTGTGATTGGCACACAATCTTAATGTCTACTCTGGACTTATTTTCAGAAGCAGAATTAATCTCTAAGAAGGATGTCACTTCTTATAATGACTCTCTCTCTCTCTCTCTCTCTCTCTCTCACACACACACACACACACACACACACACTCCAACCTTCCCAACCTGCTTCTTTTCAGCATATGTCCATGCTGGCTTGAGAATCTGAGTGTCAAAATCCAATATATTTGTGAGGCGTCACTTGGCGAGGAAAGACGTGCACACACACACACACACACACACAACTCATCTGGACATGCCAGCCTTGGGGAAATGAGAAGTTGCTCCTTGTCCAACCAAACAGACCATGTAACCAAACAGGAGCAATATGTTCTTCACTCAGATTCCACACAAGGTGAAGAAAAGCAAGCATCTTTTTCTCTCAGCACAGCCTGGAAGTGAAGCAGCTCCCTTGATTCTTACACTCCATCTTTTTAAGTCTTCTGCAAATTAAATATTGGACTGGTTTCTCTTCTCACCGATATCTATGAATCCATTTTCTGCATAGCATGTGCTAAATGAAACCATCTTTTTAACCAAATCGAAATTAATTTGTAGCAGTAAGGAAACTTCCTCCCAGTAGTAAAATATTCAAGAAATACAACAACTTTTTAATTAAATGAAAGTTTTATTTCAGTATTCAAATTAGTCTCGTAACTGCTTGGGGAAAGGCGGACGGAGAGTACATGGAATATAGCAATGGCCGCCCTCCAAGACGGAGGTGGACAAAAGAGAGGAGGGGGGAGAGAGGAGAGCGGGGGAACGAGCATTCCTTGCCTTCACTCATGCATTCAATGTTGACTATGACTAGAAACCAACAGTGAAGGATAGAATTTCACTCGTATTTAACCCCAGTTAATGCTATACATCTTAAATACACAATTCAGAAGTGTACATTATGTCATGCAGTCCTGTGATGGAATGACACCCTGGCCTGGTCTCCTGCTGTCTTCATGAGGCTCAAAACGTGGAGCTTAGGTAGGACAGAGAACTGGAAGAAGGGAAAGAAGAAGAGGGAATGAAAGGAAAATCAGTGCATGGAATTCTTCAGTCAAATGGATTCTGGTTTTACTGCTAAGAGCATAAACTTAATTTAAAAAATCATTAAAATGTTCTCAATGGTTTGTTTCTTTAGTTGCCATGGCTGAAGACAATCACTGTTGAGGGCAGTGCATCTTCTATCTACTTTCCTTCAAATTAGTACAAGAAAATTAGATTCATCCAGACTCAGTACCCGGCTGCATTAATTCAGGCAGTGTACATTAATGAGAAAACACCAGGACCCCTTGCATACACACCTGATAGCAGAACTCTTTTTATTCTGGTTGATCTCTCACAATGTCCCAATTATATGTAGGTTTTTTTTTTAAATCTAGTTTAACTTCAGTGCTCTTCATTCAAGCCTAAACTTGGGTGGAACTGTTGTTCCTGTTTTTTTTTTAATTACATTTATATGCCACCCTTCTCCGAAGACTCAGGGCAGCTTACAATTTTTTGGGATACAACCCAGTGTGCTCAGCAATAGCCTTCATTCCATTGTATATGCCTGCTTATTACTAAGCGGCATTTTTACAAAGTCAGCTAATTGCCCCCAACAATCTTGGGTCCTCAATTTACCTACCCCGAGAGGATGGAAGGCTGAGTCAACCTTGAGCCTGGTGGGATTCGAGCCTACAGTAATTGTAGGCAGCTGGAACTTAAGTGCAGGCATTTAACAGCCTGAGCCACCAAGACCCTTTCTATGAATAGCTACTTTACGCTGCGGAACCTTTGGTGTTCCCTGAGCTTGGTTATTTTCCTGCAGACGTTTCATTATCCAACTAGATACTATCATCAGTGCTAGAAGAGAATGGCGTTTGTGGAGGAGGAGGAGGAGGAGGAGGAGGAGGAGGAGGAGGAGGAGGAGGAGGAGGAGGACTTGTGGGATCCTTGGTGCTGTCTTGGTTGTTTTCTAGCAGATGTTTCATTATCCAACTAAGTAACATCATCAGTGCTAGAAGGGATGGGTTTCCTCTCAACAGCTTAGCCAGGGAGCAGTTGAGACAAAAACAATATTCCCACCAACACTGAGAGGGTAAGCAACTTGTATGTAAACAGAGAGCAAATCCTACTCCCTTATGATGTTCCCTATTTGGGTCATGAAATCTCTGCAAAAAAAAACAACCAAGCTCAGACAGCACCTCAGAGAGGACTCCACAGCTCCATCTTGGATTGCAGATATCTCTTCTACTGGAGCTACTACCATATAAGCATTGCTAATGAACCAGGAAGGCCCAAGATCATCAAAAAAGCAAATTCAGTCTTTGAAACATGACTTCCATTGTTAAAACTTGTTCAACAAAATGCACATATTTTTAAAAAGACATTCATTCATTTTATTGAATTCATGTCTATATAAGGCAGTGCAATTAAAAAAAATCAGTGATCTACAGGAACAGATCATCAGGTCAAGCTTCTTTGCCTAACAAAAGGATGGCAAAGCCAGAGGGAAATCCCAATGAAGTTACACACCAAGGAGAAAAAGAAACTCAGCAAACTAGTTATTGCTAACCATCCTAATATGAGGGCTAGAAAACTGAAGGACATAAGATGCAGCCCAGGTTGAAAAAGACATAAATTGTGGCATCTTTTCTTTTGGCCTCTGTAGAAAAAACTGCACACTCAGTGCCAGATAGTGAAAGCTTCAAATATCATTTTTTTAAAAATCCAGGAAAGACTTCTGCATTGCAGAATAATTTCAGTTTGAACCAAGGAGAGTGAACATGGACCCATCCTCTAACTCTGCAGAAGGTTGGTTCTTTTGTTCCTACTGTTACCTTTTAAAATGTAGTCAGTCAGCAGTGTAGGGACTTTTTCGTTGTCTTCTTTCATGGCAAAGAGAACTGAGGAAATAAGTTTGGACAAAAATCATTAGTGAGTTACTGCTGATGAGTTATTTGTTTCTCTCTTTAACCTGCCTGGGCACTGAGACATCAACTGTTCCTCTGCCACATTTATTCTGCCTTCCACAATCAATCCTTATATGCCAAGTGAGGCAAGGAGCAAGATAGCACGCCATCAGTTCCAGATATGGAAGCAAACCAGACATATTCAGATCTTCTGCAACTTGGCAATGTTCTGGACTACATCACCTGAGGCACAGGGGCTAATTTGGAGAGTCCAGACTCCAGAATTATGGAACGCATAACTCTGGCTTGTAACTACAAATCACTCTGGGGAATAGGCCTATTCCTGCAACATTTGGTAGTTAAGATGAGTCCTTCACTTTATTGGTCCTGTTTTAAGAAGATCTGAATTTCAGCATTGCACAGAATCACACAGAAGGCCCTAGATGCCTTCAAGCAAGCAGAAACACATTTTATGCATTTTAGACGAAAACAGGGATACCAAAGTTAGACAGGCACAGAAAGAGAGGGGAAAGAGGCCAGGGCAGGTTGCCCTGTGTTTTGCACAGTTGTAGGTCTGTGTTGAATTGCAGAGCTGCCTGGCATTAATGTGACAGTTACCAGATGTTGATTAGGGAAAGCTATTAAAGGTCTGTGCTGTAAAGAGATGCTATGATCCCATCAAGGTTCTTAGCACAATGGTTAAATTACATCACTGGCAAAACTTAACACAGCTTATCTCCTCTTAGTTATGGGGAGACTACAAACACACTGCAAACATGCATGTTGGTTGGGAATTCTGGAAGCAGCAGTCCCAGTAGATTAACTTTGGTTTTTAGAATATAGGTGAAACTCGAAAAATTAGAATATTGTGCAAAAGTTCATTTATTTCCGTAATGCAACTTAAAAGGTGAAACTAATATATGAGATAGACTCATTACAAACAAAGCAAGATAGTTCAAGCCATGATTTGCCATAATTGTGATGATTATGGCTTACAGCTCATGAAAACCCCAAATCCACAATCTCAGAAAATTAGAATATTGTTAAAAGGTTCAATATTCTAGGCTCAAAGTGTCCCATTCTAATCAGCTAATTAAGCCATAACACCTGCAAAGGGTTCCTGAGCCTTTAAACAGTCTCTCAGTCTGGTTCAGTAGGAATCACAATCATGGGAAAGACTGCTGACCTGACAGTTGTGCAGAAAACCATCACTGACACCCTCCATGAGGAGGGAAAGCCTCAAAAGGTATTTGCAAAAGAAGTTGGATGTTCCCAAAGTGCTGTATCAAAGCACATTAATAGAAAGTTATGTGGAAGGGAAAAGTGTGGAAGAAAAGGTGCACAAGCAGCAGGGATGACCGCAGCCTGGAGAGGATTGTCAGGAAAAGGCCATTCAAAAGTGTTGGGGACTTTTACAAGGAGTGGACTCAATGCATCAAGAGCCACCACACACAGACGGATCCTGGACATGGGCTTCAAATGTCATCAGAAGTGTCTTACATGGGCTAAAGAAAAACAGACCTGGTCTGTTGCTCAGTGGTCCAAAGTTCATTTTCTGATGAGAGCAACTTTTGCATCTCATTTGGAAACCAAGGACCCAGAGTCTGGAGGAAGAATGGAGAGGCACACACTGCAAGATGCTTGAAGTCCAGTGTGAAGTTTCCACAGTCTGTGTTGATTTGGGGAGCCATGTCATCTGCTGGTGTTGGTCCACTGTGCTTCATTAAGTCCAGGGTCAACACATCCATCTACCAGGAGATTTTGGAGCACTTCATGCTTCCTTCCGCAGACGAGCTTTATGGGGATGCTGACTTCATTTTCCAGCAGGACTTGGCACCTGCCCACACTGCCAAAAGCACCAAAACCTGGTTCAATGACCGTGGGATTATTGTGCTTGATTGGCCAGCAAACTCGCCTGACTTGAACCCCATAGAGAATCTATGGGGCATTGCCAAGAGAAAGATGAGAGACATGAGACCGAACACTGCAGAAGAGCTGAAGGCCGCTATTGAAGCATCCTTGTCTTCCATAACACCTCAGCAGTGCCACAGGCTGATAGCTTCCATGCCACGCCCCATTGAGGCAGTAATTGCTGCAAAAGGGGCCCAAACCAAGTACTGAGTACATATGCATGCTTATTCTTTTCAGAGGTCCGATATTGTTCTATGTATAATCCTTGTTTTATTGATTGCATGTCATATTCTAATTTTCTGAGATTGTGGATTTGGGGTTTTCATGAGCTGTAAATCATAATCATCACAATTATGGCAAATCACGGCTTGAACTATCTTGCTTTGCATGTAATGAGTCTATCTCATATATTAGTTTCACTTTTTAAGTTGCATTACTGAAATAGATGAACTTTTGCACAATATTCTAATTTTTTGAGTTTCACCTGTAAGACAGGGACAATGAACTCAATCCAGAAATAGGAAAGGCTACCATTTTTTAATGTGGAATGTTGAGCTGGTTTCTTCTTCATGTAGACCAAAGTGCCAATCCAGACTCTCAAACAAATTCCACCTTGCTAGACAGGCCTTAGTGGATTAAGTATCTGAAAATGTATATTTAAGTGAAGAGGGAAATAACATTGGAGGATAAATGTTAAAAAAGACTCTCCTGTTGGGGAATTGTATGCAAAAGGACTATGAATGTAAAATGAATTTAACCTGTTTTTATCCAAAATGTGGAGAAACCATACATTCAAATCAGATACTAGACACATTATTCATTAACTGTTGGTGGTAGCTTGGATACAAGGTCCAATATTTTGAGGATCTGCTTGCTCTGTGCATCTTATTTAGGAAGTTTCCTTCTAGCCCAGTAACCCTATCTCATCTCAGTATGTTTGCATCATGATCTGAAGCAGTTTTGCATAGTTAGTTAGACAAGGAAAAAAGAAGGGAGGAAAAAAGACAAATTGTCATTTGTACAAAACTCACTGTGTGCACAAAATAGCCATTCATAGCTCTCTGCTCTTTTCAAAAGAAGACAAGGTTTGTTCCAGTGAGTGCAAAACACAGTTGCCATAGAAACACAAAGGGAGACAGATGATTCTCCCAGAATGCACAAAGGACCATCACAACATCTCAACCTTTTCATTTTTGTTCCACAAATTATTTAGTCAGAGTTAGGGAGGCTAAATCCCATCGCTGGCAAATTCAGATGTTTATAAAATAGCTGTTGAAGTTATTAACTAATCTATTATTCTTGGGTCGGGTTTTTTTACAATGATTTCTTAGCAAAATATTTTAGGAACTGCAATAGGATCTAAAACAACAACTTGTAAGTTCTAAAACAACCATTTATCTCAACCCAGACAATCTGTATGTCGCCTATTAGCTCACACTTGTGTTTTTGCACACATTCCAATGCATACACATAGAGGAGGAAAGGGAATTACATTCACTCCAACTGGCAACACTTAGATACCACTCAGAACTGTTCAGAATTTGGGCTAGACTGAATGAACAGCAATTCTGGTACATCATTCCTTAATTAGTCACACTTGGTTTCTTCTGTCATCAAAAAGAATTAAATAACAAACAGAAATTCTTTCCCTGGTTTGGAATAGTCACAAATTACAGGAGTAATGATCCCTCTAAAGACCAAATATAGCCTTAAGCCCCCCAAAGGATAACTACCCATTAAAAAGATGGTCAGGTCTTCTTCCCAGTTAGATTTATCCAAAAAAAATGATACTGGCGTATAACTTTTACTTTTCTCCTTTGTGATTAAGGAAATGTTTTAAATTAAAGATATTTTCAACACTCCCCATGCCCCATGGCAGATCAGGAACTTACATTCTAACATAGTATAAACTTACTGTTTGTAAGCATTTGCAAGTCCTCAACTGATGGAGGCGCCCCTTTCTTCTCATATGGGATAACAGTATTCAAATACTGAAAATAAGAAATACTGGTAATTATAAATCCTAGCCATTCTTCCAATCAGAAACAACCATCCCACCCTTTGTTTTGTTTCCAAAAGAGACATAACAGACAATTCATACAATCAGTAAATAAGATAACAACATATTTTATCTACTGTGAAGCACATATAGATGTAGACGGTCTAATTCTGTTTTGCAGGGAGGATAACCAGATATAATCTGTGTCATTACCAGCCAGAGAGTTGGAAAGAGTGAAAGTTGTCTCTAATAAAAATAATACTGGGTCAGATGGGCCAGGAGCATCGATTGACTGAAGACAAGGCCCTGGGTTCTTTAATCTCAAGACTACCTTCAGTTGGTGAAGACCAATCTTCTACAAAATGGTAATGTTGTTGCAGCATTCTACATGGGCTGCCTTTGAAAAGTATCTGGAAGTTCAGTTAGTTCAAATGCAACAAACCACATGGTTTTGTGCATATATTTGCATATATGTCACCTCTCTTGTGGGATTGCATTGGTTGCTGTTTTACTTCTAGGCACAATTCAAAATGGTGATTGTAAATCCTCTTTATAGCCCTACATGGTTTGGGGGCAGGTTATTTGAAAGACCATCTTTTCCCAATTACATCTACTCCACCAGACTGGGGAGACAGAGTACAATATGAGTACCCACCATCAAAGAGGTCCACCTAGTGGAACCAAGAAGAAAGCCCTTTTCGATAGTGGTCCCATCCCTGTGGAACATTATCCCTGTGAAGATAAAACTGGTCCCTGCCTTGATACTTTTCTGATAAGCATTGAAGACATGGTTTTGCCAGCAAACCTGGGGATCCAAGTCGATATGGAGTTCATCAAGTGGTTTGTTTCAATGATCTTGCCAGGGCCATGGGGGTGTCTTGGGATTTATATTTGGGTTTTTCTTTCTGTAAGCCACCCGGAGTCACTGTTAGTAAGTGGGTGAACATATACCTTTCTTATACATTAATATACATAAATAAGTGAATAAAATAAGCAGCAACAATCATAACCTTAACTTCAGATAAACTGGATGAAACCAGTACACTCTTACCTGCTTTTCAGTTGCTGAATTTCCAAACGTCTGCCGGATTCCAGTTTGCAGAATATTTGAAATTCCTTCCATACTGAACCGCTACACAGAGGAGAAAACAGAACTCTGAAGGCATGTTTTTAGATTCTTAGTTGCTACTACAGCACTGTCTATTTGGACACAATACATTGGGCAGAGCAGAAGGAGCAGAAGTTTGACAAAATTCATCGCCATTCTGCCCCTGTAGATTCTGAATTGAAAAGTATCTAGTAGAAAACTAACATTAGATTATCCATGAACTAAATACATCTTGGATGAAAAAACTGTAGCTCTTGATATGTATCTCAACCACAACTCTCAACAGCTCAATAACAACAGATGCTACAGGAAGTACCAGCAGTAAACCCTAATGGCACAACTCATGTTCTAAGGAAAAGTGTATATCCAAGATCCTAGATTGGTAAGATGCTTTATATATATATATATATATACTATATCTATATCCCAATATAAAATTAACCAGACAAGTGGAGAAATTCCAATTAAAATGAACCAGTAGATCAGTCTTCCCTTATTTGTCCCCTCCCCCCACCCCACCCCCAAGATGGGTTGGGAACCAGAGGCAATTTGTGAGCTGGTTAGATTTTCTGAGTATTACCATTCCTTTCACATCTGGAAGATCCTGGATGGGGAAAGCTGCAGAACAGTTGTGCAGGGTGAAGTATTTCAGTCATAAATTGCTAAGAGTATCCTAAAATCCTTCTAGGATAATTTTGCAATAACTAGTCCATCAGCCAGAAGCCAGCACCAAATTCTCACTGGAGAAGAATTCACTGAACAGACATCCAGCCTTTTGGCTTATAACAATACCTTTGTGAATTTGGCACAACAATTGCTTATTTCCGAGCTCCGTTAGCTAAATGAACTCCTAGCAAAATTACATTAAGAGAGCCTGTAAACAACCTTAAAAGGAAGAGGAGGACAGGAATCCTAAATCTATGCTCTTAAATCTATGTTCTTATTTCTGTTCCTCCTTTTTATCTGAAAGCCATCTTCAGGGAATTCTCACTAACCTTAAGAGGCATCTGAGCTGCCCTTTCTATTCGATTGTTTTGCAGACTCAGCCCTTTTTCTTTCCTCCTTCTCTTCATCATCTCTCGGTGTTCTTTCTGCTTGTTCTGGACCTCCATCAGGATGGTGATGAAGGAGTTCTTCACCTCCTTCTCAAACTCCAGTTCATCTCGACAAGCCAGCTGCTGCACCAGCTCCTCCGAGTAATCCTGAATAGCACCTTCCACTCGATCCAGAAGCTCCAGAAGCTCCGAGACAGACATGTGCCCCAAACCTAGGAAGAAACAAGTGTGCCTGTTCATATATCAGGTGGACCATTCTGACCAAGATCATGATAAGGAGTTTAGTGCTAGAATCTGTGCAAAGCTATGTTAGATGCTTACAAATTGCAGCATTAAGTGCCAAAGGTCATTAACAATGTCAATTATTATTTTTCAGGACATTCATCACAACACTCATAATGGATTCTGTTATGTATGTAGGTTTGAATGTTATTGGTTTAGTTTGAATTGTTCTTGTAAAATGTCAAATATGATTGGTTTAAAAAGTGCGGGAAAACCCTGCACTCTGATTGGCTGGCAACTACGGCTGCTGGCTATAAGTAGCAGCCGTAGCCCAGCCAAGTTGGGTCCATCCGAGCTGTAGTCACTAAATAAACTCTTCACTGAAGCTCTTCGCGTCTGACTCTTCATGCAAAGTTAACACTGGCAACGAAGGTGGGATTCCCCTGAAGAGAAGACGACGCGGAAGACAAGCAGAAGAGCGAGATGGCTGTGCTGAACACCCCCCCAACCCCGTTCGATCCGGCGGCAGAAGACTGGGAATCGTATGCGGATCGCTTCCAAATGTATTTGGAAGGAAACGACCTCGCCGACATCTCCGAAAAGCGGAAGAGGGCGGTCTTTCTTACGCACTGCGGTCCGGCAGTCTTCAAGATGGCGAAGGCATTGGCGGGAGCTGCAGACGTGAAGGTAATGGAATGGCCTGATTTAGAAAAGCTTTTAAGAGCCCATTACACCCCACAAGTATCGTGCCTCATAAGACACGAGTTTTACCGTCGGGATCAAGGGGAAGCAGCGTTAATGACTTTGTGGCAAGCTTAAGAGACATTGGGGGTGCATGCGAGTTTAACAGCTTGGAGGAGGCCATCTTGCGATCGGTTTGTCCTAGGCCTCAAAGACAAAGTGCTTCAGAGCAAATTGTTACTAAAACCTAAGATCACGTTGAAGGAGGCCATAGAAGAGGCCTCCTCAGCAGAAGCCACTAAGTCCTCAGCAGCAGCCATGAAGAAAATTAACAAGGCCTCAAGCCATTCTGATGTGGAAAAGTCCACAACAACCCATTGCGAGCAAATAGATTCTGATTCAGACTGTAGTGAGGTGGAGGAAGGAATTTATAGACTCAGAATGGAGAAGAAAAGGAAAGACCTTGGAAGAAAGAGGCAAGACTTTTATTGCAGAGGCTGTGGGGGCACCCCGCACTGAATGCAAGTTTTTAGACACCATCTGCCTACGTTGTGAGAAAAGAGGTCACCTAGCAAGAGTCTGCAAATCATCCAGAATTCCACCTAGTAGGAAGAAATTTCCTGAGAAAGAATTCAAGCCCAACAACTTCAGTGGGAAAATGGGGCAACTCAGAAGCAAATGGGAAGAATGAAACTCATCAAACAGTCACCATTGGTCATTCTTCATCCTTAAGAAGCAGAAAAGTACATGTGAAGGTACTCATTGAAGGAAGGCCTTGCCAAATGGAAGTGGACTCAGGCTCCTATTTATCTATGGTGTCATGGGACACTATTCACAGGCTACTTCCCAACATTCAGAAGAAACATTTCCAGAAGCAAGCACTGACTCTTAAAGACTACCAAGGGAACAAGATTCCAGTAGTTGGAACAAGAGAATTCAACGTGAAGTTTAAAGGCCACACCAAAGCGTTTGCCCCTGACCATCGTGGACAAGGATCGCCCAAGCTTGCTGGGACTTGAGTGGTTCAAGCCACTAGGCATCGAGGTGACTGGCATCAATCACGTGAGCAACTCTGAATGGGAGGAGGCCTTGAAGTCTGAGTTTCCAGAGATCTTCAGCGAAGGATTGGGCAAGTATATGGGGACCCCTATCACTTTCAACCTTGATCCCAGGGTGCCCCCAATTCGTTTAAAGCCCAGAAGGGTCCCATTTGCTTTAAAGGAAAAAATTGATGCACAATTAGACAAATTAATAGTTTTAGAGCCCACTGACCACTCCAGGTGGGAGACACCCATAGTCACACCAGTCAAGACTGATGGGTCAGTAAGAATCTGTGGAGACTATAAGGGGACACTGAACCATGCACTGCAGCAGAGTGCATACTCAGTTCCAGTGGTGCATCATCTGTTACATTCACTTGGCAGGGGTACACTCTTTGCCAAATTGGATCTGGCCCAGGCATATCAACAACTAACAGTTAATGATGCCACTGCAGAGGCCCAAACCATTGTGACTCATAGAGGTGCCTTCAAATGTAAAAGGTTACAATTTGGAGTAAGCGTGGCACCAGGCATCTTTCAAAGCCTTATGGAAAGGATGCTCCAAGGACTGCCAGGGGTAGTGCCTTACTTTGATGATGTGTTAATCTCTGCTGAAAATGACACTCAATTACAAGAAAGACTCAGAGAAGTCCTTACCAGATTCAGGGAAGCAGGGTTAAAAGTCAAGGAAGAAAAATGCACTCTTAAAACTGACAAGGTTGAGTTCCTGGGCTATATGATTGACAAGCATGGCATCCACCCTACCGATGCCAAGGTTCAAGCAATCAAAGAAGCTCCTAGACCTAAATGCAAAACAGATTTGCAAGCCTTCCTTGGACTCATTAACTTTTATCACATGTTCCTACCTCAGAAGGCAACCATTGCTGAACCATTGCACAGATTACTTGATAAAAAATCTGTTTGGATCTGGGGGAGGAAGGAACAATCAGCATTTAACAGTATTAAAAGACTAATCACGTCTGATGCTGTACTGATACAGTTCTCGGAGAATTTGCCTGTTGTACTGACTTGTGATGCATCTCCCTTTGGAGTGGGGGGGGGGAGTTTGAGCCACAGGCTTCCCAGTGGGAGAGAAGCCCCTATTGCATTTTACTCTCGCACTTTGACCAAAGCAGAGAGGAATTACAGCCAATTGGACAAGGAAGCATTGGCAATTGTTCCAGCTGTCAAGAAATTTCATGAATATTTGTATTGGAGAACATTTACCATTGTTACAGATCACAAACCTTTGTTAGGCATTGTGGCAGGAGACAAGCCTATACCTACTATCCTGTCACCAAGAATGCTGAGGTGGACTGAATTTCTTGCTGCTTATTCTTACAAACTTACCCACAAGCCTGGCAAGGACATTGGACATGCTGATGCACTGAGTCGTTGCCCACTTCCTTGCCACAAGGAGGACGTTGAACCTGAAACACACACCTTTTTCCTAGAAACTGTTGCCAAGCTTCCAGTTCATGCTGTAAGTAGCATGCCGTAGCCCAGCCAAGTTGGGTCCATTCGAGCTGTGGTCACTAAATAAACTCTTCACTGAAGCTCTTCACGTCTGACTCTTCATGCAAACTTAACAGATTCATTAATTAGTGTTGTCATTTTAGTACGTGAATTGGTTAAACCAGGATACACTTGGAAATGAAAAAAATTAATTGTCTCGGATGAGAGAAAGCATGTATGTAATAAAATTAGAGAAGAGCCATTCTACCCCCTTTCATTCTTAGCAGGAGGAATGCCTCTTTAGATGATTAAAACTTGGTTTTAAACTAATTTAAAATACCTGCCCAGTGCATCAGTCAATCAAAATGCTATTCTAATTCAGTGTTTCTCAACCTTTGCAACTTAAGATGTTTGGACTTTAGCTCCCAGAATTGTGGATTTCAACTCCCAGTATTCCCCATCCAGCATGTGGTTACAGGAACTCTAGGAGTTAAAGTCCAGACATCTTAAAATTGTCAAGGTTGACAAACATTTGTTGAATTAGTGAAATAATAGACTGCAGCCCCAATTATTTTAGATTATTAGGGAGTGGAATTTCCTGTCACCAAGCCAAGAATCCAAAAATAGGATTACAATCTACTTTAAGAAATCTCAGCAGAAATGTTGTTTTACCTACTGAAGGCATGCTTGGAGGCAACCAATATGTGGCTGGCCCAGATTTGTTCCCCACTAGAGGATTCCCCAGATGTGAAAATCCATAGTTTTTGTATTTCGCATGCATTCACAATATGTGTTCACAGGCGGCATACAAGGAAACAGATGAGCATATTTAAGTCAGGGATACTGGCTTAAAAGAAAGGTGCATGCACTGGGACCGAGTGATTGGTAGAGACTTCCTATGGCAAATGTGGGTCCCTTAAAAACATGTTACGGACTTCCGGGTTGAGCCTTCTCGCTAACGGGCGGCGGTTTGCGATCGTCCACGACTGCAGCCCGGCTCTTTCATTGGAGAGCCCCGATCCTTACAGTTCGGGGCTGAAGCTGCCTCGGAGGGGCGGCGGAGAAAGGGAAAGCTGCCAGCCAAAGTGAGGGGAGTCGCATCTCCCCCCTTTGAGCCTGGTCTTTTCCCTCCGAAGACGACAAGAAGCGGTGGTCAATATGGCCACCTCGAAGAGAAGGTCTCAACTGGACTAAGATCGGTGCAGGAGGAAAGAAAGAAATTGACAGCAGAAGAATCGGAAGTATCGGATGGTAAAATCAACAAAGGTACCCCGGGACTAAGATAAAAAGGAGTTTTTTTAAAAAAAGAAAAAGAAGCGGCGCAAGTACCAAGTGAAGGAAAAAATAATAAGTAAAATATTCTTGACAGTTATAAGGGGCTTCGAACCGGGAAAGGAAGAAGCCGGCGCAAGAACTTAAGTTTGAGGCTCGAAAAACCCTGAATATTAAAATAAAAGGAAAGGGAGAAGATTTTGTGTGACAGAAAGTGCCACTTTGTGGATAAAAATTGGAATTTAAAGAAGAAGGAAAATATCTTGTTCCTTTGTGAATCGGAGTTGTTATAATTTTAAACAGATATTGAAACAAAAAAGCAAGAACTATAGAAGGTGAAAGTTTGAATTAAAATAAAAGACAGACTGCTGGACTAGTTGGTGATATTGATACAGACTCTGGGCTTGAGTTAAGATTTTAGAAAATTTAAAGAAGAAGAAATAAGGAAAATAAAAACTTTTGTGACCATCCAAGGAACTAAAAATGGAATCTAAAAGCATGAAAGAACTGCTACAGGAAGTGACTGAACTAATTTGGCTCACTGTAGAAGACATGGAAATGGCGAACAAAGAACAAGAAGAAGGAATCCTGGAAAGGGAGGAGCCAGCACAAGGAAAAGCCATTTTAAAGAGACAATTAACACAAAGATCACTACAAATAAAAGGGAAAGGAAGGGTGGTTAAAAAAATGAAACCTAAGAAAGCAATTAAAAAGGGGAACATTTATGAAATTAGGCAAGGTAGAAAGGCCCAGAAGACAAGGGAGCAGAAAGGTAAAGAGAGAAAGAGGGATTCAAATTGGATGGAGAAGGGATATAGCAGGATAAAGGGGAGGAGAAGGAACAAGAAACAAGAGCAGAAGATAGAGAAATACGGGAACTATATAATGAAGAAAGAAATTCGTTTACATAGAGATAATGGCTAATGTATTAAGAAGGGGGGTTCTGCATGGAGAAGAGGGGTAATAAGAATATATCATAATTATAAAAATATAAAACAATAGAGCGGGGTACTGACAATTTTTATTAGATGAAGGTACACTTTTACTTTTTACTTATAAAAGAAAGGTAAATGTTGATTAGATAAACTGAATTAATTGAAATGATCTTTGAAGATGTTTAAAAATGAGATTTGTCAGTAACCAAGGTTAGTCATTTTTTACTATTATTTTGAAATTATAAATAAACTTTAAATTGGGGGGATATGTGTTGCAGAACCCGATTGAAAAGATATATAATGTTATGTAGCTTTTCTTTTCTTCTTTTCTTTTATTCTATCTTTTGCTTCAAAGGGAATGATTATTATAATGTTACTATGTTAGCCACTGAGGTGACACTTTCAAAGTAGTAAGGGGGGGGGGGTAAGTCTAGGTTTTTTTAATTCTTTTTTGTGTTAAAGCTTGTATTGATTTAGAATTATGGAAAGAATATGTGATGAAAGGGCAAATCTGACAGATAAAAGAAATATGTAAATGATAAAAGAGCATTAACAATGTGAAGATAGTTTAAGGATAGATATGGACAAACTTTATCTTTTATATGATGGGCAAACACATTGCTATTTTTAAAAGAAATATAAATGTTTAAGAATTATTTATAATAATTTGAAATGAAATGGGGGTTATACAGATTGAGATTAAGATTCGAGACTAGGATTAATTTGTTTGGCCCTTTGTTTGCAAAAAATGGAACGGCAGTAAAAATGGGATAAAATAGGAAGTTAAATGTTAAAAATGAATATAGAACTATTATCATATTTGCATGTAAAAGTGATGACCTGGAAATATGCTGTCTACTGAAAAGAGCCTTATTTGAATGGTTAAAAATTGAATAAAACTTGTTTTAAAAAAAGCATGTTACGGTCTTCCTTAATGAGTAAAACATTCATAGATGAGCGTCTTTAAGAATTACAATGATTTTTTTAATGGCTTGGTGTTCAGTTTATAGTTGGGTTGAAGGTTCTGGTGTCTGTGTGCTTTTATTCACTTCTTTTTTCACCTGGGCACCTTATGTTTGTGGCTCTGAGAAACCGTAACTCACCCCAGGTTCTAGGAATGGGGCAGCCTACAAATAAATAAATCAGCATTAAAGATTGCAAAAACTGAAAAGTTTAGTTCACGCTGCAAAAACATATTCCATTTGTATCATGGAATTTGTGTCCTGTTCTAAGATGAACTTCTGACTTCTGATTTCTGGATAAATAGAGATAGCAAAATTAACACCTTCCCCTTTTTCCCCACCCTCAAAGTCAGGCACAATATAGCAATAGCAATAGCACTTAGACTTATATAGCACTTAGACTCATAGCGCTTTTACAGCCCTCTCTAAGTGGTTTACAGAGTCAGCAATATTGCCCCCAACAATCTGGGTCCTCATTTTAGCCACCTCAGAAGGATGGAAGGCTAAGTCAACCTTGAGCCTGGTGAGATTCAAACTACTGAACTGCTGGAAGTCGGCAGTCAGCAGAAGTAGCCTACAATTCTGCATTCTAAGCACTGAGCCACCATGGCTTTGTTCTGCTCTTCTCAAAGTGGGCAAAAAGCAAGTTTAAAATATCTTTCCAGCTCCACAGTACTGAAGTAACTCCCTCCTTTCTTGAAAAAGATACCAGCAGAACAACTAAATAATCCCATGACTAAGAAACTCATCACAGCAACATCTTGGTGCAATAACTTGAGGAAGAAAAGATACAGTGCAGCTAAAATGAATATGTACTTTAGGTTCTGTTTCATAAAAGTCATCCTACATTTGAAAGAGAAGAGGATAGAGCTATTTTGCTTTATATCATGATTTAAATTTTGTTTGCTTGGCTATTTGTCACTCCTTTTCTGCACTTGCAATGTGATTTCTTATCTCCAAAGCCACAGACATGCTAGATAATGCAGCATTATTAAAAATAATCTCCGTTGAAAAGGCTGTATGGTGCAAATCTTGTTTAAAAGGAAAGGAAACATAAGAAGGTCATTGGGGTCTTGATGAACCCTTCCACAATTAGCACAAAGAGAACAAATATCTGTACACTTCGATACACAAGATCTGTATTAGAATGGAATATAGACTAGACTAGAATATAGAATGTAGAATGTAGAAAGTAGAGTAAAGTAGAGTAGAGTAGAATAGAATAGAATAGAATAGAATAGAATAGAATAGAATAGAATATAGAGTAGAGTAGAATATAATGTAGAGTAGAGTAGAGTGGAGTGGAGTGGAGTGGAGTGGAGTGGAGTGGAATGGAATGGAATGGAATAGAATAGAATAGAATAGAATAGAATAGAATAGAATAGAATAGAATAGAACAGAACCACAGGTTACAATATATTTTTGTCTGCTTTGAAAAGAGGGGAGGGGAGTGAGGAGGGGAGAGGAGAAGAGTGGGGGAAGATGAGAGGGAAAGGGAGAGGGAGAAGAGAGGAGGAGGAGGAGGAGGAGGAGGAGGAGGAGGAGGAGTGCAAATCCATATCATTACTTTCTTTTTTCACTGATGCAATTCAATTTTGGTGCAGGCAATGTATAATAACAACAGATTAACAGAGTTGGAAGGGACCTTTTAGGTCATCTAGTCCACAACAGACCTGCATATCACAGAGACAAGCCATTCTTGTCTTGTGTTTGTTAGGTAGTTTACAAACACAAGGCAGCCAAAGGGAAATATTCACAGCCACACAACAAAAAGAGGTCTGTGCTAAATGTTTCATTGAGTTTTGTACCCCTGACAGTTTGGCTTCTGGAATCATGCAATCCTAGTTCCATCATCCCATTAACCTCCTCACTATCTGAGTGAAAAGAAGTGAGCTTTTTTACACAGCTGAATCAATATCACCCCGAATTGGATCACTTGAAGTTGCAGATGGGAATTTGATATTTATTGTGTCACGTGTTTGCTTAATGTTTCTCCCTCGAGCCTTACTGTTCACCATACAATATTTGTAAATACATGGGTGTATGTATTAACTACGCTCTCAGGAAGAAGAATCTGAATTCCTTTGCTACAATCTGAAATGGTACAGCCCAGGAAAAGCTGCAGGGATAGTTGTACAAACTAGCTGCCAAAGAACAACAACACTTTACTGAGAGAGGGGACATGTTCCTTTCGATGCACCATATCTTACCTTCACATGACCAATTGTTGTTCAGGCTTTGTGACAAGGCCTGAATTTCCTGCAAAAGGATGGAATCAGCCTGACTGCTTATGTCCCCATCATCATCCTTCTCTAAAATTTCTTCTTCCTCTTCAGGGTCAGGTGAATTTTGCATCATTTCCTCAATTTCTTCAATCACCTGCAAAAAGAACAGTTGGCCAAATCAATTAAAGGTGATGGCTGGCTTCAGTGTGTCAGAAAAGGAGATGCTGCTATGGAAACCTTACAGTTGAAAAACTCAAATTCCCAATTGAGCTATAAACAACAAACAGAGGGATTTTTTTTCTCCAATACGTAAAAATGCAGTCAGGGATACTTTAAAGCCTTATTTTAGATGCCCAAAACCAGAGTGTGAATTTTTTAAGAGGAATATAAAAGAGCCAGTGCTAAGTCAAGACCCTCCACAATGAAATCTTAAGGAAAGAAAAGCTCCACTAGCCCAGCTTTCTTTCTGATGATGCCCAACCAATGTTTGTAGGTGTTTGCAAAACAGAAGATGAAGATATTATTATTGTGGTTGGTCGCACAGCCAGCCAGATATTTAGACTGAACTTGGCATTTTTACCCATTGATCAAATCCTTCCCAAGGAGCTAGAATAGACAGATATTGATGTTTGATGATGTTAAAGATATCGCTGCAGGATGTGAGCTGTTCCAAGTAAAGATGCCTTTTGCAATCGACTCATGATGATTTGATCAATACTGATGGTATTCAAGTGGTTCTCAAATTGCATTATTATTATTGTTGTTGTTATTATTATTAATTCAATTTGTATGGCCACCCATCTTATCTAAATGACTTTGTGTAGCTCAAAACAGGTAAAAACAATCCAATAAAAACAAGTTAATGATAAAATATAAAACATAAAAGCTATCCATAATCAGTTTTAAAGAAAAACCAAACAATCACAATCAGCAGCAGAATTAATTCTATATCAGTCCAAAGCAGCCATTGTAAGCAGTCCCACTATTGCTGTAGTCCAAGGGACAATATCAGAGCCATGTTTCCAGGTCTTTCTAAAGGCAGGGAGAATCAGGGCCAATTCCTTTCTCTCCTGTCTCTATTTCCTGCAGCTGGTATCTGGAGCCTTGGTACTCCCAACCCAGACATTGTATTGTTTATCCTCCTAGCCCAAACAACCACTATACATACATACACATCCAGCTTTGATACCCCTTGCAGTCTCTAAAGCAGTATTTCTCAATCTTGGCAACTTTAAAATGTCTGGATTACAACTTCCAGAATTCCCCAGCCACATTGCTAAGAATTCTAGGAGCCTCATAGAATTGTTTTGAATCATCCCAAACTCCAGTTCTCTGGACAGATTACAATATTTTTCCAATTCATATACAGCATCATACACATACAGCATCAAAAAAATAAGAGAAGCACAGATCAGAGCTGTGAATAGCAAGTAAAAAAAGCTAAGGCAAGGACTTAAATTTAAAATCAATTATATAAATGCTTGAAAGAAGGGGAAATGGCTTCACCAATCACCAGAAAGACATCATTATGGAGGCCAACAATGTCTATCAGTGGCTCACCTTTAAAAAGACCTTTTCCTTGTAGCCATCTGCCTCGATTCACCTTCAGATTTTACTTTAGACTTCAAGCAATTCTAAGTACCATAAGTGGATAGATGACATAAATTTCTCTAAGCCTAGGAAAAGTAATCAAACATGGCAGACATTCCAGCTTTACCTCAAGCTAGACGTTAGTCCATCCATTCAGAGTTTGTGAAAAAGAGGATCGAACAATTGACAGAGACCTGCCTTAATGTATTCAGAAATCAATGAGGACTAGTAGTGTTTTTCAAACTTGGCAACTTTAAGATGTGTGGACAGAATTCCCCAGCCATGAATTCTGGAAGCTGAAGCCCATACATCTTAAAGTTGCTAGGACTGAAAAACAATGGACTACAGTATCCTTATTTCCAAGAATCCATACAGTAACCTAACTCCTTTTTTCCTTGCATTAGAGCTGATGAATGACACTTTGGTTTCTTGCTTTCTTGGATGTCTGCTGCTATTAGGACAACAAGTATGTATGAGAGAAGACAGTACTGCATGGTCTAAGGTACTCAGCACCAGTGCTGAATTAGCACCAGGAACATAAAGAAAACCACTGCAGCTGAAAAATATCTAATTCCACAAACCCATAAGGACTTCAATTAATGGACAGTAAATGGACGTAGGAAATTGAGGCAGATAAACATTCTTATCTGCCAAGCCAATTGCAGAACTAAAACTTTATGCCAATAGTCTTAGAAAATGTTGCATTTTTTTTAATTGCCACCTAAAAATGTCTTTGGATTACGGTTCCAGAATCTCTAGCCAGAACTGTTTTGCCCATCATACTTATAGTCCAAAACATTTGGAAAATGGAAAATGACAGGTTGGGGGGAAAGGTTGCTTTGGGAGATCTAAATAACACTAATGGAAGCTGAATTATTCAGCTCACCAAGGCACACATGCAGAAATGAAATAATAAATGAAGAACACATTCCAGCTCCTTAATTCACAGAGTTATATCTTGGCTTCCTACCAAACTACTCAAACACTTTACTTACACTAGGCTGCAATGGCTTATAATCTAAAACAGGCTTCTCCTGCTTCATGGCCCCTGGGTGAGTAAAACTATCTCCTGCACCATCTGGAGGGGCCATTATAGTCACACCAACATTGTTGCCAACACACCTGAGTGCTTTAGGCTGGGGATGACTAATCTACAAGGATGTGCATTTTTAGAACAGTTCAAGATGCCTCCCCCTCCTTCAAAAACTAGCCTTAAATTAGGAAACACAGAGGACAGATGTCAAGGTTGAACATAAGTTTATACAAGTTGACACACACAGGGAATGGCTAACTTGGAAACTGATCAACATGTGGTAATTGTATTACATTCCAGCCCAGCCTTTGCCTGAATATCAAGAATTAACCAAATTTCTTTTTAACCTCCCACTATTTAACGTCCCATGATGTAAAAAAAAGATGTTGAGACTCTAGAAAAAGTGCAGAGAAGAGCAACTAGGATGATTAGGGGACTGGAGACTAAGGCATATGAAGGATGGTTACAGGAACTGGGCTTGGCTAGTCTAGGGAAGAGAAGGACCAGGGGAGACATGATAGGGGTTGCCACAGAGAGGAAGGAGTCAAGCTATTTTCTAATATAAAGCACCTGTAGGCCAGACAAGGAATAATGGATGGAAACTGATGAAGGAGAGATTCAACCTAGAAATAAGGAGAAATTTTCTGACAGAACAGTCAACCAATGGAACAGCTTGCCTTTGGAAGTTGTGAGAGCTTCATCACTGGAGGGTTTTAAGAAAAGACAGGACAACCATTTGTCTGAAATGATATAGGATTTCCTGCCTGAGCAGGGGATTGAACTACAAGACCTCCAAGGTCCCTTCCAACTCTATTATATTCTATATTCTATATGAATGGACATTGTTAATCTAATCTATAATTGAGGATAGTCCAAATTTTAGTCCAAATGTCTAACCAGAGAGATCCATACTGAGAAAAACTTGCGTATCTGATCGCACACGGGAAATTCTGTTCCAGAATTAATTATGCAATGCATCTCCTAATTCCTTTTTTATGCTAAGAAACTGATGCAACTGATTTGTTTCATAACATGTATTTTCTTTGTGTCATCCCTAAAATTGGCCAATGGGAAATAGTCTCAGCCAGATGCTGTGCCATTTGTTATCTTGTCATAAATTATGCAATAGCTATAACATTGGCAAATTAGCCCACAAACAATTACTGTTCTGAATGACTGGCACTTATTAAGTAACACCAGTAAAATCAAGCCAGATCTCAAATATATTTAGCAATCTGAACAAGCATTCTTATGTGGAGGTGGGTTGTGCTTCTTCCTTGCCACTGAAACCATGGCCTCTATGCTGAGATGTGCTCTCTTTGCATTATGTCCAAGGCAAAAGTAGATAGAAACTTCAGGTCTTAATGTTAATGAAGACTTGGTTGATAGTCTCTATCTCACCCACCCACCAGTATTGGTGCTGCAATATTTTGTCTTTTTTTTACTTTTGTCTGCTTATCATTTCATATTTGTGTGCACATGTGGTGCATTTAGGGATCCAGGCATACACACAGGAACACATGAAAATATCAGGATAGATAGATAGATAGATAGATAGATAGATAGATAGATAGATAGATACCTTGCTTCTCCAACAATACGGCCCCTCCCAATAGGAAGGCCCAGCATGTTTTCTAGGCATGAGGTGAAATTAAGCCCCTCCCCCAAAATTTAGGTCTATTTAAAACATTAGAAATGGGGGGGAGGGGCGGGGGGAACTTGCCGTTAGGAACAGCCCGCAGGCAGCCACGCCTTGCCACCAGCCACTCCTAACAGTCGATCATGGCTTAGCGCAGAGGGCTCCCTACCTCCGCCAAGCATCTTTGCTGCAGACCCAGGTATGGTGCTGGCTGCAGGCTGGGTCAGCGGGTGGATGGCGGCAGCGTGGATGTCGGCCTCAGCAGCGGTGGGGCATTTTGCATCCTGGGACCTTCATCAGCTGTCACTGCCACTTCCTCCTCTACTGTCGCTTTCCCTTCTGCCCTCGCCGTGGCTTATGCGGCATTTGGACTGCTGCCATTGGGCAAGACACAGAGGCTGGAGTCCATGCTGGACATTGTGGCATGGCAGTAGCAGAGAAGTGGCCCTTCCATCGGATGGAGGAAAAGTTCGAGCGCGTTCCTCTGTCGGCAGCATTTCAGGCACTTCTCAGGTGGGGGAGCCGCCTTCGTAACTTCCACGGTTCCCGCCGGCAGTGGCACCTCTCTTGCCAGTGCTGTCTCCAACAACAGCGGCAGCAACGGCAGGACAGACCTCGCTGCCGACGAGAACTGCCTGCCCTCCCGCAGGTGGAATCACTTTGCTTGATGGCCGCTGTGTCAACAACGTCCTGCAAGTCGGTGAGTCATTTGGGCTTCGGTGGGTGGAAGCGGCAGCGGGAGGGTGATGCCATTATTTCTCTCCCCCCTGCCTCGCTTTGCTTCCTGCCCCAGAGCTTCGAGTCACGGTCTCGTCCCCTGTACGATCGGGCACTCTCCTCTCGCTCCAGCCGCCTGAAACCCCCCGTGGACCTTTTCCCCCTCTTTAAAATTTCTTTATTCTCATTCCCTCCATCAGTTCCCTAAGAATACAGACTGGCCAGGCAGCATTCTCCCCACACCTCCCGGTAGTTTTAAAAAGGGAACCATCTATCCATTTTGCCCTTCGAGCAGAGGCAAACCTTCCAATCCAATATAAGAGAAAGGGAATCACCCTACAGACCCTTAGCACTCCCCACCTTCATCTCCTTGAACCTAAGCATTGGTTCACTTAATGACCACAGCATTTGTTTAATGACTGTCACAAAAAGATCATAGAATCCGGTCAGTCAATCCATTTTATGACCATCGTACCTTACATCTGTGAGGAGCAGGCTCCCTTAAGATGATAAGTCCAGAGGAGGGCGGGGCTGAAATTACGACAATACGATGAATGATCTTGGGGCTCCGGGACTGGCGTCAATATCCCCGCAGCTGGCCGGTCCATCTGGACCCAAACCGTCCTGTAGAGACGGTAGTCGAGGAGAACGCATCCTGTCGATCCCAAGGACACCGCAAAGTCCCTGGCTGATCTATAATAGTCTTGTGAAGATTAGACTCTAGAGTAGCGGCCCCCAACCTTTTGGGCACCAGGGACCGATTCCACGGAGAATAGTTTTCCATGGACCGGAAGGGGCATAGTTTTGCCTGCATCCCACAGATGGGGCATTGCTTGTTTGCACAGTCCGTTGCTGGCATGCCAAGGACTGGTGCCAGTCCATGGACCGGGGGTTGGGGACCCGTGATCTAGAGGGCAAATTCTTGTGGGAAAAAGAGGCCAAACTGTCAATCAGCAACCTAGATGTTGAAAAAGGACCTTTTTCACCACACACACACACACACACCACACACAAATACGCACACACACACATACATAGATAACCCTTTACTGCAAAAACCATCACTTGGAACAGCAGGTGCTTATGGCCACTCAACAAACTGCAACTCATTTCTAGCAAAAAGTAAACACATGGTGATTGATGGCTCAGCATGGAATAAGTTGACTCACTGCAAAACCCAAGAGATTAAATCTATTTAAATGAAATGGTGGCCAAAGATTCTGCCCGACAAAGATGATCTGAAACTCTATTGGCAAAATCTACTAGGAGAATAAATTGTCCACAGTTTTCCCTATTACTTCTCCTCTTTTGAACTCCTCTTCCTGCATAATCTATTCTCTTCAAAAGCAGAGTTCATATTCATCCTGCTGCTATTAACACTATCATAATGCACCAAAACACAACCCCAGTTCAATAAATGTTACTTTACCTTCTGCCGGGCTCTTTGGTTTTAGCAAAACTTCAGTTAATTTTTACAATCAAATAACACAATGAAAACAGTGGGGATTTAAATGCATACTTTTTTGGAACACAAATCACACTAATTTATTTAAGGTGACTTTATGAACTTCTTCATTCTTTCCATTCAAGTGCATCTGATTCTTGGAAACTGCCTGGGCAAGTCCCTCCAGCTTTCTTGGCAATATGTTGTTGTCGTTTTTCAAAAGTGGTTCACCATTGCCTCCTTTCTAGGGCTCTGAGAGAGTGACTGATCCAAGTCATCCCATTGGCTTTGTGCCCAAAGCAGCACTAGAATTCACAGTCTTCCATTTTCTAGCATGATATTTTAACCACTATACCAAACTGGCTCTCTCTATGAACTTATGAATGTACAAATTGTGGTCTAAGAACATTGAAAGGTGTTTGGTTAGAAAATTTCTAACCTTTCCTTTATCAAAGGTTCTTCTATTATTTTACTGAATATTTTTTGTTAGGATGGAATAACTAAACAGGGGGGAAAGGGGGGAGGTTTCTACTACTGCAGTAGCTAGAAGCAATGCCTGATTCTATTTCCAATATTTCCCATAAGGGTGGACAGGAGAGGGACTTGCTTGTACCTGATCAGCTGTGAGTAGAGGTTCCTCATTAATACCGGAATCATTTTCACTCTTCTCATTAAGCTCTTCCTCCTCCTTCTCATGGATCTGAAAAAAGGAAGAAAACAAACCACACGCGGATTCAGTAGCAAATATGGGCCCCATCTAGGTTGTTGCTGTGACTTACAGGTTGATGGAGAAGAAGGAACCTCACACCAATTCTTATATGACATACAATTGAAGGATTTTAGCTGAGTGGTTAAGACACCTGATTTGTTCACTTGAAAGTTGGCAGTTCACGATCCAAGCACCATGTTACAAGGAGGGGTCCCGTTCCTGCCTCAGCTTCTGCCCATCTAGCAGTTTGAAATGCTAGGTGGGAATGTAGATAAATGGGTACACTTTGGTGGGAAAGTACCAGGTTCTGTGCACCTTAGTGTATAATCATGCCAGCCACTTGACTATAGAAGTATCTTCAGACAACAGTGGTTCCCTCAGCTAGGAAACTGAGATAAGCACCCCACTCCTAGAGTTGGACACAGCTAGACAAAGAAAACCTTCACCTTTTTTACCTTTCACTTCAAAAAATGAAGCTCTACCTTCAGAAGGATCTATGGCATTTCTCAAACTCCAGATTGTGTTTTACTGACACACACACACACACTGTAGTGGGATGTTTGCCCTTCACTGAGCATACTTGACTAGATTACTTCTGTCAAGATCTGGGAGAAGAAATTGTCCAAGAAATGGGAAAGATTTCTTGAGCTAAGCAAAATTGTCCTAGGAAATATTTGAGAACCGAAGGAGAACAGCTTCTTCAAGGTTCTGCTTAACACTGGTAATCAACAGACCAAAACTGCTGCTATCTGAAGGGCTTTTAAGAGGAGGGATTTTTTTCCCCTTAGTGTCAGCATCATCTCCATTCCTTCTAGGGGGAACTGGCAAGCCCACAAGGAAGCATTAATACCTGCTGAAATTTGCCTGCCAAGTCTAGCTACCATTTTAATTTCCCAATGTGTCCTCAAGTGACCTTACTGCCAGGCAGCAGGAACTCAGAAATAATTTAAAGTAATTCTAGGAAGAAGAAAAAAACTCAAAATTTGAAGCTTACTGCAGGGTTAGGCCATCAGTCAAAGAGACTGTGCCTCTTCAAAGTTGAACTTAGCCTTTGGGGTGTGTCTCTGTGTGTAGTTGTGTAATTTTTCAAAAATAAAATATCTACAGACCCCCTCACATCCTGGACATAAACTGTTTCAACTCCTACCTTCAAAACGAGACTATAGAGCACTGCACACCAGAACAACCAGACACAAGGACAGTTTTTTCCCAAACGCCATCACTCTGCTAAACAACTAATTCTCTCAACACTGTCCAACTATTTATTAAGTCATTATTATTACTATTAACTTTCTCATTGTTCCTATCACCCATCCCCTCCCACCTGTGACTGTATGACTGTAACTTTGTTGCTTGTATCCTTACAATTTATATTGACTGTTTCTTAGTATGATTTGATTGCTTATTGTACCCTATGACTATCATTAACCTTATGATTCTTGACAAATGTATCTTTTATTTTTATGTACACTGAGAGCATATGCACCAAGACAAATTCCTTGTGTGTCTAATCACACTTGGCCAATAAAGAATTCATTCATTCATTCATTTTCCAAATAGAATAATTCCACCCAGTTACTTGCATTTCCTGTAAATCAGTATTTTCCAACACTGGATATTTTAAGGTATGTAGAATTCAACTCCCAGAATGTCCCAGTCAGCAAAGCAAAGCTGTCTGAGGAATTCTGGGAGCTGAAGTCCACACATCTAAAACAGGCCAAGGTTGGAAAATACTGTTGTAAAGAAAGGCAAACTAAAAGAAAATGGGACATCTCTCTGCTGAGGCAGCAATCTGGATAGATGTTGGGGTGGGGAGGTGGTAGTAGTATGGAATCTTGTTATCTGGAAATCCTTTCTCACCATTCCGTTCAAGCCAAAGTCCTCTCCAGATTGCCCTTGCTGTCTCATGACTTTGATTTTAAAAGGCAATCAATATGTGCTCATCTCACCATTTCCCTGGCGGCAGCAATTTATTCTGCTGAATTGCTGCATTGGCTGAGATTCTCAATTTCTCTGTTTCCTGGAGTGTCAATTGCATAATTCACTGCACAGGAAAAGATGGCTACTAAAGGGCTCCCAAAAGGGTATGGAAGATGCTTCAAATTGCCTTTCCTGGAAGGGTGACATACCAAAGTGCCATCTTGGCTGGAATAGGAAGGCCACACTGTATGACATTAGTTGATGCAAGGTCAACTCAGCACTCAACAATCTGGAACGGGTCCTCTTCCAGCAGTGCCCTACATAGAATTATAGAGCTGTAAGAAATCTAGTCCAATCCCCTGCCTAAGGCAGGAGTCCTTATTTCATTCCAGACAAATGGCTGTTAAATCTCTTTTTGTAAATCTCCAGTGATGGAGCTCCCACAACTCTGGAAGGCAGGCTGTTCTATTGACTAATTGTTCTCACTGTCAGAAAATTTCTCCTTAGTTCCAGGTTGGATCTTTAAGGATCCTGCAGGATCTGATGGGCTCTAAGCAGTGGTGGGATTCAGCCGGTTCAGGCAAACCAGTAGTTACTATTTTGTGCAGTTCAGAGGACCATCAAAATCCAACCACTGTCTGGCCCCTCCCCGCCCTTCCCAATCACTCCTCATCTCATCCGCTCGCCTGGCATAGATGCTGCTGCTCTCTGCCTGGCTCCTCATTTGCCTCGACCATACAGTCTCTGAGAGCCAACCAGCTTGCCTGTCTTTGGCTGCATCCCACGCAGCGCTCTCCAAGTGGCCCAGCTGAGGTGTCCTGATCTGCCTAGGTGAGTGACTACAAGCAGCAAGGCCCAAATCCCAGACTAGCTGCCTCCCATGTGGCCCAGCCAGCTTGCCTGCCTTCCACGCTCATGTAGCATTATCCATGCAACCCAGCTGAGCACCCAGATAAGCCTGGGTAAGCATGCAAGCAGCAAGACCCGAATTCCGACCTAGCTGCCTCCCACATTGCCCTGCCGGCTTGCCTGCTTTCCCCGCTGCCTTTCCTGCTGCCTTCCCTGTGGTTCCTGAGGCCCAGCCCACTTGCCCGCCACCACCTCCTCATTGCCTGCTCGCTGGCAAGCAATGGATGCGGCAGACACAGATTTCCTACATACTATTCCAAGCCCCTTCTCCCCTTTGCCCTTGGGCTGACAAAATAAAAGCCCATCTAAAGATTGCGAGCCTGCCTGGTGCATGTTGGCAAAAGGAGGCTAAGGGGAAAAAGAGAGAAGGGCTGATGTTTTTCTGCCAATTGAATCTGGTCACTCACTGTACATTGACATTTATATGTAGTCTGGATCCAACAAAGAGCTTTGTGTTATGTATGCAGTGTTTGAAATCATTGGTTTAGTTTGAATTGTTCTTGTAAAGTGTTGGAGATGATTGGTTTAAAAAGTGCAGGAAAACCCTGCACTCTGATTGGCTGTCAGCTGCGGCTGCCCGCTATAAGTAGCAGCTGCAGCAAAGCCAGTTGGGTCCGTTCTGAGCTGAAGTCACTAATAAACTTAAGAGCTGAAGCACTCCGCGTCTGCCTCTTCATGCAAACTTAACACTTTTTATATGTAATGATCCTGCCGTGGAGCTCATGAATGTTTGGTACCCACTACACATCCCTCAAAACCAGATTCCTTCAAAGCAATACCCCAAAATGGTTTCAGCCTTCTCAATGACTATTGTAGTTATTAGAAATGCTTGCCTGGGAGCAAAATCATACCCAGAAATTTTATTCAAAGAAAGATTGTTGTGACATAAAGAAGAGAAAGGTCCAATTAAGCCTTCTAGGCTACCCACACAAACCCCACAGATTAGGTAAGAGATTTTTTTCTTCTCCCAAACATCCAAATCTCCACCATAGCTGGAACACTGAACTTCTCTATCAGAACTTAAATCCCATTTCACTAAAATCACTTTCCCCAATCTTCGGAATTCTCACTGTGGCTGGGAACACTGCAAAGTTGCATTAAGGGGAGCTGTAGTGCAGAGCCTCAACTGGCTTACTGATAATAGAGGCCAGACATCAACAATGAAAGTTACTGTACATTATGAAATGGTTCTGTGTTAATTGAAACAGACCAGTGCCAGCTAAATCCCACTCATATTTTTCAGATTTAAAAGAAACAGATAGAGGAGAAGGAAGGAACAGGAGTGTCTATGATTCCAACTATTTTTTTTAAGAATACCCAACATAAACATGAAAATAATATTATTTATGGAAACTTGGGAAGTCTGTACAGCTATCCAGGAAGGATCTTTGGCATATACTTAGGGTTCTTTGTGAAAAGACAGCCACATGTTATTTTAACTTTAAGACAGCCATTCCTGTTTGCTGGATTTCAAACAGAGCTTCAGCGTGACCCCTGTTTTATCTTATGAGGAATGGAGGGGAAGGTTGAGACGAGCCCATTCAGGTTAGTACCTCTGTGTCGGAGATACAGTTGAGCACTTCGATGTTGGGATCCCTCGAGTCCTCGGTGATGGATGGGATGTAATTGTCCGTTAGAGCATCCCAGACCCTGCAGAAGAGAGCAAGAAGTGTTAATATAGAGAATCTGTCTTGAAAGTAAAGTTGCTTCCCTCAAGGCTATTAGCTTGGTCTACAGAGTTCAAACATAGCATGAAGTGCACTGAAGATGTTACCTAGTTCGGGTAATGAAACATCATCAAAAAAGCTCAAAGAGCGCCAAGGACCCCTGATATAAATACATCCAAGCTAAACATGTGTTAGACCTAATTTAATTTGAATTCTAAGATGACTTGGTCCAGATCTAACTCAACAGTATTAAAAAAGAGAGAGGAGGGTTTTCAAGTGGGAGTTGAACATTAAAAATATTTCTCAGCCGAAATAATGGGCTGAATTTAAAGTATCCAGCATGCTTATTTTTTACTTTGACATTATTTCATATTAAGCATAGCTTCACAAAAGTGGATATAATGTCCCTTTTACAGAGGCACTGGTTTTGTTTCCCCCAACAGCAATATTTTTGCACAACTTCATAGTACATCGTGCGGGTCTTCACTTTTCTCATCTCGAGTCCTTGTACATACTCTCCCATTAACCAACAGACCAGCATTAATAATTGTTGGTATCCTGTCTGCTGCTTTGTTTTTTCCTTGCTGTGTTTGCCACTCTGCAGGCCTGCAATAAAGCCAAACAGAACAGGCAGCAAAACATCCCAACACTTTTGTTTAAGGAAAGGAGGGGGAAGAAAATGGAATAAGACAACAGTTCACACACTGCAGCTAAAAAAGAAATGCAGAAATGCAGGTGTCATGTTTTCTCTGAAGCAGTAACCATGCCAATTACTTTCTAAAGTTAAACAGACTTCACATGACCACCACTAGAATACTCTAGAATCATTCAGGGGAACACCAGTCTTGGATCGTGTGAAGCTTGTATTTGGAAGGATTCCTAATCTAATCCAGATCTTCTACAAACAGAATTTGTTGCTTTAAGATCTGCAAATTAAAGACTGAATGAATTTTAACACAAGCATCAGAAAACATGGGGGGAGGGGGGGACTTTCCTTTCTTTGTAGCCACCAGGATGTTTGTTTTCAACATTTCTGTTCTTAATTTAATCTCTCTACTCTGGGGGAAAAAGTCAACAGCAATACATTATTTTCAATATTGTGAGACCGATCTCTATTATTTATGTTTTGACAGCCAAGGAGCAAAACTGCAAAGAATGTGAGCTGCCTAAAGATGTGTCATATCACCTCAGGCCACTCTGAGGTCTCCTGGCTCAGTTACGAATTAAGTTCTAAATCCAATTCTATTTACTGAATACGTTTTCTTCAGATATTAGCTTCTGGTTCCATGTCTATTCCCTCCGAAATGTCCTGAACAAATCAAAGAGAAAATAATTCTATGGCAACATAGCTACCAGGAAGTGGGACAAATAAGAATGTCAGAGGACCTTGTGCATAGATTTAACCAATAAAGATTGTTTTAGTCCATGTCAATAAAAATATTAATCTCCCCACATATTTTCTAACAGATTCCTAAAATATCCTTGAGATATCACTCATGACTGATCACCCCATTCCAGATAGAAGCATCACAATGTGCCTTTTGGTCTGCAACTTCATATTTATGGGTAGCAGACATGTCTCATTATGTGTTTCATCACATTGTTTATAAAGACACCACAAAAAGGTTATGGGAGCATATGATAAACGATGACTCAGTGAACAGAAGCAGGGATTGTCCTTGTTATGTATGCAGGTTTGAAATCATTGGTTAAGTTTGAATTGTTCTTGTAAAGTGTTGGAAATGATTGGTTTAGAAAGTGCGGGAAAACCCTGCACTCTGATTGGCTGTCAGCTGCGGCTGCCGGCTATAAGTAGCAGCCGCAGCAAAGCCAGTCGGGTCCATTCTGAGCTGTAGTCACTAATAAACAAAAGAGTTTGAAGCACTCCGCGTCTGTCTCTTCATGCAAACTTAACAGTCCTCACCTCTCATGAGGAAAAGGAGAGGAGCAGAAAGCGAGTCCTACTCCATTAGTCTCTTAAAGCCAGCATTATCTGACCCTTGGACTTAACGTATGAAGAAAATAATGAAAAAGAAATGAAATAAGTCGCCCTAATTAAGATAAATAGATATTAGAGAGAGAAAAATGGAAAACCTGTCCCTTGTTAGTAGCCTCTTTTGAAAACTATTGATTGATTATTTATTGATAGAAGGAAGTACTTGTAGCTCAAGGTTGAGTTGTAGGGTGCTTTATACTTTCTGAACTTGGTTTTGTTTGCTTGCAGACACTTCTGGGCCCAAATAGGCAAAATCTTTAATCCTAGTAAAAGAGTGAGGTTTGTTCTCATATTACATACTAACTAGTGGTTTGCCCTGTCAGTGTTGGTGATTGTGGTCTTGGTGTTACCTTGATTAGGCTGTTGTTTACTGCTAGCTTGTTTGTCTGAGTTGATGGTTCCTTCATTGGGTATTGTTTGCTCTTTGATTGTTGGTCCAGTGATAATTGTGGTGTTGATCCTTGCTTATCTGGGTGTTGATTGCTGGTGATGAGGTGTTTTGGTCTTTCTGTTTTCTTTTTGGCTTTTTGATTGTCTCTTTGGATTGGTATGTAAATGTTTATCTCTCTTGAGTTGTCATTCTCTACTTTAGATAGATTTATTTAGATAAATAAATGGATAATCTATTTAACTATTATCTATTTATCTCTATTGATTTATTTTTTTTCCAAACAAATCTATTTGTTTTTCTTTTTCTGTCTGTGAGTTTGAATGATATATTTTTGGTTGTCTTTGTTTTCTAGTCATGGACTGTCTGTCATGGATTATCTGTCTCTTATGCCAGGATATTGTTGCTATGATTGTTGTTATTAAACATTGTTATTCATACTAACATTACTTATACAGTGGCAATGTTTACCTTACAAAGCAAAAAAAATCTATTTTGTGAATTTTGTGGATCTGATGATAGCCGAGGGCTTTGCTTAAGGTGGGGCCTCTTATTCCATTTTATAGAATTGTGTTTATAGAGCTGCCTGTGTGATTTTATATAATATCTGTCGTTATTAAGGCAATTGCCATGTTATGGCTCAGGGCTGCTGTTCATTCAAAAGAACTCAAATGGCAGATCTTCACTTACAGTGTGATGGAACAAGTAAAGTCCCACCCCAGAACCAAGGGCAGTTGTTGGCTGATTGAGTGGCAATTTCTAGTCTTCTGTCATTCAAACCCCAAGAGACGGACAAGTAGACAGCGAAAACTGAGCCAGATCCATGATAGTACAGCTGCGGGTTCTCTGTTTCAGATTCAGCCATGACTACAATAAAATGTGCACCTCCTGAATCATCAGCCTGGTAACAATGATTCACCTGGATGCAACTGGTTCTATTTTAAATCTGAAGAGTGCAGGCTAATGTTCTGACACTTCCCATCAAAAGAAAGGAAATGGAATGATCTCTGCTCAGAAGCCAAAAGGAGGGAGTATTTTGGGAACTAAGGGGATTCTAGCCCAATCTCCTAAAGACCAGAAGATGGGCAGTCTTGATCTAACAGCCTGAGATTCATATGTCTGGGCTAGGCTCGGAGGCAAGCAAATCCAGTTTATTTCCCCAAATAGGAGAGTTGCATTTCACAGAGCAATATCATTATCCCATTCTATGGGGTAACCTTCACTAGAATCCGGCTCTCCCATTAACGAGCCTACTGGCTGATTTTTGCAAGTGTTGGACCATACCTAGAGTGTTATCAAATAATGTATTTTTAATATCCCGGTTTTGGAAAAGTTCACATCTGTTCACATGTCTTTATAACAGTAAACAATGCGTCTATTCAAGTAAAAAGCAAACAACTGCGTATCTGGGATCAAGCCAAAAGAAAGAAAGGAAGAAAAACCCAAATCCTCCCAGCTGCGTGGAGCACAGCAGGTCAGTTAGAGATCAACAGCCAGAAGGACAAAAATTATGAAAATCCGTTCCTTGTTGGAATACAGACAGAAGTCATGCCTCTGTTTGTGAAAGAAATATTGGATTTTCTTGGACAGAAAATCAACTGTTGCTGGTCCCTCCTGCCTCCCAAATTTGCATAAACCATGCACACTGATCACTGTGAAATAGTAAAAGAAGCATCTAAACCAGGGGTGTCAAACTCGATTTTATTGAGGGCCACATCAGGGTTGTGTTTGACCTCAGGGAACCAGAGTGGGTGTGGCCAGGATGGGTGTGGTGATGTCACATAATGCCACTCGTGTTGGGGGGGCACTTTTAGTGGCCCAAGCGCTCTGCCAGAGAAAATGGGCTCCCAAGGTCCATTTTCTGCTGCAACAGCCTCCTGCAACCCTCTGTCAGTGAAAATGGAGCTGGGGAGGGCAGCGCGCAGCCCTCTTGAGTTCCATTTTCAGTGGCACAGGCACCATGGGCTTTGATATTTCCAGATCTAAGCACCCCACAGGCTGGATCTGGCCCCCAGGCCTTGAGTTTGACACCCCCGATCTAAACTATCTGCCACAATATGGCCACTAATATTTAGCTAATTAGTAATAAAAGCAGAAATGTACCAGGCCAACACAAATTTGCACAAAAGTTGCCTATGCTAATTCATCTGTAAAGCTGCAAATTTAGAAATTGTTATTATTATAATAATACAGGTGGCCCTCAACTTACACCCACAATTTGGATGGGAATTTTGGTCACTAGGTGATATGGTTGTTAAATGAGTCATCACAGGAGCAGATCCAATTTTAGGACAATGTGATTGTTAAACACATCCAGCTTCCCCAATTGATGTTGCTTGTTGGAATCCAGCTGGGAAGGTTGCAAATTGTGATCAAGTGACTGCAGGATGCTGCAACGGTCATAATTGAGAGCCAGTTGCCAAGGGTCAGGATTGCTATCATGTGACCACAGGGGTGGTGTCATGTTCACAACTTCATGGACAGATCATAAATCACTTCTCCAGAGGCTGCCATCTCTTTGAACCATTGTGAACAAATAATAGTAAGTCAAGGACTATCGGTAGGGCCGTGGTTTCATGTGCTACCTAGATCCTGCACATACATAGATATAGCTTTGCTAGCTTGCGCAGCCCGGTTCCAGGGACCCCTGATCTAGGAAACAAAAACCGAATAATACAACAATTGTTACACTAACAAAGGAAGAATCTTTAATTTAATTTTGCTCCTTTGTTTGAATTTTTGGACTGTTTCTTGTTTTCACATGCACTTGTAGCTGTTTTCTTTAACAGTTGCACAAGAACACAATTGCATCTTTGGGATGTTTTGTTTTTAATGGACACAATTTTGCATCTGTCTGAACAGATGCTTTATACCAAGTCAGATTTTCTCAACTTGTAGCCCTTCAAATAATTTGAGTCCATAATTCAATTTCAATAAAGAGGACCTAAAAATAAATCACATTCAATAAAGGGGAAATAAAAATAATAAAAAGGAAGACGAAAAGTTGGAATCTCTTTGACTCAGTAGATGTTCTATTAGATGTCTTCAGGGAGAAAACACTGAGAAAGTGCTAACCAGAAACAATTTTCTGTGACTATTCATATCTTGTGACTTACTCTTCATCCTGCAGATTCTCCTCTTCTTCCTGGATCTGGAAATGGTTTTTCACGGGAGCCAAGTTCTCTGTTTTGGCATTGTAATTCCGAAAGCAAATGTTCAGCTTCTCGTCAAATTCATTGACCAAATCTTCCATGGACTTGAAGCTGATGATCTCAGAAGAGAAGTTCTCAAGCTCAGAAAGAGAAGGATCTTCCAAGAGCTGAGCTGTAGAGCCATAGAAATAATGAGCTTTCTCTTCCCTATCCGCTATGTAGCATGGCCTCAGATCTTCAAACTCTTCATCCAGGCTTACAAGAGGGGCTTCCATGTTGGATCGGCAAATGGAAGAAGGATAGCCTCTGCAAGAGAAGGAACATGAATAAGGCAATAGTTGTAACAAGTCACCTTGGTACCAACAGTAAGAGCATTGCTTCTGTCCCATTGCATGGAGTGAAAATTATCCTAGGTTCCAATTATCTTGGTTCATCTTTTTCAGTAAAACACTTTTATGCAAGAGTAGCAAAGCTGTTGCTTCCTGGTGTTTAGTTACCATAGAAGTTTTTGCTGCTGAAAATAACAGGAGAAAAAAGGAGAGACAGAAAAAACCCCGATAAGATACCAAATACTTCTTGATAATACAATTTCTTCCTTGCTTCTTAAAACTGACTACCAAGCTTTTTAAAGCTTTCAGCACCAATCTAAGACATACCTCTTCATCCAGTGCTTTGCTTAAAATTGTATTCTTGTATCTTTCTAGTTTTTAGAGGGTTTTTTTAACATTTTCAAATAGTTTTTACAGCTGTTATTTATTTCTAACTTATAGAAAATAGTTGTGTTGTGGGGGGGTAATTAATGTCACCCTTGTTTGGAATCATGTTTAAAGATAATAGATAGAAATATTACAATTTATGAATAAATAAAACAACTGATTCCAACAGCAGAAGAACTCATAATATCTAATCTCAACCAGCCCTAGTTTGGTCTCGTGGTTAAGGCACCAAGCTAGAAAGTGGAGGATCATAAGTTCAAGTCTCAACTTAGCCATGAAAGCCAGTTGGGTGACTTTGGGTCACACACTAGGAGATTGTGAGTTCTAGTCCTGCCTTAGGCATGAAAGCCAGCTGGATGATTTGTGGCCAGTCACTCTTTCTCAGCCCAACTCACTTCACAGGGCTGTTGTTTTGGGAAAAATAGGAAAAGGAAGGTATGTTGGATACATTTGCTACCTTGAGTCTTTGTAAAAATAATAAAGTCCATATACAAATAAATGTGTAAATAATACTTATGATAGAACAGAAGCAGCAGAAGTACCAAAGAAGACAGGGCAGTACCATGATTTTGAAGGTGAAATGTCTCATCCTCACATTATATGGTATTTGCACACATTGTAAAGAAGAACCACAACAAATGAATTATGTGAGTTAGGGATAGAGAATTCCCATCTATAACAATCATATCTCTAACAGAATAATATTCTGAACAGGAAGACTAATGCACATACAAGGATTCTCTTCTGTATGTTCTTTGAAACTATAGAAAGCACCCACCCTTCTCCTAGAAGAATGAAATATGTTGAGAAATATTTAAAAAGGCAGGATAAAATATTTCCCCTAAAAGAGAAATAAAAATCTTAAGGAAGACAGAAACTCAGAGCCCCAGCTCCCTGCCCCCAAGCAGATACTGAGGCCAGCATTTAGAAATGCAGATTTGATCATCCATTACTCCCTGTAGCAAGATCTGAACAAAGGTAGGGATAGCCCTCAGCCACAATAGAAATTGCCCAACAAGCCCCTTCATTTTATCACCCAAACTTCAACCAAGCTTAGCTCAGACAAACTTTTGTACATGGCACCATTGGAGTCTGACAATAGCCAATAGAATACATGTTCTTGCACAGGAACAGGAAGTTGAAGTGCAAAGCCCAAGAGAAGGTATAAAAACCCTTCACTCTCAAATCCATGTGGTCAGCTACCCAGAATGACACATGCCTGGTGGTTCTGCTTCATCATTAAACCATCTTTCCAATCAGCCTCCATGTTTTCAGTGTCTTTCTCCAGGCTTGGAACTGAACCAGATGGATATTTCTTCCAACAAAACCAAGCAAACAATGATTCTCTGAAATTATCCAGCATAATTGCAATCAGCCCCATTTGGTGAGGAACAGAAAGCCATATATTTTGCCGAATATTGTCATGAACCAGGCTGGAATTAAGGATAACAATACCCCCAACCACCCACCACCACTCTGTCACAAAAAGGAAGAAGGGAAATGCTTGGACAATTCTATATTTGAAAACACCAGCTTAATTTTATTGAGCTAAAGTTCAGAGCCAGATCCACCTTGGTGGCCAAAATGCTATCTTTTTTATCAAAATCAAAAAGGAAGAAGAATTATTTTCCCTCTGCAGCAATTCTCTGGTGACTCAACTTCTCAAGTTCAAGTACATGAGGGGAATCCAGCTCTAATTTAAGCAACTGGATTCATGTACAATTGAATATCCAGGGAAACCTAGCTTTAAAGCAAAGACAATGCTGCAGATTCACAGTGCTGTGGAGAGGGAGATTCACAAGCTGCCTTAATTGAAGAGTATGATCTTGCCTATAATTATCCACCTTAAGAAAAGACATTTGAGTCCCTTGCAGGAGCCAAGTTGCAACTGCTTGACGCTGGCAATAAAAACACAAATAATATTGTCTCTGAAGGTTTCTCTGCCAGCTAAATCCAGATTGCCTCCAAGCATTTTGCTTTGATAAATTTAAGGGGAAAGGGCGGGGAAGGCTGAACCAATTTAATTTCCGAAGGGAACCATTAATTTATTTGAATATTGCCATCTAGCAGACAAATTCATCACCCCAGACACAGCCTGGGACGAAGGCAAAGTTCTGTAAACCAGAGCTTTTTAAAAAGGCTGCCTGCTGGGATTGCTGGCTCCATCCAGATTTCTTTGCTGATTGATGGATAGGCGCCTCGGCTCTCCTTCTGGATTAAAATTGCTCTATTGTCACCACAGTCACTGCAAAGAAAAGGCATTGCGATTGGGCTGCAGATCCGTTGCTGTGACAACTCCCCCTCTCGCCCCCCCCCAACCTTGGGGCACAAAGAAACAACTGTTGCTGTCATTTCGAGGATCTGCAGATGAATTTAAAGCATTCTGCAACTTTTCTGGAAGCCAGGATCATTTGAATAAGCAACTGATTGTCAGGTTGGGAAACTCAGACTGAAATCTATGAATTTCCCAGGTGGTCTTCCTTACAGCTCCTCTTTGATAGTTTACAAGCACTCTTTTAAAAACCAAATTTGGGGTGTCTGTGCTGCATTAGTGATCCGTGGTCATCTTTAAGAGGGGAGCAGCAGCACAGGATGCAAAAGAAGCAGTATTGTATATCTCTCAGTGCAGGCATTCCATTTACACAGTCTCTATACCGCCAGTTAAAAGGGTTAAATTCTAAGAAATGTTCTTGCAATGAAGGCATGGGAACATCAGCACTGACAAAATCACCATCAATCAATTGCAAAAGGCAGCTTGACTTGGAACAGCTTACAATCTGTGACGGTACCTTTAGCAGCATCAAATATTCACATCCACCTATCTCAGGTCCTTGGGAAGGACTCAGTAGGTAGGCAAAAATGCCATATCCAGTCTGAACATCTATCTACCCAACCGTAGTAATACTAATGGCATCTATGCAAGAGCTGGATAAGAAGTGAAACGTCTTCAAGGAAAAACAAGGAAGTCCAGTTGCCTCTTGAAAAAAGCACCTTTAGGACAGTCATGACCTGGATGACTGAGAATCTCCATAGACACTTAATTATGCAAGAATTACACTTTTATTCTTGAAAATGATGGTGTTAAAATGTTACGGTCTTTCACTTATGGAGTGATTACCATCTAGAGCAGTGGTCGCCAACTGGTGGGCTGGGGACCACTGGTGGTCCACGAGAAAATTTTGGTGATCCACAGAGAAATGTCCCCCTCCCAAAGCACACACCCCCAAGCAATTAATCCAGGCTGCACAGGAACACAAGGCTGCAGCACCCACATAGCCTGCCCATTGGCTGGCCCCCATCCTTCGGCCGAGTGCAAACCTTACCTTGAGTAGAGCCACGTGAGCTGGAACTGAAAGGTAAGACCAACGGCGGAGGATGGAAATCCACCCCGGGGTGGCTTGCTGATGTTGGTGGGAAAGTCGGTCCCATATTCCAGAGCTGCAGTAGTCACAGGACTGGCTGCTTGGTCATCCCGGAGCAGCTCCTCCAGTCCATGGCAGGCTGGTGCATCTGGGTGGGGGATCAGCTGCTCTGGGATGACCAAAGGGCCAGTCCTGTGACTACTGCAGCTCTGGAATATGGAACTGACTTTCCCACCAACATCAGCAAGCCACCATCAGTCAACATTCATATTAGTGGTCCGCAGGATTTAAAATTATGAGTTTGGTGGTCCCTGAGGTCCAAAAGGTTGGCAACCCCTGATCTAGAGCACAATGCACCTTCTACACTATCACAATCATTGAAAAGCAAAGCATCATTTTTGTAGATGTGGCAACCGCCAAGGAGAACAGAGTTGAGGAACCACAGTTGGAAAACTTTACTCAGAACTCTGATCGCCAAAGTGGGCGGGCTGTGGGAAAGTTCTTGTAAAGTCATTGACATAGCTGTGGGAGCAGGATGACAGAGATTAAACACCTTTTACAAGGATTAAATATTTCAAGTATATAAACTATGGATTAAAGAAACCACCTTCCTGGGCACCTGTTATATCTTCAGATGTTAGTTGAGATAATTGCCATCTTCCTGGATGAAGCTCAAGTTTCTATTGGTCAAAGAAGTTATTATTTTGTTGGTTCTTTTCCCTGCCTTATTCTTTCATGGATCAAAACCATATCATCATTTTCATCCTATCTGCTTAAGACAGTATCATCTCTGTTCAGTCTAAAGCCTATATTCCTTTACTTAGAATCCCTGGGCAATCGGGAATTTCATGCTCAGTAATCAGATGATTAGCCAAGAAGGGTTTTAAACCAGTCTGGTTTAGAAATAGAAATAGAATAACATGCTAGCCTCTACAAATATCAAGACCCAGGAAATAAAAAAAGACAAAAGTCAGAAAAGAGAATTTTTTTCAAAATTTCTGTCCCGCCTCTTTTTTTTTTTTCTGCAAAGGAAACATTCCTCAGGGCTAGCAGGTAACACAGGATACGAATATACGGTGGAATGAATGGATCACTGAAGGCTAGGAAGTAGAATTATAGCTGAAGAATCCTCTTTACCTAGGCAATTCTGCCAAAGCACTGAGGTCCGAATATCTAACATCCCTACTGCTCTGTTGTAGAACAGAAGTCCTCTTGGGAAGACCATTTTAAGTATTTCAATAATAATTACAGCCCTCCAACTCATTATATTCTCAATTGTTTTCCATCCTGTTTCAATTAGTACTCTCAGCTTTACTAACTGGCTGCCTGGATTATACCTGGGAGAAATAAAGTAAGTTTTGTGAGATAAGACATTTCCACCTTTAGTTTACATTTTTAGTTAGCACACTGCACTTCTGCAGCAGACTTAGCTTCCGGCAGTCAAATCATAGCTTATTCAATTGTTTATCTAGTCTAGTGTATGACATCCACAGGGGTCATGCAATCACTAACAATCACTGGGGTATGAAGTGCAGACTATCTCCGTGATGATGTACTCCAAGCAATGTCCTGTTTTAACAGAGCAGTTAAAAGTGACCGAATTGGATACTGCAACCCTCATGATTAAAACTACACAGGCAGCAAATCATAGCTGATACTGTTGCTGTGTATTGCAATAAAAAAAACCCTCCTACTCAATATTTATTTATGGAATAAAATTTAAAATTATCAGATAGAGCTCACCTATGTGCAGTCTCTTATGTCATCATCTCACTGGAAGTCCCCTCGGTACCTTATGTATGGGGTCCCCAACCTCCGGGCCACAGCCCACTTGGAGCCAAGCCAGGCAAGCGATGTGCAGCTTCACATGCACGAGTGGCAGGGGCTCGTGGCCAAAGCTCAATTTGGGTGAGTGCAGTGGTGGGATTCCATTTTTTTTACTACCAGTTCTGTGGGTGTGGTTTGGTGGGCATGGCTTGGTGGGCGTGGCAGGGGAAGGATACTGTAAAATCCCCATTCTGTCCCCACCCCACTAACCTGCTTTCCAGCTCCATTCTCCTGTGCAGGGCAACCCAAAAAGACCCAGCCGAGCAGCTGGGACTCAACGGGAGGCAGAGAATAGATGGGGTTGGTGGGGCCAGTCAGAGGTGGTATTTGCCGGTTCTCTGAACTACTCAAAATTTCTGCTACCGGTTCTCCAGAACTGGTCAGAACCTGCTGAATACCACCTCTGGGTGAGTGGCAAATGGAGGCATGCATGCCCGCTGCATGCACAAATGGAGCTGCTGTGTGCTCAGAACCACCCTTTCTCCCCGCCCCCCGTCACCACCACTGTGGAAGGCTGGAAAGGATGGGGATCACTACTCTACAGGACCAACCACTTTCATTATTCCTATACTGAACTCTTGCAAACAGCACAACACCATTGTTGTCCACCTGGCTACTACCAGGAGGCCTCCATCGGATTCAGCAGACCTGAATTTATTGCGGCCATTCAGATATTCTCCCTGCCATCCACATTATCAACCACTGATCTTTCCACCTCTTCCATTTTTTATTCTAACTACAGGTGGTCCTTGACTTACAACCACAGTAGAGCCCCAAATTCCCATTGTTAAATGAGAGATTTGCTAAGTACTTCTTGCCCCATTTTATGACTTGCCTTGCCATAATTGTTAAGTGAACTACTGCAGTTGATAAATTAGTAATCTGGTTGCTAAGTGAATCTTGCTTCCCCGTTGACTTTGCTGGTCAGAAATTGCAAAAGGGAAGCACGTGACCTGGGACACAGCAAAGATCATAAACCTGTGAACCAGTCTCCAAGCATCTGAATTTTGAACACAAGATCATGGGGATGCTGCAAAGGTCATAACTATGAAAACGGTCATAAGTCACATTTTTCAGTGCAGTTGTAAATTTGAACAGTCACTAAATGAACTGTTGTAAGTCAAGGACTACCTATACCTCCCACTGACCTCCAGATGTAAGGAAATGGTCAGTTTCTGGACAGGCAGCAAAATGCAAGTTGGCCTTCCAATTACTACTTTCTGTTATATAAGCTTCCAACTCCCTTTGGTCAGTATGAGGTGACAAAAGTAACTGAAGATGAACATTAAAGGAAAAGAAACCAAGTATGAAATTTGCTTAGCACAGCCACCCATTTTCCTTGATTCATCTCCGTATTAAAAAAAAGTCCTAAAACACATTCCCCATCATATTTTGGAAGAGGACACACATTAGGGTCCCACCTTAATCTGAGGTTCTTCTCCTGCAGCTTTTTAGGAAAGTTTTATGGCTTCTGGGTTCATGAGAAGCAGCACAACCCCTTCTCAGGGACAGGAGATTTAAAGAAGACCTCTCACCCAGTGACAGAGGTTAAGAGGATTGGCATGTGCCAAAACTTACACTCCCAAATGAAGAGCTGCAGGAATCACTTCCTGGACCTGCAGCTTTCTCTCTGTCTTCCTTGTTATTGCTGCCTGCTTGCTTATTGGCTCTTTGTTGGCCAATGAATTAAGAGCAGAGACTGGAAAGAGGTGATTCATTGAAGGAGAAGAAGAAAGACTGACACAGAGAAAGTCATCCAAGGTCAACACCATGCCAATTTGTGACAGGACACATTTCCCAACATCCCAACTACAAGATCCCTCACTTATAGTCCTGTAGCCTGACCACGTGATGCTAGGAATGGAGAAAGCACATTTGGGAGACTCCAACAAGCAAACCAAGCCAGGTGTCACAACAGGGGAAGACACAAGCAAGATAAATCTCCCGTCTGACCTGCAGGAGTCCAATGCATTCTATAAAATGGGGTGGCAAGACCTTCCAAAATGAGAATTCTATGCGGGCTAGGAATTCTAGAAGTTTAAGACCTCTTCCCAAGCACATCAAGTTGGAAAAGGCTCTTTGCTGCATCAGCTTTGTGCTAGATGGATTGGCCCTACGGTAGGGCCATTGCCAGTTAACTTAAAAGCCAAGATGAGCAAGGGCAAAAAGAAATACTACATTTCAGTAAGTTAGAAGCCATTGAAAAAGCATCTTGGCAAGTGCAAGATGGAAACTAGCAAGCAAGGCACTTAGGTAGCTGCTTCAATCTCTCCAAAAAGAGAGAAGAACTGCAGCACTGAAAAAGGAAACAAAAGACATGTGTATTTATATATGCCAATATATACATGCCCATGCATTTAGAAATAATTGCTATGCGATAAACAAAAATACATCATAATATAATGTAATGTAATTGGTTACAGAGCGTAAACTGTAACCAATAAGTCAGATATCTGCACAGTCTACCCTAGTAACAGCGGATGGGTACATTCAAAGCTCCTGGCTCTTTCTTCTGACAGCTGTTATTAAACTGGATTTGAACTGAATAGTCCACCCAACATTTTCAAACTAAGAACTCAGCTTTGTACAGCAAGTTTCATGCCATGCACTACCAGCAGGGGGTCACATTTGCTACTGGGAAAGAACAGAGCCATCTGCCCATTGTGTCGTTTAACTTCTCCTGACTTTGAAGAGGGAGCTGAGTTTTAGATCTAGGAACGTGCAATTAACATTTTAGCATCTCTAAAACAAAACAAGCAAAGCACAATATAGGGAGAGTGAATTACTAGGAAATGGTTAATAGAGGCTTATTAAAGCTCAGTAAGTGCAATAGGCCTGTTCCTCCCTCCCTTCCTCCCTTCCTCCCTCCCTTCTTCCTTTCTTTTTCTTTCTTTTTCATACAATAACCCCACTAAATATATCACTATTATGCATACTTATGTTATACAATAAGAGTGGAGAAACAGACATTATGACTTCTAATTACTGACTCAATTTTGGAATGATTTATTCTTAGGACAGTTCCTTAAATATATCTGATTTCTAGATGGAAAAACCTTGTCATCCATTATCCTGGGACAGAACTGCCAGCAAGTTTGAGAAGATGGTGGGAAAAAGCACCATCAGGGCTCCCTCTTTTGTTGAGTACAGCAAAACTAGTCTGTGACCATCAACCAGCAACAACCTGAGGTAACTGAGATGCAGCTTTATAATCCGGTAGCATAGCATAGCACCACGACATAGCAACATAGACAGGTTTACAGGGATGATGATGTGAGTGAGGGTTGCTGAATTTCACTTGGCTGGTGCTCCTAAAAGGCCAGTGAGGGTGTCATCAATAAGCCCTGTCCAAATCGCGGGACTTCAGAAGATACTAGTTCTTGATTTTAGTCCTGGGCCAGCTTCTTTGAACTATTACTTCCTGGAATAGTTCACATCATCGCTATGCTATTTAAGGAAGGATGACACCAAAAACTTGTTTTCTTTTACAAGAACTAGCAACAATCAATGCTGATCTTCAAAAAAGCAATGAAGAAGCAAAACACCTACAAATCATGATCTCATCCCTTTGTTTTTGCTTTTGCAGCATCCATCTGCAGAGGTGCAGTCACTTTAACATCCCTTCTGTCTCCCCACCAACCAAACAGCACCTTGCAGGTACATCCACCTGCTCCTGCAGATCATATTCATATACCTGACTCTCCTTCTCAGAGCTTCCCACACAGGTTCTCACATCACACATGCACGCACACACTTCACAAGCAGGCATCCCAGCCTTTTCCCAGTCCTGAAATCACTGGTTGGTTTCCCACTCATGTCTAATGCTAGAAATCACAAGCCTCTAATGATGTTACCTCCATAAACCCAGCTCAATAACCAAACATCCTCCACACAGGAGCACCCCTACACCTGCTCCATGCAGCCCCCTGAATAAAAACCTGGCTGCTCATATATCACAGGCCTCATTGCAGAGCCCCCCCTCTTTGTCTCTGCCAATAACCCTGGTCACAACTCTCCTTCCCTTTTCGGTCCAGCCATTCGATGTACGGAGACATTTCCCACCTGTGCAAATACATGTCTGGTATCCCACAGCCCAGCTGTCACTCGAACAAAAGAGGAGCTCTCTCTTCTCCGAGCCATGGAATGCAGCCTTAATCTATAGGCAAAGAGGCAGTCCCCTATAGATTCCTTCATCCAAACAGACCAACCTTCTTCCCGTGCACAAAGACGGCGCTGTCCTCATTCCAGCATCTCCCCAGTTGCCTAAACATGCATGCACCTGTCAGGAACTCTCAGCATCTCATCCTTCCTTTTTTCAGAGGCACAACATTACCCCACCTCAATGACAAGCTGCTGTGGCTTTGGAAGGCTCATAATGTAGGGAGTTGAAAAGGTATGATCTGCTGGGCCTTTCACAGCAGACAATGGGAGAAAGCACCTTTAAAGCCCTTGCCCAGGAGACACCTCTGCTCTCCTAGCCCACCCAGCCTCCACAAATACGCACCTGAGCGTGCTGACAACACTCCGCTCACCTCAGCATCCCATCCGGTAGGCCCAAGTGATGGAGGGAAGGAAGGAAAACCAATTTGGCTAGAGGAGCAGGCCAGCAGCTGTCTATGCGGGAGGAACACCACGCACGGTTCCTAGTTACTGGACTGCCTCTCCTCTTTGCAGAGAGCTTGAACGAGCCGTGGGCTCAGCCTCCCTCATCAATATGCATTAACTCTCAGACACGGATGGATAGCAACGACCCTCTCTTGCTTCTGAGCTGGATGCCAGGCCCCTCCAAGAACAGGGGCAGCCTAACGAGAGTCCAGAGATGTGGAGATGAGAGAGGAAATCTGGGAGGTTAGGCAGCCGGTTTGAGGAAGGTAGAAATCTTCACCATCCTTTATTCAAAGCCTGCAAAACCAAGTGGCAAGCACAGCTCCAGCCCAGCCTCTTCAGAAAAGAGCTGCATCATTTGGGAGCCCCACCCCTCCCACGGACGGAGTCACACTGATAGAGAGGAATATTCGAAGCAGGGCCAGAGCTAAAGTATCTATATCTGCTATCTGATGAGGCTTTTACAGAAATAGAGGAATGAGCTATTACAGAGAGGAGAAGATGTCAGCCAGCTGTGGTTTTTTTTTCTGAAAAAGGCACATAAATAAGAAAATTGTGTGATTCTAGGTATCTTCTTCCCAAGGCAAAAACCGCTGAAGTCAAGAGAGGGGTTTAGAATATCAAACTTGAACTCTATAATGGCTGATTACTCTGATCTTCACAAGCATTGCTGTCTTTGAACAAAATTGGGTATTCTAAAAAGATGTCTCCAAATTCATATTTGGGGATGCAACAACTAGTACAGCCTCCCTTCCACCCTGCCCAGGATTGATTTGTAATGTTTCACTGGTTTGCATGATGTTTTCCAGAGGCCCAAGATAACAAAAAAATCAAATCAGTCAAATAAGATGCAGCTGTAGGTTATGTTCTCAAAATAGCATCTCGACTCAACCCCTCTGCTTGCTTCTCCTACAACACCATTTGTGTTATGTCACCACTTGTTTTCTGCTAAATCAAGCTTGTCCAAGGAACCCAACATTTCTTCCTCTTCATTTATGATTGTTTAGCAAGCTCAAATGGGGATTAAGAGGGCCAGCACTTGAAAGAGAGGTTTTTGTGATTTACCAGTTGGAAAACAAGTATACTGGTAGCATTTTTGTAATGTTATTCAGGTCCCACAGTCAACAACCTAGAAGTATTGGGTGAGTATTCCAGTCCCAATATCCTTTGAAGACCCCATGGAGACTTCAAAGGACTTACTTTGAAATTCAAGTCGAAGTAGAAATGCAGAGTTTATGAACCAAATACAGAACTGCTGTATAAGTCTGCCTAAATTTCTTTCAATCTTTCCATGAGTTTCCATCATCCAAGAAAAAACAGACGGACCACTTTTTCCATGTGGCCTCTCATTTGTGAAATCTTCTGTGGATCTCCTGTCCAATTCTATTATTTTTCCCCATTGTGCAACTTCATTTTTATTGGAGTAGACATCTTATTGGATTTGATGGTACTTTGGGCTCAACATGCTTGGCTGAAAGACAGTATTTATAAAGATAAATAAATGGCAGCAGAGATAAACCATAAACACCTGCAATTGATAGCTACAGTGAAATATGAATTTGAAATACAGTACTCACTCCAGAGAACTATTCAGGGTGGAGAACAAAAGCAATATAGTTAAATGGAAGCCTGAACATCCCACAACTGCAAAGTTCTGTTGTGAGTTAAGTTTGGGTTTCTTCTATCAAGCATAAGCCTGGGCTGAGAATTACTGTAAACATAAAAAGAAGTGAAGAACAAGACAACAGCATGAACAAACAAATCTGAAGAGAAAGTGACAATAGGAGGCCTGGCCTATTTGCACACAAACATCTACTGTGCCCTTGAAATTATAGCTGCTTCTGTGTCTTTGATCTTTATTTTCCAATACCTTCAAGTCCATCCCTTCAGCACTGTGGCTGAAACAGGCATGTATGTGCAGGTAATCCTCAACTTACAACCATTCGTTCAGTGACTGAAGATACAATGGCACTGAAAACTTACAACTGGTCCTCATGCTTAGGATCTCAGGGCATCCAAATCGGAGCACTTGGTAACCAGCATGCCTTTACGAGGGTTGCAGGATCATGAGGTCACGTGATCACCATTTGCAACCTCGTTCGACCTCTGACAAGCAAAGTCAGTGGGGTAAGCCGGATTTGCTTAATGACCTCATGACTCACTTAACAAGTACAGTGATTTCCTTAATCTGGCAAAAAAAAGCTGGAAAATTGGGCATTATTTACTTAACAACCATCTTGCTTAACAACAGAAATTCTGGTCCCAATTGCCGTAAGTTGAGGATTACCTTGATACTGCACATATTATATACCAGGAGTCTCCAACTTTGGCAACTTTAAGACTTGTGGACTTCAACTCCCAGAATTCCTCAGCCAGCGAAGCAAAGCTGGTTGAGGAATTCTGGAAGTTGAAGTCCACAAGTCTTAAAGTTGCCAAAGTTGGAGATCTCTGCTATATACAGCTTGGGGAAAAAATATCAGTGACAGGACTCTGATGTTCTTTGAAAAAAATGGATTAGCATCCATCAGGAACCACAATGAGCTGAGCTGATAATTCAGTGCATTTCATCTTGCCTGACAGGTACAACAGTCCATCTGACAAGTGTTATTTCAAGGACATGTTATTGTCACCACATATTAATCCCACTTTCATCCTGGCTGTCAGGAATGGATGTCCAAACTGACTTTGCTTTATTATGATCTGGTGATCTGAAGCTTTGGAGGTATGCATCAGTCATCATGGGCGGTTGGCCCAGATGGTTAGAGAGTCTTCCTGTGAACACAACTATCAGCCTTAAAAATAAAATGGAATGCTTCCATTGATTGCCTCAAGGCTACGTAAGGACCCTGGAAATGCTAAATCATTTATTCAAAGGTAAACCAGAATGGCAGGCAACTGTATTGAGGTATAAATCACAATCTCGCCCATATTATACACAGATGGGTTTTACTGTATTTCTCCCAAGTAACTACAGGAAGCCCTCAACTTAATGATAATTGAGCTCAAACTTTATGTTGTTAAGTGAGAAATTAAGTGGGTTTTGCCCCGTTTTACAATCTTTCTCCCCACTTTTAGTAAATCACTGCAACTGTTAATAACATGGTCGTTAAGTGAATCTGGTTACCCCATTGACTTTGCTTTTCAGGTCGCAAAAGGGGATCACATGCCTCTGAGGCACTGCAACCGTCATAAATGTGAGTCAGTTGTCAAGCATCCAAATGAAAATCACATGAGCATGGGGATGCTGCAATGGTCGTAAGTGTGAGAAATGGTCATAAGTCACTTTTTTCAGTGCTGTTGTAACTCCAATCACTAAATGAATTGCTGTTAAGTCAAGGACTACCTGCATTCATAATTGATCAAAAACATGCACCCTTGAATTCAATGGGGCTCCACTGGGGATAGCAGCTCAAGCTAACATTTTACTTATAGGATCCCTATTCTTTAAGCAAAGCACTGGGTAACAATTCAGTCATATTCTCTAGTGTTTGCACTGTGATTTGCCTACTGTCTAATGCACCAACCCTTATGTTAAAAACAAATTAGAACCATCAAATCATAGTCACCTTGTGTTAAGATGATGAGAGGGGGCAGGGAGAGGGAGAGAGAGAGAGGATAGACAGACACAGTTGGAAGGGATCTTGGAGGTCTTCACCCCACCCAAAACAGGAGTCCTTATATCACCCCAGACAAATGAACGTCCAATCTTTTCTTTAAAACCGCCAGCAATGGAGATGCCAGAACTCCAGGTGTGAAGCTGTTCCAGTGATCAATTTCTCCTTAGTTTCAAGTAGGATCTCTCTTTAATGAGGTTCTACCGGTTGCTTCTTGTCCTGCCCTCAGGTGCTTTGCAGAGTAAGTCAACCTCCTCATCTCTGTGACAGTCCTTCAAATACCAGAAGACAGTCGTCATGTCACCCCTAATCCTTCTCTTTGTTAAACTAGACATACCCAGTTCCTTTAACCGTTCATCATGCCGTTTAGTCTCCAGGACCTCTTATCATAGTTGTTGCTCTTCTCTGCACTCTTTCCAGAGTCTTAGCATCTTTTTTGTAGCCTGGAGATACTTCAAGTCAAAAGTATTAATTTTTGCAGCTAATTTGAGATTAACAGAATTGACACACAACCTGGGATTGAAGACAATAATAAGTTTAATTGGGGGGGGGGGAAACACCATCCATAAGGCTTGAATTTTACATCACAGTTGGTACACTGAACAAGACATCCATGTGAATTCTGCATAGCTGAAATGAGTCTCTTGGAACTAGAGAAATGATTATTTAAAGGCTTATTGTGCAGTAACTTTTGTCGCTTTACGAGACACGTTTGAAAACTTCACATGCAGTAAATCTGTCCTTTTTTGCTGATTATCAAACCCAAAGGCCACCCCAAAACCCAGAGAAGTAGAAGAATGGGAATAAAATAACGTTGGTTTTATCACACAGCCAGAGGCTAAAAAAAACTGATTTGCCTCATTGATGTAAAGTGCTCGATAATCATTCATAAAAGGAATGAAAGGAAAACAGCTACGGTGTCATGGCTGGAGGTCTCTTTATCGTTTTCCACAGCTTTCAATGTGGGTGTCTCAATTTCAGTACAACTTAGTTCTATGTGTTTGTTTATCTTGTTTCAAGCAAAACGCAGGCCCTGTGGATTGGTAAAGTGTCAGGAATAAGCCATCTGGAAATAAATGCCTCCCCCAACTGATAGAAGGACTTGGTTCTTATACATCGAGGTAAAAGCGTAACTGAAGGGGGGGAGGAACCTAAGCCTGGAGATTCTACAATTCAATTTTTAAAAAAATGACATGAGCTCAGATTTCACAATTCGTAACACATTAATATTTCTTAGCTGGAACATTGGAAGAACATGGTGGAGTGGAGGGGAGTGTAATGCTACAAATTAGTTTTAATGCTACCAACTGGGAGAATCAGATCCTGGCTGGATTGCTTCACTCTTGAATGAAGCTGGCTGCTCTTTCTCCCAGGCTCCACCCTGACAGCTCTCATCGTACCTTGTGGCAGCTGCTCTGCCCTACAACCAGAGTCCTGTATCTCTACTTTAGTAGCGTTTCAAGAGCGTCAGCCCTCCTCTGAGCTTCCCTACAGGCTATAAAGCAACCACCTCTGCTGATTAATCCCATACAAGGATCCTCACGCCGTTCTGGATCCAGATCAGCTGTCTTGTGCTTTCTCGGTCGCTAGGTCATCAATGCTAGTGAAATCCAACTCCTTACTGTCAACGGTACCAGAGCTTAAGTTGGGACCAAGAACATCCAAGCTGAAAGCAGGAGCCTGAAAACTATCATCCCCTCCTGCTGCAGAGCTTCCGTTCATGAATGTCTCCATGTGTCTTAGCAGCTGCTTTGGGTTTTTTTTGGCAAAGGCTTCCAATTCTATACAGAGCAGAAAGAAAAAAAAAAACAGAAAATTATATCCAATATGAGCTTGCTTTGAAAAATCTCAACATCCAGCATAGAATGAGCATAGGTGGTCCTTGACTTATGACCACAATTGAGCCCAAAATTTCCATTTCAATTGTTAAGAGAGTTGCACCCCATTTTGCAAACTTTTTGCCAGCTATTAAGCAAATCACTGCAGTTGTTAAGTGAACCATGCAGTTGTTAAGCAAATACTTAACCAGAGACTTTGCTTGTCAGAAACCACCTGAGAAGGTTACAAATAGTGATCAGGATGTTGCAATGGTCATAAGTATGAAAACTAGTCATACGTCACTTTTTCAGTGCTGTTGTAACTTTTGGTCACTAAGTGAATGGTTGTAATATGTGTACAGACTTCTGGTTTGTAAGAAAAGCTACTGCTATATAGCTCTTTCCAACTTAGCATCCTTCTGATATATGAGATTGTAATCCAATTAATCCAGTTGCCTCCGGGTGAGATTCAAGGTGTTGGTGTTAACATTCAAAGTCCTTTACGATTTGGGTCCAGGGTACTTGCGGAAGCGTCTCCTGCCAATATCAAATACCGATCGCCCTGTGCATGTGCACAGACGGGGACTCCTCGGGGTGCCGTCGGCTAGACAATGTCGGCTGGCGGCGCCCCGGGGAAGGGCCTACTCTGTTGCGGCCCCCGCCTTGTGGAACCAGCTCCCTCTAGAGCTCCGTTTGGCTCCTGATCTTCGCTCCTTCCACCGCGGTCTGAAGACCTGGTTGTTTGAACAGGCCGGGCTGGACTGACCTCCGGTTTTTTTTAATTTTTAAATTATTTTAATTGGGTTTTAAAGCTTGGGCTTGTTGATTTAATTTTCTTTTAAATATTTATTGTTTGTATTACTCTGTTTTTAGTTGTATGCCGCCCCGAGTCCTCGCGGAGAGGGGGCGGCATACAAGTCCAATTAATAAATAAATAAATAAATCCTAGCCACAAGCCCAAGCGTCATGAATTTCTGAGATTATAGTCCAAGGATAGAATTGTGGGCTAAATTCTATGAAGAATAGAATAGAATAGAATAGAATAGAATAGAATAGAATAGAATAGAACAGAACAGAACAGAACAGAATAGAATAGCAGAGTTGGAAGGGACCTTGGAGATCTTCTATCCAACCCTCTGCTCAGGCAGGAAACCCTATACCATTTCAGACAAAGGGTTGTCCAATCTCTTCTTTAAAACCTCCAGTGCTGGAGCATTTACAACCTGTGGAGGAAATTTGTTCCACTGCACAAAAGTTCTAACTATCAGGAAATTTCTCCTAAGCTCTAGGTTGCTTCTCTCCTTGATCAGTTTCCATCCATTGTTTCTTGTCCTGACTTCAGGTGCTTTGGAGAATAGCTTGATTCCCTCTTCTCTGTGGCAGCCCCTGAGATATCGGAACACGGCTATCATGTCCCTCCTAGTCCTTCTTTTCACTAAACTAGACATACGCAATTCCAGCAACCGTTCTTTATATGTTTAGCCTTCAGTCCCCTAATCATCTTTGTTGCTCTTCTCTGCACTTGGGTATGTTAAACTTAAAGAAGGAAAGGCTAAGAGAAGACACTATAGAAGTCTTCCAATACTGGGCCAACAGCAAGGAGGATTTTCCATGGTATCTGATGACAGGACAAGAATCAATATGTGGAAGCTTCTCCTTGTCAGATGGACCCAAACTTGGTAAAGATTTCCCTGTTCAGACACATCCAACTCTAGGGCTTGTCTGAAGACATTTTCCGTGGTCATATGGCCAGCATGATTACATACCAAAGGCACACAGAATGCTGTTACCTTCTCACCAAAGTGGTATCTATTTATCTACTTGCATTTGCATGCTTTCGCACTGCTAGTTGGGCAGGAGCTGGAGCAGGAACAGGCACTCACTCCATTGTGCAATGCTTGGGTCTCGAACCCAGACTGTCGGCTCTCTAGCTGACAAGCTCAGCATCTTTCACCCCTGAGCCTCAACCAAGAATAAGGAGGAATTTTCTTGGCCTTGAGAACTATTAACCAGTGAAACAATCTGCCTCCTGGATTCATGGTTGCTCCATTTGGTTTTCAAGCAAAGGTTAGACAGCCACTGGTCCGAGATGGCCTGAAGATTCCTGTCCTAGGTGTGTGGGGGGTTGATCTAGAAGACCTACAAAGTCTTCAACTCTATGATTCTATGATAACAACAAGGAAAGGGCTTAATTACAACAACTGTGCTTAGTTCAGAAAAAAGTGAAGAAAGTTATATAAGATAAGGCACTTCTTTTGTTTTCCACTTCTGGGTTGGAAGATGCTGTGGTGCCTGCTGTCAGTCTTAGTTTTGACAGTACTGTCCAAGAGTGTCTGGAGTAGAATCTAGGAATTAAATGAAAATTGCTTCCCTTTATCCTTCCCATTTGTTCCAATCAGAAGCAGCAAACTATGAAATGATCAACCCAACAATTATATCTTCATTCTCAAAGAAGGGAAAATAAATAAATGAGCCCTGCATACCATTTTAATTACTAAATACATGTAGAATGGATAGAAAATGAATTGCATCTCACTCAATTAACCACCTAGGCATTTCTAAGTCATGTGTCAGCCCTAATATGTGTCTATTCAAACCATAAACCAACACAAGTTATGCAAATGAGATGGATGCTCAAACGTTGGCTTGATTTGCCTAATGAACTCCAGATGTGGAATCTGTAGTTGCTTGATGGGAAGTGGTTATAGGTAGTTCTCAAGCTACGACCATAATGGAGCCTGTCCATTGCGGTCGTAAGTCGTGACAATCTTAAAGTGCGTCATTCACATGACCAACAATATTTTGCAGTAGTTGTTTAAGGGAACGCTGCGGTTATTAAACAAACCCATTGTTTACCCCAATCCTTGGGGGAGGATTCTTTGAGGGTCATTTTCATGACTACGTTTGCCTGCCTACTGCAAGAAAAGCCTGTGTCCGGTGGGAGTGGAAACAGTATTGCTGAAGCTTTCTATGGAGGAATGCATTAATATTAAGAGCACATCATGTCAATTCTGTCGATGTTCAGAACAAAACCAGAGCAACCCACCTTTTAGAATAAAACCAGAATCAGAAATGGTCTTTTGCTGGGTTTTCCAGATGTTGAAAAGCCGTAAAAATACAGCCACATACAAATCGTTGAGCACTGCAATGACCTGCTGCCTTCGATTGCATTCTCTGAAAAAGACACATTACAAAATATTTACATCCACCACCACCTCCCTATCAGTAGGACACACTCCAAAGCAAAGCTGGGGTGGGATTCAACCGGTGTTACTATCGGTTTGGTGATTATGTTTTGCACGTGCAAGCGCGCTGTGCACGCATGTAATACACCTAAAGCTGTGCTGCCCGGATAGCTGATAAGTGCTGTGCACGGGTATGCAGCATTTGAAAAAGCACTTTTTATTGCTTTTTCAACCTCAGCTGTGCCGCACAAAGCAGCTGAGGTTGAAAAAGCAGGAAATAAAGGTCAGGTAAGAGCCTGGGCAGGCGGGTGGGCCAAACAGCAGCAGACACAGAACCGGTTAGGTGTCTGTTGCTCTTCAGAGCTACCAGTTCTATAAGAGCCGGCAGAACCAGTAGCATCCCACCGCTGCTCCAAAAGCTTAATCTTCCTTGAACTGTTTGGGTTCTCTCTTTTTCTGAAACATACTTTGTACTTTAGAACTTCCCTTCAGGCCTGTTGCCCATAGATGGCGTTGCTTGGCTACGTAAGAATTCACATTTGTTTCACTGAGTACTGGATGTGGAAAATACATAGGCACAGGCTTATTTTGAAGAGCAGGAAGACTTAAAGGATGGACTTGTACTCTAATCAAATGATAAGAGATCATTTTGCTTTCCTTTGGGCTGTCAGCTGGTTTAAGAATCCTTTTACTGATAATAAATTAAATAAGTTACCCTATGGTCACACGATCAAAATCCAGATGTTTGACAACTGATTCATATTTATGATGGCTGACGTGTCCCAGAGGTCTCGTGATCCCCTTTTGGGACCTTCTGACCAGCAAAATCAGTGGGCAAGCCATTGTCACTTAACAGCCCTGTTACTAACTTAATAAATGCAATGATTCACTTAACAGCTGTGGCAAGAAAGGTCGTAAAATGGGGCACACTCATTTAACAAATGTTTCACTTAGCAACATAAATTTTGGGCTCAACTGTAGTCGTAATTCAAGGACTACCTGTATTTTAACAACTTAGCTGAAGGATCAATGCATTGAAAGCTCACAAAGGCACAGAGAGATCCATGACTGTGGCATGTATGATGCTGACATAATATCTGATGTCATTACGTTAAAAGCTCTGATTACATACATGTATTGCGGCACAGGTATGTCATGTCATAGCACAGGCATGATGACATCATCATATGTCCCATCAATGCGTCTGCAGATATCCAAAACCCTTGATGAGCTCACCTGGAAAGGCGTTCTTCCCTCAAAACCTGAATGACAATACGGGTAATATTGATAGACATCACACAGAAAGGAAAATTCTGGAAAAGAAACAAAAGCTACATTTTAAAAAGTGCCCTGCCTATAACAGACTCAAAATTCAATTCCTTTGGCTTTACAAGAGATAAAAAAACAGCTAGCGTGTTTCAAATCAGTGTTTATCGGACTTGGCAAGTTTAAGCTGGGTGGATTTCAACTCCCAGAATTCCATCCAGCTTCAACTTGCCAAGTCTGAAAAACATTGTTTTAAATGATCAGCCTGAAAGGTTTTGTTCTCAATATGTACATAACAACCACTCTTTAAAAGGAAAAACTGAACAGAGCAGAGAAAAATGAGGCAACATACCTGAACCTCATGATGGGACAACTTAAAAATTTCTCGAGCTACAGGTAATATCCGGGAATCCATCACAAAATAAAGTGTTTGCATCAATCCTAGCAGCCCTGCTCCACGTAGGTCTGTGCTGGGATCCATTCCTTAAGGGTAGAAGATACACAGAGGCTGTCACACCAAGAAATGGTGTGTATTAATACATGGTGTGCATGTATTAAGGAAACTTCCAGACATTAAATTGCTCAGCACTTAAGGCAATGCTGGAATTAAAGTTGTATAATGAAAACTTCGAGCTTTTCCTCATGAGTTGGTAATGAAACACAGCTGCAAAAACTGGACCCAGCTGCAGAAATTGCCTATTAATTATTCTATAAAGCTATAAGAGATCAAGAGTTAGTGTGCTGTAAGAAGACAGCTTGCATGTATGTATGGGATGATTTGGGGGTTGTGTTTAGTTTAAATGTTTTTGTTCAGATAGGTAGGTGGGTAGGTAGGAAGTAAGGAAGATGCGAAACTTGCTTACCTACCCAGCAGGGAGATTCAAACAGTGATTTTGGAGGGGAGTAAGAGAGGAAATCAGCAAATCTGCATTCCCTAACACTCCTACAAATGCTCTGGTGACCACTTGCACTGGCCCTCTTGAAATCTATGTGCTGAAGGGGAACAAATCAATGTTGTGATGTTGGTGCACAAAAAAAGCACAGTGTCAGGGTTCCAGATAACTTCAAATGGCCAACAGGTGCACTCTTTGTTCCAAAGTCCATGAACGAGAGTGAAACAAGGCTCCCCTGTATATATTTGCTCATGCAAAGACTCTTGTTCTACACTCAGTGTACCTTGAAATCCAAGATCTTCCCAGTGGGCTCCATAGCGGGCACAATCAAACCGGGAGCCAGTTAGTTTCTTGTAAACAGTTTGCAAGATCCTCATGTGCACTTTTTCATTATTATCCAAACCACCTGTACAGGGAAAAGCCCATTAGGTCCTCTACGTAAGTGAGCACAAGATAGTTGACCTATCACTTTGTTGTTTCTATGAACACTGAAAGCCTTTGCATCAGAGACAAATTCCTTGTGTGTCCAATCACACTTGGCCAATAAAGAATTCTGTCCTGTCCTGTCCTGTTTTTCTATCCTATCCTATCCTATTAATTCTACCCTACCCTACCCTACCCTATCCTACCCTACTCTGTTCTATACTTTGGGGTCCTTGATGCTCTCTGAGTTTAGTTGTTTTCTTGCATTTCATTACCCAACTAGGTAACATCTTCAGACCATTGGTGATGTTACCTAGTTGGATAAAGAAACCTCGGTACCTGTAGTGAAAAGTGAAATAAAATGGGACGATAAGATTTAAGGACTCCAAGGGTCCTATCATTGCATTATCCACAGCGGGCAACAATGTTTTGATACTCTTCTAGCAAACTTTTCTAACGTCCCCTAAACTTGAACTCCTGACTAGAGACAATAGGGAAGTTTTATTTATTTATTTATTTATTATTGGGACTTGTATGCTGCCCCATCTCCGAAGACTCGGGGCGGCTCACAACTAAGAAACAACAGCAATAAATAATTAAAAAGAGATTAAACCCAGTTACAAGCCCAAACAAATTTAAAATACATTAAAATATAACCACCACCACCCAGGAAAGAAAAGGTCACAGCCCGGATTGGTCAAACAACCAGGTCTTCAAATCATGGTGGAAGGTGCGGAGGTCAGGGGCCAGGCGGAGCCCCAGAGGGAGCTGGTTCCAGAGGTCAGGGGCTGCGACAGAGTAGGCTCGTCGTCGGGGGACTGCCAGCCGGCATTGGCCCGCCAACGGGACCCCAAGGAGTCCTTGCCTGTGTGCTCGCACAGGGTGGTTGGCATTCGATGTCGGCAGGAGTCGCTCCCTTAAATATTGAGGACCCATGTCGTGAAGGACTTTGTATGTTAAAACTAAAACCTTGAATCCCACCCGGAGCGCAACCGGCAACCAATGCAGGCAGCGCAGGAGGGGGGTAACATGGGAGAATCGGGAAACTCCCATCACCACCCGCCCCGCCGCATTCTGCACCAGCTGCAGTCTCCGGATGGTATGCAAGGGCAGTCCTAAATAGAGAGCGTTGCAGTAGTCGAGTCTAGAGGTAACAAGGGCATGAGTGACTGTGCACAGGGCATCTCGGTCCAGGAATGGGCATAGTTGGCGAACAAGACGGAGTTGGGCAAAGGCCCCCCTGGTGACGGCTCCCACCTGCTCCTCCAACCGGAGCCGAAGTTGCTGTGAAACTGCTGCTGGCTAATGAACGAGGACAGCCATTGGCTTGCGTTCATTTTCAGAAGCAATACTCACACTGGGCGATGGCCAAAGCCAAGTCTCTCTCGCTCTGCAGCTGCTGATGAAGACGAGGAGGACCAAAAAGGAAATGGGCCATGGCAGCCAGGCCTCTCCTTTGGATGGTTGGCCGAATCTTCTTCTGGAAGAAGGAAAAATTAAAGGTAGAAGAATCGCAGGTGCTGAGAAAGCTACTCCTGCAGGGAGGACAGCAACGCCACAGCATCCTCCTCAAGTGGCAGGGACACTGAACAAAGAACGGATAAGGGAGACAGGTGGCATAAAGTTTAATAAATAAACATAAATAAGAGCTGCTCTTGTCTCTGAACGAGTAGGGCTACTTTTGAGAGGTGTTACTATCAGAGATAGACAGACTCTGAAAGTGGCTCATGTTAGACAGTGCACTCTCAGGTTCAGCTTATGGTCACTCACTCACACACTCAGAGGCCTGGAAAATTGCCACAGTCAATCCCAAATCAGCTGAACACTGAGGCACAAGCAGTTTTTTAAAATGCACAGAGACCCAGTGAATTTGAAATAGCAAACTTTTACTGAACTTTTACTGATATATTTTTGCTCTTACACACACACACACATACACACTAATCCAGCATCCACTACTAGGCTGCCAGGCACTAGCCAGAGGGACAGAAACTGCCAAGTCTGGGATGCAAAAATGATTCAAAAAGACTGGACTGGCTTCAGGACCTCTGTTTATCCCCCAGAGTTGGTGGGGAAGGGGGCTTGCCATATGTTCAAGCCGAACTTTTACCCTTTTGTTCCCTTAACAACTAGGTCCCTTTCCCTGAGGGAACTTTTCCTGGCTTTGTTCACCCTGCTTACATGCCTTTGCCACTTTTAAGTATGGTGGCTTTGGCCTAGTCTCACACTTGCAGCTACTTCTACAAGCTCTGTCAGTTTGGGTCCTGGCTGAGTTAGACTACTCCATCCACACATTATGAAACTACTTCAAATCATATGAATGTATTCATTGCTGCCCTAAGGACCACATAGGAATTGTCTTCGGTCCCTAACATATTTACAGAGTAGGACTGCTACATCCATCCTAGATGATGCATACCTACCCTACAGTCAGAGAGGTCTGCTGTTTGGAAATACTGCAGTGCCTCATTGAAAGAGATCAAAGGTATCGGGCCAAGAGGTTTCTCCACAATGCCTGCAAGCAAAGAAAGAAAGAGGATTTGATTTTGATGTCCCTGTTCCTTTCAGAAAAAGAACAAAGCATCTTGCGGTATTGAGGGGAGAAAAGATTAGCCACTAATGCAATGAGTTATTTGAATTTTCCAAATGGGTCTCTCCAAACTGGAACAGCTCATGATACATACAAGTAATCCTTGGCTTATGAAGACAATTGGGATCAGAATTTCCATTGCTGAGTGATGCCCAATTTTACGACCTTTTTTGCCATGGTCATTAAGTGAATCACTGCAGTCATTAAGTGAATCGCATGGTTGTTAAGCAAATCTGGCTTCTTCCTTTGACACTGCATGTCAGAAGCTGGCAGGAAAGGTCACAAATGGGGATCAACCACTGTAAATACATGCTTGTTGCCAAGCGCCTGAATTTTGATCATGTGACTGCAGGGATACTTCAATGGCTCTAAGTGTGAGGATCCGTTGTAAGTCAATTCTTTCAGTGCCACTGTAATTTTGAATGGTGGCTAAACAAATGATTGTAAGTTGAGGACTACCTGCATAATTCAATGTACACATGAAGTATTGAGTGGGAAACCTTGTCTTTATGTATATATACACACAGATGCACATCCTTTTTATACCATCATTTTTAAAACAAAACTTTGTTTATAAATTTTTAATCCTTATTATATTTATTGTCTTGTTTAGGGAAGGTTTTCTTGCTGAGTATCCTTTTTCTACTCCACCCTGCACTCCTTCCCAGACTGAACAATATCAGAATAAAATAAATCAGTTAGACAAACTGGTGGGCTTTGTATTATATGTGGCCACCCATAATGGTAGCTTTATGGTGGGTAGCACAATTAAAATTCAACTCAGAACAGATCCCAATAGGGAGTAAAATGATACAGTACTTATTTTCCATACCTCCTGGATGGATACTTGCTATGTTGTCCCATTCTTCACGGACTCGTAGTACCTCCTCCGAAATATCTAGCAAGGGGAAAACAAGATGACATACCAGAACTACACGTTCCAGAATCACTTCCAAAGCAGCTCAGTTAAGAGGCATGAAAGTTAGTTAGTTTAGTTTACTTTATTGTCATTGCACCTCATACAACGAAATCAAACACCATCTTCAGTGCACATCATGAAAATAAACACAAACACACATCCTTCACTCTCCACACATTGAACCAAAAACCCCCCACACCGCACCAACACTGCACTATACAGTAGAATTCAAAAGAGCTACTGCCCTGGGATAGAAGCTGTTTTTCAGCCTATTTGTCCTTGTTTTTATTATCCTGTACCATCTGCCAGATGGTAATAGTTCAAAAAAAGGGTGCCCAGGATGAGATGGATCTTTGAGAATGTTTTGAACTTTCTTAAGGCAGTGGGAGCTATAAAGCCCTTCCAAAGAGGGGAGAGGGCAACCAATGATCCTCTGGGCAATGACGTTAACCCTCTGGAGTGCTGTCCTACCTGCCACTGTGCAATTGGCAAACCATACAGAGGTGCAGTAAGTTAAAATATTCTCTATAGTGCAGCGGTAGAAGGTCACCAGCAGTTTTTCATTCAGTTGTTGTTTTCTGAGAAGTCTCAGGTAGTATAATCTCTGCTGGGCCCTTTTGACCAATTCTGCAATGTGAGCACCCCAGATCAGGTCCTCTTTTATGGTAACATCCAGAAACTTAAAACTGGCCACTTGCTCCACTCAGTCTCCATTGATAAGCAAGGGCTGGATGTCTGATCTGTTCCTTCTATAGTCCACTATAAGCTCCTTGTTCTTATTGGTGTTGAGGACCACGTTATTGTCTCCACACCTCGAAAGCAACCAGTCCACCTCATCTCAGTAGACAGACTCATCCCCCCCTCCTGGGAGATGAGTCCCACCACTGTTGAAAGATAATTCCCTTTTTTAAAAAAGAAAAAATCTAGGTGTGACTTTACAAAGGAATTACTGAGTCTGTTATGTGCACTTCTATAAACTGTCCGGTTTGGTACAGCAACCAAACAGACAGATATAGACACCAATGGAAAGTTAAGCCTGGAGAATGAACAACTGAAACCAGTCTGCCTTCCATAGAAGACTTGTATGTTGCGTGGGTCAGAAGAAGGGCTGAGAAAATATCTACAGACCCCTCACATCCTCACAACACTGTTTCAACTCCTTCCCTTGAGATGGTGATATGGGGCCTTGCATGCCATCACTCTGCTGAACATTCAATTTGCTCTTAATGTCTATTATCCCATGTAGTGTGGCATTATTATTGTTGTTGTTGTTGTTGTTATTATTATTATCATCATCATCATCATCATATCCTTTTATACCAGAGACAAATTCCTTGTATGTTTAATCAAACTGGCCAAAATAAAGTATTCAATTAAATTTAATTCAGCTCCAGGCACTATACAGCAGCTCCATTTTATTCTTCTAAATTACCCAACTGTAGAGGTGGATTCTCAAACAGAAAGCATTTGAAACTGACAGGTAGAAATAATACTAACTATGAAAACCCTAATATTCTCCTGCAGGGAGGTAAATGGCTACTGCTGGGTAAGAGGAGTAAGGAATTGCAAGAGTGGCTTGGAAACTGTCAGAGAAAGTTGAAAATGAAGATCTCATTATTATTATTTATTTATTTATTGGTGGGACTTGTATGCCACCCCATCTCCGAAGACTTGGGGCGGCTCACAATTAAAACAACGACAACAATAAATAATTAAAAAGAATTAAACTAAGCAAGCCCCAAAGAATATAATTACAAAATACAGAAATAAGAACCACCCCACCCAAAGGATAACAGCCCGGATTGGTTAAACAACCAGGTCTTCAAGTCATGGCGGAAGGTGCGGAGGTCAGGGGCCAAGCGGAGCTCCAAGGGAAGTTGGTTCCAGAGGTCATGACTGCAACAACAGCATAGCAGCAAGCAGTAGCAATGAAGCAGTCACAGCTTCCCCAAATTTCATTCCCTCAGGAGTCATGGGTCCCAGATTTATGGCACATTTTGCAACTTAGCCCATTTAAGATACTTTGGTTCAACAATTGTGGCCATATGATGCACCATTGGGCTAAAGGTCGTGACAATGAGAGTTTTAGTAGTATACATATTTTTATGCCCCAAAACAGTTAGAATCCACCTCTTTATAATTAATGTCATTTTTAAGAACACCATAAAAACCATAAATCTGCCTATTAGCCAATCTCAATTCAACATTTACTGACTTTCATGCAGAATTTAAAGGAGCATTTGACTCTAGACACAGTTATAAATGAGAAGCAGATGAAGCTACTTAAATTTCTGGGAGATCTAAAACCGTCATCTCAGTGACTTCAAAGGAGTATGATCCTGCCACAGTTCCTTAGAAGTAGAGTACAAAACAGCTTCAAGCTTGAAAAGATGTTTGAAGCACGATTTACATGCAGAATCACACCAATTTTTTCCAGTAAAGTTGGAACAAGTCCTTTTGAAAGTGAAATGTTTTGCAAGTCCCTGCTCTTCAATATTTCACATCATCCAAAATGCAACAGAATCCAAGGACCAATAATTAAAATTCCTCCTGATATTCATGGGGCTGAATGCCAATAATCTCCTAACTGAGACCTGGCTCTTTAACCTGGGACTTGTGTTAGGATGGTTGGGGTTCTTGTCCAATATGTTTGGTCATGTGGATGTTGTTAGCAAAACTCACCATCTCTTCTTCTTCTTTATTCCTTTTCTTTTTCTACCCTTTATTGATTTTCTACTTTGTTTGCTTTTATTGTATACCATGCAGAATTAGTTTGGAGTTGGGCAGTGCCTAAACTGAATAAATTAGATCAAATTAATTGGGTCTTTACCTGATTCCTTAAAATCACTGGGTGTTGCTGATAGAGACTGCAGCAGTCCATTCTGTTTCAATGCAGAAATCTGAAAGAGAGAGAGGTGAGGATTCTTAAGGGTGCAAAGCAGGATGGACTATATGTTAAATTCCAGTAAGCTGATTTATTGTTCATGCCTATATACCAGAATCTAGCCAACTAACATTCAGATGAAATTGGCGCTAATAAGAGTTAGTAGAATTCAAGAACGCTTGGACTTAACATGCTTGTGGGAATGTAAGGACTCCTGGCTGATTCCTCTCGACTCCATCCCCAGGCTCTGCCTTTTCATAACTTATCTGCAAGGCCTTTCCGAGGCCAATATCTCATAAAGTGATTTCGTGTCACTGCTTCAGAGCTGTAACATCCCAACATTTTCTGTCAATGCACATTTTTAGTAAGAAGTAAAAAGTCACAAAGTAGTCGTGTTCCTCAGATTAACTTGTTTAATTTTTACTATAATCACCCAATGTGCTTAATACAAGGTTAACACAAATACAGTTTACTCAATTAACCTGATTTTCTGGCTTTACCCACCAAACTAAACAAGTGTTCCTCAATCTTGGCAGTTTTAAGATGGGTGGACTTCAACTTCCAGAATTCCTCAACTAGCATGGAATCAAACATGGGGCCTCAAAATTTCAGCAGCGGGGTTGTATATAGGGAATCCTAAACTATGTGTAAAGATGCTTACTTTCACATTAAAAGGCCGTTTATAATAAACAAAAATACAAACCTGATGAAATTATGTTTCTGTCAGATAGGATTAAAAATTAGATATATGGGTGAAGAAATAGGAGCTGTTTGGCTCAAGTCCCTAGCAGCTAATATCTGTACTCTGGAGAAAGGAAGTGGAACAATTTCCTCTTTTAAAGAAACATTGCAGACAGAAAAAAGCTGCATTTCCTTTCTTTCCACAAAGTTACTTTGAACAAAAGAGTCAGTTTCAGATTTGGTAACTGATTCCTAATCTGAGTTTTTATTTTAGTGTTTTAGAGGTTGGCATGAGTGAAAATAGGGTTATGGGATGCCCCTCAACTCTATTTCTTACTGTCATTTGAGCAAGAGAAACTGTGTCATATTTGCACAATATTTGGATTTAATAAAAGACTGCATACATGTCTGTGAATTGTGGTTAAATCCTGAGAAACCTGAATGCGTGTTGGTTCTTATAATGGAGTATAAAGCCTTGTAGGAAGTTAGCACCCACCCCTCTCCTAGAAAAATGAAATATCCTGGGAAATATTAAAAAGGCAGAATATTTCCCCTAAAAAGAGTAGAAACTCAGAAGCAGAAACTCACCTCAGAAGTAGAAGCTCACCCCCATCTTTGTTAATGGGTGGGCCATTAAGGCCTGGGCCAGAATAGTTTACCTAACAAAGATCTCCAGGTAAAGCTATAGCAATTGCCCAAAGCCCTTTTCATTACATCATCATCCAGCAAGGCTCAACCAAGCCTGGAACTCAGGACAGCCTACAGACTTGTCCCTACATGGCCCCATGGGAGTCTGACAACCAATCAGAACACAAGCTCAAATTCAAATCTCAACAGAGGGTATAAAACCAGGCGCTTTCAGTCCTCCTCCTTCTTCTTGATCTTCTCTTTTCACCTTGGAGCACGTGATCATCCTTTTCACTTTGGAGCTCCAAGCCATGTGGTCCTGTCCACCATTAAACCATCTTTCCAAACAGCCTCCATGTTTCCAGTGTTTTTTTCTCCACTTGGAACTTAACCCAGAAGGATAATTCTTCCAACAGCCTCTTCAGATCCTGCTTGTGGGAGCATTTCCCAATAATATTTCCTAAATTTACGTCCTCCACCCACAGCCAGCCATAACCCCAATGATCATAGCCACCAGGAGTAGTGTATGAAGAAAGACGGTTAGACCTTAATGACCAGTATACTCACATGCACAGCTTTGTAAACTGGATAGGTAATTGTTTGTGTTTCACGTTGGCAGTTGTTTATGCTGCATTGGTTCATCCCCTAATGGAAACAACGAAATTAGAGTCACCAAGGAAAACATGATCATTTCTCAAATCCCAAAGGTACTTTTCCTTCTGCAAAGGAACAAGAAATTCAGCTCCACCGTGCACAGAACTACCTGCACCAATTGCAACTGAGCAACCCATTTTTTCCCCATAATCATGGAAGGTGTGATTCCAGAATTACTGCTATGTAAAACTGCCTATGTGTTCTATACCTCCTTCCAATTATTCCGGAATATTCCATATTCCCTACAAGAGCTCGCACCAACCTTTCAGGTAGCATGCCCCTTACACAATGGTGTGGGACAAAAACAGCAGGACCCCAATTGCATCCTGAATCAGGTGACCTTGAGGGCACAGATAAACCCCCAAGTGGCCTCAAAAAGCTCTTAGAGTGCTAATAACCAGATGACTGCAAAGAAATGCAATCCTTCCATCCATCCCCACCACTATCCTATCAGAACCTATCCTTCCATCTCCCAGAACTGATGAAGCTTCTTGAATGAGAAGCGAAATGTTTTCTTCTTCCTCAAGGAAAATACAGCCCAGTTGCCTTTTGAAGAAAAAAGCACCTTTGACACTACCACGATCTGGATGACTGAGAATCTCCACAGACAGCAGGACCTGAAGTTTTAATTTGGAAATGCATTATCTCATTTGAAGATTCTTTGAGGATTTTTTTAAATTTTTCTTTTTGGTAAAAGTTAGGTAGCTGCAGCTTTCCACACCCACCGACAGAACTTCCAATTGCTCTGGTTGGAAGGTCCTAAGAGGGAACTCCATAGCTGGCTTGGGGAACCTGTCCAGGTTGCCAGAATGTCCCATTGAGTTGTGATGCATCTAAATTACAGCCTGGAGACAAATGGATGTTTGCTGTGACACTACAAAAGGCCAGAAGGGATTAATAGGGGAAGCAAAGGTGCCCGGGATGAATGAATGCTGGTAGCTCATTTTGGTCAGTGGTGGAAGGAGCTTTCCAGGTGAAGAAAAGGCCACCTGAGATTTGAAACCCCAGCTGCAACCCACTTCCTTCTCTAGATCCACAATAAATTTTTTTTGAAAAAGACTCACCTTTTATAGGTTCTTCTACAAAGCCATCTCATCACGACAGAATCCGCCACCCCCCCCCCCAAATAAAAAACACCATTCCCACGACCTCCTGTCCCAGAGGGGCTTCCTTTCTGCCCTCTCTCAACAACCCCCAACTCACTAACCCTTCCGCCTAAATTTTCTCGCTACACCTGCCAGCTGCCCAGGCTCTCTTCCTCCCCGTGCACGCATCTGCAGACACGTGTCAACAGGTTCCCACATTCCCAGACCCGTTGCTCTTCCCACGGTTCTCCCCAGAGTCCCCTATTGCCTTTCTTCCCCTCGTCACGCACCCACGGAGGTGTCATTCCTGAACAGCTGGACCGAACCCGGGTTTTAAGTCCGCCGTTTTTCCTCCAATCTGGGTTCTGTTGCTAACATTCCCACCCCCGCTCGTAACGCCCACAGGAGCAAAAAGCGCAGGCGCGCCGCTTTGCATGCTGGGAAGCGTAGTCCGAGTTTAGCTCGGGATAGAAAGCTCGCTCCGTTCGCTCTGCTTGATGGCAAGAGCAGCGCTGGGAAGGAAAAGAGGAAAGAAAGCAAGGGGCTGAGGCGTGGGGAGCATGCATGAGGTTTAAGCGAGTTTGCACCGAAGTGATTCCCATTGCTTGCGTCCAAACCTTGCCATAATAAGCCGCAGGAGAGTTTTAGTTTCGGGGCTCCGCTGCGTTGCGTTGAAAAGGGAATCTCTAATGTCTATGGAGTTTTTCAGTCACCCAGGTCGCGGTTGCCCCAGAAGTGCTTTTCCAAAAGGTAACAGGACTTTCTTGGGTTTTTCTTTGAAAACGTTTCGCTTTCATCCAAGAAACTTCTTCAGCTGAACAGGGGAGGGAAGGAACTTTGGGAATCGCTGGTGGTTTTGATCCTTTGGATCCGTCTGCAGCCAGGTATCTTCCAATTCATCTGGAAGATTTTCTGCGTGTTCAAAAGTGGCACTTGCTAGAGATGAGGAGGTCTTCCGCCAGGAGGAATCTGTTTTGCTTCATTCTGATGTTTCTCTGATTAGTTCTCCCCCTGGTAGCTTTATGTCACATCTGAGGCTAATCCATCAACCTCTGTCAGAAACAAGGCAAGGCTTGGTTTTAAATCCATATTTGGGGGTGGGAGCTCTCAAATAATTCATTTGCTAATTCTAACAGACTAATTCACAGACTTTAGTTAAACTATTCCTGAGGGATAGCAATTCAGTTTTAAACAGAAACTCAACTTAGAAACAATTTAAATGATTTTTTCCTCTTGGGAGCAAAACTGTTGGGCTGCAGTCTTCTATATTTTCACTTTATGGAATAAATAAATAGAATAGAAATAAACAAAGCAAGCCTGCTTCCATAAAAGCAAGAGTTCATAAGAAAATCTCACTGGTGGATTTTTCCCAATTTCTGATGAAAGAAGGAAGGAGAAAAAGACCAGAGAGTAGTAGACACTAACAGGAAATCACCCTGATAAGATGAGAGCATGCTGATGCTGTTACCTAGTTGGATAATGAAACGCCTGCAAGAAAACAAACTTCAGGGAGCACCAAGGACCCCTCAGAGAAGAGACAAAGATGCATCGTAATCACTGTGTTTATTTTAAACACCATTTAAAACAATGGCTTAAAACTTACTTTGGGGGTATTTATTTCCTTAACTGCAGTGCGGTGGAAACACTGGTTTCAATATATTACAATATTACTGAATAAGTGAAACACACATTAAAACTGCTTTTGTGACGCATTTCATATATGAACTGCATGCCTGAGAAAGACCAATGTTTGTAATGTTATCTGTCTAATCAAGCAGGATATGAATTTCCACTCACAGCTCCACACCCTGAATGCTGAATCATAAGAGTTCAGAAGGGCACACGAAAACCTATATCTGTGCACACATGCAATTGTTTAAACAGTTCACCATCAGGAGATTCCTCAGCATGACTTGCCCCAAAAGGAACAGAGCTCTGATCATTGTCAATTATCAGTTCCTTCGGGCCAAAGAAGGACTTCTTAGACCAAGAGTGGGGGCCAGAAGGGAAGCAGACAAGCTTTTTAAAGCACTTTCCAAGTGCAATTATGATGTGAGGTTGTTTCTGGATTTGACAGCCAAAGAAATAGAAGAAGTGTATAAGGAAGGTATGTTTGGGTTGGAGGCAACTGAGATGCTCAAAAAGAGATGCCTGAAAGTCTTCCATGGAAATGTTGGAAAGCTTGGAGGAATCTCCAAAATTTTGTTCTACTGTTCATCAGAAAGGTCTTGAGCTGCTGGGAAGAGAAGGGTCGGGAGGACTTAGACTAAATGGACAATGGGATTATATAGTTAGGTTGTACATAATCCCACTGATTATGATATGATATAAAAATATATATTTTGTCATCTTTACTCTGGGTCTTTGCTGGTGAATGATGATGATGAAATGACAGTGATGATGATTGAGAGGCGAGTTTATAGGAAATGGGCTGAGGTATGGAAGGAAGAAGTACCTGATTGTATTTTAAGAGATAAGTTGTTAATGTTGAATGTTGTTGATAGGGATGAAGGGGAAAGTTTCTTTTTATTATTATTTTTGAGGAGATATATTTTTCCCCACTTTTTCATATGCATGTACTGTATGTAATGTTTTTTGTGTTACCTTTATCTGTTTAAATGTCCATGGGGATTCTCAGTCATTTAAGGTCATGGTTGTCCCAAAGGTGCTTTTTCAAGAGGCAACCAAAGTTTCTTTGTTTTTCCTTGAAGATGTTTCACTTCTCATCCAAGAAGTTTCAGTCAGAACTGAAGAAGCTTCTTGGATGAGAAGTGAAACATCTTCAAGGAAAAACAAAGAAAGTCCAGTTGCCTCTTGAAAAAGCACCTTTTGGACTTGATCTGTTTAATATAATCCTTAACAACATTATAAGAAAAAAAGAGAGATGTCTGGTGTGCAGGGGCATTCAGGAAGTTGGAGGATTGGATTTTACAGTTTTGCCCACTGTCTGGATTGTTTTGATCCACTTTATAGATGCCCCTGACTCTAGAGAGTGAGCCTGAGACCTGGATGGGCATCTGGAGGCTGTATCATTCAGTCAAACATTAAGAGAGTATTCTTATCAGTGAGAGATAGTTAGAAGAGTGCCTTGGAAGATACCCATTGTTGCCGAGCAGGGATACTGGTTAGCTGCAATGTCACTACAGATCCCTGAAGGTTCCTTTCCATCACTAAAGTAGTAGGTGATGATGCAGAGCATGGAATAATAGGGTTGGGAGAGATCTTGGAGGTCTTCTAGTCCAGGGGTCTCCCACCTTGGCACTTTAAGACTTGTGGACTTCAACTCCCAGCTTTGCTGGCTGAGGAATTCTGGGAGTTGAAGTCCACAAATCTTAAAGTGGCCAAGGTGGGAGACCCCTGGACTAGTCTACCCCTCTGTTCAAACATGTTTCTTCTGGAGAGTGTGTCATCTTAGGTACCTATGAGCAATTGTTGGATAATGAAAAGGTGTAGAGTATTCAAACAGTCCCTGTTTCCATTTCTCATCTGATCTCTTCTTTAAAAAGTCTCTGGGTTTTAAAAAAAACCACCAAAAAGAAAGTATTTTCTCTCTCTCATGCTTCCTGTCAAGTTGTCACAGGAATAGATACACAATATTTCATAAGAAATCTAGCTTTCACTTCAAAGATAGGTCTGCTCTACATCCCAGAACAATTATATTCTGAGCACCTTTATACGTTTTAATGGGAGTTTCTGGTCCTTGTTTACTCAGTATTCTTTGAGCACTTTGCATATGTTCTGGAGCACATCCTCCAACAAGAGCTTCTGTTGAATTCAGTTGGCCAGCTGTGATGCCCTGCTGCTTTAGAGGTACATATGGATGGATCTGGTAATGCAAGGCTGATTTATGGGAATTAGGCTGATAGATCAGAGCAGCATTTCTCAGCCTCAGGAACTTTAAGATGGGTGGACTTCAACCCTCAGAATTCCCTACTCAGCAGACAGCTGGGGAATTCTGGAAGCTGAAGTCCACCTATTTTAAAAGTTGCCCAGTTGAGAAATGCTGAACTAGAGAGATGACCTTCAAAGAAGAACTCAACAGTCTTCTTGAAACATCATTAGGAGAGCTTGCTTAGCTTCTGAACTTAAAACAAGTTACACTGCAGAAGTATGGTTGCAGTGGTTTTGTGGCTGGGATTCTGTGGTATGCAAATCAGCAAAGAGCACAGGAGATCAGATGAAACAGATTCAGGATGTATTCTTGAAAACCCAGGACTTGATTGGACTCCACACTGGAACTGCTAACTAAACTTCCCATTTACTTACTAATATTACACAATACACTGAAGCAGGGATGGGATTCTACCAGTTCGCACCTATTGGTTAGAACCGGTTGTTAACATTCTAAGCAGTTTGGAGAACCGGTTGTTAGAAGAAATTACTGGTCTAATTCTGTAAGAAAGGCAAGAAGGAAACATTCTGGTATGGCTTACAGAAACTGCCTCTCCATTAACCCTTATTACATTCTTGGCAGGACTAGACTTCCTGTCTCAGGAACATCTCTGGAGTGTTTTTTCCCCTCCTTTGCTGGTACTTTGCTTGTGTGGAGTGACCATTCAAAGTTACAATGGCACTGAAAAAAGTGATTTATGACCATTTTTCATACTTCTGACTGTTGCAGCATCCCCACAGTCATGAGAGGCCAGGCGAGGAGATGAGTGCCTCAATGTGAGTGCTATTGAGTTGGCCACACCCAGCCAATAACATGACCACCAAGCCATGTCCACCCAGTCACATGACCACCAAGTCACGCCCACCACCTAAGCCATGCCTACAGAACCAGTTGTTAAAAAATTTGAATCCCACCCCTGCACTGAAGCATAAACACAGTATGGCTTAAGTTTACAAAGGCACAATTCTATTCAAGTTTAAAACTAACCAGGTTTAGAATGTCACAGGTATGAGGCAATTACATTGTCATGTGAATATAGCCCCAGAAGGGTTGCATTGAAGTATCTACAGCAGGACTACTAGATTCTGTAACAGCCTTGTCCTTATATCATTCGTCTTGTAAACTCACAGGATTTTTTTTTGCCACCTATGTTATACATTTGAATTAGACTTTGATATGTGTGTGTGTGTGTGTATGTGGCTGTATATGTGCATAATGATTATCTATTGAGAGTTGAATGCAACAAAAATTCATTTTAATGTATGCTGATTAGTATACATTTAAAGTGACAATACAGTTCTATATTTTACATTCTTTATTTTTTATTTCGTTCTATTCCATTTTATTCTCTATTTTCTATTCTACTCTGCTCTATTCTTCAGATCGGGGGTGTAAAAACTGGCAGCCCATGGGCCAGATGAGTCATGCGCAGGCCATGCCCATCCCAGCTCTGCAAAGGCAAAAAACGTGGTGATATGTCACATGATGCAATCGAGTTCGACACCCATGCTTTAGATGGTCCTCCAGTTAATGACAATCATAATGAGCAATCTCCCTTATGGTCGCATGTTGAGGACTACCTGCGTGTCCTCATCACTGACTCATATTTATGATGGTTGCAGTGTCCCAGGATCATGTGATTCCCTTTTGCGACCTTCTGACAAGGAAAGTCAGTGGGGAAGCCAGATTCACTTAACAACCAAGTTACTAACTTAACAACTGCATGGATTCATTTAACAAATGTCGCAAGAGAAGTCGTAAAATAGGTCAAAACTCACTTAACAAATTTCTCACTTAGCAACATAAATTTTGGGCTCAGTTGTGGTCATAAGATGAAGACTCCATGTATTCCAATTGTGTAGTGGGCTTTAGCAGGCCAGCATAATTACAACAGCAATTTATTGACTCAAAGCGGGACTGAGGAACAGCAGGCAAAAGCTTGTAATTTTATACTCTGGGCCCACAGGGCCTTAACCTACTTACTTGTGGGAACGTCTCCTGCCAGCATCACACTCCGATCGCCCCGTGCGCTCCCACAGGAGGGGCCTCCTTGGGATTCCGTTGGTTAGACACTGTCGGCTGGCGGTTCCCAGGGCTAGGGCCTTTTCTGTGGGAGTGCCCACCCTATGGAATCAGCTCCCTGTGGATCTCCGTTTGGCCCCTGATCTCCACTCCTTTCGCTGAGTCCTGAAGACCTGGCTATTTTAGCAGGCCGGTCTGGACTGACCCGGGGGTGGGTTATTTTAGTTGTTTTAATTCAATTTTAATTAATTGGTTTTAGACTTGTTGTTTAATTATTTTTTATTGTAATTTGTTCGGTTTTTTAAATGTTCGCCACCCTGAGTCCTTAGGGAGAAGGGCGGCATACAAGTCTAAATAAATAAATAAAATAATAATAATAATAATAATAATAACAACAACCAATCACAAGACTTGAAACCTGCCCAAATATGAATGTTTTAAGTTTTCCTCCAAAACAGTTGGAGTTAACAGGGTCATCTAAAACAGCGGTTGCCAATGAGAAAATTTTGGTGGGCCTCAGAGAAATGTCACCCCCAGAGCACTCCCCAAAGCAATTAATCCAGGCTGTGCAGGAACACAAGGCTGCGCTGCCCACATGGCCCACGGGAACCCTCCCTGCCCACACACTCCTTACCGGCAAACTTGCCTGCTAATTTGCTATTTTCCGTTTTTTCCCCGACCATCAGCTGTTCTGCTGTGCCAAGAGATTTAGATTAGCTAGGAAGCATGAAATGGTTGGATTTCTTGCTTTCTAGCTAGTCTTTAGATTTTCAGCTCTGCTTTTAAGCACAACCGAACCTCCCTTAGGACTGAAGGTTCTATTGTTCAGTGCAGACTCAGGGCAAGCAAATTTTGTGTGACAGACTCAGGTAGCCGATGGCAGATAGATAGATCAATGAATGATTCTGTGAGCAACTCAATCTGCCTGCCTGCTTTGTCTGATTTTGGGTAAAAGTTGCTCTTTTTTAATTAAAAAAATCAATATTTATATAAATATTTATAATATTTACATACAAGCCATGCCCAGCCACTCACATGACCACCAAGTAACACTCACAAATTAGGCCATGACCACAGAACCGGTTAGTGGTCCCTGGAATTTAAAATTATGAGTTTGGTGGTCCCTGGGGTCCAAAAGGTTGGCGACCCCTGATCTAAAAGTTAGTTTCACTTTAGCAAAGCTTAACACCCTTATATGCTCAATGCACAACAATTCCCACCTACAGGAACTCAGGGAAACCTATATAGCCGTGATGGTGAACTTATGGCACACGTGCCACAGGTGGCATGCGGAGCTATTTGTGCGGGCACATGAGCCCCAGCCAAACTTACCTGCACTGCATATGTGCACGCCTCCCAGCTGATTTTTGGCCCATTTGAGGCCTTTTTTGGCCTCCCTGAGGCTCAAGGGAAGCATTTGCAGCCTCGAGAGACCAAAAAACGGGCCTTCCGGAAATACTGGAAGTGCCCATTTTCAGCCTCCAGAGGGCTCTGGAGTCCGGAGGAGGCGGTTTTCACCTTCCCAGGGGCTCGAGGGAAGCCTCTGTAGCCTTTGGAGGCTGAAAAACGGACCAAAAATCAGCTGGGAGGCATGCACATGTGCAGTGCAGTGCAGGTAAAGGGATGTGGGGGGTTGCACGTGCATGCGCAGGGGGTGGTGGAGCACATTGCCTTATGGGTGCTGGCACATGAGCGTGCACACGTGTGCAATTTTCGGCACGGGAGTCCAAAAAGGTTAGCCACCACTGCTATATAGCCTTCCGTCCTCCAGTTTTACCACAATAGTCATGTGTCATAGGTTAGGCTGAGAATGATTGGCCTTGAATCCCTCAGGGACTTTCTATGGCTGAGAGTATACCTGAACCTTAGACAATGGCCCCCAATGTACTTTTGGTGCTCACTAGGAGTGTGCTTCAAGATGGATTAGCTGTTTTTTTGTATTGATTTGAGAGTCAAGGTCTGTGTTTGAATCATTAGATGCTTCAAAAAAAAAATCAGCTTACTATCACTCCTTTCCTTAAATTGTGTCTTTGCAGAAAGCCAGGCAGAACATGGGAAATGTTTTGTGAGCATCCTCTCAAGCCATGGAGAAGAAGGCAGCATAATGGATTGCCAAGGACAAGCATTAAAGTTAACACGCATTTATAAGATCTTATCTTCTGAAAGATGTCCGCATTTGGCAGGAAAGCCTAAAATCTTCTTCATACAGGTAGGAGCTGTGGGGTTCTGGGTCCAAACAGCAGCAGTGAAGTATGGGAAATTCAATCAGTCTTTTTTATCCTATAGGACCGGGGTCTCCAATCTTGGCAAAACACAGCCTTGCAATAATTTCAAGACCACTGTTAAATCTTACAACATAGTCTTCCTTTGCACATGTCTCTTGTTTGCATGTATTTGAGATTAATAGGGAAATAATCTCAATGAAATTAATAGATACTAGAAAACTTCAACTTCATAACCCTAGGCTGTTATTTTTAGAGTCCAAAGGTAGAATTTCCAAGTTATGCAACCAAAAGCTGGCAACCTTTTCTACATGCACATGAGTTCTGGGTTTGCGAACAGGGTTTGTCCTATGCAATATGTACAATAGCAGTAGAAACCCTCTTTAAAAAACAAATGACTCATTCAGGAAATTTTTTTGATGCCAAGTCTAGCATACTTGCATGACTCTGATGTTAAAAAATAAAGCAAAGGTATTTCTAATTCTCCTTAGGCAGCATCACAAAAACTAATGTTCTCCATTAGCTTCATTGCATTTCCTGGATACTTTTACAGCAGATGTGAAGTTCAGACTTCAATTCACAGTTATACTGATATTTCTTCCAAAGGCAAATACGAACTGTGCGAATCTATGCAAGAGAAGAAAGGGTGAAATCCATTTTTGTTGCCTGGGAAAGCCCCTAATTCCCCAATCCTCCCATTAATGCTATTTCATTCATTCATTTATTTTAAAAAAAGCATGCAAGTTTAATGCAAATCGTTAACCTCATTCCTTCAGTTTAGCCCATTCAAATGAAAATGGCAAAGAAGTCACCTCTCACTCATAGTCTAGATAGAATAAGTCACAAGAAAATCTGAAGTTGTCACCCCAGGGTGTGGATCCAGCAAACAAAGGGCTGTGCACAAAGGCTATTTAACAGCTGTTGCCTTCCATGTGTTTTTCAGGCGTGCCGTGGAAACAGATTTGATGATGGCATCTACCTAGAAACAGATAGCACACCAGAGGAAGACTGTTTCTCACATTACCTGTCTATTCCCGAAAATACTGCTGTCATGTTTTCTTGCAGCACAGGTATGTCAATCTAACCAGCTAAACCTAGCGTAGGTCAGGTTTGCAGCAAAGGTCACCAGATACCTCAAAATAAATGCACAGGATTGGGTAGAATTACCCATTTGGGAGTTTGAAAAATTAAAAAAAAAACGCAGCCAGAGAACAGCTGGTTTGTGAGTCTTAATAAGGCACTCAGCCAAAAGAAACATAATTACAGATGGACGCCAGTCCATCACAACTTATAATCTAAGGTAACCATGGGGTCTTATCTTTCAATGCTACAATCAGGGAGGACAGAAATCGGCAAAAATGCATGCAATTGCTTGAACAGATACCTATGAAGAAGCAGCAACAATCTTTCTGGACAGTGAAAATCTGGAATTTCAGAAGCAACTCGTTCCTTTGCAGATTTTTCTCATCATTCCCTGTGTAGGGCTGATCTTGTTGTCATGATTAAAGGACAAAGGAAGAATCAACTAGGATGTTATGCTAAGAACATTTACCAGTTGTTCTTTACAGAGAACAGTTGTATCTTTGGAAGCTGCCAATCTGTTCTTTGATCTTCAGGTTTCTGGAGAATCATTGCAACCCTTCCATTGCAAATAGAACAACATGTATGAGTTTGAACAGTTTTATGGTTTCACCCAGCCATCGTTAAAGGGATATCTGTGCCATTATTACTTTGGCTTAACAATGATTTGATGGCTTTTTCAGTCATGAGCAAAACGTACATGATATAAATGTAACAGGCCTCTAATTCTGGCCACAGAAAGTCCCTATTTGCACGGCAATTAGTTTCTGATGTAATGTGTACTTTGTCCTTTCCTGGCTTTTGTGATATGGCACATACTGGCAAGAGATGTGTCTCCAAATTTTACTAGACTTCTCTAACATGTTTGCTTAGAGTAGAAAAGTCCTGTTTGACTTTTGGCATCTCCTTATCTTTCTCTTTCTCTTTCTCTCTCAGGCTATGTTTCATTCAGCAATCAGTGGGAATCCATGTTTCTCAAAGCATTACTGGAAGTGCTAGAAGGAGAGGAAAGAAAACTGAAAGTCACCAAACTCATGACTTGGATTAACTGGAAGGTCGCTTTCCTTTGTGAAGCAAAAGGAACTGGCTATAAGGGCAAAAAGGAGATGCCCTGTTTTGTCACAAACATGGTGGAGAAGGTTTACCCTTTCAAACAAGACAGGGAATGCTCGGATTACCCAGATCACTCCAACCCTACAAATACAATTCAGGTGTCGGTTCATGATGCTGTTTGATTTTTCACTTGCTGCATTTTGATCCAGACAATTATAATTTATTCAACCAGTCAGTTACAGAACCCATAATTTATTGTTGTCTGAATGTGTCCATTCATACCAAGCTAGGAGAGAAACAGGATGGGGATCTTTAAAAAAAGAAATGGTTTAAGAAATACATACTCTTACTGGAAATAAAAATATGTAAAGTGGTGTCTGTGTGCTTGTGTAAGCAGCTCCTTGAAGCTATGTCTTTTTTTGCCAGTATCTATGACAATGCTAGGAAAAGATGTGTTGGTTGAAGTTGATGTCAACAGATACTGTGTGTTCTCCCATGCACTCTTCCCACTTTGGATCCAATGCTTTGAGCAACCCTTGTTTGCAGCAAATGAAACAATATGTATCCATGTTGCCCACTGTTTAACTGAAGAGTGGAATGCAAATTCTTGAAATAAATTAAGTAAAACAGCAGATTGTGAAAATCAAAAATGGGGTTGCATGTCGATGGAGGTCTCTCTGAAGGCTCAAGGTTGACTCAGCCTTCCATCCTCTCAGGGTAGGTAAATTGAAGACCCAAGATTGTTGGGGGCAATAAGCTGACTTTGTAAAAATGCCGCTTAGTAATAACCAGGCATATACAATGGAAGGAAGGCTATTGCTGAGCGCATTGGGTTGCACTCCAAAAATTGTAAGCTGCCCTGAGTCTCTGGAGAAGGGTGGCATATAAATATGAATAAAATAATAAAATAAAAGATACAGGTAGTGTCAATTTACATTTAATAACTGCTCAAAAGGTTACAACAAAGTTTAAGAAAGCGACTTATGACCTGTCTTCTAAGTTATGACTGCTGCCCCTCCATGATCGCATTTCTGATAAGTTGCAGTGTTCCAGTCATGAATGCAATTTACGATGTTTTTGTGGGTTCCAGCAAAAAAACCTGCTATTTAGGAGAATGGATTCATTTAAACACAATTCACTTTATGACTGTGGCAACTCGTTTTATGACCATTGTAAAAATGGACATAAAATTGAGTCCAGTTGTGGTGCCTTGACTCATGACAATGATTGACAAGCAAAATTCTAGGCTTCACTGTGGTCCTGAGCCAAGGACTACCTGCATGGATGGATTGCTACATAGGCCTTGGAATTCAAGGTTCCTTTTCGGGCCATAATGTACATTTGGAAGGAGAGAGATGGGGTTGCACAGCCACTTAATGTACTTTCGGTGCATGTTGCCTACAGTTGCTGTGACTGGGCAGCCTTAGAAACCAAATGAATGGATGGAATGTTTTGTTTTCTTAAAAGAAGACAATGGCACTGTTATAAGCAATATGCAGCAGATGCGTAAAGATGTTAAGACACAATCCTAAAAAATCAGGGGTGTAACAAAAACAAAGTAAATTGCCAACATAGTCATATGGCATGAATGGCACCAGGAAATACTTTCCCTTTATCTTATTTGCTCTGCTTAGTAGCAGTTGGGCAAGAAAGTTATTCAAAACCTATGCTAAATCCCTTCACTTCACTTCACTTCACCTCTGTTCATCTTCATCATGTGGAACCTGTTTCTCTTCTTCCATAAGCCAGAGGCCTGCATGACTTTCCTATTAAAAGGGAATACTCCAAAAAGAGCCCTTTTTGATGGATAGGTGCCAAAAGTAGGACTGAGGGTGTGGATTCTTCACTAGAAGCATTACATTTACCAAATTGGGGTACCTTCCCCATGCCTTTGCTTCCCATGACTTCCATGAACAAGAGGAGGCTATGCATCGCCCTCTCCCCCATTTCAAACTGATGGGAGTAGTTTTCCACTGACAAAGAAAGAAGATGGTCACACAGGGAAAACATGGAATTCAATGGGAAGATTATGCTTTGGAGGAAACGTAACAGTTAACAGTCCTGGAATAGATCAAGAGTCAAGTCTCTCAACAGCCAGGCAGCCCCTTATGAGTTTGAGCTGGCTTTCTTTCAAAGAAACCTATGCTGAACAGGAAGAGAGATCCTTCCTCACCTACAAGACTGAAAAGAAGGAATGTGTAACTGAAAGGTTTAACCCAAAATTTGAAAATGTATTTAACTCTCTGTGTTAAAAGGGATGTTTATAAAAGAAAAAAAACATTGTTCTGTAAGGGCAGTTTGGAGGGAGGGAAATAAACGTAAAACTGAAGTTTAAAGCTTGTATGTTAAGAAGTCAAAGAAAAAGATGTATTAGAAAGTTTTGATTTCTAAAAAAGTGGTTTAAAAAAAGGTTTAGTACTTTGAAGAAAAACAAAGGGTGGAAAAAAGATATTTTTTCCAGTAAGGTCAAAGAATTTGAAAGAATACAATGAATTTTGTAAATAAAAATGGTGAGTTTACAAAGGTTACTAAGTGATCTAGGTGAAACAGAAATACACATTATTTCCATAGCAAGGAAGATAAAGCAGGAATAGTTAAATTTTATTCAGAGGAAAAATATTTTTATTTGGATATTTATTTATTTATTTATTTATAATTTTTATTCATATTTATATGCCGCCCTTCTCCGGAGACTCAGGGCGGCTTACAATTTTTGGGATACAACCCAATGCGCTCAGCAATAGCCTTCCTTCCATTGTATATGCCTGCTTATTACTAAGCAGCATTTTTACAAAGTCAGCTTATTGCCCCCAACAATCTTGGGCCCTCAGTTTACCTACCCTGAGAGGATGGAAGGCTGAGTCAACCTTGGGCCTGGTGGGATTTGAGCTTGCACTAATTGCAGGCAGCTGGAACTTAAGTGCTAGGCATTTAACAGCCTGCACCACCAAGGCTCTTCTGGAATCACTTGAAATTTGTGCTTGTGAAGAAAAAAAAAATGAAACTTTGGTTTTGTTGATTAGAAAGATTTGGTTGTAGCTATATATTGTGTAAAAGCAAAAAGTTGAGGTTGGAGTATGTTTATCTTGTACTGTGCTAAGAAGTGTTGGAAGTCAATGCCCCCTTTCTTCCTTTTTCTCTTTCCCCTTGTATCTCACACCCCCTTTCTTTCCCTTAATTTCCTATTTTTTTCTTCTCTTCTTAAAAAAGAAAAGAGGGAAAGGAAGAGTTGTTGAATGCCATCCTGAGTATCTTGCTAGGATAGGATTATTGTCATATATACGTTGCTTACTTCTACTGGCATCTACATTGTACTCTTACACCTTGGTTTTTATCATCGGTGGCTCAGTGAATACAGCAACACTCACCTTGAGTGCCCTCTGAGTAGGAAGCTCTAAGTTGGATCAACAGCAACAAGAGACAGTGTGGAGCCTATTACAAGCACACCCAGCAGATACTGATGACACTGTCCTCCACAAAAGGAACGGTGGTGTAGCCATTTATTATTTGTTCACTAAGATTACAAAGATTAAAAAATAAATCTGAACCTTTAAGGTGTCGTTTCTTTTTACAGCTGGCCAATTCCAAAAAACATACTTCTGGTTTCAAACAGGGAAGAAAGCTGATTTTGACATTTGGAAGAAAAACAATCTCAAAGAGAACTGATTTTTTTTATAAAGTTACAACATGAACACAAAAGAATATGAAGCAAGCTTTACCTATTTAAACTTGAACCTCATGCCTAAAATCAAAATGCCACAAAATTTATTAGATTCCAACAATTCCTTCATAACTAAGAAAATGACAAAGCGTTTCATGTCATGCACAGTGATAGAAGTCATCCACCTGTGACATTCACAACTTCGATCCAAAGCTTCTATTGCACTCCAGAAAATTACATTTTATATTGAGATTGACAGTCATGTGCTAGTTCCAAGGTAAGAAAGGCCATTTTATGGCCGGGAAATGTCCCACTATTGATCTTCTGACTTTCTGTCATGTGTAAGGTTACACATTAACCACATACAAAAGCTGGCCGCTGGGTTTCCAAAGATACCAATGTACTTCCCCAACTTACGTCATTTAAAGGACACCCAGCACTAAGGTGATTTTCCTGACTTAATTGATTCAGAGCCAGAATGAGGTTGCACACTAAGCTGCTGGATGATGGAAGAGGGTCAGTTTGACTGCTTCTCTGTAATTCTAAGTACTTGAATATTGAGATCCAAACAGTTGATAAGAAATTGCCCAATTTTGGGGGGGTGGGGTGGGGGGTTGGAGACATTTCTATCAGCAGGAAGTATTTTACACAGAAATGCTTTGGCTTGCCTCAACAGATAAAAGCCTGACTGACTGTCCCATCTGTGACCACCTGCAGAGATTAAGGAGGAAAAAAGTGCAGAAAGACTCTTCCAGGTGGACAGGGGACCCAGGTTAAATGTCCTATCATTTGATGAAGGCTAAAGGCAACTTGGCTTCTCACTGAGGGTGATATTATTAAGCCCACTAAATGAATGTGAAAACTAAAATCAAAGTAATCCTCAAACAGGCCTTAGGTTTAGCTTTCTCGTGCCACACAGAACATCAGCTTAAAGAATATGAAGGCCACAGGACAAATTCAAGCTAGCAACAGTGTGAAATAGCTGCTTCACATTACAGGACTGCCTTATAGAAACACCAGTGATGAGTTCATATGGGGGAGGGGGGATATATATGCACCATACCAACTCTTGAACAGCCATCTTCTGCCACCTCTCTATAAATGGTGCCACTGATCTATTCCTATTTCTGTGCCCTTCAAATGGAGGGCAACACTCTGGCTATGGGTGGAATGGGCCAATGAAAGGTTTACACAAGCAGCTCCTTTCTTGGATTGAACAGCGAGCGGCTGTCTCCTGTCAGAATGGTAGACTTTGAATCTGAATAGATCCTATTGCCTTTGGGTAATCTGTGCAATTTGCAATGGATTACAATGGCCCCAACCTGGTTGTTCTTCCGAGGTTAATCATGGGAATGTGGTGGTAAGGATTGGAAAGATCTTAATTCATGGAGAATGCTTAGCAGAGCATGGTGGGGTGACAAACACTGAAATCAACATTTCTTCAAACACCTATCTGCAGTCTAACATCAGAAAAGGAGCAACTGATCTAGGTGATCAACCCAGGACTTGGGCCATGTTAAGCCAAGCATTAAAACTCCGATATTTCAAACATTGACACTTAAGATAGGAAGTACAGGATATTCACTTCTCAATATTGCCGTCTACAGACAGGAGATGTTCAATACATGCCTCAGTGGAAGAGGGCCCTTTAGGGACAAGAATCAATCTTCATAAACTCTGCTCCAAGCTCACAATCTTGACTATGATTCTAACATCCAGAATCGAAGAGACAAAGTCAGCCCATTTAACATTCTTTAGGATCAATGTCACAAATAGTAAGTACCGCATCATTTAGAGGAAAGTCACAGAGCCATTGTCTAGTGATTGGTTCTTAGTCACAATGCAGGAGAAAAACACTCCTACATCAAGTTGCTAAAAGGGGAATTAACAGTCCAGGGCTTTGAAAGAGGAAATGAGGCATGGCAATGGGCAAAGTGCATGTGCACAATTAAAAGCACTTTCGTTGCCCCCCCACCCCCCAAGTGGGCACAATAACACAGCCAATAGGCTCTGAGGCTGTACTGACAAAAGGCTGGACATCGTTCATGTTTCTATGTGCTGTTTTCAAAACGAGTCCTCATGCAACACAGGAGCGTGCAGAAAGGTCTGGGTTTAGATCTGCGGAGAAGAAAAACAAACGGAGACGTAAATCACTTGGCAAGTTCAAACCACAGGTTTTGAAATTGTTTTCCTTGGTACTGGAAAACCAATGGGAAGAAAATGATCCTTCCAAACTGCATATAGGTTAAGAAGGACCATTTTTGCTCTTTTCTTCCATTGGTTTTTCATACAGGTAGTCCTCAATTAACAACCAAAAGTTCCAATACATTAAAAAAGCTACTTATGACTTGTCCTCTGCCACAACCCTCTGTGGTCACATTTCATGTGCCTGGCTACTGGTTCGCATTTATGACCGTTTGCTGTGCCCCAAAGTCATGTGCTATGGTTTTTGCAGTTTTCCAACAGAGAAAGCCCAAAAATGCCCATTGGATATGCTGCATTTGCTTAACGACCACATTGTTTGCTTAATAACCATGTTTACAACTGTCATAAAATCAAGTCCAGTCACGTGGTGCCTCGACTTATAACCCCAATGAGTTAAGACCAAAATTCCGGGCTCCACTGTGGTTGTAAGTTGAGGACTACCTGTGCTACATTGATGATGACACAGGAGTATGACAATCTTGTGTTCCTACCACTGAAAGCAGATTTTGGAGGAGTTTGAAAGATCTCTATTAACTACAACTAGAAAGAGAGGAAGAATTCTTTTATTACAGAGATGAGATTTGAGGTTTTTTAAAAAATAAAATAAAATCCAAGGCAATGCTTTAGGTGTCTTTTTCAAATTTTAAACCCAACTCTTCTGAATGAGCCAATAAACTAAGTTCCAAAGCTTATTTCTTCTGACTATAAATCTGGCTTGTAGATTCCAACCAGGAATAAATAAATAAATATAAATATAAATATAAATATAAATATAAATATATATATGTTTTCGTAGATTTTCACGGGTAAAGGTACGTAGGTCTTGGTGTATTCGGGTCTTGTCCCGTGTATGATTGAGAATACCTTGGCAGCGTTTGACGAAATCTCATCCGTCATCTTCAGGCTGGTGTCTTCAGCTTCGTTCTCCTGGGAGAAGTGTGTGATCGTGGCTGTTTTTCCCTTTTAAACTCTAGAGTTGGATGTGTTGTTACTTTTTGATTGGTTTGTGGAGTTGATGTATGCAGATTGGATGGCTTTTTCCTGAGACCCTGTGTGGCTGAGGTGCTGGCTGTGTGTCTCTCAGCCTTTTGTGTTGTAACGACCTGGGTAATGGGCTGTGTGATGACCTTCTGAGTTCTATTGTTGTGATGTCCTGGGTGTGGTGCTGTAATCTCCTGGGTCGTTGTCTGTGCTGCAACCTCCTGATGTTTTGTGTTGTGATCTCCTGAGTTCTGTGATGTAGTATCCTGGGTGGAAGGCTGTGATGTGGCATTCTGGGCCTTGGTAACAACACATCCAACTCTAGAGTTTAAAAGGGAAAAACAGCCACGATCACACACTTCTCCCAGGAGAACGAAGCTGAAGACACCAGCCTGAAGATGACGGATGAGATTTCGTCAAACGTTGCCAGGTATTCTCAATCTTACACGGACAAGACCGAATACACCAAGACCTACATACCTTTTGAAAATCTAAAATATATATATATATATATATATATATATATATATATATATATATATATATATTCGACTTATATGCCGCCCCCTCTCCCAAAGGACTTGGGGCGGCTCACAGCTAAAATACAATACCAACAATAAATTAACCTAAAAATGTATTAAACAAATTGAAGCCGAATTAACATTAAAAACCCCAGAATTAAAATAAACAAACCCCAAAGAATCAGCACAGCCCAGATTGTAAAAATAGCCAGGTTTTTAACTCGTGGAGGAAGGTGCGGAGATCGGGAGCCAGCTGGAGCTCCAGAGGAAGAAGATTCCATAAAGTGGGGGCTGCCACCGAGTAGGCCCTCCCCCGGGTCCCAGCCAAGCGAATAAAGTACCAAACAACGAAAGCAAAACCCAAGGCAATGTCATCAGCAACATGGATTAGAAAAGTGCATGCATGCTGTAACATATGTCTAATTAATGGGTGTCCAACCCTGGCAGCCTTAAAACTTATGGACTTCAACTCCCAGAATTCTGTAGCCAGTCATGCTTGGCTGGCTGGGGAATTCTGAGAGTTGAAGTCCACAGGTCTTGAACTTACCAAGGTTGGACCCCGCTGGTCTAAATGGAAGTATAATGATGTACCATACATATTATCATTGTTACATTGTAACTGTGAGAAGTGATTGTGGCTTTAAAGTAAAAAAAAAAAATCAAACCATAGATTCAGCTGATTTGATGCTCATGGCGGAAGAAGTTACCTTTTGATCCAGTCGCTGGTAGTCACTGGATTTGGGCCTTCGGGTTATCTTTGATTTTTTTCCTTCTAGAGCAAAAGCAATAATCTTTGAAAGGGAAGAAAAGATAATCAGTAAGTGTGCCACAGCAAGAATCTGAATCATCACACTACCATTAAATCACTACATTAAAGTGAACACATCAGCTTGTCATAACTATTAAACTTGAAAAAAGCACATTATTTTAGCAAAGCCTTAAAAAGAGAGATGGCACAGGTAGTATATTAAAACCTGTAAAATAGCAACAGTCTCACCAAAGCGGGGGGAAACGAGTCTCACTTAGAAAGTAAGACATGATTCAAAGTCATAATCCATCAAGTAAGCCAGAGAATATAGAATATTTGTAATTGGAATGTTGCTTGTAACAGCTTCTCTACAGCTCTACCAATTACATCTTTTCCAAGGTAAGAAAAATGAACAATAGCCTGCAGCATATATCAGTCCAAGCCAAGGAACATATTTTAAAATACCTAGCTTTTTAGAAGTTTTACATAGTGTTAGTGTGGTTTACTCAGCATGGCCCCACACAAAACCAATATCCCAATATATTTTGAGGGATACATTTTCTGATTGTTTTATTTTTGAAAACCCAGTAAGAAACAAATCATGTCCTAGCTAAAATAGCCTCATTAAAATCAGATCATCTACAAGACATTACACTATTTCTTCTTGCTAAAGATGCCTTGAGGAAACAGCTTTCATTTTTATCATCAGTCTAGCTAGACAGACAAACAATGGATGGATGGGCAGATATAAAGGATAGATGGAGAGAGACAGACAGACAGACAGATGATAAATAAATAATACTCACTTTCCGTTTATTATGATATGCAATGTATAGTGCAGCAACAATAATAGCTGTGGTCACTAAGTAGGCAAAGAAATGGCTATTTTCAGATCCGTTCCTGGGTGTCCCCTCCAAATCTTCCTCATGCTTTGCACTGTTTTTCTTTTCATCAGCTAACCCTTTTCCTTGTTCATCTCCAGGGTCAACTACTACTTCCTCAGTTTTTTCAGATTCCACAGGATTTAATTTTTGAGAGTGTTGAACAGAGATATCGGATTGAAGATCCTGGTCTTTTGCTAATGAGTCTTCCATTTGTTTTGACTCCTCATCATTTGTCTCTAGTTCAGAAAAATCTGGATCAGAATTGTCTGTCTTAGATTCTTCATTTTTGGCATGAGGAAGATCTAATTTTGAAGAGTCTTGAGCAGAAGCACTGGATTGAGCATTCAGGCCTTTAATTAATGGGTTCTCTCCCTGCTTTAATTCCTTTGTTTTTGACTTTGGAACAGAAGATTTATCAGATTTGTCTTCCTGAGCGTTGGTGGCTTCAGAAGTATCTATCTTTCCAGAAGCAGGTTCTTGAGCAGATAAAACTGACTGGGGTTTCTGGTCTTTTGTTTGCAAGTCTAGTGATTGTTCTGATTCCTTAACGTTTAAACCTGAATGAGTAATGCCTGCCTTAGATTCTTCTAGGTGATCTTTCTTTTCCTGAGTGTTTCCAGCTTGACCAGGATTTAATTTTGAAGAGTCTTGAGCAGAAACACCAGACTGAGTGTTTGGGCCTTCAATTGATGGGTCCTCTCCCTGCTTTGATTCCTTAGTTTTTGACTTTGGAAGAGAAGATGTACCAGATGTGTCTGTCTGAGCTTCTTCAGATTTATCTATGTCTGCTGGAGCTTTGATGTCTTTAGTAGCATCTAGCTTTGCAGTACCAGGCTGTTGAGCAGACTGACTTGACTGGGGTCTCTGGTCTTTTGCTGATAGGTCCTGTGATTGTTTTGATTCCTTACCAACTGCATTAGTGCCTTCTGGATGATGATCTTTCTGAACCTTTTTAGGCTGAACAAGACCTAATTTTGAAGAAGAGTCTTGAGCAGGAAGACCAGATTGGATGTTCTGGCTCTTAATTGATAGGTCTTCTCCATTTTCTGATCCCTTAATGTTTGACTTTGAAAGAGAAGATGTACCAGATGTGTCTGTCTGATCTCGAGATTTATCTATGTCTTCCTGAGCTTTGCTGGATTCAATAGCACCTGGCTGGGAACCTTTGTGATTAGTTGATGGATCCTCTTCCTTCGCTTTATCAGAACTTTGCTGGGGTCCCTCTGACTGGCTATTCTGTAAGATATTTTGTACAACTTGAAGTGATTTATTGTCTACAGAGCTTATGTCTGTGTCTGAAGCACCTTGAGTCAACTCTGTTAACTGTGGGTTGTCACTGGAGAACTCTACAATGTGGAAAAGTTAAAGTTAGAAAATATTCTGTATGCTACAATAATACTGTGTAGTGGTATACAGTAATACAAATGATAAAATCATGCTGAACATACAGGTGAAACTTGAAAAAGAATATTGTGCAAAAGTTCATTTATTTCAGTAATGCAACTTAAAAGGTGAAACTAATATATGAGATAGACTCATTACATGCAAAGCAAGATAGTTCAAGCCATGATTTGTCATAATTGTGATGATGATGGCTTACAGTTCATGAAAACCCCAAATCCACAATCTCAGAAAATTAGAATATTACATGCAATCAATAAAACAAGGATTGTACATAGAACAATATCGGACCACTGAAAAGTATAAGCATGCATATGTACTCAGTACTTGGTTTGGGCCCCTTTCGCAGCAATTACTGCCTCAATGCGGCGTGGCATGGAAGCTATCAGCCTGTGGCACTGCTGAGGTGTTTTGGAAGACCAGGATGCTTCAATAGCGGCCTTCAGCTCTTCTGCATTGTTTGGTCTCATGTCTCTCTTGGCAATGCCCATAGATCAGGTGAGTTTGCTGGCCAATAAAGCACAGTAATCTCACGGTCATTGAACCAGGTTTTGGTGCTTTTGGCAGTGTGGGCAGGTGCCAAGTCCTCCTGGAAAATGAAGTCAGCATCCCCATAAAGCTCGTCTGCAGAAGGAAGCATGAAGTGTTCCAAAATCTCCTGGTAGATGGCTGCATTGACCCTGGACTTAATGAAGCACAGTGAACCAACACCAGCAGATGATATGGCTCCCCAAATCAACATAGACTGTGGAAACTTCACACTGGACTTCAAGCATCTTGCAGTGTGTGCCTCTCCATTCTTCCTCCAGACTCTGGGTCCTTGGTTTCCAAATGAGATGCAAAAGTTGCTCTCATCAGAAAAGAGGACTTTGGACCACTGAGCAACAGACCAGGTCTGTTTTTCTTTAGCCCAGGTAGGACACTTCTGATGTTGTTTGTTGTTCAGGAGCGGCTTGACAAGAGGAATATGGCATTTGAAGCCCATGTCCAGGATCCGTCTGTGTGTGGTGGCTCTTGATGCACTGACCACAGCCTCAGCCACTCCTTGTGAAAGTCCCCAACACTTTTGAATGGCCTTTTCCTGACAATCCTCTCCAGGCTGCGGTCATCCCTGCTGCTTGTGATGCTGCTTGTGCACCTTTTTCTTCCACATTTTTCCTTTCCACATAACTTTCTATTAATGTGCTTTGATACAGCACTTTGGGAACATCCAACTTCTTTTGCAATTACCTTTTGAGGCTTTCCCTCCTTATGGAGGGTGTCAATGATGATTTTCTGCACAACTGTCAGGTCAGCAGTCTTTCCCATGATTGTGATTCCTACTGAACCAGACTGAGAGACCATTTAAAGGCTCAGGAACCCCTTGCAGGTGTTATGGCTTAATTAGCTGATTAGAGTGGGACACTTTGAGCCTAGAATATTGCACCTTTTCACAATATTCTAATTTTCTGAGATTGTGGATTTGGGGTTTTCATGAGCTGTAAGCCATAATCATCACAATTATGGCAAATCACGGCTTGAACTATCTTGCTTTGCATGTAATGAGTCTATCTCATATATTAGTTTCACCTTTTAAACTGCATTACTGAAATAAATAAAGTTTTGCACGATATTCTAATTTTTCAAGTTTCACCTGTATTCACCCTTTTATATGTACAACTTATAGCTGTACTTATACCTTAGAAATAGAGTATTTGTATATCATGTGCTGTGGCCTTGGACCAGCTTAGATAAACCAGACAGTGGTCTGTCTAGAAAGTAAGAACAGAATAGGAGATTGCAATATAAATACTGTAGTATCTTGGATATGTTGACAATGTCATACTGTAAGGGTGAAATATAATAGGGAGGTCATTTCAATGGGTATCATGGTGCTCCAGAGGAAGCGTTACAGTGTAATTCTATTATTCCTTTTACAGGTAGTCAATTTACAACAGTTCATTTAGTGACCGTTAAAAAAGTGACATCATTTTTCACACTTATGACCCCACTGCAGCATCCCTATGGTTACATGATCAAAATTCAGACAGTTGGCAACTGACTCATATTTATGACAGCTGCAGTTATCCACAGCAGTGGGATTCAACCGGTGTTACTACCGGTTCAGTGACTACGTTTTGCTTTCCTATAAAATATACTTCGTTGCATCTATCTCCAATGCTTTGGTTTCTAAAGTGTAAGTGAGCAACTTTCTCACAACTGCTCGAAACATTTTCATACTGAACTTTCACTAATAGTGCAATGTGAGTTGTATACATTCATACCACATTTAATGCATATTCCACGTTTATAATTTTTTTAAAACAACTCAAGGCAGGGACGATATTTCATATTCCTTCCTCCTCCCATTTTTCCCCACAACAATCCTGTGAGGTGAGTTGGGCTGACATCATGGCAAGATCTTATTATTTCAAGTAGCTGTGTGGCCATTTCTAATCTGTTTTTTATTATACATTTGCATGCCTGACTTAATAAGGCAAGAAAGGCAATCACACATTGAAACTAAGCTATTATACAGTGTGTTGCATTTTGACCTAATGTTGTGAGTGAACCCTGGCAATTTTGGCAGACGGTGAGACAACTCCCAGAATGCTCAGCCTACATTGGACAGGGGATTCCCAAGTTTGCTTTTGTGCCTTTGAATCAGTGTTGATTCCCAATGACTAAATGGACAACTTTCTTCCTTGGCAATGTTTCAGAGGTGTTCCGCCACCTCTTCCTTGGGGCTCAGAGAGAAATGATTGGCCAAGGTCACCCAGCTGGCTTCATGATTAAGCCAAACTAGAATTCCCAGTCTTTAGTCTAATGCCCTAATCACAATGAAGAGCACCAGACAGGAAAGGTTGAGCCAGATGAAATACCTATTACCAGGCATTATACTGTCCATCAAGAAGTGAAAGGTTTCATCCTTTACAAAGGCTGTTTAGACACTGGATGCCAGATCTATGGAGGTTGTCACTCTAAATCCATCACTCCTTAAGAAGACTACATATGATGGGTAAGCTTGAGGAGCAATCCAGGGCAGCCATTCAGGGGTCACAGAGAGGGATATCCAGAAGTGTCAGAATGGTCCCTATCAAGATTTCTCAACTTAAAAGTGGACTTCAGTTCCCAGAACGCCCCAGCTTTAGGGACTATCCAGGCTGCGGCATCAAAGGCGGCAAAAGAAGAGGTATCCAGAACCTGTCTTACTCGCTGGGGAATTGTGAGAGTTGTGCAGTCCACACAATCTTAAAGCACAACGCCTGGGGAACGCTGGGACTTGTATGCACACATCTCAAAGTGGCTGAAAACCTTGGTCTGTATAGTCCTTAAGAGAAGGCGAGCTGTACAGACCACCCTGACGACTTCAATCACCAAGAGCAAGCCTAGAAGTCTTTGGGGCGAGCAGGTGGCGATTTCCCTTCCGTTACCCCTCCATCCTCCTACCCGCCATAGCGAAGCGATGGGCCCAAGGCCTGCGGGCAGGTCGGCGGGGAGGGGGGGGAAGCAAAGGCGTACATTCTCCTTCTCCCCTCAAGATCCCCCACTGACCTTGGGCTTTCTTCCCCTCGCTCTTTCCCGCCTCTATCGGCGCCGCATTCCCCCAGGCAGCCAGCGAACACAGGAGGAGACACCAGTACCAACACACCGCCATGCCGTCCCCGGAGCACCTTCCACTTCCGCCCAGTTGCGAGCGGAAAAGGAAAACCCCTTTCCACGGCTCTCGGAGCGCCCATTTCCGGCTGGGGTTCCTCCCCCGACGCTGTTCTCGCGAGAGCTGGAGTGAACTTCTCGGGAAGGCGAGAAGAGGGGCGGAAATCTGCTGAAGGGCGTGGCTTACGATTCCAGGGAGGAGGGGTTGGAGGTTACTGCTGGAAGGCAGGCGCCTGCTTTAATCTTATTTGTGTGAATATGCACCACCAGCTTTAGGCCGCTTCGTATTTTTTCTTCTTCTTCTAATTGAGAGTTGATGTGGACCACTCAAACTTGGCGTTTTTCAGACGTCAGGATCTGAAATCCCAGAATTCCCCATACTGCCTGGGGAATTCTGGGGATTGAAGTCCACACATCTGAAAACAGTCAATTTTGAGAAACACTGATGTAGATTAACTCTCACAACTCCATGTCTGAATTGCAAACCGGACAAACGGGAAAGGTTGAAGGTAGTAGTGTGTTGCTGCATTGCAGAGGGAAAGATCTGGAGATGATTGATGGATTGATGGGCAGATTCCACCTCCACCCTTGTTTTCTGCTCTCTGCCTCTCTCTCTCTCTTTTTCAGTAATCATGAGCCCCCTAGAGTAGCCCTATGGTGAGATAGGAGCAAATACATTTAAGAAATAATAATAATAAATTAAAAGTAAACTAGGGAAACCATAGGTTATGCCAGAAAAGTGCTGAAGCAGGACAGATAGAGGCGGAGTTTGCACATTTAGTTAACTATAACGGAGTTTGTTCTGTTTTAGGTTGTGGGAACTCAGGGGCTCATGAAACAAAGTATGGTTGAATCCAGTGCCTGAACTCAGCTTTGGCATTAGATGTGTCAACAAACCTTTGGCCAATCCCTTTCTCAGTCCTAGGGAGGAGGCAATAGCAAACCTACTTTCAAAATCTTGCCAAAAGAACTAATGAGGACTTTGTCCAAGCAATCACTAGAAGCAACACTAACTTGAAGGTGCCACACAAAAGGGGGAACTCCCTGTCTTAAAGAGAATGGTGATGCAGCACCATCTTGTGGTCTATATCTTTTGTTCTCAGCTATTATGAAATACATTTGCAAAAGGGATACTGGTATATTTTATTTAATCACAGGCTACTTGACAGCACATTGCAAGTTCTTATTAATAGGGTTCTCTAACTCGGGTCTCCAACCAAAGCTGGCTGGGGAATTCTGGGACTTGAAGTCCTCCAGTCTTAAAGTTGCCAAGGTTGGAAACCCCTGCTCTAATTGGTGCAGTACTCAAAAGATAAAGTCAAGGTATTGTATTCTCATCACAATCCTCAGAAGACTAAATGGGACTGGTTCTGTTTTTTTTTTACTACACTTGTGTCTCACAATGGATTTCACAATAGCATGTCATAAAAAATTGGTAGCATCCTTGAAAGATAAAACCAAATACAATATAGTTTTTCCAGCCTTCCATGATGTAATGAGTTGCATTTGTTTTAATCTTCCAACATTTTAACTTTATTTGCTTAAGGAATTATAGATCCTTAAAACAATTGGGTCATTCTGGTGATTATAGGTGGAGTTTTTGTTATTGACTAGATGATAGTCATTTTAGGTGGATGACTGCAGAAAATTCTGCAATTTAACACAAAACAAACATTTTCTCAATGAATCATTTTAAGGCTGTCATTGTAACATTGGTTTAACTCTTAGTATTTTTAGACTTTAGAAAACCACTGGAAGCTTTTCTCATACTTAGGAACTCTCTTGTGGATTTAAAAGAAAGGAGGGAAAGATTATCATTGTATCTACTTTTAAAGCTCAGAACAGTGCAGATATTTCCTTCATGACTCCAAGGCAGGAAGCTGTGGTTTTATGAATTTGTACCGCCTCTCTACAAACGCTCTGAAATTCCAGGGATTGGTAGGCCAGTTTCAGGAAAGCTGCAATTTGGATAATTAGAAAGTTTTCTTGTTGTTTCCTTCTTCCTTTTCTGCACAGGATGGTAGGTTGAATGGGAATATTCCAACAGCACAAAGTCAGCTGGCCTTATCTTTGAGTTGGTATACTTTTTAAGGTTTTCCAGAAGTGCTGTCAAAATGCTGTTTCTAAAGACAATACATTTCTTTAGAATCAGAAGATTTCTTATGTATATATAAAAGGAAGTTGTTTTTCATCTGGAATTTAAAAGCAATGAGTTCTCATTTATTTAATGTAGCTGAATATATTCATACAGAAAAAATAGGAGTTTAAATATCCCCTTCTTACGTTAACTGCTGAATAAGCTTCATAAACAAGAGTACTGGGGTAGTAGAGGTGAATCATTACTGTAGGAAAGGAATTGCCTGGTCAGATTTGTTTATTATTTATGGTTTTTATATCCTACTGAACTGTCCAGAGATTTCTGTGATTTACAGATGCGGCGTTGTTGAGCTTAAATATGTTCCACTTCTGTGCATGATGGTGCCACTGGAATCATTTTTTATTAGAAAGCCTTAAAAATTAAATGAATTATTAATAATTAATATTAGGATGTGATTTAGGGTAGCAAGCCACTGACTTATTTAAAAATGGTTTAAAACAATGGCTTAACACAGTGTTTTCCAACCTTGGGAATGTTAATGAATGTGTACTTCAACTCTCATAATTGCCCCTCCCCAGGGCTGGGTGGGGAATTCTGAGACTTGAAGTTCACACTTCTTAAAATGCCTAAGGTTGAGAAACACTAAGGGCTGGACTTAACTACAATTACTCAGGTTGCTAAGCCATAAAGCATGATTTATGAAACATTGTGACTAAGCTGCTAAGCTAAAAGCAAACAACCCACATACTGGTTTAGTGCAATCTATGGGTCAGTCATAGTCTTGCTGGAAACCTATGAATTCCTTACCTGAGAATAAGTTCCACTGAACAAGGTAAGAACTATTGTGATTACACTACATACTTTGATATGTTACTATTTTGAATTGCCGAACAGGAAAGCATGCTCCAGTAAGGCTTTAAATAGCCTTTTCCTGTCCTATGTGATTTTTGAGAGAAGGCATCTTTATGATCTGGTCCTGCAAAAAGTGATAGACTGGAACCAGGGGGTGGGGGGGGGTTGGAGGGTGTGTGTGTGTGTGTGTCCAACTTTGGCAACCATAACACTTGTGGACTTCAGTTCCCAGAATTCCCCAGCCAGCCATGTTGAAGTGGAGTTGTCTTCAAATCTAGTTGCCTAGGTTGGACGCTTCTGGATTAGAAGATAGTGTTTAAATAAGTATGCTAAGTAAGGCTGGTTCACTCTTCACACAACATCCTAGTCTTGTGAAGTTGACTATAGTCCATTTCAGGATTTTTAACAAAGTTAATTTATTTAAACACAGATTAGCATGTTGCACAAACATATCTGAACTTCAAGAAAGGTAACTGTCAAGGAATATCACTCCAGGCCACTTATGTACCAGGTGGAGTCACAAATCTGCCAAATGTTTTAGCTGAGCATGTTATATGAATCCGGTCTTACAATTCAATGTATCATGCATATGAAGAAAATTAAGTAAATGAAGTAAAACATTATTACATTGACAATGATTGATCCTATTTGGAAATACGATGTTTCAGTGCTATTTTATTGGCTGACAGTCTGGCAATAATGCATGGGAGGACCGCTTTTTTAAAAAAAAAGTAGAGGAAAAAGACCTGCTTTGGAACATAAAATGATATATATGTATTTCTTGATAGTTCCAAAATCAGAATATCTCTCTCTCTCTCACACACATACACACGCACGCACACTAATAATAATAATATAAAAATATATTTTAACATTAACACTACAAGAACTCTGCTCAGTTAGTAAACAGGATTAGAATTTTTAAAAAACCTTCTTAACCATTTGCAACTTGGCTTTCAAATGAGAAACACAAATCTTGGTGTGCTGACTTGGTGTTTATTTTTTTTCCCCAGTGTTCAAGTTTCTTATATAAACACACTGCACTGGAATAGTCACATCAGCACACCAAAGCTGCCTGCCTAGTAAACAATAGTGGACTTGAAAATAATCCCATGTCTAAATGATACAAAATGAGGCTCTGGGACATAAAATAAAAACAAATGCTGCTTTGTGGTTTTCATGTTACCATCTAGTTAGACAGAGTTTTAATCTGTTGAGTAACACAGCCTTGTGCCATGGACACATAATTGATGTTTATTGGAAAGCTCCAGGTTGAATGCACTGTGATTTTTCAGTATCAAAATAAGAGCTGCTGATCATATTGCCATATTTAACTTATGTAACAAAAGGAAAATATGAGTGGCAAGTTTTTCTTATGGAAGTGTTTATCTTAGTGTCTTCTGGCTTAGCTCCATAATTTTTCAAGCGAGTTCCTTGAATGCTAGAAAGACTAACCAACCCCTTCATGGGCAGTCCTTCCTCCTCCCCATCCTTATGCTCCTGAAGCTGCACAGTTGTGTCCAAAAGAGCAGAATTAATTACCTCCTCCTGCTAAATCCATTCAGTACAAGATCTTTAGTTCCCAAGTATTCTGGGAGGCAGTATAGGAAATATCTAAGTAGAAGTTTCCAAAAACTGGAAGGGAGATAGATGAAGCATATTGTAAACAGGTCAAATTAACTAGTTTTATATTTCAATTTCTTCAAAATGAAAGGGAGGAAGTATGTTGTGTATGTGTGCTCTTTCTAAAATATCCAATTTTGCCAGCTAGGATGAGATGTATAATTCTTGAACTGTCATTAGAGATGGCTAAAGTACTACCACACAATCAGTGTTATTTGGGATTGATAAAACTCTCTAGGTTGGTTATTATTATTATTATTATTATTTATTGGACTTGTATGCCGCTCCCTCTCCGCGAGGACTTGGGGCGGCTCACAATAAAAACACCACAACAATAAATATATAAAAGACAATTAAATCTGACAAGCCCAATCGATAAAACAGTTAAAAATACATTAAAAAAAACCCAGGAGGTCAGTTCAGCCCAGCCTGTTCAAACAGCCAGGTCTTCAGACCGCAGCGGAAGGAGCAAAGATCAGGGGCCAAATGGAGATCCAAAGGGAGTTGATTCCACAAGGCGGGGGCCGCAACAGGGTAGGCCCTCCCCCGAGGCACCGCCAGCCAACATTGTCTAGCCGACGGTACCCCAAGGAGTCCCCGTCTGTGCGCACGCACAGGGCGATCGGTATTTGATGTTGGCAGGAGACACTCCCGCAAGTACCCCAGACCCAAATCGTAAAGGACTTTGAATGTTAATACCAACACTTTGAATCTCACCCGGAGGGCAACCGGCAACCAATGCAGCTCGCACAGGAGGGGTGTAACATGTGAGTATTGGGGGGCTCCCATCACAACCCGCGTAGCCGCATTCTGCACCAGCTAAAACCTCCAGATGGTATGCAAGGGCAGTCCTAGATAGAGAGCGTTGCAGTAGTCAAGTCGGGACGTCACAAGTGCATGAGTGACTGTGCGAAGGGCATCTCGGTCCAGATATGGGTGCAACTGGTGAACCAGTCGGACCTGGGCAAAAGCCCCCCTGGTCACGACCCTCACCTGCTCCTCCAAACTAAGCCGTGAATCCAGGAGGACTCCCAGGTTCTGAGCCCTGTCCACAGGGGGCAACACCTCTCCCCCTATGACCAAAGATGGAATCAATTGATTGGGCCGAGATGCCTGTACGCACAACCACTCAGTCTTGGCCGGATTGAGCTGTAGTCCGTTCCTGCCCATCCAGATCCGTACCGCATCCAGACACTGGGTCATCACGGAGAGGGCATCACTGATTTGGTTTGGGGTGGAGGTATACAACTGGGTACCATCAACGTACTGGTGATACCTCACCCCAAAGCCACGGATGAGCTCGCCCAGGGGCTTCATATAGATGTTGAACAGGAGGGGAGAGAGGACTGACCCCTGAGGAACCCCACAAGTGAGTGCCGTCAGGGCCGACCTCTGCCCTCCTGCCAACACCGATTGCGAACGCCCCGAGAGGTAGGAGGAAAACCACTGCAAAACAGTGCCCCCCACTCCCAACCCCCTGAGGCGTCACAATAAGATACCATGGTCGATGGTATTGAAAGCCGCTGAGAGATCTAATAGGACTAGGACAGAGGAAAATCCCCTGTCCCGTGCCCTCCAGAGATCATCCATCAGCGCGACCAATGCTGTCTCAATCTTGATCTTCTCAATCTTCAGCACTTGAAGATGTGTGGATGTCAACTCACAGACTTCCCCAGTCAGCCATACTAGCTGGAGATTCTGTTGAAATCCACACATTTTCAACTGGCCAGGGTAGAGAAACATTGCTCTAAGCTATTTCCTTGTGCTGAGGCCAATCTATCTACCAGTTCCTCCATCAATTCACTGATCCCTTTAATTCAGTCCAGGCCCCAACATGCTGCAAATGGAACATACTAGTGCACTGCTGAAATAGGCTGGCTGAGTTAAAAGATGATGAATCATATAACTTAGCCAAATATCCTGCAGAGAGTAACCTCCTCTATCACTGGCAAATTGCACAGGGTTAGCAAATGGATAAATAGAATGGGTGCATTGCAAAAGAATTAAAGGATAGACTTGTCAGGAGAAAAGACAATCGCTTCTATTGTTTCTTAAAACAGCCAAAGAAACTCTATCCAAATAAGTGCCATCTACTGACTAGTCTAGATAATTATAGTATCCACAGAATCAGTTCATCTAGGGCAATGATCTCATAATGCTTTGTTTTCAGCACCCCTTTACATTCTTAAAAGCCCAAAGAGGTTTGGTTTATGTGGGTTATATCTATCAATATTGACTGCAGTAGAAATTAAAACAGGGAAATTTTAATTATTTGACTTTGCAGCCCCCCTGAAAGGACCTCAGGCCCCCCCAGATCGTACTATGAAAAACCTTGATCTAGGGTATTTGTGTTGTCACACTACATCTCAGTTGGAAATCAAGAATGTGCAAATCTCATTCAACAGAGAAATTAAACGGGACACCCAGTTCCATTGATCCCCAATTTTGATCCCCATCCTTTGACTTAGTACCTCCCAGATGCATTGGGACAGGAGCGTATGGTCACATAGGCTGGGACTTCTGGTCGCAACCCAATTCTGGATAGCATCAATTAGGCAAGATGCTTAAGAGAAATGCACACCTTGAAGCCTCAGGACAAACAAAAAGAACTGTCTTTCTTTTGATGTGAACTAAATCTGGTTCCCAACTAGGAAGACTTAAGTGACTGAAAGGAAAATAATTGTCTGGCAGGTAAATCAATAGGGTGTCTCAAGGTACTTTGCTGAGCTAGGTGGTTACCCTTTCTAACTTAGCAGAGCACTGTGCAAGGAACTTTAAGATTCAGAACTCGAGACATTAAGAGACCCCAGGGTTAACCCAGAGTCACATGTCTACCCTGCCAACTTGGCACTTGTCCATGAAATCAGCCTGCCAAGCAGTCCCATTTAGGGAATGACAATTAAGTCTTCACCTGATTAGAAGCATCTAAGCACAAACATATCAACCGTTTGGCTCCTCCGAGAATTAATTTGGTCAGAATAGAAGATCAAAAGGAAAACAATTAGCAAATTGAGGAGTTTAATGATGCTAATTAAAATGTATTAAGCAGAGCTTCTGCCCCTGCACCAGCTGCTTGGGCAGGCAAGCCAAAGGCTGGGGGAATTTTTTCCTGTACTCCAAACATGTGGAGTTGGGAAAGAGGACATCTGGCATTCTTCCCCAATGGTCTATCACAAAAGGTGGGATCAAGAAAGCCGCCTTTGCCCAAACTTTGCAATGGGCTTCTGTCTGAGTCCCTAATTATTTCTTGCTTGGCAAGATCCCTTGGGTCTTCATTAGGCATATCAGTTAGTAAGAGGGGGGAAAGAAATCTGATTTGAAGAGACACACAAGAGAGGAAGGCATGGGAGAATGCTTCCCCTGCATTGACCATGATTAGTTATGCAAGCAAAGATGGCAGACGCAACTCTGTTTCAAAAGAGACATAAAGCTATGAACAGAGACCCAGATGCTATCTGCACTCGGGAGGTTTTATAACAAGCTCTCTGAAAAAAAGAAAAAGAAAGAAAGATCTACCCAACTCAGGCTTTTAATGAGATGGCCAGTGGATCCCCAAAGAAAAGCAATCATATGTTTAGAACCTGGCTACCTACATTAATTGTTACAGACAGAAAGAAAAAGCAGAACAGAACAGTAACACACAAAGAGTGAAGGAGAACAAGAAAGGGCAGGCCTTTGTATCTTGCTGGCCCAAGTTCAAGCAGTTGATTTCTGAGGACTGCAAATGGAGTGAGGGGAGGTAACTTGAGACCCTCCATTCATTTTTATTATGCCTGTGCAGCTGCTGAAGAGAAAGGAGGGACTGACCCTTTCAGTTTATTGTTATTTTTTAAGAGTCCATTCTCTTGCAAGGCTGTTTTACAGCCAAATGCTCATCCTTTATTGCCTATCTTGCTGGCATGAATGCTACTGAGGGATACTGATGAAGGAAAAACACAAAAACATGAATTTAGTTTAGCCATCATTTATTAACAAAGACCCAACTGACTGGGTTCAGAAGTTACTGTAATCCAAAATTCAACTCACAAGGGACATGCCCATGGATATAAACACCATTGGGAAGGATATTTACTAGGAGTAAGGATGATGGGAAGGGAACAGTAATATGAATATCCATCAATATTTCACAGATTAAATTACAAGGCATGCTGATAGTTTCTTATCAAAATAGAACTGCATAGCCAACCAGGAATGATGGATGTCATATACCACACTTCTGAAAGACACCACGTCAAGAAAAACTTGTAAAGCCACCAAGTTCAGTTTGCTGTTTATCCATTGGTAGGTCAGAATTCTGGATTTCCAGACATACAAACACACTCCATGGGAGATGACAGTTATGTTTTAAGACAGAAACCCAAGATTCTCTGTACAAAATGAAGCATTCAAACCAGCTAACCATACATCCAGGAAAGTCTAGCTAAAAGCTAAAGCTAACCAAGAGACCATTCTGGAACATTAATTTCTAAAAGGCTGAACACAGCAAGAGCCAGTACCAGAGAAATGCAGAGATTCAACCTGAATATCAATAAAATGTAGACATTTAATGCTACATGAAGCAGAGGAACACATGCCACCCCAATGCATCAGGGCTCACAGCAGGTTGTATGGACAGAAAGGGTATAGCAGACAAAGTCAGCCCACATAAGAATTTTCTCCCATATATGTAGTAAAAATAAAACAATGAACCAATTTAAATAACTAAATACTGTGTTAATGATAGCTCAATGCCCAACCGTAGGCTAGCCCTAAATGTACACATGGAAAATTTAAATATTTCAATTTTTTTTAATATGCAACCCTAAGATATTTTTTTGGTGGGGGGGGACTTGTAAATTCTTTCTCCAGTGCTGCTCTTAAGGCAAGCTCATTGTGTCTTTGGTCTGGTTAGAACTACACCTCCTGAAGAGTGACAAGAGAGCTCCACATCAAGTCCCACCACCACACACACACAAATAATTGTTGTATTTTCTCAATCTCACCTGAAATATCTGACTTAGAAACAAGCAGAGCAGAAGAAATGAAGGGCTGTGAATGAAATGGCAATGGTCAAAATAGCAAGTGATTTATGAAAATTTAAGGTTTAGCTATTCTTTGAATCTTAGAAATGGCAGAGAAATGATGCTGGGTAGATTTTGTTTTTAATCTGGAAATGGAATTCAAGTCCGTGAGAATTTTCAATGCAATTTAAACTTAATCTAAGACACCACACACACACACACACACACACTTTTCCTGTTCAGCAATAGGGATGTTGGCCTGTTTGTTGATAAAAAGTGTTTTAGCCCCAATGAACAACTAAATGTGTATGTGGATATGGAAAGAATGAAATACTAAATTATGCAGAATGCTTATATAGAATCCTGAAGAGGAAATATAAGGAAGCTGTTTTCTACTGGTTCCAACTACATTACCAATCAGAAGCTGGTCTTGCTGTTAACATTGCAGACTGAACTTTTTTTACTTTGAAAGTAAAATGTAGTTCCTTAGTCCTATCCTTGTCTTGTTATAGTACCAAGTCAAGGGACCACTCAACAGCCAGTAGGCTCCATATTTAGAACTAAAGCTTAAGCTCTCTACAAGTGTTTTTCTTCATAAAAAAAGAAAAAAGTCATATTCCATGATCACAAAATACATTTATTGGACTAATCCTAAATGTACACATTTGTGGGCAAACTTTGATGAAATCAGAATTAGATTACAGTAATGCACTCAAGACCTGTATGGCAGAAGTGGGAGGATAGTGTTCATGGCAGGCAAGTGGGCAGCTATGAAAAATGTGGCTACAGGGTCTCTGTAACGGATCAGTTAAGAGCGCAGCAAGATAAATGCAACTTTTGTGTTTATCAGATTCTTTTTATTATACCACTGGGAAAACAATGGAGGGGTAAGATTTCAAGACTGGGTGAAACTACACTCGATTATAACTCATTATAGACTACTTACATTTGCAGCAGTAACTAATTTAGCTTTACTTTTAGTGGTACCAAGATATGAGATGTCCATATTTGCAGTGGTATTGATGGGGCTGTTATTTTCCATATTCCCATCCTATGAAAATGTGCCAATCAAGCAGTAACCCTACTATTTGACTTCATGGCAATTACCAAAGCCATTCAACAATCACTGATGATTTCAATAAGATCATGCTTTACATGACCTCAAAAATGGCTGGGCGATGCCAGATGAGGCCCTAACTTGGATAATGAGCATCTTGCGATCAAGAAGCATCATATTGTTATCAAGAGAGAGAAGAGTGAAATGCAAGGTGTTTTTACATGAGAAAGCAAAGAGATCCTGAACCAATGAAGTGGCTTGACGCCATGCTATCTGCTACAGGTAGTTCTTGACTTACAACCACTACTGAGCCAAAAATTTATATTGATAACACATTTGTTAAGTGAGTTTTGCCCTATTTTATGATCTGTCTTCCCAGTTATTAAGTGTATCGTTGCTGTTAAGTTAGTAACACGGTTGTTCTGTGCATCTGGCTTCCCCATTGTCACAAAAGGTGATTACATGAACCTGGGATACTGCAACTGTCATAAATATGAGTCAGTTGCCAATCGTCCGAATTTTGATCAAGTGAGCATGGGGATATGGCAACGGTAAGTATGAAAAATGGTCATAAATCACTTTTTCAGTGATGTTCTTAACTTGAACAGTCACTAAATGAACTGTTGTAAGTCAAGGACTACCTGTACTTCATTGAAAGCAAACATGGCCCTAGACACAAACCCTCAAGCTATGATGCCAGTTGTATTTTGACTGTCCCCACCCCCACCCGTTGCGGCAAAGCGACTTTGCCATTTTTTTTCCTCCTGAAGCAGCACCCTAACAGATGTTCTTTCCTGTATGGGAAAATGCAGCGTAAAACAAAGAAATATTCTCCTGTTAAAGCTCAACATCTGTTTGAAGCTGTCTGGCCCAGGGTCAAACTTTAATTATTCTGACAGGTTGCTTCATGCCTTTAATTTTCCATGAAATCTGATTCAAGAGGCTGCTTGTCTGCAGGCAGCTCTTGGGATTCTCCGAGCAAGGTTGCACATGACCCAGGTGCTTTTTGCCAAATATGCAATGTTTTTTTGAGATGTTTCTTGAAAGCAGTTTTTGCTTTTTAGAAAAAAGGAACCATTGTTGAACTGCTAACATGAAGAAACTTAGCATCCTGTTTTCAGTGGAAATACATTTTAAAAAATGATGCAGCCAATATTTTTTAAAGGAGATTTCAATAGGCATGGCAGATACTATTTCTTTCAAGATTTTGGTATTTTATTTCTCCCCAGGACAAGGGAAAAAACGGTTTTGTGTAATTTTATTCGAGACTTGCCTTGCTGTTACTGACTCTTACACTGGATATTAAAATTACTGATCTACTTGAGACAGTTCTTTTTTTCCTGTAAATGTGTGTCTGATATAATAAATTACAAGCCAACCATGCAAGTGTGTTTCCCTTTCCAGACTTCAACTGCACCATCAGTAAATGCTACTCTTTCTTAACATTTTGAATCCAGGCCTCTTTGGTTTCCATTGGATTTGGTTTTAAAAACATAAAAGAAATTCTGAATCATGAAGGCCAGAAAGGAATAATGGATGGAAACTGAATAAGAAGAGATTCAACCTGGAAATAGGGAGAAATTTTCTGACAGCGAGATCAACCAACCAATGGAACAGCTTGCTTTCAGAAGTTGTGGGAGCTTCATCACTGGAGGCTTTCAAGAAGAGACTGGACTGCCATCTGCCAGAAATGGTGTAGGTAGGGTCTTCTGTTTGGGCCCTTCCAACTCTGTTAATCTGTTATATCCCAGGGATACAGAGAATTACACCTTATAGCCCCATTAACCTTGCATGTCAAGGTTTTAATCCAAGCCACTAAGTTGCATGCATGAAACAAGAGTTTGCAACATTTCAACACAGGGTCCTTCCAATCCAAGGGTGTCCAATCTTGGCAACTTTAAGACCTGTGGACTTCAACTCACAGAATTCTCCAGCCAGCAATGGGAATTCTGGGAATTGAAGTCCACAGGTCTTAAAGTTGCCAAGATTCGATACCTCTGGTCCAAAGCATTAAGCTATCCTCTTAGTGTAAAAGTGGTATGGCCAACCCACTTTAGATAGTATTCCAGACCAGGGTTCCCCAACCCCAGGTCCATGTACGTAGCATGCCAGAAATTGGTCCATGCAAACAAGCGAAACCCCATTTGTGGGATGCAGGCAGCACACAAAATCACGTCCTCTCTGGTCCACGGAAAAGGTCCCTGGTGCTCAAAAGGTTGGGGGGCACTGTTCTAGACATTAGCACAAACACATTGCTAACAATATAACCCATCCCATTTGTGTATGTGTGCTCGCGCGCGTGTGTAGATGCTAGAGAGAGATCACCTTAAATTCAAGGTCATCTTCTTTTTGGATGAATGTCCTGAAATATTCAGATAGATCGGGGCAAGAACAGGCAGTAAATATCCTTCCCACCCCACCTCCAAAGTATGTTATTCAAAATAGAAAGTAATTGCAAGTGAATTGGAAAACGAAGCTTAATTATATAGCATGAAATTGCTATGATGGTTTTCAGACTTTGGAACCTTTTTAGGGAGAAAGTCCCAGCTTTCCCAATGAAGAGGCAGAACTCTTCTACTATACTAGAAAATTAATTGCATCTGAGTAAACATTTTATGGCTGTGGTTGTTTTGCCATTAGTTTTTCACAAAAGTTGCGGTTCCACAAAACAATTTTAAACAACTTGTTTAAATTTTAAACAATTTTAAACAACTTTTACTACCCAGAGCAAGGTGAAGTGTCTACTGTATAATGATTGGTGCTTTGTTAAATTTTAGGAAAAAGCTGGGTTTTTATTTGTAGAATCCTGTTCTATGTCACAACTTGAGACTAACATTTCTCTTCTGGTGCTCCCCCCCCCCCTCCCAGTCTATATGGATCATACATGAACAGGTGGAAATTCTTGACTGATCTTGTTTGGGGTCAGTAGAGTTGGCCATGATTAATGCTTAGAATGAAAATCTCCAGGGAATATCAGAAGTATAAGCTAGAGAGGGAAGTCAAAAAAATCCCAAGAAAGCAATGGCTATCTCTTTTGTAGCCAACAAAATTATAAGCTGGGTGCATCACTGCAACTTGAGCTGAACTTGGGGGAGACCCTGAGGAAGAGATTTCGTTACAATAACAACAAAGAATGTCTGTGTGCATCACCTCACACAATCACCAGAATTCTTATGTATGCAGGATACCATGCACAATCTACAATTCCCAGCATGTGTTTACAGGGAAAATCTAGTGTAACCTATCTAGAATTAGGTTACTTCTAAGAATAGTTAACACTGGAAATGAAAGCAGCGTTAAAATGAACAGGCAGGTAATGAGACATCCTGGCAAACAGTCACAAAATTTAGGCAGTAATTTATATTTCATGCTCCACTTAAAGGAGCCAGAAGCTTTAATGGTAAAGATGCCAACATTTGATGGTTTTGGTAACTATGTTATTTCCTGGCCAAACGTATCACTAATACCCTTCTGGATAGCTGAGGAAAATCAAACTATTGGTTTCCCTTCAATGAAGACTACAGACCCTTAATGAAGATAACTGGAAGACTTCTATAAGGCACTTTGATCTTGCTGAAGATGTGAGATTATAAATAAAACAGCTCTAGTTCCAAACCATGTTTCTCATTCTGCTCATCCCATTTGGCCTCACCAATTTATATGCCAGTCAATTACTGACTTCCTGCATCATAACCACCTCTCTTTCCCTTACACTAATTGTCTTGTTTTTCAGTGTGGACAGTCAGATTGCTGGAAGAACTGTTATCTAGAACAGCAGTCCCCAACCTTTGTGGTTTGGTGGCCAAGATGGGGGAAGAGGGGAACTGTACCACAAGAGTGGTGGGCTGATGTGCTCACAGCTCGACTTGCATGAGTGGCAGACTGGTGCAAGTTGAGCTGCACATGTGCAAGCTCCAACCAGCCACTCGCACGGCCCAATTCCAAATAGGCCATGGCTCAGTAGTGGGCTGTGGCCCGGAGATTGGGGACCCCGATCTAGAATATGAATGGGGTCTTTTTCAATACCCTAGAGAAGAGTTCCCTAACCTTTCCGGCTTTGCTAATGAAGTGGGGAGAGGGGATGTTTTCATGTGAGTGGCTGGCAAGCATGCACGTGTGCAGCTCCTTGAACGGGTCACAGCCATGACATCACAGTCACATGGCCCAGGAGTTGGGGACCCCTGTCCTAGAGCGTAACACCCTTTTCTGCACCCTTCCTCCCTCTTTCAGTTATCCCATTTCTCAAGATCTAAAGAATCTTCAGATGGGCTCATCCAAACAACATGTACAAATTATTTCTTTATATACACTTCATGTTTGTTAGGGAAGGAATCGTTTATGGTCCAGTTCTGGGAATGAATGGGGCCAAAATTAAGGTAGACAGAACCAACAGGCTAGACAATCTTAATATAAAGGCATCAGTTGCAAACACTTTTCCACTTCGTGCATACTCATGAAGGGAAAAGGAGGGACTGCGTGCAAGATGTATTGAATGTAAATTCTTAATTGAATACTCTCACACAGCAAGTTAGGATGCAGATTTATTTCTTTAAAATAACATGGAATTTCCCAACGCCTATTCCCCTACTGCCTGCTACAGAAAATAATTCTGTAAGGAAATAGGATGGATTGTCCTACCATTTTCCTGGAGAGTCACTCCAGATTATAAGAAACGCATTTGGCCTCCCCGAGGCTCGGCAGTTCTGAATATGACAGTGAGGTACTATATTTCTGTGGCACTGTGTCTTTCTGCAAGTCTCTTAGAAAAAGAATGGAACAGCGGGATGAGGGGAGAAGTCATATAAAACACTGTCTGGCCAAGGGAATGGGAGATAGCAAAAGTTAGCAAGATATCAAAACATGCAAACACCACTGAGAGATGATCCATCTGTACAAGTCTACATGCCTAAGAGGCACTGATAGAAATACAAGACTTGGCTTGTAATCTTTGTTTTTCGTTCTTTTCAGGGTTTTGTTAAAAAGTAGTATTTGATGGGTTTTTATTTAAAAAAATAATAAAAAAATGGTCTTTAGACAGACTACTGAAAACAACTCTGAGAGTAGAGCACTTTCTTCCTCAAGAGTCACCTTACGGAAGAGTTCAGAAAGGGTCAAATATTGACCAATAAATGGCTTTGTCTGCTTCGTAATCTCAACTGGAGGCTTTTAGCAGGTAGACGGGTGTTGGGGAAGCTTCCTCATTCAGTTGGTTTGGTTACCAAGGAGAGCGGCTGGGCCTGCAACATAGCCAGGGCGGCCTGAGAAGACGAAATGGCTGCAAAAGTTGGAGGCGTAGTCAGAAGAGCCGTGGGGGGCATGGCGGTAAAGGGCAGAGCCCTGGAGAGGAGAGATGACTGGCTGGTGAGGCTTGAGGAAGAGGAAGCAGCCTTGCTGGGCAGGAAAGACGCTGAGTGCAGAGACAGCTGAGCCCTGGCTTCGGGTTTGGTGGTCAACGAGAGGGGCTGTGCTTGCTCAGAGTGGGTGGCAGCGGGCGCTGCGGGTGATGCCAAGGCAGTGGAGGGAGTGGCTGGAGAATCTAACATGCTGCCATGGGAGGACGCAGGGCTGTCACAGGACTTGTCAGTGGACAGGTATGGCATGCAGGGCTTTTTGCTCTTCGAAGCCATTGGATCTGTTAATAACAAAGAGGGCAGAGGTGTATTGATTCCTTCATTGCCTCCTACCTTTCACCACACTTGAAATTATCCTAATCTATTTTAATTCCATAAAAGCTGGTTAAACTAAAAAGAGATTGGTTAAAGACGGAGCCATAAACTATGCAGTTCCAAATCTACCATCCTTATGTAAATGGGAGATGACACTTTTTCAGCCAAATAGGGAAAGGTCTGAAATGATTAAAAGCGGATTGTTTCCTTGGTTGAAAAATGTATTGATTTTTAAAGCAGCCATTCCCAGTCAGCATTGTAGTTAGGGCCACACATCACCAGAAATATTATTCTCATAATGCCGATTGTCCAGAAGCCAGTTTACATTCTCTTTGCTTTTAGGAACCAACAACTTGTTGGTTCCTAAAAGCAAAATTCCCACCCCCGTCAATCTACCCCTTCAACATCCGTTTCTCTTTTTAATCCTTGCTGCCATTTTGAAATTCCTACCCAGATTAGGAAACTAGGTTTCTTGATACATTTACACATCACCCAATTAGGAGACACTCTAAGAGAGGCAAATAATAGCAATTTTGATCTCGCCCACGTCCTCTCACTTGGGGGATGGGTAGGTGGGCTAGTGCTGTTATATTCATTCAGGACCAGACTGATGGATTAGGACCAGATTGATCAAATGGCATTGATACGTACTTCCAGTTTCCTGGATGTGTTGCTGAGTTTGTTTCTCTCTTTTTCTTTTCTTTTTCTTACCCTGAAAAGAACAAATTTACCAAAAGTCAGAATCACGTTGTAGACATTTAAAAATTTACGATACTTAAGGAGATAAATGCCATACAAAACAATTTTATTTGAATAAGTCACTATACCAGACAATAGCACGTGCTTTTTTGTCATTAATTATTTATGGTGAAGAAGACTGCCATAATAAAAAGATGTTCATCCAATTATAATACATATTGCAGAAAGGCTATCTAAAAACAGATGTTATGAAACATTTGCCTTCATAAACTCGTTTAAAACCAACTATCTAGTTGTTTATAATTATTCACTGAACAGAAATACATTCTTTGTAAATTAAATTCTCAAGATTAAAAACAGTCTCAAAAGACACATGTATGAAGTGTCAAGAAACAAGAAACAGACATGGCAATCCTGGCTGAAAATTTTATTTAGGGATGACAAAACAAAAGCACAGAAAACTGAGGTCTTTATAATGAGATGCTCTGCTATGTATTATTTGGCCATTCCATTATGATAATTTTATTCTTTATTGACTTTACTGCAGATATGGTGACTATAAAAAATTTCCAGTAAGCAACAAATAAAGGCAAATATTGAGAGAGCAAACAAAAATGTTTTCCCAAAAGAGATTAACTGATTCTTCATCACTGTTTTAAATTATCTTAGTTTGCCCAAATAAGGGATTATTAGGATTTGTTGTTGTGAAAAACTGAGTTTTGCACACTATATGATTATGATTAATTTTAATCAATTCCTACTGGATCTTTCCTCAATCCCCCTTAAATCATTTTAGCAATGCACAGGCAAACTTTCACTGAATATTCAGAAGACAACTGAAACTAATTGAGTCTCTCACTATTCCCTGTTGGAATTGGTTACCTATTCCCAGCTCTTAACATTATTATTTCTTTGTGTTTCCTTCACATACTTCTGATTGTAGAAGATGACCAAGCTGAGCCCGAGGGAGGGGTCAAACGTGTCATAAATCATGGGTCTCTGCGCACCCACAAGAGATCTAACTCCAGTCCACCTTGAATGCTTTCTTAATCCCTGCTCATTTTCCTTGACCATTAGTAGCTCAGATTTTTGTAGAGCGCTTAAGCTTGCAATAAATCTTCACTCATTTGAACTGCCTGAATCTCCTGATTTCCCCAGCTTGACAGTTTACAACTCAACTTTGAAGACAATTCTGAAAAATGAACCATAAATGAAAAAAATAAATTGTCTATAGTACAGTGGATTGTGAATCTATAGGTACAGAGGTTCAGATCCCAGAATTTGCATGATGATGATGCTGACTACTAGAAGTACCATTATTGAAGCATACATATCTTTAATTATGACTTACATAGTTATCTCGGGCAGACCAAGTAGGGTAGAGTTGAGAATGAAGCTGTCGTTCCTTCCGTGCTAACTCATAGTATTTGGCTTGCTCTTCACGGGACAATGAATGCCACTGAAGCATAGAAAAATATATTGTAATCTGAACATGGAATAAAGCTTAAGTGATGGTTGAAAATTATGGTACTCTTTATACAATATTGATTGATTTTATCAGTCCACTTCCAACCGCATACTGAGAAAATAACTGAAGGCACATACATATTTATAGTAACTTAAACCTACAAACAAAGCTTTAATGGCTTAATTCAAGTCAATGTTAAGAAAGTTTAAATTTCTTTTCCTCTTTCCACATCAACTTCTCCCAATCTATAAGGATTGGAAAATCACAACACTGAAAAAACAGGCAACATTAGGCAAAATTACACAGCCCAGACATATACAAGAATCACCTGTATGCAACCTGCCAAGTCTTGCTAGCCCAGCACATCTTTCTTACCAAAATAGAAACTATTCTGGTTCTATATGCAATGGAAAAAAGTTGTTCAATCCTATGGTACACACTCTCTATTTTCCATTTTCTTTCTTACAATCCAGTTCCTTTCTATCCCACTTTGCAACCTTGACTCTTGTCTTATGCATTCTTATCCCATTCTGCAGTATTCTGGCTTCAGAATGATGTTGCTTCAGAACAGACATGTCCCAGAGTTGCTGCCATTTTCCTTCATTTTTCCAGTTCCTCTAAATGCTTCAGGTCCTCTTTCTCAGCCAATATTCTTTACATCAGTGGTCCCCAACCTTTCTGGCACCAGGGACTAGTTTCATGGAAGATAATTTTTCCACAATCTGGAAGGGGGATGGATAGATCCAACACATGCAGATGAAGCTTTGCTCGTTCACCTGCCACTTGCATGAACTGGTTCCTAGTAAGCCACAGACCGGTACTGGCCCGGGGGTGGGTGAGGACCTCTGCTATACATCCTTTTCTGAGCCATTTTATATTTAGACTTAACATTATCCTCCATCTTCAATCTACTCAACAAACAAGATACTCTTAAATCCTGAGTTTATAATCCCAGACAACCCACAACCTATTCTATCTGGTCAGAAGATGGACTTTGAACTTTTTTAGAATGGCATTGTGAAGCAGCACAAGAACAATACATTAGTCACAGCAAGCAAATTTTGAATGTGTCAGTAGCACATGACACAAATGGAGCAGAGAATCAAAAAAGTGTGCTTATACCCGTCTTCCTAGGATCTGGTTGATAGCGGCACTCTCCTTCAACGTACACTCTGCCACAACCTTGGCGCGCATTTCCTTCATGTACAACATGAATGCATTCAGGGGCTTTTTTATATGGGGCTTCTTCTCCTCTTCCTTTTTGACAATAACAGGTGTTTTTCTGGAAGAGCCACATTTTTCATTACAGTCCTATAATCCACGTATCTATGCACTCTCTTTCCACCAACACGGAACAGAAAACATGAGGCACAGTGAAGGATTATTATTTCTAACAAACTCTGTCACTATTAGAAGTGGTTAGCTGCTTAATGAAGTTTCATTTCACACCATGACTATTGAGTCAAAGGTACCGAATACTGCAGGAATTGCTATGCCTATGAAAAAAAGCCTTCACTTTCAAAGCTAGTAAGATAGTGTGCAATATTCCACACCTTTAATGGCTGATGGAAGAGGAATAAGATACAGCGCATGATGGCTGTTCTTAAGATAATAAGAGTAGGGTAGGGGTGATATGCACTTGTGTAGAACTTGCAAAGATGATATAGTTATCTGCTCTATCCAATTTATCCCAGCTATGCTGCATGTTAACAAAAGCCGGTTGCTATTTTACCTAACTTAAGAGAAGTCAAGGATTCCAAACTGGTGTTTAGTTCAAGAAACAGAAGATTGTTGTTTCCATTTGTTTAAACAAGTTAGGAAAAGCATGCAGGGCAGAGCTTCTGGATTTCTTTCAAAGTCCTTAATAATAGCTCCATTTTCATAGTCATGTAACAGACAGGGAAGGTGTGGGAAGGAAGGGGCCCACAGCTTATAATCAGAGGCATGAGCAACTATCCCAGCCATTGCCCAACTGCCTTTTCTGCAGGGATGTTGTGGGGAAATGTTTTTCTCCACACAGCTGGAGGCTCATCTGGCGCTTTTTGAACTTGATCATTGTTTTCCAAGCTTCCCCCCCCTCACACCAAATCTGGTTCTGTTGTGTTCATTGTGCTAATGCCAGAGCTCTAATCCTTTTGCATTATTTCTTTCCATCTTTTCACTAGGTTGAAAGAATAAAAAGAAAAATAATGCATTCCAAAAATATTCATTAAATTAGTTGGAGGAATTTTATAGTGCCTAGTAAGGTTGCATTATCATGAATTTGTGATGACATACATGCATCCAAGTACATTGTAAAACATATTAAGAAATAATAAATGGATAGTAACTGTTTCCCTATTAGACATTCCACCAACGAAGGCATTCAGGCAGCAGCCAGCTAACCTATTACTTACGAGCTTCCTTCAGGACTCAGACTAGATGGTGTTGGCTCTTGTTTAACAATAGGCGACACGATGGTGGGGTGTGGGATTCCTGAGGGATGAATTCCATGTGCAGGAGGAGGACCCATATGAGGTGAAAACCTGCTAGACATCAAGCTGAAGCACAAAGGTTGTATGCTGAAAACAAATGCTTCTCACAACTATTTTCATCATTACATATCATCTATTTATTATTTCTTCATACCCCTTCCCCATTTTTTCTCTTTCTTTGACATCTTGCCAGAGCCCCCAAAGGAACAGTAAAACCTAAGGTCAATAGCAATAACAGAAGGCCAACTTATGAATAACCAACTGATTGCATTAACTGCTAAGGCAGAGAGAACTACTTGGACTGATTCTGGCTCTCTTCTGTATAATCCACATATTTTAAAACAATGTTTAAAGAGAAGAGATGTCTATTTTTATTCCTTATTAGAAATTTCTATTCATTCTGCTTTTCGGGCTTCTGTCAATTAGAAATTAATTTCTCAAAAATGAGGTCCAAAATGGCAAATTATTGATTCACTGCCTATCCCCAAATCAAGTCATACATGAGGGTTTCATTTCCTTATTTCATCCCTGCAATAACAACATTGTGATGTGGATTGGGCTAAGACTTGCCTATCAGGATCACCAAATTAGTATGTAGTCAAATAGGGATATGAACCAAATCTAGCAACTTAACTGTGCTCTCAACTGTAGAGAAATCAAGAATCATGAAGGTGAAAAATGGCAACAGCATAATCAGAATGATTACATAAACCATCAATGTAGATGATGGCATAAATGCCCTTCCACATGTGTTCTATGGAATCTTAATAGTTCTTTGATGGAGGTCCGATGAAAAACTAAAGCCCCCAACCAAAAAGTTTAACACAGCCACTTTTCTACTAACAGAACTTTCACTCTTGATCAGGGGTTCAAGTATTTGTTCTTTAAAAAAATAGGTTTAAAAGTTTTCAAAACCTGTCTCAGAGAGTACCAAATAGTAATTTAATTCAGCAAATTTCTTCCCCCTAAATTTGCTTCTAATGTGTAAACTATAGCAATTCAAGTATCAATGAGTATCTGGTATCATTTTAAGATATAGTGATAGTTAATTTGTTATCTGGGCCACATCAGGTCAGATTGCATGTTGCCTTTACACGAATGCCTATTTTTTTCATGAAAACCAATATCTCTACATATGTAAGATGTAAGACATAAAGCATGTAGAATTTCTTTTACGAGATAACAGGGTGTGTGTGAGTTCTTGACCCTAGTTTGATACAGAATGCATAGATATAGTTTTTACTAGTTCAGAGAGAATTAGACCCAGATTCCTGCTTGAACGCACCTGGACATTGAAGCATTCATGGCCAAGGCAGGATATGGATGTCTAAACCCACCTGGAGGAATGGAATACACTGGCTGCCCTTGCCTAAAATGGACGAGACAAGTTCTCCTCATTACAATTGCCAACAAATAAATTTCTTATCCCAAATTACAAAACTAATCACTTGATTGCTAATAATGTAGGTTCCTAGAAATTATAAAATTCAGTGCTATATACCCTTTATTTCTCTATTTCACTGAACATACATGGAATATATATTTACCTCCTGAGAATCTCATTTTTTTAAAAAGAAATATTTGCAAATACCTGTTGCCACTAGTTCGTGTTGCAGACCTTCTTCATCATCAAACCCAGATTCCCATTCCTTGATCAATTTCCCCCATAACTATCTTCTCTTGGTAAAATCCCAGATCCCTTAAACATTATCTTAGAAACAAAACCCACAAGATATGATCTGTAGAGATCATGCATAGTTCATTAGCGCAGTTTTAAAACCATCTTTCCATTTAAGGCATTCTATATATAAGATATCCAGTGCATTTAAGTTTAGTCTCTCCATTCAGTGCATCATAGATCCCTTTGAAGACCCCTCCACAAACTTCAACTGGTCCAGAATGTAGGTCTATGAACAGTGACGTGCAAGTCTCAGCATACCACATAATTTCTGCCTCTGCTTTGTGAGCTGTAATGGTTTGTTTCTGCGTGGAATTCAAGGTGCTGGTTGTTACCTATAAAGCCCTATATTCAAAAGATCTGATTACTTCAGGGAGCACCTGTCTCCTATAACATCTGCCTGGCCCACTTGATCCTGCAGGATTTTTTAAATTCAACAATGTCATCTATTGGGACTACAGAAGAATACCTCCATTGTATCAATGCTTGCCCTCAGGAATGAGATTCCAAACCGCCCCACTCCCATTTATTGTTTACAAGAACTGTGAAAATCTGGTTTTTCACCCAGTTCTTTGGCAAGGGAAGGTGATAGCCCCTGCCCCCTCAATCCGACATCATCACGCTCGCCTTTTCTGTATCTTTTACATTTTATTCGTTTTGTTTTTATAATTTTTGTTTCATTGTCATTGACAATTGGGTGACATACATGTTTAATGAATTATTGCTACTATTATTACTATAAATGTGTAAGAAAAAACAAATACAATAAGATGCCTGAATCAAGGCACCCTTATATGCAACAAAACTTGCATAGTAATTTTCTCCAGGTCTACCAAGACTATGTCTCTTCCACAACTTTAGTTGTCATTACCAATGATCTTAACTAATTTAACAATGAGTTAAATTTCCAATTATATATAAATTGGCTGAATCCTTTCAAATTCTTCTCAAGCTTCCTTGTGATGTCATGAATACAACGGAGGTACTGCATTGTTTATACTGACAGGGGTGTCAAACTCGATTTCATTGAGGTCCACATCAAGGTTGTGTATGAACTGGGGGGGGTTGGGGTCTGCATGGCCCGCATGATGTCACTCGTGTCGGGTGGGGGGGATGTGGTGGCCAGAGCACTCTGCAATCAAAAACAGGCTCCCGAGCTCTGTTTTTGGCTGGGATGGCCTCCTGCAACCCTCTGTCAGCGGAAATGGAGCTCCATTTTTGCTGGCAGAGGCCGCTCCTTTGCTGTTTCCAGGGCGGCCCCCGGGCCTCGAGTTTGTATTTTCATATTTATCACTCTGAACATTACAATAAACTCATTTGTACATTGCAGGCCTTAGCCACGCAGCATATGTATGACCTTGGAATTGTTTTGAAGATAAAAGGAGAATTTGAGCTTCATAAATAAAGGATGTCACATGGTTGGTATATCAATGTGACTGTAATGTACACCTATGTCTGTTAAATCTTATGCTGAAAAGTAGGAAACTATGCAGAAAAAGTCTCTTAAGCAGGTGAAGTTTTGGCTAACTCAAAAGATTACAGCACCTGTGGCTTCATAAAGCTGACTTATTTCAGAGGTAACACATGTTGGGGTCAAAAACTTTGTACTGAATGAAGACCAACTGGCACTATGAGAGAAAAGCAAAGCAAGAAAGGATATTTAGGGTGGAAATTCCTACTGTGGTACGAGCCATCCCAAAGGATGAGGAATTTGTCCAATGGCACCAGAAGACAACGGATAATAAGGAGAGAGTTCTGAAGGGTGGGGTGGTCGTGGAATTCCTGATAGTGAAGAAACAATAATATATGTTAAGAGATATAGTCTCTCATTAGAATTCTATTCAATTCTAAACTGGAATCCCTACCTCCCCTATAGTTAGAAACATCTAAGTAACTTATTCTCAGAATTTCATGAATATTTGCTGATAAACTTACACTTTTGTTTTGACTCTTTCCCCCTCAATTTATTTCTCTTGGCAAGGTACCCAGACTCTTTGATAGGCTTTGGATAAGACTGTGATTTTCAAACACTCACCTGTCTTTGGGTCAATCTCTGGGGAGAGGTGGGAAGGTGGTGAACTTGGTGAAAAGTGATCATTGCTATAGGTGATGAGGGGTGTCAGTGGGTGCATGTGATGTGGATGTTGAACTACAGGAACTTTGTTTGACTGCAAAAGAAAAGCAAAAATGTATCTGTAATTAAATGAAGTATTTACTTCTATTTTTCAATCATTTATTACTTTAAAAAACAAGGGAAGAGGAAAAAACATACTTTGGTAAGTTAATTTTTCTATTTTATATACATACTCACACATATAGCATAGGGTTAAAATAGATCTAATACATAAAATAAAATTTTAAGTATGGAAAGAGCTATTTGGTTTGCAGTGTGCTTGAGTTTCATCACTCCTATATTTACTTATCTTTACTATAAATTAAAGGCATCAAACACAACAGACATTCTTAACAAAACTGCCAATTTCCCTTCACTGAACAAGCTATCCATTTCCCTCCAATTGACTGTTATTAAACTATTATTTTTGCAACTTTTAAGTGTGCTCAGTGGCCTTCGATAACAACCAGTCACTTTTAATGACAAAATATATTCTGATATCCAAAATACATTTACATAACCAACACTTTGATAAAGGTGTTTGCAAAAAAACTATTCTGATGCTCTCCCAGCAACATCTGTTCTTCTAAGTGATTGATAATTCTATCTTGAGTATTTTCAACAATTTGATCTAGAACAAATAGTAGGTTAACTTGCCTACTCCTTTAAAAAAAAAGGGGGGGGGTATAACATTGGCTGATTTTCAGGGCTCAAATTTTAGTGTTGGGATGGCTATTTTATCACAGAGTTCAGCATTTTTGAAAATTCAAATTTGACTTCCATAAGAATAATCAGCAATGTTCTGTTTGAGTTTGTTAATTTTTAATTTTGTAATTACCAGTTCATCTCCATTCAGGTTTTTAAGTTAAAGAAATTCTGAGGTTAAAAAAGACACAAAGTCAATTTAATTTATTGGCCATCTCTCTTTTAGCATGCCTTTTATTTATTTATTTATTTGTTTGTTTGTTTTGACTTGTATGCCGCCACTCTCCAGAAAGGACTCGGGGCATCTCACAGATAAAAACACAGAACAATAAATTAGTTAAAAAGAAATTAAACTAAACAAGCCAAAATACAAGCATAAAACCAAATTAAAATCGAATTTAAAACCCACCCTCTCCCCTAGGAGAGTTTTTATTATTTACTCATCTTTGCTGGGTTCCTCTTCTTGATAATTTTTTTTTAATCTCAACATTCCAGCAGTATGCTCCTCAAAAATATTTTCCATTTGTCTTATCAGCAAATTTGTTTTGTCATCTTCTGTGGTGATATCTGTTTTCATTTTGGTAATGTTTCCATTTTTAAGGGAATTTCTTGCTTTTTCTTATCTCTTGACTATGCTCATAAACAACTGTCACATTCTCTTGGACTTGGTTCACACCTTTCTTAAGCTGTCCAAGCCTGCTCTAGAGAAGATCCTCTCATTCCTGCACAATCTATGAACTGGATCCAAAATGAAAACTTGAACTCACTTCATAAGAGAAGCACAGTACAACATTGGGAGGAATCCTACTCGAGAAGTATAAATAGATTTCTTATACATGGTAGTAAACAGGCACTGTAATTCTTTAATCATTTTGCCTGTATACTCTTAAGATATGATATTTTTCAGGATCATATAATGCTCACCATTCTTAACACCAGCTAGTTGTGGTTTAATCTGTTCATTTTAGGATCATCAGATCATTTCTGGGAAAGGCTGAAGCTTTTTTTGTTTTGTTTTCTACTGCTAGTAGATGGTGCAAAATAGTTAACAAGCACACATCCCATCTTGTTGTAAAACAATCATACTAGCAAAAAGTTCCATTTTTCTTTTTAGCCAAATTCAAATAGCTATGACATAAGCTATTTACCAGTTTAAACCTTTTATCATCTGTCCTAGTATCAAAATCAACACTGAAGGCCTTTCTCTGAGCCACCATAATTTCACATATTTCCCAAGAAATTTAACTGCATAATAGCAACATATTATTTAAGTATTATTTAAATTTAACTGCATAATAGCAACGTATTATTTAAGTAAAACTTGATTTCTGGCAATTTCATGGATAGATCCATGTAGTCTTCTAGGACGAAGTAAAAGCCTGCCACCATCGTAGATAATTTTTCAATTTCCCAATCAAATCAATCCTTCATATATTCTGGAGCAGGGGTGAGATTCAAATTTCTTAACAACCGGTTCTGTAGGCATGGCCTAATTTGTGGGTGTGGCTTGGTGGTCACGTGACTGGCTGGGGCGTGGCTTGGTGGTCACGTGACAGTAGTGTAACAAAAAATTCATTTATGTATTTGTTTTTAGTATCTGTTCTGTTTTTATGATTAATAAAAACAGATACTAAAAAATAAATAAAAATTATTTTACTATTATTGTTATGTGTTGACACTTATGTTTGTTTCTCCTTTGCTTTTTCCTATTAGGAAAAAGAAAAACATAAGTGTCAGCATGCAACAATAACAGTAGTGTAACAAAAAAAATTCATTTACTTATTTAAGTTTTTAGTATCTGTTCTGTTTTTATGATTAATAAAAACAAAAGATACACTAAAAATAAATAAATACATAAAAATTTTAAAAAGCAACTTACCAAAAATTAGGCAGGCAAGTTGGCTGGCCAGCTATGCCGGGGTCCTTGGTCGGGACTAGTCTTTGGAGCTTGCTGCAACAAGGATGGCTGGGCGGCCTGGGAGTCGGCACTTAAACAGGGCTAGCGGCAGTGGGAGGAGGTAGGTGACCTGTGGGGCTTGCTGCTTGCCTCCTCACTCACCAATCGGTGGTGGAAGGCCAGGCAGCAATGGTGTGGTGGGCCGCGGGGGGAAGATGGTGGCCGAGTGGCCCAGGAATCGGCACTCGACCGGGGCTAGAGGCAGCAGGAGGTAAGTGACCTGCAGGGCTAGCTGCTTGCCTCCTCAGTCATCAATCGATGATGGAAGGCCAGGAAGTAACGATGTGGTGGGCCGCAGGGGGAAGATGGCGGCCGGGCGAGACAGGCAGCATCGGTGAGGGAGGCTCGGCAGTCCAGGCGTTGTCAGGACTCAACTGGGGGGGGGTGGTGGCAGGTAGGCGACCGGGGCTTGCTTGGAGGTCTCACTTACCAATCTGCATCTTCAGCAACTGCGGCCGGGAGAGGCAGGCAGGCAGGCCGAGTGAGGCAGGCAGGCCTGGGGAGGCAGTCTGGGCGGGTGAGGGTAGATGGCAGTGGTGGCAAACCCCCACTCACCCAGATCAGGCAGGGTGGCAGAAGGTAGGCAGCGATGGCTGGCTGGCTGCTGCTGCTGCAAGCCAGTGATGGCTGCGGGCAGGAAAAGGCGGGAAGCGATGTAGCGTACATGCACTATAAGGCCTGACTGGACAGGGAACGGAGGAGCGGGCAGAGAGGGGCGGGGCCAGCCAGGGACCCATTTTACCAGTTCTCCGAACTACCGGGAATTGTAACAACCGGTTCTACTGAACTGGTGCGAACTGGTAGAATCCCACCCCTGTTCTGGAGACATCCCATATAAGCAAGTACTGACTAGGCCTGATCTTTCTTAGCTTTCAAATGCAGAAGACTTGCCAGGTGCAGCCATCTCTAGAACGACAGGCTCATGAATTCATGCTATGCACTACTTAGCAGGCTGAAATATGGTGAAGTCACAGAGACAGTTCTAAATAGCAATCACCCTGTCATGTTGTCATCATGTGCTGAGCATCCAAGTGCTCAATTGAGATCACATGATAGCAGAGGTGCTGAAATGAGCAGTCAATTAACAAATGGACATGTCGCTTTGCAGATGTTACAACTCAATATTAAATATTCAGTAAATCTGCGTTTAGCAAATCAATCCCTCTAAGAATTTTTAAGATTCTAATTTCAGCAATAACTTTTAGTGTCATTCTCTTTGGTCTGCCATATAATTTGCTATTTACTGGATAAATATTCTCTCAAAAATATTTTTATTTTACTTTTTAAATAATAAGATTATTTCAAATCATTGCAGCAGTGTAATTTCTGTCATCATGAATGCTTGGAAAAATCTGAAAAATGTCTTTCAGCATGAATACACTGGAAGGTCTGGGCTGCGTGATACAATGCAGATCAAGGCTGTTCAATCTGTAGTAATGGGGGTGTGGAGAGGAGTTGAAAGATCCCTTTTTAGTTAATTAAGAGTATCACTGTTTGTCTTATTTTGCCATTGAAACAAAAGATTCTTCTAGTCATATGTTTTTATGGTGGACTCATGAAAACCTAACTCAAAATACAAAGCCTGAGGCACAGATATTTTAGACACAGCTGCAAGATATTATGCCTTGAAAATTAATTGTCTCATTTTTCAATGGTTGTTTTTTCTTGAGTTTTTTTTACTAAACCAAAGAATGCTTCTTTAGAACGCTTGTGATACTGATGGAAATGCTCTTCATAACAAGCTAGTATCAAGTGAGATAAGACAACTATCACACAATAATTTATAAGAAATCATCCTTCCCTTTATTTTTTTAATTAGAAATTCAAATTTTTATGCCTCACCTTGAATATAATAGCCTCAGTAACCCTAAACTAATTGTGCTGAAGAAATATGGATGTAGGTGTATATATTCCTAAATAAACTTTCATTTAACAAATACGAGACCCATAAATAAACCACTAGCACTTACTAAGTGGGCAGGAGAGGGAGATCTTGCATCCTTTAGTGTAGCTCCAGCTGGTACATCTAGAAGTGGCCATTTCACCTGAAGATACTGAAATAAATAATCACGATGAAAAAGAATAGTATTTTTTTTTTCAAAGCTTAGTTTTCCAACTTTAGTTTAATACAAAGGTGGTTTTTTGTGGGTTATTTTTTAATGTCAGAAATCTCTTCAATGGTTGTGGTATATTTTTAGCCTAACACCAAGATAGTATGGTAATTCCTGGGAATTTGGTTCCTCAGCACTGGTTTTCAAGCTGCCTAGGTAACCTAAAGATAATACGTTATACCGTTTTTTTTTCTAAGTAAACACTAGAGTCTATTTCTGCCCTAGCTACTGACATGAATGGGATAGGGAAGAACTGATTCAGCAAAATTTAGGTACTAACACTATATATGAAATATTATAGAAGCCAACCATAGAAAAAGCTAATTACACTGGTTAAGTTATATCTCCAGTTTATCAGTATTCAATAACTATTGATTTATTCTCTATTTCAATGGTCTAATTGAGAATGCTTTTAAATAAGCCAACTCACTAATGTTCAGTACGAACTATTTAAAACAAATCCACCATTCTGATTTTTAAAAGTAGCCTTCAAAGTAATTTTAGGCTGGTTTCACATTCAAATGTAAATATGAAAATGCATTTTTCTGTAATTTTCTAGAATCAATAACGTATATTGGTCTTTGTTGCTGGACATAATAAAGCTATTTTGGATTGTATTTCTAGCAGAGAAAGATAAGTATCTCATGCCATTATAGTTGAATACATGGGTCCTGTGAAATGTTGGAGGTTTGAGAATGTGGACTGGATGAGTTGCAGCTGTGCAATGGAATTTCCCTAACACACAAATCTTCATGATGTAAAACAGCTGGAAGGAAATCCCAGCATGCTTTGTTTGGAGGCTGAACAACGAATAATTTAAATGGAAGATTAACCCTTCAACTTAAAACAAACTTTCAGATTTCCTCTAACTATTTATTTCAGGTGGGAAATGGTGCATAAATGCTGAGCAAACTACAACCTAGACCACTATTCCTAGACCAAAACAAGAAAGGTAAAAGCATTTTTAAAATCAGATAAATTTTATTTCTTTTGCCACCTATCTAATACAAATCATGCAAGCATAATTAACATTAAACAATATTTGGGTAGTGGTATGCATGCAAGTTATCTTGATCTATTTCTGTTTTCATATCTTTTTTAGATATTACAAACTTTTAGGACATATTTTAGGGCACACATACTTTAGAACTTTTTTGTCATGTAATAGAGGATAAACTGATATCATCCTTTCCGTTGAGTGATTGAAAGATTTTCACACAATGAAATATTGTTAAAACCTTTCCGGTATTTTGGGAAGAATAAGCTAAGAGCAAAGAGTTACAAAATTCACACATATAATAGTTACATTAGCATCTTTTACAATTTTCAACAGGTTTGTGTACAGCAGAAGAAATACAGCAAAGAATACTTTTAGCTGGCAGCATATAAAATATTCCACATGCCTGAAAATTATCTTGAAAGTAGAAGGCCCAGAAGACAACCTTTGAATAGATTTGTTCAAAAGATGATTGAAATACAATCTGGCTGGTCATTTTATTACAACAATTTAACCACTAAATCGGTATTCCACATTCATATAGATATTTGTTTTACAATATTTATACTATACCCCAATCTTAATGGATTCTATTATGTTGGGCTAAACATTTTAGTGTAAGAAACAAAAACATTCCAAAATGTTTTGTCTCCAGTCACATCTTCAGAATATTTTTATACTTTGATGCCTTATTCTCTCTATTCTTATTTTTAATTCAGCCCTGTTAAATTACAATACTGCTACAATTCCTTGCAGACAAACTGAGAAGAATGTGCTGTTTACAAGCCAATCATCTTGGTTTGTAGATCGTAGTATCTTAAACTCACAAGAATCAATTTCTTTAAATGAATCAATTTCAAAAAATTACTTTTTTTTTAAAGGTCTCTTCTCTTATCTCCACTAACTCAACAATGTCCCCTTGAGTGTAACAACCAGAAATAGTTTCCCCAAAAAAACAACATGCCTTATGTTGTGAAATATCCATTTATGACTTGGGTTAGGATCAGTTACCTAAGGAGCATCTTCCCTAATTTGTATCAACTGGACTTTTCTTTAATTATTATTTTTATTATGCTATTTCTATATCTACAATGGTAGTGTGCTGTCTGGGTACAATCTCTTTTAAATACAAGTAATACATCTTATACATACAATAACTAGAACTATTATTCTCAAAATCTATTCACCATGATCTTCACTTATCCTTATTGAACATATCCCATTATTTAATTAAACACTCTATTCAAGCTTTATCTATAATTGGTTAATATCAAACATTATAAACATCATATGAACATCACATTTATAACCATTATCCTCTAATTCTGTTAATCATTATGTTTACTTATCCTAATTATTCAATATTTCATTGTTTAGTTGCACATTTATTTCATCTTTGTTTACATATCCACCTCCATTCGAAGTTTTTAACCTGTGCTTCTATTTTCTAACCATACATATCAACTGCTGACTTTTTAAGAGGATATAATGAGGTTTGATAAAAATAAACAAACATGGCTCACATTCACACTAATTGCACTTGCAAGTTAGGACTTGAAGTAAGAAATGCACTGGGATTTACATTTTAGGTTTAGATGAGCAATAAATTCAATTGAATTATAGTGAGAAACTTTAATAGTGTTGAATGTCCTGCACAAAAAATCTAAAACAAATTGCATCGGCAGTTTGTGATTTTTTTTTATCGTTCCAAGAGAAGAGTTGACAGTTTGGAAAAGGTCATTTAGACCTCACAGTCCAGCTCCCTACTCAATGAAGGAATGCAAATTAAAACACCCCAAACTGATAGCAATCTAATTTCTACTTGAACACATCTAGTTAAAAAACTCCACCCACTATCTCTCAGATAAGAAGTTCCTATATTGAACTGTTACTCTCAGGAAGTTTTGATCTAGTATTTAATTGGAATCTATTTTTCTGTAATTTAAATCCAAGAGCAGGTCTTGCCCTCCTCTTACATGACATCCGTTCACGTATTTGAACTGTACTATCATATATCAGTGGCCTTTTCTCAAGGTTAGACACAAGCATATCCTAAAACTTTTAGATTCATCATCTTGACTGTTCTTTTCTGCACCTACCGTGTTTCCCCGAAAATAAGACCTACCCCGAAAGTAAGACCTAGCACTATTTTCTAAACCTGCCCTAATATAAGACCTACCCCGAAAATAAGACCTAGTGTAAATCTCCAGTTCCAGGAAGACTTTTCAGGGAGCAACCGTGCAAAAACACCCCCTACACACTCACACCCACTATTTGGCACCATAAATATATAAGACCTACCCCAAAAATAAGACCTAGTGTGTTTTTGGGAGCCAAAAAAAATATAAGACAGTGTCTTAGGGAAACACGGTATTCAAACTTCCTTCTTAAACTCTGGTGGATTTGGAGATTTGTATACAGTTCCAACCTAGTGGATAGGCCAAACCCTACGCTTTCTGAAGCCTAGTAAAGATATAGTTAATACTTTCACAGCAGTAGAGCTTCTATGGAAAGCAGCTTTATTTGTTAGCATCCAGCACAAGATTAAGGCCAGATTTCACATTCCTCCTAGGGAGCAGAGCAAACATTTTAAAATTTACAGCTACTGCCAATTTTGTTATTTATTTATTTATTTTTTTAGATAGATAGATAGATAGATAGATAGATAGATAGATAGATAGGAAAGTGACCAATGAAGAAAGCACCTTTGGACAAAGGAAGCGGGATTTGTGAATACTTGACATGAAACAGGAAGAGAGCTTATCTCATTCCCATAAAATACACAAATAGTCTACTGTAACAGACTGCTTTGTCTCCAATGCAGAACTGTTTTTCTTCAACCTTTTACATTTTAGCTGTAAAATTCAGCCTCAAAACTTAAAACTGAATACAGCCAAAACTAACAATACCAGGATAAAAATGAATGAAAATGCACAAGCAAACATCCTTCCTCCTAAGCAAAGGAAAAGACAACTGGCCTCCCAACACCAACTATGAGCCAAAAGGATTATTTCCTTCAAAATAACTCCTTTAGGCAACAATTAAAGAGTAATTCTTATAAACTTGATGAACCATTACAAAAAGTATACTGGCAGTTATTACAATAAACACTTCATTCACAAAAAAACAGCATCATTTGCAAGGATTCACAAATTTAAGTTCAAGCAATTAGTGTCTACAAGCTTAACCTTGGTAGCCTAATATTTTTCTGTAGGCAAGATCCCATGACATGCTAAACATGACTGTGTTGTCCATAAGTAAAAGATGTACACCTTGGTACTGCAACAACTACAGATAGCGGCCATAAAGTCTGCCAATCCCCTATTTGTTTCCTTGCACATCATATGCTTGCATCAGTGCCTGATGACATTGCCTAGTTGGGTAATGAAACGTCTGCAAGCAAATAAGCTCAGAGAGCAACAAGAACTCTATAATTCAATTCTGAGGATTCACAATGGCAGTTACTGTACTAAGCTAGTCTATCTCTCAACCCCTTAGTTTTTAGATGACAAAAAAGACAGACCACAGAATAAAAAAGGGGTACAGCAAAACAGCTGTTATAGGATCAGATCTTGTGGCAACTCTTGCCATTCAGATCAACCGAGTGCTTCATTCCTGAGACTGAATAACAAGCAAAGGCAACAGAAGTAATTTGAAGTATATAGTTGTTGTGATTAAATGAGTGTTACTTATAATCTTTATAAGTAGATAACAATTATAAGTAACACTCTTTTAACCATAATCTGGAATATTTCCTGGTACAGAAAATATGTTAAAACCAACTACAATATGAATATGATACAAATACTGCAGTAGATAGGGTAAATATTTTTTCCTGCATGATTCCAACTTGGGCTCTGTAACTGCTGCATTGGTTTTCTCCAACCTTGGATCTTATGTATGTGCTGGATTGCAGCTTCTATTAATCTTAACTAGTATGACTAGTATGATTGGTGGTTTAGTATGACTAGTATGATTGGTGGTTTATTTCTAGTTGAAGATGTTAGAATATATTGTCAAATGCATATACATAGCATGAAACTGAGAAAGCCCAGCTGTCAGCCCTGATAGCCCTCCTAGCACAGGGCTGCCATTCCAGTGGATTGCACGGCCACTCGAGATTGCTACTTGCCTTGCTGAGGGAGCTGTGGCGGCTGGCTAGTGCTACTGATTGGCACTACTTCGGAGTTCAATGAAGAGGCTGACGGCACATTCACGATCGTCTGGGAGGCGCTCCTTTCAAATCAACTGTGGACCAGCATGTTCCTTATTTGGACAAAGAGCACTGGGTGTGGTGGCAGTGGAGTTTATACACAATTGTTTTAGATGGTGGGGGACAGCAGTGTTTCCCTTATGTGGAAGAAGATTGCTGGGTGTGGTGGAGGCGGAGTTGTAGAGCAGCTTTATTGGTGGTGGGTAACACTGAGAGAGTAGATCTGACTTTTTTTGCGCTTTGGTGCTGGTCAGTTTGTACCGCGTTTCCACGGAAGAGATAAAAGGCATTGGCAAAAATAAAGCGTGTTGTCGTTTATTCCCAGGCAGAACAGCAGAACCTGACACTAACAGTCACTGCTTTTGCTCAGAAACTATTCAACTTTTTAAACTTTTCTTTGCACACTGCAACAACTGTAGAATCTGTCCATATAACGAATTTCCTACATCAAGTTTCTGATAGTCTGAAATTCAAGAGTTTAACATCTGCAGCTGCCAACAGTTCATGGTAGTGCTGTGGACGATATCTAAATTCCCTTTTCCAGCACCAATGTTACACTTTCAAAACTGTATTTCCTCATTCTGAATTTGATTTGATTTTGTTGCTGTCTACTATGGTTAGGCAATAACTATTATGACAACACGGGGTAGAAGTTAGACCACACCCTAAAACTAATATTTAGACTGTTACTTTTCAGAAAATAAGGTGACACAAGGAAGAACCAATGTGATGCTAGAACAGAAAGTAATACAGAGCAGAAAATAACGTTGAGTTGCCACTGAGATTTCCGAAGCTAGTGCTGAAACGTTGCCCTTTGTGTAGAGCTGGGCTCAGGACCTGTAATCAGATCTATGTCTCCAACAGCCAATTGAGGAAAAGGCAGGGAGCCAGGGCTGTCATCTGTACAAGGAGTATGTTTGGTATGCAGCTGGCCCCATGACTCCCAACAAGCTAGCTCAATGACCTACAGTACACTCTGGACTGTGAGTACAGTAGTAGTAGTTTCCTAAATGACTGCCTTTGATCTACTCTCCAAGACCTGAGATCAAAGCGGCTGCTTAGATTGGGGAACTCCCTGGATCTGGCTGCTGTACAGCTTCAATCTGTTTCCAAACATTGAGTGGTGGTGTGAGTTCATTTGCAGTTTACTGCAAAGTAATTTTAAAAGACACCTATAACAGTCAGCATTACTAGGGCAGCAAGCACTACTCCATTCGATGACTCAGCTTTCTTGGAACCTTTGAATGGAGAATGACTGAGAAGGCAAGTCACCTAAAATATCTAAATATATACAGAAAAACCTACTAATTAAAAGTCCTACACATCATTTTCCAGCTGGTATATCTTACACTCCCACCCTTCTTTTCTACTCAGCATGCTTGGTCATAAAATGAGCTTTCTAATCCATTTTATAAGCAGAGAAACTGCTGCAAACTAGGGCAGTGTTTTTTTATAAAGGGCTATAAAAAGCTTTTTTTAAAAAAAAAACTAAGTTCAGAGAACAATATGCAAGGCTTGAGACATATTCTGCAAACATACAAGGAATTGGAAAAGTTTAAGGGTTGATGTGGAAAGTTGAACGCCACCACTAAATTCAAGAGAACACCTCTTGTGTTGGAATCCATGTGCAAAAAAAAAAGAGGAAGAGAGCTGGCAAGTGAGTGAATGGCATATTGAAGCTATAAAAGTTTCAAAATGGTTACATTCCAGAGAGATTAGAACAAGCCCTAGTTGCTTGTTACCTTCCTTTTCTTCCTCCTCTCAGCAACTGGGAGAATGAAAAGGATTTTAACTATTTCTCTCCCACATGCTGTTGTGCCACACACACAGTACAATGCATCCTGCTGTCTGCAAATTAACCTGCCATTTGCCAAACAGCTTCTCCTCAGCTGGGGATTAAGATTCACCAATTCATACAACAATCCACCGGGTCTGCAAACCTAAGCCTGAACAATGGGGTATAGACAACAGGCCCTGGCTTGCCCACATCTGCTATAGTCATTTTAGGAACAGGTCTTTACTCTGGACGAAGCTTGTAGTAAACTAAGAGGAGGAAGGAAAAGAAAAAGAGAGTTGCTATAGCCAATTAGGGTTGTTTTTAAAAGGCTAGATTTCCTGCCTCTTACAGACACTGCATCTGAACAACGAATAGCAAGCTTCACTTTGTTTTACAAGTACTTAATACTCTGTGGGGTTAAATGCTCATAAAAATCTTTTGCTGGCATACCATACAATATTAAAACTTTAAAACTGCTACCAGTTGTAAATTAAGGAGTGATCAGCTTCAAAAGACCTCATCCTACATTAAAGCATGTTTTAAAGAAATATTCAAATTATGGAGTCTCATGGCCGTAACTACCTAATTTTAAATGATTGAATTTGGACTGAAGTTGAAACATGTGGAGGGAGAAACTGAAGGAGGATATTACAAGCAACATATGAACTTGAAACCCCCACATCACAAGATTTAGGATTTAATCTGAAGATAGAAGTGGTTAAAACCAAATGGATCAGGAGACTGTTCTGAAGAATTTAGAATTAATTCACTCTTCATAATCTACCATAATACTATTTCAAAATAATCCATTATATTGACTAGAAGTCTCTGTAGCAAGCTCAGCAAAGCTAATCCTATTTGTTGATTTTGAGAAGCGTTTTGTTGCATGAAATAAGCTTATTTATATAATTCAATGTCAATTTGGGGTGGAGAATTTTTTTTAAGTATGATACATGCAAATATTTCAGTTACATGTTAATATAATATATAATATTATTAGAATTCTTTGTGGAAAAAAGACATAATGGGGCAAGATGTAAATTTACTCTTTTTGCAGAAAATATATTAAGAAATAGACACTTTTTGAAAGCTGATACATTTGCTTAGAAGTTTTGGACAGTTAATTTAAATACAGCTACATGGATAAGTTTTAAATCCCCAGGAAGAACAAATATATATTCAATTACACGTAAGCATTCTTGAACTGAAAATGCAATATGTATTATTCCTCCCCTAAAACATAATTGTTTTTCTAACATCAAAATAAACTCTTACAAAGGAAATTCAATAAGAATTGAGAAAGTCACAATTTAATATCATTAGGTAGGGATGTTTTTTGTACAGATGAGATTATGACAATTATTTTTGTTATTATTTATCCAAATATAACACTTTATATAAACTACCAAATAGTAAATATCTTTAAAAAAATCCTGTTTCACTTCGGATAAAAGAATTTTAAAAGTATGTTTTAACAACTTGTATACCAAATAGACCTAAAAACTGTACCTTTTGAAAACTGGATATAATTTACAGCAAATCTGTGCATTAGAAAGATTATAATACGCAAGTTGAAAACAAAAGGATCCTTGGAAGCACAGCCATTTGACAGAAAAGTCTAATGAAGATCACAGAAAAAACTATTTGTGTGGTTTCACAGAAACTATGAAGGAGCAAAATCATATCACTTCTACAAATCTTCTAGATATTAAATATACAAGAATTAAATATGTTTCAGATAAAAGTGTACTTGAAAACTATAACCTAGAGGCACTTGAAATCATCTTGATAAAAATATAAATAATAATACATTTCAGATTTGATTTAGCGGTATATGCAATAGAAATGCTGAAGGCATGATCTTGAGGTGTGACCTTATGATCTATTCCTGAAGGCCAAGTAATTAAAATTAGAAAATATTTCAGATGATGTCTGGTGACTTTACTTGCTATCCTGAAAGAATATGGTAATTAACTATAAACAGAAAAAAGTAAATTCAGTCAGCAGGGATAGCAATGTATAAAGATGAGATGCATGGCAGGATGAAAAAAAAGATCTGCAGTTTCAAAGTATAGACCAAGACCGTGAATGAGTAAAATTTTATTTAGAAGTGAAGTAGTTGTATTCCAGATTGGAATGAAAAAAAGTTCAATGTCTTTTTCTGTCCTACTCCCTGCTAGAGAAATTTAACACCTGATTAATCATAAAATACATGCAGGTGAAACTAGAAAAATTAGAATATCGTGCAAAAGTTCATCTATTTCAGTAATGCAACTTAAAAGGTGAAACTAATATATGAGATAGACTCATTACATGCAAAGCAAGGTAGTTCAAGCCGTGATTTGTCATAATTGATGATTATGGCTTACAGCTCATGAAAACCCCAAATCCACAATCTCAGAAAATTAGAATATGACATGCAATCAATAAAACAAGGATTGTACCTAGAACAATATCGGACCACTGAAAAGTATAAGCATGCATATGTACTCAGTACTTGGTTTGGGCCCCTTTTACAGCAATTACTGCCTCAATGCGGTGTGGCATGGAAGCTATAAGCCTGTGGCACTGCTGAGGTGTTATGGAAGACCAGGATGCTTCAATAGCGGCCTTCAGCTCTTCTGCATTGTTCGGTCTCATGTCTCTCATCTTTCTCTTGGCAATGCCCCATAGATTCTCTATGGGGTTCAGGTCAGGCGAGTTTGCTGGCCAATCAAGCACAGTAATCCCACGGTCATTGAACCAGGTTTTGGTGCTTTTGGCAGTGTGGGCAGGTGCCAAGTCCTCCTGGAAAATGAAGTCAGCATCCCCATAAAGCTCATCTGTGGAAGGAAGCATGAAGTGCTCCAAAATCTCCTGGTAGATGGCTGCATTGACCCTGGACTTAATGAAGCACAGTGGACCAACACCAGCAGATGACATGGCTCCCCAAATCAACACAGACTGTGGAAACTTCACACTGGACTTCAAGCATCTTGCAGTGTGTGCCTCTCCATTCTTCCTCCAGACTCTGGGTCCTTGGTTTCCAAATGAGATGAAAAAGTTGCTCTCATCAGAAAAGAGGACTTTGGACCAGTGAGCAACAAACCAGGTCTGTTTTTCTTTAGCACAGGTAAGACACTTCTGACGACATTTGAAGCCCATGTCCAGGATCTGTCTGTGCGTGTTGGCTCTTGATGCACTGACTCCAGCCTCAGTCCACTCCAGCCTCAGTCCACTCCTTTTGAATGGCCTTTTCCTGACAATCCTCTCCAGGCTGCGGTCATCCCTGCTGCTTGTGCACCTTTTTCTTCCACACTTTTCCCTTCCACATAACTTTCTATTAATGTGCTTTGATACAGCACTTTGGGAACATCCAACTTCTTTTGCAATTACCTTTTGAGGCTTTTCCTGTCCTGCACAACTGTCAGGTCAGCAGTCTTTCCCATGATTGTGATTCCTACTGAACCAGACTGAGAGACCATTTAAAGGCTCAGGAACCCTTTGCAGGTGTTATGGCTTAATTAACTGATTAGAGTGGGACACTTTGAGCCTAGAATATTGCACCTTTTCACAATATTCTAATTTTCTGAGATTGTGGATTTGGGGTTTTCATGAGCTGTAAGCCATAATCATCACAATTATGACAAATCACGGCTTGAACTATCTTGTTTTGCATGTAATGAGTCTATCTGATATATTAGTTTCACCTTTTAAGTTGCATTACTGAAATAAATGAACTTTTGCACGATATTCTAATTTTTCGAGTTTCACCTGTAGATTAACTTGTTTATTTATCATTAGTTACTTTTTACGATTCTCTTTATTCACATTTAATTAAAATGAGCTGTTATCATTAACAACATTTTGAAACATATTAATGAATATATTACATGAGTTAAGAGATGACACAACATCCTTGGCAGGCAAGGGCAACAAATGCATGAATCAAGTTTAAACAAAGTGAAGAAAATAATATTTAATAATAAATTAAAATTTAGATTTAGTTTAATTTGGTTTTAAAACAGTACATAGGTTTATACATCAATAATTAAAAATACATAGGCAATTGTGACATTTTAAAACACCAATGGTAAAACAGAAATGACCCTACAAACATTAAAAATGCTTTTAAAAAAATGACTGAATCCATTGAAATAATCAATTACAATGGCAAACAAAAGACAACTTTGTAAATAAAATAAGTAAATTCATGTTGTTGGAAGTAAGCATTCCTGAATCCTAGACCTAGTTTCTTAAGAGCATCTTGAAATGCAGTTTAAAATGAAGTAACTACTGCAGCAACTACTGGTACAATAAAAACCACATGGTCAAAAACTTGGTATCAATAAAGTTGCACATTTATCAGCTGCTTCTTTCTTTCTTACTTTCTTTCTTTCCTTCCTTCCTTCTCTCTCTCTTTCCTTCCTTCCTTCCTAATCCATGCCATTCATACATAAATATTCCATAAGGTTAAAAATTATCTAATTTCAGACAGTGTGCACTCCTTGCAAGTTTTGTGTGTGATAAAATATAAGTAGTCTGAAAACAAACCAAAACATTACCAGGCTAGATAAAATGGGTACTTTCACATAGCATGTTCAACTATAATTTATTAAACAAGCTATTAATATTCTGAATCTGATTTGTAAAAACTACTACAGCTGGAGTCACACATTATGGCTTAAGCAGGAAATATGAATGAATTTCTAAATACAAAAACACCATTTTATAATAAAAACTATTACTTTCTAAAATGAATATAATTTTCTATGAACTTGTATCATCAAGTAAGCAGAATTGTTTTTGGGATTAAACCATTAGTCTAAAATATGCTGCCCCAAATGTTGTTTCATTTCCTCTCAAATTCAAACAGAATTTACCTAATTCCTGGACCACCATGTTTTCATCACTAATGAAATTCAGTGATTAAATAAATATTTGAAAGGTACGTAAAGACAAAACTACCTACTAACCAAATTCAGCAGAATGTATTTAGTTGCCATTTGTTTGTTGATATAACAAGATAAATCACAGCTCTGCATCTTAATAACTGTAGGAATTCTAGCAAGGCCCTCTGTTTAGGAATTGTTTAACCCTAGGAATTAAATGTTTTGGATCTGTAAATTCCAAAAGCAGAGCAACAAAAGAAAAATATTTCCAAATTGGGTTATGTCCATGGTATTGCAAGATTCCAAGTCAGCAACTAGAGTCACTTACATTCCTTCAATGGCAAAAACAGATGAAATCCCTGAATATCTGGATCTTTCATATTTAGTCTTACAACATTTAAGACAATCTTATTTTTATGGCATAATGTACATGTAACCTTTGAAATCTTACAACATGTAAAATTCTTTATTGTTTTTGTTACAATATATGAGCCCAGCTAGAGTTTCAAAAACTTTGTAAGTATTCTCATGCTGATGCATTAAAGTAAGCATAACTTTTTTACATATTTAATGTAATTTTGGAAGTTTCTAAAAAATTTGTTCTGTGTTTTGAACACTGACAGGTTGAGAGAAATACCAAGAGCTTAGGGGACAGATTCAAAAAGATGTTAACCCTAGAAAGGGCTGAACAAGCTAGTGTTATGATTGTACTTCCTCTGAAAAGGCAACAGGGCCTCTCAGCCCCATGGGAAAGAGGAAGAGGCAAAACACTGAAACTGCAAATCCTGGCATATGAGGTTGAACAGGATGGTGGCAACAAGTGGGTCAAAGATCACCCAGCCAGCCTGATCTGGTTTCCATGGTTATGTAGCCTATTCATACAGTGCACAGAGGGCTCTTCACAGCCACTTTACACACAACTGAATGACTACTCAAACCTCTGCAGGCCCGATCTTGGAAGGAGAGACACATTAGACGGGCAAAGTTTAATGGAGTCATTTAAAACAGACAACCAGCAGAACAGGCCCTGGAAAACTTTACAGATATTGTCAAAACTGCCTAATCACAGCATCAAGGTGTAAGCCAGAACAACAGTGGTTCTTCCATCCTTTCACTTGCCCCTTTCTGCTCCACAATAATCTGCCTAATCTTTCAAATCTAACCAGTATTATTCTTCCAGTCCACTTTCCAATTTTTGATTGGCTGGCAAGCAGCCTAGTCCTCTTCCCTTGAGAAACCTGCTAGACACATATGATCCTGGTTAGCAGGGACAAAGGCACATCATGAATTTTAGCTGATAACAAGGGAGGTATCAGGGGGCCTAGTGATACCCCTGACAATCAAACTGCCAGCACCAGAACTGGGCAAGTCTCTCTTTCAAGCCACAGCAAGAAGTCAAACTAAACAGATTCAAAACTAGATGCAATTTTATTTTAAACTTAACTAATATAACGAAATCTGGAAATATTCTGAGAAGGTATAGTGGGTTAAGGCATCAGGATAGAAACCAGAAGGCTAATTCTGCCATGGGCATGCAGAGTGACATTGGGCCAGCCACTTCCTTTTGACCCTAAGAAAGAGGCAATGTTAAGCCACTTCTGTAGATCTTATCAAGAGAACTGTGTGGGTCCAGGCAGTTGCCAAGAGTAATTTATTATTTGTAGGCACTAGAAATAAAGAATTTTTAAAATGCACCTAGTTTTGGTGAAATCATTGCTAAATTTTGTCCACTGAAGATGACTAAGGAAATAATGAAATATAAAGAACAGATAGATTTAGCTCAGGAATTCTGGGAATTGAAGTCTACAGGTCATAAAGACCCACCTCTGGCTCAGCAAGACAACAATTAATAACACGTTGTTTTTTTCTGGGCATGATGGCAATAGCATTGTGTTCCCTCTAACCTTGAGCTCTGCTTTTTATTGAGCGTGTAAGGAAGAGAGTGAAACTTACACTCGCTGATAAGTTGAACTGGAATGTTAACAATTTCTATAGCCCCACACATAACAAGAAAAAACAGAATCAGGAATAACTCTGGCTCTTCAAAGCAACTAGTTTTTCAAACCGACCAATTACTTTTTGTTAAAACTTGACTGTATGAATTCCACAAATTGAAGCAATTAAATATTTCTCCCTCTCTGCATTCATATGTATCTGTTTTTAGGGATGCTTAAAGAAGTTCTCTCTCAAGTTAACATACATGCAATTTTGCAGCTAGCAGAAGCAAAAGGGTACCTTGCTTCATTCATGGAAAAGATTATCAATATTTGGGGATGGAATCACAGAACAGCCTAGGCAAATAAGCAAAACCCGCATGGCTCCTTGATCCATTGATTGGTGTAAAGGTTTTTTTAAAAAAAATAAATGAAATATCCAATATGTGCTAAAATAAAATTATTAGAGTTTGAAAATAAACAACAATCAAAAAGACAATATACTTCCACCACCCTCTGTATTTCTAAAATTCTGAAAGTCTCAGTAATAATGCCTTACGTAGGGAAAGGGCGTTGGTACTTACCTGATACGCCCATTCTCCATGAGCTGCGAAGAGCATCCAGAAGTGGGAGGTGCTCGGTCTCTCGCAAAGCAGGCTGGGCAAATTCTTCCTGGGACGCTTCTCCTCCTGGGACTCCACCCCAACGCCCCAGTTTTGGCGAAGTCAAAGTGGCAAACCTGCCTATACTTCACCTATCTACCAAAAAACGTTTGGCCGGAGCAAACCCCCCCCCCAGACGGAAAAGGGGCGGGGCTGGATGCTCTTCGCAGCTCATGGAGAATGGACGTATCAGGTAAGTACCAACGCCCTTTCTCCCCCAAGCTGCTCCGAGCATCCAGAAGTGGGACATACCAAAGCTGGAGTTGTCCACAGGGAGGGATGCCGTCTGGCCCTAAATCTACTCTCGGTCCCTATGCACCTGCTGTAAAACCCTCCTGCCAAATGAAGCCTCAGCAGAGGCAAACACATCCACCTTATAGTTACATATGAAGGGCGAAGGAGAGGACCATGTGGCCGCCCTGCAGATCTCGTCTATCGAGGCCTGAGTGGCCCAGGCAGCCGAGGTTGCCGCACTACGTGTTGACTGGGCTGTGATACCAGCTGGTACAGGGATGGATTGAACCTCATAAGATTTTGCTATTGAGGCCCTGAGCCAACGGCCAATCGTGGAAGAAGACACTTTGTGACCCTGGGACCTAGGGAGAAGGAAACAAAAGGGCCTCCGGGAAGGATGCAGTGTGTTGTATGTATATGCGCAATGCTTGGCGCACATCAAGGTGATGCCACTGCTGTTCCAGACGATGAATCGGGTGAGAACAGAAATTTGGAAGGACCAGTTCCTGAGCCCTATGGAAGGCAGAATTGACTTTAGGTACAAATGTAGGATCAGGCCTGCCTGAGAACTACCCTGTCTGCGTGGAACACACAGAGGTCCTTGCGAATTGACAAGGCAGCCAATTCTGATATTCTCCTCGCCAGTAATGCGACCAGAAATGCTATCTTATACGTCAGGAATTGCAGACTGATGGTTCTCAAGGGTTCAAAGGGAGCCTTGGAGAGTGCTGAGAGAACTTTGTTCAGGTCCCAGGTTGGGTACCGGTGGACAACTGGTGGACGTAAATTGGTGGCACCTCGCAGAAAACTGCAAACCCTAGGGTGTTGAGAAACTGAACGAAAATCACCAAAGGATATAACTGAAGCCAGGGCCGCCACTTGCAGAGTGTTAGGGGACAGACCTTTATCAAGTCCCTCCTGTAGAAAGTCCAACAGCTGTGCTACTGATGGAGAGGTGGGAATGACCCCTGTTTTCGTGCACCATTTATAGAAGATGTTCCAAGTGGCGTTGTAAATGCGTACAGTTGATGGTCGCCTAGCCGCCTGTATAGTATCAATCACTCTGGCGGAAATGTCCTCTGACCTCAGACATTCCCGCTTAACCTGCAAACGGCTAGACTGAACCATTGCGGGTCTGGGTGAAGGACCGGGCCCTGAGAGAGAGATATCATGGATGATGGAATTCTCCACGGTTCTTGGATGGATAAGCTCCTCAGGTCCGCAAACCATGGCCTTCTGGGCCAATGGGGGGGCACCACTAAAATCTCCGCCCTTTCTTCCAGAACCCGTTGAATCAGCCTGGGAATCACTGGAAGGGGAGGGAAGGCGTATAGGAGAACTGAGGGTCAAGGGCATGCCCTGTGTGGTATCAAGGACCGCCCCTAGATGAATTAGTCTAGTTGTGGGTGTCAGGTGACTCTTGTCCCAATTTATAGAAAACCCATGACTCTGAAGAACGGAAATGGTGAGGAGGGAATCTGCCTTAGACTGCTGAATGGATGACGATAAGATCAAAATGTCATCCAAATAACAATGAAGCCTAACGGGTTTGCTTCTGACAAAAGCGGCCAGCGCTGCCAGGACCTTGGTAAAGGTCCTGGGAGCAGAGGCCAGTCTGAAAGGGAGGGCGACGTACTCATAGTGAATGCTGTTATAACAAAACCTAAGAAACTTGTAATGGGAAGGCCGAATTGGTATATGCAAATATGCTTCTGTAACATCAATAGATGTAAGTACGTCCCCCTCCCTGATGCCAAGTAAGATTGATTGTAATGTGGTCATTTTGAACTTACGATACAACAGAAATTGGTTGAGCCGTTTCAGATCCAGGATCCCTCCAGCCCCGAGCTCTTGGGACCGCGAAGATGGGAATAAAATCCCTGACCCTGTTGATCTGAGGGTACCGTTTGGATGGCCCGAATCTCCAATAAATGGGAAATGGCAGATTGCATGAGAGCTCTCTTCGTGGGGTCCCTAGAGGAGGGACATTTCATGAAGAAGTGCGGTGGGCTGGAGAGGAACTCAAGGGCCAAACCAAACCTGATGGTATTCCTCACCCAGGCATCGGAGGTGGAGGAATCCCACTGGTCAGCAAAGAACCTTAAGCGGCCTCCTATGGGCGTTAGGTCCCACTCATCAGTTGGAACGAAGGAAGTTCCTGCCCCCCTTGTCTGTTACCACTGGCAAAGTCGGAGGAATTCGACTGTTGCCCCTGACTCTGTATTGGAGTCCGCTGGAATCTTGGGTAGTAGTGTCCCGGGTAAGAGGAACGAGAGGGGCCCCTACGAAATGGCTGTGAAGGTCAGGGGTCCAACCTCCTAAACAGAGAGGGGAGGATCCTCTTCTTCAATTTTGTCTCAATAAGAAGAGGATCAAGGGCCTTGCCAAATAGTTTCTCCCCGGATATAGGTGCAGAGGCGAGCTTCCATTTGTGCCTCGCATCTGCCTGCCAATGACGGAGCCACAATAGGCGTCTGGCACAGACTTGGGAAGCTATGGCGAGAGGAAAACTTCACGGCGTTGAAAGTTGCGTCTGCCGAGAACTCGGCAGCCGCAATTATCTTGGCGACATCTTGATGCGCCCGGGTATTGGAAGCCGGTATTATGTCTCTCAGATGGCAGAGCCATCTGAGGAGACCTCAAAGAAAGATGCGGCGTGGCCCTTTGATGGCCCACGTGTCAGAGCGTGCGCTCTGCGCAATGCCATTTCAGCCCTCCTTTCCTCTGGTTTCAGAGCTTCCTCCTCCCCGGGATGACTGAAGAAGATACCAGGGCAGCTATGGGGTCATCTACCTCAGGGGTGTTTAATGAGCTAGAAAACTCAGGGGCAAGGTTATAGAACCTTTTGTCGTACCCAGTCGGGGGATAAAGCAGATAGGGCCCATTGTTTGTCAACAAGGTCGGTGAACATATGGGGAACGGGGATAACTTCGGCCTCAGTGGTAGGTTGGTGGAAGATCAGATTGTCTGGTTCTTGCTGTGACCCGTGGACTGAATTGTGGGGGGGAGGTTGGCAAGGCGAGCGGTGTTCTTCGCCTTGAACAAAAGGGACTTGAATAAGGGTGGCTTGAAGAGCCCCGTAAAAACTGGATGGTCAGGAGTAATTCCTTCATCATTGGACATCCTCCTCTCCAGGGGGTCCGCTTCAGAAAGGTCCTGATCAAGATTGTGAAGTGACCTGGTTTCTTGATCCATCCAGTCACCTTGGTCCCCCATCTGCTGTATACCCTGTGGTGGGATGCAAGGGTCAGAAAACTCCCTATGGGGGGAAGCTGGGTGATACTGTTGTTCCACAATACTCACGGAGCGGCCTGATAGGGACATGCAATCTGGTGCGATGGAAGGTTGACTGGGACGAAGAGATTGCTGCACTCCAGAGGCAATGCCTTTTTGTATTGCCAGTGCCATCCACGACCTCATTCTGGCTGGTATTTCATCCGGGAGATCATCATCTGAACGCAAGCCCGCCGCTGTGGTCGTGAATGTAGCCTCAGGGGTTCTGCGTGGGGCCAGGTGTGGCACTGGAGCCTCCTGAAGGGTGGATCTGGGTGCTTGTCTGGCTTGTGTAGATAAATCCAGAGCGACAAGAGGGGGACTTGGGGATCGGATGGAAGCAGAAGGTCGGGGAGGGGGGTCTTGCCCCGACTCCCTGGTGCGCTTTCACACCAGTTTCTCCAAGGCCTGGTGCTGTCTGTGGGTGTCCTTCTCAGCTGCCCGGGATGGCCTATCAGAGCGTGGTATCACAGGTCGAGATCCCTGATCACTTGCCATTTTGTATGAAAATGTTTGGTTCCCTTAGGGGTCTGTGCTGAAGGTCTTGAAATACTATCTAAGATATGTATTATTACTATTATTATTATTATTACTATTCTAATTATTATTACTATGACTACGATGCTAATATTATTATTATTATTATTATTATTATTATTATTATTATTATTGGTAGTATTATTAGTACTATAATGCTATAACTAGCCTGTGGATATGCTAGGCCTGTGAAGGCCTGCCAGCCGCTGCCAAAATGGCCCTATTAAAGAATGTGGCCTGGTACAAGCCCCCAAAAAGGGAAACCAAAGGGAATCAATGAGGGAAAAGTATGAGTGCCTCAGCCCCCAGAAAGGGAAACCTTGTGAGGCTGCAGGCTACCGATGGCCTTCACCAAATTGCGCCACGTGGCCTTAGGCAAAATGGTGCCCTCGCCTCGTGGCTCTCTGCAAGGACGCGTGCACGGCCCCCAAAAAGGGAAACCGCCCAGGCACGCTGCAGAGTATAGGAAAAGCAGCCAATACGCCAGACCACGCTCGGGGCTAATGAGCGATCAGGAGGTGGCGGGGGAAGAGGTGAGCAAAGCGGTGTTTGAGATCGGAGGGATAAGGCGTGCAGCGAGCGCCCCGCTGCAGCCGCCCCCAACACAATGCTCTTACGATCTGCCGCTTCTTCTGCCGATCCCGCTCTCTGTTCAGCGATCGGAGAGATAAGCTGCCGCGATCGCTCGCAGCCGGTGAGCGATCAGGAAGATATGGCTCCGAGGCAGCCACCTCAGAGCGCTATTGTTGCTGCCTAATTAGCAATCCCCGACGGCCTGGTGTTATTGAAATCCGTCGGGGGTGGAGGAATCTAAAGATTAGAGATCTTTCCTGATTTCAGTAAAAGTTCGCTGCTCCGGCCAAGTTCGCTGCTCCGGCCAGCTACTCGCTACGAGGCTGAGCAAAAAACTGGGGCATTGGGGTGGAGTCCCAGGAGGAGGAGCGTCCCAGGAAGAATTTGCCCAGCCTGCTTTGCAAGAGACCGAGCACCTCCCACTTCTGGATGCTCGGAGCAGCTCGGGGGAGAACAACTGCTATATATTACCTTCACACAGCAGAGCCAATGAAGTCAACTAATTAACATGCTCAATAGTACCCCACTGTCTTACAACACAAGCATCAGGCAAGAGAATGCCAGAACACTCCTACTCTATCAGCCCCATGGTTGTCTGACCTGGTAATCTAAATTCCACATTCTTATTTACTGCCTTGGGGTAGAACAACAGAGAGGAAACATAGCTTGGTTTCTGCTATTGGCCATTAGAAGTTATAGCTACTAATTGCCAAAAGAAGTATCCTAGGAAGCAGGAGGTGGAATAGGAAGATTGAAGGAACTGCTGTAGGGAATTTATTTCTCCCATTTGAATTGTTGGTGATATTTCCCCCATCAGAAATATGAGTCACTTTGGGAATGCAGACTTCATTGAGTGTGCATATATTAATTCTGAGAGCAGACATTCTTATAGTCTACAGTAAATACCCTTAAAATATTTTTATCAAAAGATGAGACATCAAGTGCATGCATAAAGTATATAGTTACTGTCTTCATTTCAGTCTTTCAGTAATTAACATTTAACAGTCTTTCAATAATCTTTTAATTTGGCATCCTGTATGATGGTTTGGGCAAGAAACTCCCTATACTCAGTAATAACAGACAAAAGCTTTTAAATCGTGCATTGGCAAGCCTTTTCACTCCAATGGTTGTACAAACTGCCTGAGAAACCCAGAGAAGTGCACGTACCCACATTTATACACCACAATAAAATATATACGTATATTCTCATACAGACAAACCACTTTCATTTATCGTCTAGAGCAAGACTTGTGTGAGGAAGAGTAAATAATATGGTTTCTGTCTTCTGAGTTTGTGGATTATTAACTTCTTTCTAGGGGAAACAGGCAGGTTTTCTTGGAGGGATATAGAATTGTCCCACTCCCACAAACCAACTCCCAGCATTATGTTTAAGAATATTGACTTTTTCACTGAGCCAGAAACAAGTGATCTGGAATAGGGACACTACTTTAGAGCAGTAAGGTGGAGAGGAAGACAGTGTAAAAAAATAGCAAGAAAGGTGAACTGGATCATACAGTTTTAAAGGCCACCTTTTTAATAACATCCAACCAGAAGATTGTCCATGTTTGCTGTAAAGGTTCAATAGGAACCAATATAGGGTAACGAAGAAAAATGTTTTGTTGAAGATGGCATCTAAAACAGCTATACAATAGAAATACTCCTAATAATAAAATTGGAGGATCTCATGCATACATGTTGGAGACAAACAACATACGAGATGGATGTAAAACAGAGATTTAGAACATTAGCTGTCATAGTGGAATGACTTGTCCAGAGAGTAATTATTGCCAAAGAGTAGTGATTCAATCTGGCTAATGGGATGGGGATGAAGAGAGATAGTTAGTTTTTATTTTGCCCCCATGAGCCTATTTTTCTGTTAAGAAACAAAAACAGTATATGAAAGAAATTCTATTCCAAGCTGGTACATGTTATCATTTTACCGAAGCCACCTATTCTCATTTGTATTGTTAAACACTATACATTCCAAACCAGAGGTGGTATTCAGCAGGTTCTGACCAGTTCTGGAGAACCGGTAGCAGAAATTTTGAGTAGTTCGGAGAACCGGCAAATACCACCTCTGACTGGAGATTTTACAGTATCCATCCCCTTCCACACCCACCAAGCTATGCCCACAGAACCGGTAGTAAAAAAATTTGAATCCCACCACTGTTCCAAACAGTCTTAAAAGAAGACAACATCACAAGCTACCTATTTTTAAAATCTGCCTCTCTGAACCAGACTGAGCCTGAATGATGCATTTTTAAAATATTTATTAGGACAAGCAGCTATTGCAGGACAGAATGTTCAAGTACTGCACAACAGTACTTTCTCAGATGCACCTATGTTTACATGGAAATAATTAATCATCTAGGAAAAAAAACCTTGACCCACTGATTCTAAAGCAGGCCACTTCATTTTTTTTGCCAAGTTTGGCAATTAACAAGAGCCCATCACAACAGTATGGAGGCCCGATGGCTTGTGTGTACAGCATATAATCAGTCACCCACATCAAATCTTTCATCCCTTTTTAGGCCTCAAACCATAACCTGCCCACAAAAGGTTGGCCTCTGGTGTTTCTGAATATCAGATTCCTTCAATTGCACTTGGTGGTTTACTGCCTGAACAAATTACATTAACAATGCAGAGAAATGTATACACTGTCTTAAATACAGGATTGAGCTGGGACCAAAACAAAGGCAACAGTATCCTAGCAACAAGCCTCAGCCTGCTCCCCACCAACTGGATTTCTGGACTCTGCCATGAATTGGGAACCACTGAGTTCCACTCTTTTGCTGCAAACAATTAAGGACCGAAAAGTCCCAATTACAACTGGGATTTACAGCCAAAGAAACATTCTATAAATCATTGCCTCAACCCCCTATTCCTTCTCAAACCAAATAATCTCCTCCAGATGTTTAGTTACAGCTGTCTAAATGTGTGGTATATTGTTAATCAGCAAGACTGATTTTCTCTGTAAAATGTCAAGGACTAAAGTGCTACAGCTTCATATACAGAGACAAGATTTTCTAAACCTGAAGTCATCAACTACAACATGTGGTGGTGATTGAATCCTTATCAAGGAAAGAAAAGGAACTTGGTTGCGTTTCCTGTTTTCAAGTAGCAGATGCAGTCTCTTCAAAAGCCATTCCTTCTTCCAACCCCTTATCTTGAATCATTCCTATTAAGGAATACAGTCAGGTCTCCAAATCCTGTGGAGGACCATGAACATCTTTCCCCACATTTGAAATGTTACTGCCTCTGCAAAGCCATTCAAACAATCTTATCTCATCTGGCTTCTGTATATTAATTATGGTGTTGGGCTGTGTTTTTGGAGATTGTTTTCATGGTTGGGTTTTGAGAGGGGACTGTTTTTAGATATTTGTGTTTTTATGGATGATTGCTGTTTTTCATGGTTTTGCTGCATCTTTATTACTGTAACCTACCTAGAATCTTGGGATTGGACAGTATATAATCCATTCTCACTCACATTCAGTATTACTGGGTGGTAAAAGAAAAGGAGGGGGCTCCATGAATACCACCACCCTGAGCTTAAGATGGGATAGAGTGCTTTCTGTCTCACTCTCTCTCTCTCTCTCTCTCACACACACACACACACACACACACACAGGGAACGGATTTGAAAGCTTCTCATAGTGATTGGTGTTATACGCCATACAGGACTACAAGCATTTGTTTAGTGACCAAATTGCACTGAAAAAATAACGTCTGACCATTTTCACACTTATGACCATTGCAGCTTCCCCGTGGTCACATGAACAAAATTCGGATGCTTGGCAACTGGCATGTATTTATGACAGTTGCACTGTTCTAGGGCTATGTAATCACCATTTGTAATCTTCCCAGCAGGCTCCCAACAAGCCAAGTTAATGGGGGAAGCCAGATTAATGGCTTCCCCCATTATTTGCTTAATGACACGATTCACTTAACTGCAGTGATTCACTTAACAACTGTGGCAAAATGATTGTAAAATGGGAAATTCACTTAACACCTGCCTTGCTTAGGAATGGAAATTCTGGGCTCAATTGTGGTTTTAAGTCACAGGTGTCAAACTCGTGGCTTCACGTTGCTGTCACGTGAGTTTTCCCATTCACGGAGCTGGGGTGGGCATGGCCTATGCATAGCACATCCAGTCTGCGGGCTGCCAGTTTGACACTCCTGTTGTAAGTGAAGGGCTACCTGTACTAATTCATATCATAATCCAGTAGGGTTTGCCTTTATGCATAAAAACTAGACTTTTGAGAGGGGACTGTTCTACTGAAGATGGAACAGGCAATAGGTTTAGAAAATGAACAAAACTTCTATATATAAATAAAAGCAAAATACCACTCATGCATCATAACAAAATCTCCAGAACCATAAAGCCTACAAACTTGAAATTTGGCACATATGTTCCTCTTGGCTTCTAGGTGCTCACTAAGAAAGGATTTTTTGAAATGACCATCAGAGCATCAGCATTTTGTGTATTATTATTGACACGCTCTGATGCTAAGGAGTTCTACTCCCCCTCCCCACCTGAAAAGAAATCTGTTCCAAATGCAAAACACAGAGGAGTTTCAGTTTCACAGCACCAAGCAGCTTTAGTACAGAACAGTTGAGCTAAGCCACACCCAGGCTCCTTGCCGCCTCCTTGCTCACACAGCAAATACTGTTTCAGTTTCCAAACAGCCCTCAACTCTCACACACTAAGAGGATGCTACCCAGATGAATATCGATGGATGTTGGTAGGCAGAGGCACAATTTCCTCCCCTTATTTTCCTCCCCAAAAACTTGCCCGAGCAGTTTCATAGCGAAGCACGGGTACCCTGCTAGTCTACATATGAAAAAGAAAAAAAAAAACCAAATGAGAATGATTGCTCTTGGCTGTTAATGTTCTTATACTTCTCTAGTTTAAAAACAGCCATAATCTGAACCTGAACACACAATTATTTCTTTAATTTTAATTATTTCTTTAGCAGCTAGGATCTTTCTTTCCCACAATCCACAGCAAACAATGAATTCCTTTAAGAACTTAGGGCCAAGCCATTTTTCCAATGTCTTTTGACAAAACTGTATGAGGGACTTCTACACCTGAGTGAACAGCCAAAATCAAGAGTGAAAAGGAAGAGGGGAAATCCAGTACAATTCTGTTCTTCTTTGGAAATGGTATAAATAAAAACACTATAAAATTGTAAAACAAGTATTTGACAAACTTGTTTTTAAAAGGTAATCAAAACTTGAGAAACATCATGCCAATTAATAAAACAATAAAGAAAACAGCCAAATTAGTTATTCTGTCATATTAATAGGACATTGACACAATCCTAAAATATAAATGCAAAAAATCTTTTCCTTGACCACTTTAAAAAAAGGAAAAGAGGTCCTGGGCTATTCATTTCCTGGAGTCATGTTCGTGTATGTTGAAGCAGTTGCCCGAGATGGTTTTTGGCACTGCTGTTTAACTTAAGAGACATAAAATTCTCAGGTCCCCCCACCCCATTGAAATAATGTGGCCCAACACTGTGTAGTGTTGGAGATCAGCCAAAATCAGCCAGGTGCTGCCACCTGCTGAAGCACTATATATGGCAAGACATCAACCCCAAAGGTATAATTAAAAATAAACCACACCAAACAATGCCTAGAAATATATTCCATTATATACTTAGGTTAAAAATAAAATGGTAATTATTTTATGCACATGTAAACGCAAAAGTTAACTCTTGAGCAACCATTGATACTGACAATTACTGTGTGCTATCTTTTTGTATCCACAAAAATCAAGCTATTTGTAACTTTATATACAGGTGAAACTCGAAAAATTAGAATATCGTGCAAAAGTTCATTTATTTCAGTAATGCAACTTAAAAGGTGAAACTAATATATGAGATAGACTCATTACATGCAAAGCAAGATAGTTCAAGCCGTGATTTGTCATAATTGTGATGATTATGGCTTACAGCTCATGAAAACCCCAAATCCACAATCTCAGAAAATTAGAATATTACATGCAATCAATAAAACAAGGATTGTACATAGAACAATATCGGACCACTGAAAAGTATAAGCATGCATCTGTACTCAGTACTTGGTTTGGGCCCCTTTTGCAGCAATTCCTGCCTCAATGCGGCATGGCATGGAAGCTATCAGCCTGTGGCACTGGCTGAGGTGTTATGGAAGACCAGGATGCTTCAATAGCGGCCTTCAGCTCTTCTGCACTGTTTGGTCTCATGTCTCTCATCCTTCTCTTGGCAATGCCCCATAGATTCTCTATGGGGTTCAGGTCAGGCGAGTTTGCTGGCCAATCAAGCACAATAATCCCACTGTCACTGAACCAGGTTTTGGTGCTTTTGGAAGCGTGGGCAGGTGCCAAGTCCTCCTGGAAAATGAAGTCAGCATCCCCATAAAGCTCGTCTGCGGAAGGAAGCATGAAGTGCTCCAAAATCTCCTGGTAGACGGCTGCGTTGACCCTGGACTTAATGAAGCACAGTGGACCAACACCAGCAGATGACATGGCTCCCCAAATCAACACAGACTGTGGAAACTTCACACTGGACTTCAAGCATCTTGCAGTGTGTGCCTCTCCATTCTTCCTCCAGACTCTGGGTCCTTGGTTTCCAAATGAGATGAAAAAGTTGCTCTCATCAGAAAAGAGGACTTTGGACCACTGAGCCACAGACCAGGTCTGTTTTTCTTTAGCCCAGGTAAGATGCTTCTGACGTTGTTTGTTGTTCAGGAGCGGCTTGACAAGAGGAATATGACATTTGAAGCCCATGTCCAGGATCCATCTGTGTGTGGTGGCTCTTGATGCACTGACCCCAGCCTCAGTCCACTCCTTGTGAAAGTCCCCAACACTTTTGAATGGCCTTTTCCTGACAATCCTCTCCAGGCTGCGGTCATCCCTGCTGCTTGTGCACCTTTTCTTCCACACTTTTCCCTTCCACATAACTTTCTATTAATGTGCTTTGATACAGCACTTTGGGAACATCCAACTTCTTTTGCAATTACCTTTTGAGGCTTTCCCTCCTTATGGAGGGTGTCAGTGATGGTTTTCTGCACAACTGTCAGGTCAGCAGTCTTTCTCATGATTGTGATTCCTACTGAACCAGATTGAGAGACCATTTAAAGGCTCAGGAACCCTTTGCAGGTGTTATGGCTTAATTAACTGATCAGAGTGGGACACTTTGAGCCTAGAATATTGCACCTTTTCACAATATTCTAATTTTCTGAGATTGTGGATTTGGGGTTTTCATGAGCTGTAAGCCATAATCATCACAATTATGACAAATCACGGCTTGAACTATCTTGCTTTGCATGTAATGAGTCTATCTCATATATTAGTTTCACTTTTTAAGTTGCATTACTGAAATAAATGAACTTTTGCACGATGTTCTAATTTTTTGAGTTTCACCTGTACATTTTAATTTGACATGCAGGAAGCTTTCTCAAAATGCAAACTGCTTCCACTAGCAATTTATAGGGACAATATAGGAACCAAGATATAATGTAATTGTTTCCTTTCCTGCTGCAATTCTAAGATACACAGGAACACATACACATATATATGAACGTGTGTGGCACTAATTCCAAAGAAATCCCCAATCAATACCATGGGAATTTCCTGGCTGAGCAAGTTGAGGGATTTCCTTTAGCATTGTGGGGGGGAGAGAGAAAGGTCTACATTCCTTCTCCATGTCGCCATTAATTGCCATCCTCCCCTACAGATAGACCATGACATACTACCATTACTTTAGTGACTATTCAAATTTACGACACTGAAAAAAATGGTCCTCACCCTTATGACCGATGTAGTATCCCCGAGATCATGTGATCAAAAATTTGGAACTTGACAAGCAAAGTCAATGGCAGAAGCCAGATTCACTTAATAACTGCTTGATTCACTTAACTATTTTTTTAAAAAAGGTTGTAAAATTGGGCACAACACAGTGGGTACACGTTCATGAGAATGTTTGCTTATCTTTCCACATTTTTACCATGCAGCTTTCATGTCTTCTATATTATCATGTTTCCCTGAAAATAAGACCTGGTATTTTTATTTTTATATATTTTTATATATTATTTATACACACACACACACACTCCAAAGGACACATTAGGCCTTATTTTCGGGGAAACACAGTATTGGAGTGATCAGCTTGGCCGGGTATCACCCCCCCCCAGTGCATACACAAAAGGCGGCAAGTGGAGGACGATGATTTCCGGCAGCTGCAGCCCACCAGCCCCCTGTCCAGTGCACTTTGGAATTGTGCAGCCTGCAAACCACAGGTGAGTCCAAGTGCTGCAACTGACCTCCAAACAGCAGGCGGAGGTGCGAGGGGGGGCATGTAATCCAGCCCATGATGGGCCCATATCTGGCCCCTGGGCGTAGGCAGAGCTACCCCTTTACAGTGGGTGATGTAGTGGGGCAGGTGGGCCTCTTCGTACATTAGTAGCTGGTTCCCCTTCTGAAAGCATACACGGGTCCCATGGCACTGCAAGGTAGAGCGGGGCGCGTGGGTGAGGCGGCTTTCCACAGGTGCGCACCCCACCCTGTCTTCACTGCAGCAGTGGCATTCCCAGGAACATTCCTCCAGCCTGCGGGGCACCATAGCTATCTTCTCTGTGGTGGTACTGCTCCGGAACCTTTGGCCTCATCCAGGAGCCCCTCAGAGCCCGTGCGGAAGCCTGCAAAGAAACTGGGCCGCTCAACTTGCTTCCTGGAGTTATGGCTGCCCCATTACTGGAAGTTTTCAAGGAAATATTTGAGCAGGGAGAGATGGGGGATAGAGGACCAAGGTCCCTTCCAGCTCTATTCTGAATTTGAATTTTGAATTTGAGGCTCCCTCTGGGTGTGTGGAGCCCCTCTTGTAAAGCCCCCTTTTCCCCAGCGCACCCACTCGCCTCTGTACCCTTTTGCCATATCGCTCCCATGGGAGCCGCAGGCCAAAGTTCAGCAAGCTGTGCTGCCTCCTCCAAGCCGCCAAGGCAGCAGTTCCCTGACCAGGAGGACATTCTGGGTTTTCTGGCTATGGGGAAGCGCAGGTGAGTCCGAGTACTGTGACTGCTGAGCTGGGCCTCTAAGCAACAGGCGCGCGCCCACTCAATCTTTGCTTGCCCACAGTTGTGATAGGGCAGGTGGCAGCGTAGTGCGTCCAGTAGACCAGGTTGACGGTCGCAGTGCTTGGAGTCACCTGCACTGTGCAGGCTGCAACTGCTGCCAGACACCATTGACTGCTCACCGCCTCCTGTGCTGGCCACAGCCACCCCATCCCCAGGGCTGACAATGTTAACTGGGGTTATTTTTGGAGATAAGGTTTATATTAGGAGCACCCTAGAAATCATGCTAGGGCTTATTTTCTGGTTGGATCTTATTTTTGGTAAAACTGTAGAGCTTGTCTATACCCTAGTTTGTTTGTCTTTTTGAGGCAGGGATGAAGAACACTTATATTTTCGGAAGGATAGGCATCTTGCCTAATTATGCCATCTGGAAATCTCAAACATTTGCATGTTTTTGACCTTTGACCTGGCCTAATAAAAGCACAATATTAACTGACTAAAAGCATTAACTTTAATATCCAAACAACAGAATGTTTAATTGTCCCAAATTAGCAAGGCCCTGATTTATCTGACTTCTAACTTTTGTATAAACAGCCCTTAATTAGTTTTTATTTTATATTTATATCTCATGTTTATTATTTTTATAAATAACTCAAGGTGGTGAACATACCTTACACTCCCTCTGCATTTTCCTCACAACCACGCTATGAGGTGAGTTGGGCAGAAAGAAAGTGACTGGCCCAAGCCCCCCAGCCGGCTTCCAAGCCTAAGGCAAGCCTGGAACTCAGTTTCTTGGTGCCTTAACCTTCAGAATAAACTGGCTTTTATCTTTCTTATTTCATATTAATAAACTACTATATATAATAGTATAAATATCAGATCTGACATATTTATATGCTACAAGCATAAAGAGACAATCCTCTTTAACTAACATAATGCACAAAACATTATTTCTTGAATAATAACATAGTTTGCGCTGCAACATATATAACGTTAAAATTTCTAAATAGTAGAATCTGTTGGTTAAATAAAAGAAAATGTGATGCACTCTTAAGAATACAAAACTTTAATGGTAATGGTAAAATATTGATATATACTTGTAGAATTGACCCATTAGACATTTTATGATATTTATTCCTATTTACTGGTTATGCTGCTTATTTTAGCATGTGACATGGTAGTTTCCATTTTAATTGAACATAGATAGTGTAAGTAATAGGGCTTGGATTCAAAACTACTTTTGCAGAAGCAAGGACTTCCAGGCACAGATCCACAGTTTTGCTGCCTCAAATCCTGGGATTGAAAACTGGAATGTCCCCAAAGTCAATTGTGCTCAGCAGTATCTATAGGGAAATGTATGGATATGCAGCTTAGACTGAGCATATACCAAGCACAGGTAACAAAAACAGTAAGAACACTTAAAGTGAAGAGCTTAAATGTATTACATGACTGCCATCAAGCAAAAATCCTCTTCTATATATAGAAAGCCTACAACATACCAAAGACAGATTAGGTATGAGAAATGTGGCACATCAGCAGCTGTTACATTACAATTGAGCCCAAAATTTGTTGTCAAGTTAGACATTTGTTAAGCAAGTTTTGTCCCATTTTACAACTTTTCTCACCAAGTTGTTAAGAATCATTGCAGCTGATTAAGTTAGTAACCTAGTTGAATCTAGCTTCCCCATTGCCCATAGACTTTGATTGTCAGGTTGCAAAAGGAGATCATATAACTTTGGGACACAGCAATAATCATAAATATGAGCCAGTTGCCAAACATCTGAATTTTCATTACATGATCATGGGAATGCTGCAAAGGTTGTAATTGTGAAAAACAGTCATGTCACGTTTTTCAGTGCCATTTTAACTTGGAATGGTCACTAAGTGAACTGTTGTAAGTTGAAGGCAACCTGTATTACTTTTTTAAAAAACATTGATAGATCATTGAAGGCTACTTGGTGAACCACACTCAATCTACATATTATTCAGGCAGGATCAACTGGATGAAGTGGCTTAGGCCAGTGCATTTCTTCAATAAAAGATGATGAAGAGTATATATTAAAATAGCATAAGAGCATATTAAAACTATTAGTGGTTAAAAGCTAGAAAGGGAGGTAGAGGAACAACATAAAATGGAAAGGGATCAAGAGGAAATTTATCTCAAAGATACTTTTTCAATAGGCAACTTGGATGAGAAGTGAAATATCTCCAAGGAAAAACAAAGAAAATCCAGTTGCTTTTTGTAACAGCACTTTTGAGACAACCATGGTCTGGATGACTGAGAATCTCCACACACAATAGAAATTTAGTTTAAGGAAAAACATGGAATGGAATGGCATAGAATAGAATACAATAGAATAGAATAGAGGAGAGGAGAGGAGAGGAGAGGAGAGGAGAGGAGAGGAGAGGAGAGAGAAGAGAAGAGAAGAGAAGAGAAGAGAAGAGAAGAGAAGAGAAGAGAATTCTTTATTGGCCAAGTGTGATTGGACACACAAGGAATTTGTCTTGGTGCATATGCTCTCTGTGTACATAAAAGAAAAGATACATTCATCAAGAATCATAAGGTACAACACTTAATATTAGTCATAGGGTACAATAAGCAATCAAATCATACTAGGAAACAGTCAATAAAAATCGTAAGGATGCAAGCAACAAAGTTACAGTCATAGTCATTAATTGGGAGGAGATGGGTGAAAGGAAGGATGGGAAGATTAATAGTAATAGTAATGGAGACTTAGTAAATAGTTTGACAATGTTGAGAAATTATTTGTTTAGCAGAGTGATGGCGTTCAGGAAAAAACTGTTCTTGTGTCTAGTTGTTCTGGTGTGCAGTGCTCTATAGCATCGTTTTGAGGGTAGGAGTTGAAACAGTTTACGTCCAAGATGTGAGGGGTCTGTAAATACTTTCACAACCCTCTTTTTGACTCGTGCAATATATAGGTCCTCGATGGAAGGCAGGTTGGTAGCAATTTTTTTTTCTGCAGTCCTAATTATCCTCTGAAATCTGCTTCTGTCTTGTTCGGTTGCAGAACCAAACCAGTCAGTTATAGAGGTACAGATGACAGACTCAATAATTCCTCTGTAGAACTGTATCAGCAGCTCCTTGGGCAGTTTGAACTTTCTGAGTTGGCGCAGAAAGAACATTCTTTGTTATGCTTTTTTGATGATGTTTTTGATGTTAGGTGTTTATTTTAGGTCTTCAGATATGATAGAACCTAGAAATTTGAAGGCTCTACTGTTGACATTGTGTTGTCTAGTATTGTAAGAGGTGATAGTATGGGAAGGTTTCTCCTAAAGTCTACCACCATTGCTATGGTTTTGAGTGTGTTCAGTTCCAGATTGTTCCGGTAGCACCATGAGGCAAGTTGTACAACCTCCCGTCTGTATGTGGATTTGTTGTTGTCTCGATTGAGACCAATCACTGTTGTATCATCTACAAACTTCCGTATTTTAACAGAGGGATCGTTTGAGATGCAGTCATTGGTATATAGCAGGGGTCAGCAACCTGTGGCTCTGGAGCCGCATGTGCCTCTTTCATCCCTCTGCTGTGGCCCTGTTGCCAGTGACTCCACAATTGATAGGGCTTTTGATTAGGACAAGTAGAGGAAAAAGGGTGCCATGCTAGGAGGAGACTCTATGGTTGGGGGAACCGCCATAGATTCTGGTCGGCTCCAGAATTGAACGGGGGGCTTCCAGTTAGGACCTTTGTGGCTCTTTGAGTGTTTAAGGTTGCCAACCCCTGGTATATAGGAAGAAGAGAAATGGAGAAAGCACACAGCCTTGGGGGGCCCCTGTGCTAATTGTACAGGTATCAGATGTGATTCTGCCTAGCTTCACCTGCTGTTTCCTGTCTGTTAGGAAGCTTATGATCCACTTACAAGTGTGTTTGGGTACCGCTAGCTGGTTTAGTTTAGTTAGAAGAATACCTGGAATGATGGTATTGAATGCTGAACTAAAGTCTACAAAGAGGACCCTTGCGTAGGTCTTTGGAGATTCAAGGTATTGTAGGATGTAGTGCAGAGTCATATTAGCAGCATTATCTGTCGATCTATTTGCTCGCTATGCAAATTGCAGGGGGTCTAACAGCAGTTCCATGATGGTCTTCAGGTGGGGCAGCACTAGCCTTTCAAAGGTTTTAAAGCAACTGGTCTGTAGTCATTCAGTTCCTTGATGGAGGGCTTCTTTGGCACTGGGATAATAGTAGAGCATTTGAAGCAAGAAGGAACATAGCCATCACTAGTGATTTTTTGAAGATTCGGTTAAGATGGGGGGCCAATTGGTCAGCACAGACTTTTAAGCAAGGAGTTATCTTTTCTCGGCCTGGTGCTTTTCCTGGCTTTTGTTTGTGAAATGGATCTTGCACTTCTTTTTCTGTGAACCCAATGGGTTGGGGTCAGTTGTTGGAGGTTTGGCTGTTGTTGGTGTGTCTGAGATGGGGGCTGTGGAAATAGGTGGCTGTAGTTTCCTTTCAAACCTGCAGTAAAACTCATTCAGATCATCTGCTAGTTGTTGATTTCCTTCTGCCTGGGAAGGAGGTTTGCCGTAGCCGGTGATATTTTAAAGAGTTTTCCACATGTTTGTTTGCTGGTTCATTTGTTGAGAACTGATTCCTTAACTTTTCAGAGTAGCTTCTTTTTGCTGCTCTGATCTCTCTTGTTAATAAGTTTCCAGCCTGATTGTACAGCATTCTGTAGGCTTCCTCTTTGGAACGATGTAGCTGCTTAAGTTTAGCTGTCAACCAAGGTTTATTGTTACTGTATAATCGCAGGTTCCTGGTTGGTACACATAGGTCTTCACAGAAGCTGACATATGATGTTACAGTATCTCTGAGCTCATCTTGATCTGCAGAGGTATAATACAAAGAATACAAAAAAACAAAAAAATCCAGTTGCTTTTTGTAAAAGCACCTTTGAGACAACCATGGTCTGGATGACTGAGAAGCTCCATAGACAATAGAAATTTAGTTTAAGGAAAAACATCAATAATTTTTCAAGTCATGTCTTCCTCCAAACAGGAATAGATTCAAATGCAGAAAGTGTCTAAGTTAGAAAGGATAGTGGAAGATGGTAGAAAGGGCTTAGCACTTATTACAGAAAAACTTTGCCTAAGTAAAAGAGAATAGCCAGGAGACAACATATTCCTCAATTTAGTGGGAGACTCTTCTAACAAAGAATGAGAAGTGGAGAAAATTGTGAATGGCTCTATGTTTTCTTTATATAAATAGGGTCATGGCAATTAAGAAATGATGAGAAACAGAGTTCATATTTTTTTCTTTGAGGGAAACCCAAGATCACCATTTAAACACATCTTAACATATGCAGTATACAAAAAAAGATCTCTCAATATACAAGAAACCTATTTTCCAAAACATGTACTCTCGTCTTCCATTTCATGTTTCTTTCATTATTGCATCAACTTCAGCAGAAAAACAGGTTTTCTTGCTCTGGTTTAGCAACCCCTCAACAGTTACCATCTACCAATAAATTCTTCCCCCAGTAACATGTCATAAAATATGACATCCCAGCTGCCCATTCTCTTATGACCAGAATCCAAATAGTTACTGTAGAAAAGTAAATCAATACAGCAAATTAAAACAAATACTTCCTTGACAATTATACATTACTTTAACAAAAGAGATTCTTTCACCTCATCAATAATATTGTAGATTAATATTGGGGAAAAGAGGAAGTTTCAGGCATGACTAAATCAATAACTTCCAGTGTCATAGTGACATCATACATACTGGATTTGAAGCGTGCAATTTATAGTGAACTTTGCCATACAGAGTAACTTTTAAACTAGATTTAATTCTACTAATGAAACCCCTGGGATACGCACTTTTCTAGTATGAATTTTCTACTTTTGGAGGCAAAAAGTATTAACCTAATACCACCATTTAAAATAACAATTCCTTTTAATTATTTCTACCAACATGATATAAACTATCTAAAAATCGAATAATTCATAATTATCAACAGGAGCCTTCCCAGGCACTAGGGAAGATAATAAATAAGAATATAGCAATAAATATATTCTAAAACTTCAGTGAAAACTTTCACTAGTAAAAAACAAAATGTAATTCCACAGGGAGATTATAAAACAAATCCATTTTACAAGATGCAGCTGAGAATAATGTGGAATATAATCCAATACATCTGAATGTTACCAGATTGAAGACTGAAATATATAACAATGGAATAAAAATGAGCTTCAATAATCTATTCACAATTAAACTGTGAGTTCTTATTAGATTGTGTAAGACAATTGCTTGTACATTCTGACACATTTGTATCTTATATGTTAAAAATTATGAAAATAAGGCAAATCCCATTTTTATTTTTCATAATAGAACTAACAAAATATTGACCAGCATTCCCACTAAATGCTGTTTGTTTTTTCATGCATCAATAGCCATTTCATGGATGACAAAGTTTCCTATTCCATCCCCAGCCCCCAGTTTGCATATTACACAGAAACCATTCCAACATTTAACTGTATAGAGAGCTACCTGCTTTGTCCAGTGCCTTTTCCAGGTGGTGGAAAAACTGTACCAACTCAAAGCTCCAGTAAATTTGTTAACTGTTCTTTGTTGTTTATCAGCTTGCTTTAAGAGCAAATGCTACTGTCCATAGCTCTACTGACTGCCCAGTGGTTTTTGTGAACAACTTTCAGCTCTTGTCCATCAATCTGAATGGCTCTATTCATTCCTATTCAGACACTGTATCTAGTTGGCTTGGGTAATGACAATCGGTTGGAAAAGCACTTGCCCAGGGAACAGAAATCCCACTGCTGAGATTTCCTTCAGAAATCTTTGCCTATTCCTCCATCTCTGTTAAGAAAATCCAAAAGGAAACGACAAAGGAAGTAAATGTGGAGGTAGTTGTTCTTGGAACTTTAAAAATTATCTTGTCAAAGTACAAGTCACCTATTCAATCAGCCACCTATGAGGCTGTGTTTGAGTGTTGCAACTATTTTTCCATTATAATGAAATACAGAAACTGTAGTTAAAAATTCTCATTTTCCTGGACTTCTACATAATTATTTACATACCAAAATCCTTAGGCATAAGCCATAAAAATGGAAGTTTGCTTTTAAAAGTCTTTTTAAACACAAAATGGTAAAAACAATGTGAAGACAAAATATCCTAGATCAATAATTCTCTCAAACCAGTCCGTCGGCATTCCACAGGCTTTAAAATAGCAGAGCTATGCTCAATGTGATTTCCTTTTCCAATTCTACCCATCTGAGCAACAGTCTCGTCAATATAGTCTATGGGATAGATTTTTGGAAGCAAAAGCTGAAAAAATGAATAATTTTGTGTTTAAGCAAAGGATTCATTGGGAAATCTTAAATAATAACTTTATTTCTCTTCCTTTTTATCCATGTTTTCTACTGTTAGGCAAAAATGGAAGTAGCACAGGGCTTTGTTTCTCCAATGAGACTAAAAGTGTCCTAGCTTTTCAGCTATAGCTACGGTTTTATGAATGCAAATGAATAGATTCATGTTCTCTATAGAAAATTACTTGACTAATTGATTAATGTTCTTCATACAGACAATGAACAATGCAAAGGCATTAATAAAACTACAACTGCAAAATAAAATAGTGTTACATAGACACAGTAAAAAGCATTTCACCACAGGACTTTAGTTTAGCCCCAAACATTGCAATAATGCAATAACCATTATCTGTCCTGATGATGTACCAATGTAAGATAATTCCAGCAGACATCATCAGCTATTTGTTAGGGATGTTTTAAATTTGGATTCCTGCTTCAAGCTGAGGATTAAATTGGATGGTGTCAGTAGTCCTTCACCCTCTTATGATTCCAGAGCTTAAGTGATGGCTAAGAAAACTAAATCAAGCCTTCAGAAAAAGAGCACAGCATTCTGGCTTTAGTAACTGGCTTGTTGGAATGTGGACTGAATATAGAATTTGATGTGATGAAAGTCTCATAGTGTCATATACAAGTTCTGCATGAGGATTAGTTTATTAGCTGGAGGTCAGTAATGCTGAAATATTTTCATGAATTGGTATGAAAATCTCTAGTAAGTCAAAAGTCAGAAACTTATGGTATGCTATTAAACATAATTTTATTAAATAAAAACTGAGTCAGAACTCAGAAACAAGAATTATTTCACTATGGCCATTTAACTTGATGTATTTTTCATTACCCAGAACACCCATATTTGATAACTAATTTTTTCCAAGAACATAACTAGGGCCATATAATCTGGGAAACTCATCTTATTAAGGGCTGCCTAAATCCTCCCTTTTTCTCCTTTTTTCTTGATGAGCAGAGATTTTTCTACTTTCTTTACTCTCTTTTTGACTGCAGAAATACCTTTGCAGCAGCTGCAGCATTTTTTCCTTCTCTTCCTGACCAAGTCCTAATTCTCTACGACTCCTGCACAGACAGTTTTGCCCAGTCTCAGAAGGAGTTTCCCCCACAGTGAAGCCATAGGGGGGATTTCCCAAGAGCATCACTGCCCGGCACAAGAGGCCATAGGGCATCAATTGAGGACCTGAGACAAGCTGTTTGTCTTTGTGGAGTTCTTCCTGGGGTCCAGCCTGCTTTTCTGTGTTGCGCTCAGTACCATGGCCTTCCTGTGCAGCTTCCTCAACAGCTACAATGTATGATTTTAGGCCATAGAAACTGACTTGAGAATCATGAATTTTGGATCCTGTTCTAAAGTGACCCAATAAAACATTGTTAATCATAACCAGGTTATCCTGATCTTTATATGAACTGATCTGAAAGATCTACTATTTGCATTAACCTAGGACACAGGAACTGTTGCATATTCATTCCTTTCCTTGTGATCAGAATATTGTGACAAGCACAGTGAATGATTTGTTTTTTACAGATCTTACATTTATCCCTGTGGAAGAGAAAACTGGCATACAATATTCCAATTCTCTGAAATGACTTTCATATATACTTGCTTTAAAATATTTCAAATTAATAATAAAAGAGCTGTCTGAATCCCAGGATGAACCATTATATGTTCTAGTTCTTTCACTACTTAGCAAAGTCAATCCAGGAGGGAAACAATAGTTTAGTGAAATAACTAAAACCAGCTGCACAGAATAGCATGCATGCATCACCCCTCAAATAAGGCCCCTTAAAATGAAATACAATGAAGGGTAGCCTGGAGCAATTTTTTTGCTCTAAGTTGGAATGAAACTGGGAAGAAACGTCTTGTAAATATTGTTTAGTCAAAAATTGAAGGTAAATGATTAGCCAACAACCATGATGGTACAGCAAACAAAAAGCCAGGATGTTGAATAATAGGAAACATCTTTTAAAATCTTCTGCAAACTTCATCATTCTTCACAATTACCTGAAATTTTCACCTTCTTTATGTTTTCAAAGGTAGAATTGTTCAACAATTCTACAGTATATAAAAACTACACAATAAAATCTTTAAGCAAGCACTTCTTTACAAATACACACACACACACACACATCCCTGAATACTTCTTTGAATCCTTTTAAATTAACACAATCTCTTTGTTATAATTTATTGGATTACTTGCATCACCTTCTCCAAATTTTAACTTGGTGTATGGTGCAGAATTTCAACAGGCTGGCTTGGGCAGTCAAGAATGGGCAGGAATAACTTAATATTGAAACTCTAGAAATTCATGTCCAATATTTTATCAGAAATATGGATTGTCTTTCTTAAAAATGCAAATCTAAATTAGTAGTTAACAGAGCTGATAACTAATGCATTCTAGAATGGCATTTTGATTTGATTATTACAAGATATTTGTCCATATTATTCTGATGGTACATATTTTTTACAACTTGTAACAATTTTTAAACCCAGGAAATTTAAAAACTTGCTTTTTAAAAAGCTAATAGTGACAGCAGATTTAATGCATCCAACTCTCTATGCCACATGCCTAGATTACTGGAATTGTAATTAACGTATAAATACTGAATTCCTAGAGGGGTATTTACTTACATTAGTCTGTTACAGCAGAAACAGCATGGTTTTGTGGCACCTTAAATACTAACATATTTATTATAGCATAAGCTTTAGTCCATTGAAAGCTTCTTTATAATAAATGTGCTAGTCTTTAAAATGCCACAAATTCAATTATTATTGAATTTGTAAGCTCCATCATTAAGCATTCTACTAGAATTTAAAACTGTCTGTGCCTTGATAGTGTTGCATCATATTTTCAGCCTAATCAAGCTGCCTGCAACAAATGCAGCTTAACATCTACAAAATAAATGTTCAAATATCAATACATTCTCTAGAAGACTGGCAGTGCTGCTTTTAATTAAATGCGAAAAAGGTCAGCCAGAAGAAAAAGGTGTGCACCTCTAGGAATGCATATTGTGGATTAGTTACCCTAACAGCTACTCAATCTAGTTTCAACCTGTTCTCTTGAGAGCCACATCTATATTGTTCCCAACTTAAGATAATAATAGGTGATGCCCATGTTATTCATCACTTGGCAAAGCCATGTTCATACTCAAAGAGAGAGTGTTCTGTTAACTTTACTGCTGCAAGATAAGCAGGCTTTAGTTGCTTTAGTTATGGGAGAACAAGGGAAAATACCCAAACAATGGAAAAGGATTTGGAGAGAATGTAACCTAGAGGTGTGTGAGTAACACAATATTTCCATACTGCCAAACACCTGGGCTCCTAAACACCGTGCACTAGCCCTTCATCAGCAACTACTGCTGGTTTTTTCTTTCAGAAATAGACCCTAAAGGAGGATTTTTGTATTAAGCTCTTCAACCAACAAAGGCACCTTTACTTGACAGTGATCGTATCACTGGATTTCTGGATTTCTTTTCAAAAGTCACGAAGTCATATATATGCCAGGTTTGTATATGATCCTTTGTCAAATGCTGGATAAAAAGTTTAAAAAAAATTTTTTTTTTGCTTTTAGGAAAGGACTAGGAAAAAGTGTTCAACTAAACTTATCTCTTCATTGAGCCTCAATAAAATGCCTTACTTCCCTCCAAAGCCTTTCCAAAACAATGCTAGTCCATTACTAAGCTATTTTTTGCTAGCATTTTCTACTTTCAATTAACCATCATTTTTCTATTGGACAAATACTCTACAATCAATTCCAGAGTGCTTCCAATGCCTTAAAACTGTACCTGTCTGTAATTGTGATCTATATTAAACTCTCCCAGCATTAACTGTTACAATCATAATAATTTTTTAAAATGTGAAAATTCATATTTATCAAAAGTAAATGTTTTGATAGTAAATCAAGCACTTATCAAAAGTAAGAAATAGATGGCAATTTTGCTCCCCACCCAAATCAGATTCAATTCTAATTCTTATGCCTACAGGGCAGTGGAGATGCAAGGATTTTGAATATTGCAGAGAGCAGATCTTAAAATAATGACAAATGATCCTATAATTTTTTCACATATATTGTAAATATTTCTAAAATTCTTTTTCGCAAAGTTTCACTATTAAATGCAGTACATCTGAAAACAATGGAATTACCCCAGAGCTGCCAACGTTTTTCTCAGTTACGGTACCTTAGTATTTGGCGATTTTTTCATGGCATTCCCTAGGCCAAAATTGTGAATTAATTTTAGCTAGTAGATTGAGATTCCACAATGCCCCTTGAGTACATTGCAGTTCCCTGACCCAAGTTTGGGAACTGCAGAAGTATACTAAAACAAAAACAGCAACAACAAAAAATCCAGTTTCAAACATGCTATAGAAATGGCTGTGTCTTACTACTTTTTCATTTCACCAGCCATCTTGAACACTGAAAAGGGTTCACATAAAAAGAAAGGCTTTCTAATATAATTGGAATATAATAAATATATATATTATATAAATATAATATTTATTTATTAATTTTATTTTATTGGACTTAAATTAAACTATTTAAATTAAACGATTAGGTCCCACAAAAATAAGAACAATTCATGACTCAGAGATGAATTGGCAGGAAAACAGGTATTGTTAATAAGATAACCTAATTTTGTCTTAACTAGTTTCCAAGTCATCTTCAAACGCATTCCTATGCAGAATATGCAAGCAACAGACTAATACAGAAGTCACCAGTATAATGGAAGAACAGTAGAATGCTATCATTTAGCGAACTTGCATCCAATAGGCCCCACAAGTAATGACCGGGGAGCACAAGCCAATGCAAAACAGACTTTTCTAGCCTTGTAAGCCTCTTCAGTATGCCAATATTTTTTCAGCTATCTAGATTGATTTTAAAGGTATGCCCCTTCATCCAATTATTGACTATAAAGAAGCATTCCAAGATTACATCACTGAGTTCTCTGGCATAGTAGCTTACAGTAAGGTATGTTTCCCTGCCATTCTCATCTAGTGATTTCATATAGACCAACCTTTCTTGGTGTGCTGTCTTCTGTCTGATGGGTTGTAATTCCCATGATACTCCAGCTAGCCCAGCCCCTCTGTCTAAGAGACAAGCCACAGGACTATGTAAATTCTTTGGAAAAAGTGGTTTGGAACATGCTGCAGCATGTACAAAGCATTTCTTCTGCAACTGTTATCACAGTTACATCTTTTTCTAAGATCACATGGCCATCTTGGAAGCTGCTCACAGCTGTCTGTGCATGAATGTGCATGCACAGCCACTTTTGTGGGCGAAAATAAAAAAACAAATGAAGTGGCTGTGCATGCACATACATGCACAGACAGCAGGGAGCTCTTTCAGGTATCTGTACATCCCTAATTAGTAATTCAAAAAAAGACCAAGCCAGCATTATTCCCTTTTACAATAAAAATTATCTATGTGACAAATGCATATATATGTGTGTATGTATATGTATATGCACACATACACACACTTTTACAATGCCCTGTACCAATAGAAATTTAAATGAGGCAGAGCGTTAGAGGATACCTTGTTTTAATGCCATAAAGTTATCCTTTTTGCCTAGATCTGCAATTTTTACTGCATTCCCATTCAGATACTGCTAAATTCACATCTTTCCCCTGCATCCATTTCTATTATCTCCCCAGTAAAGACTGTGCCAAATGATTTAATTGCACAGACTTCCAGCTATTCTATCAACTTCCTATTGAACATAACCCATTCTTTGCTTCCTTGCATAGTGGCTGCTCTTGGGCCAGGCCTCTTTTTCCCTGTTACTTATGTACCTCTCCCCTACTTATTAGTAGAATCTTTGATCTCAGAAAGATTATAAAATGTCTCACTCTCTAGTAGCAGAAAGTAAAGTACATGGTCTGCAAAACACAGGAGGAAAAATAAAATACTGCAACCCTGTTTACCTATTGTATTTATTTCAATTATTGGACCAGTGAGTGATAGATATCATAGGAGTTCTGTTATTCTATTAATAGAAGTTACCTTGTTGTCTACAAATAGTGTGATGGAGGGAGGGAGGGAGGGAGGGAGGAGGAGGAAGGAAGGAAGGAAATGAATGGGCACTACCATTCTGCATTTATTAGGTGAAAAAGCAGCTGCAACTCATCTCAGGAGTTTTTCTCCCCGCACAACATAGAACTTGGGGTTTATCTCATGCCTGAAGCAGTTAAAGCAAGGTTAAGAATGTAACAAAACAATAACTCTAAATAAGAAACAGACTTTTCATCAAGAGGAAAAAAAGTGTCCCTAGAGACAAAGCATTCAGGCTTTCTATCTAACCTTTTAAAATTGCTCCCACAAGTTAACTAAAAAGATCTGAATGTATTAAAACAAAGCAGAAAGAGCAGCTCCTTAAGTAACTTAAAATATGTAACTTGTTTTTATATGATATACTCTTATCGCAAGTAGGGAAAATGGCTGATGTGGTTTTGGGTATGAATATACCCAAACTGATCAGTATTAACTGATCCTTTATATAGAAGATTAAATGTTAATTATTTTACTGAGGAAAAAAAAGGTGTAGTATAAAAGCTGGAGAATGTTCCCTAAAGTGAAATTTACCTGACTCAGAATTACTAACAGGATGCAGTTCAAGAGGGGTGACAATTCTAAAATGCTGAGATTAGACAGAAATCCTAAAGAATAGAAACCATTCTTCTGGCATTACGGAAGCAGCAAAATCATAACTAAAGCAGTTATTGTTCAACAATGCTGTTTAAACCCAACTGAAGACTAAATTGAACAGTTTAATGATGAGCACAAGTACAGCCTAAGGAAAAAAAACCTGGAAAACTGCAATTTTCTCCACAATATCTTACCACAATTTTGCCAACTGAATTTGTTTTGCATGCCACACATTCCCTTGAGAACACAAGGGAAAAACCTGCACTATCTTTTCTTGTAAATATAAGAGGATTCCATCAATTCAATTCTTTTAAGTAACTATATTTTCAGTATTAGAAAACTACCAGAAATATTTTATTTCCTAGCAATAAAAATGCATTTTAATTTGCCAGTGTGCAAAATGCACGTGGCTTTCGATAAAGTTTGTTTTCTGCTGCTTCAGGGGGGTAGGACCTAAAAGGAATTTCATTAAAACATTAAAGCATGTTTTCAAAGTACAAATGCTTCAGCAGAGGAACAGACTACTATATCGTTTAAGCACTAAATCATAAAATGTGACTTACAACAATGTTAAGTTAAAAACAAAATGATCAACTGGTTTAACATGAACACGAAACCAGGCTATTTCCATTTCTTATGGCATCACAAATTCAAGCTTCAGGAACTTGTAGTTAAAATCCTTCATAAACACTTACCTACCTAGGAATAAGTCTCTGAATTAATTCTTAACATTCTAAGAGTAAACATTCATTTTACGAACATATACTCTACACTGATTTGAAAACAGTACAATATAAAAATACTAATTTTCATCCATTCCAGTGTCTGATTCAATGTAACATGAGACAATTTTGGCTACCTCACTTTTAATAACAGTAGGGGAAACAGTACATCTTCATCTTAATTCCTTATTAAGATTTACATCTATAAACTATATTACAGCAACACTGTAAGAATTACTTGGAATTTCACTTTTAAAGAAAAAAAGAAGGGAAATGGTCTTTATGTCCCCAAGTCTACAGCAAGAAATTCTGTGGAACAGAATTTTAGAACAATTAGATAATCTTTTGCATTTGCACCACCAAATTCAAGAAATTTGCACCACCAAATTCAAGAAATTAGGAAGCAGTTCACATGCATTGTTACACATTAAGATTTGTTGCTCTCTGGCTATCCATTTTACTTCTAAAAGAAGAGCCATCTTCAATCGAAAGAAATGATCTAAATAAAAGACAGATTCAGATAAAACAAGCCTGCTCTCACATAATTAACAATAATCCAGGGGTAACAGACAAATTGAATAAAATGACTTCTAATGATCTCCATGTAAAAATAGCACAACTGCCATCAATTTATTGTAACAATCCGCACGTGGTCTTCAAGAATCCATTCATCACTAATGCTACAAAATTCAATCAATTTAAACTGTTTTGATAACCAAAAGAGGACTCTTAACTGCGCAAATTTTTAGAAAATGGTTAATCTTCTTGAACAAGCACTCAGGTAATGTTTGTTTTAAGATTATACTGGCTATGAAATGTCTGCTATGAAATGTCTGGTGATACTTGCTAAGGAAACTGATAAGATGTTCATGGACTCAAAGGAGAATAATAGATTCACATGATAAGGAAGCAGGCAGGGAATCCCTAATGGCCACAAAACACAATGAGCTCCTGAGGGTTATGGCATCTGTAGAATTTGGAATTGGAGTTGGAACACTGGGGGGGCTGGCCTCTGGAGAATTCAATTTACTGTCTAACGCTTGGTCAATTTGCTTAATCACTTTTTAAAATGTCTGTGGGGACACACAATGTCAGCCCATTAACAGCTTTTAAATGGCTTAAGTCTCCTCTTAAATGAGAAAAGCAGAACAAACAAGAGATGGTTGCAAGATCTGTCTATGTCATAATTCTTTTATGTGTTTATTTTGCCAGTCAAAATTTAGAGTGATGCTAAACTGATCCCAATTATTCTCTTCTAAAGAAAAAGGAAAAACAAAAATAATACAATAATTAATTTCCCTTTGAACTATTAATATGACATTTTCTAGATGTTTACTGACAATATCTTTGGCTTTATTTTGTCATTTTTATTAACAAAAATTGCTAAGATCAATAAACTATTATTTCTCTATGTTTAAACAATTCCTTATATAAAACAAACCAAACAAACCAAATGGTATTCAGAAATCTTGCACAACCAAAATGTACACAAATATAAAGAAAAAAACTGAAATCTTGCATACACTTAATGGGGAAATAACTGAACAACCTTTTACTTTTATCTAAAAGAAATTTCTTCAAAGTTGTTAATCAATTCAGTTACCAGTTAAAGGTACTAAGGAAACTGCTATTCTATATAACAAACTTATGCCTCAGGCAGCAACTTAGACATCTGGATGTTATGATCATTTTTAAATTAAATATACTGAGATCAAGAGTATGTTTTTTAATTTATCAGTTGTTCACTTTAATCCATATGTAAAATCTTTAACTAGAGTTCAGATGGGCTAAAACTCATATAATTGTTTTTCCCCTTTCCAGAATTTTTCCTTCTATTCTAAGAGAAATTAGTGGCATAGGATTAAATCTATAGTACTATAGATTTATTAGAAGCTAGTTTTAATCAGACATTATAAATCTGCTTAAAGAGTGGAGTTCATATTACTAATTCAGATAAAATAATACAGTGTCAAGGGATTCACTGTACCATCCCCGATCAATGACTGCCCATTTTTGAAGATCTCTAGGGAAGAGGAAGAAACCCCTCCATTTGATAGCTCATTCTGTGATTAGCAGCTCTTGCATACCTAGTTCTTTCAACCATTCTGCATAGGACTTATTGTACTTAAGAAGCATATTTTATACTAGAACTGTAGTATAATAGCTTACCTTAGCTAAAGTCAACATATCTGAACCTTTATTAACAGCAATTTTATAATATAGCCATTAATTCTGGAGAAAATTAGGATGGTAAAGGAATGCCTGCAAAGTACAGCGTGGTCGTATTGTTTATTAGTCCCCCAAGGACACATGGAAGCTCTTTTGAAAGACCTGGTAGAAAGTTTGAGGTCACAATCTATAGTATCCAGATAGACCTTGGTTTCAACTATTATTTTATGCTTAACAGAAATCAAGGCTTTGGAGAATACACTTGACCTTAGGAAAACTTCCAGACCACAACAAGTCAAATTATGATTAAAAGAGTAAGACAGAGGACAATGTACATAGTGAGTGCCTTGTAAACATACATCCATATGTAGCACTAAGTCATAATGGGATTTGTTTGCTTTGGCTTTAGCACAGGCCTACAAAACTCTGAACCAATAAGTGGCAACAATAAACATTTCACTGCAATCTAGCAATAGCCTGGATTTCTGTAACGCAGATCTAGTAGCTTACTTTAAACCCAGCAAAGTTGGTGAAGTTTTATAGTTTTCCCACAATGAGGGAATCCAGCTGCCAAGGCATAGTAAATGATTAGTAAATCATGGTATCTTAGAATGATATGCTTCAAAATTTTTAACAATGATTACTAATAAACATTTATATTTAACATTTTGTTTGGATACTAATGTCATTACTGATCTTACTTCCACCAAAACAGAATACAGTGTTTCCCATCTTAAATTAATTGCCAGGCAATAAAAATGTCTCATAATACTATTCTATTGATATTTATTATGATTACATTGATTACCCAGATAGATATTCCCAGATTCTTAGGACTCTATCTATTCACTAAGCACTAAAGCCTTATGTAAGTTCTGCTCAGAAACTTTCACAGTATACATAATACAAAAAGATACTTCAGGAAGTCTGGAAGCAAAATATTAGCACAATTTAACTAGTATATCCCAGCAGCTCGTAGTCAAAGACATTCTGGCTCTGATACTACAAATAAAATACAACTTTCATGAATGGTAATTGCTGATGAAGTTTTTTCTCCATGACTGCCTATTTCATCAAGCTATCTACAACCTAGGATCAATATCCTAGCCAATCACTTGCCATAAGCCACTCTTAAGCAGACTTTCTCAAACCTGGCTTCCCAGTATTATTACATTATATTACAGTTCCATCAACCACAGCCAGCAGAGTCAATAGCCTGGACTTCATATATTGCAGAAAATTCAGAAGTTGTTGTAAGTAGTATACAAGTTTTATAAGACTTGAGAATATTTAGGAAGCGAAACCATATCTCCAAATACACTCAACAAAAGACTTACGTTAAAGGACAGTGTGAATAAGCAATGGTATTGACTAGGCTGTCCTTGAGGATAAATTGAGCAGGCAAACTTCAGAGCTAGGCTACCAAAACCTGGTAAAGGTTTGTACCTGGTACCTCTGTACCACTACCTAATGGATATCTAGTTTTTTTGCAATCCTGATAGTTCTAAGGTTCCAAGGAAAACAATTATTTATTTGGTGGATTTAAATGAGACCCTATCTCACCTGCATGACATTGGACTGCTAACAATACTAAAAATATCTACAAAAAACATAAAACCCATAGCAGTCAGAAATTTTGCAAAGCCACAAGCCAACGTTCAACATAATCAAGAGACAGGCTCCTCCCCACACATGGGAATCCCAGACCCAAGCACAGAGCCTCTCCTCAGAGCCTTGTGGAAGACCAACAGGGACAGGAGCAATCTGATCTCTAGAGGGATTGTATTCCAGAGGGCAGATGCCAGGACATAACAGATCTTCCTCCAAGTTTCTATGAAAAGCATTGGAAAATATACAGTAATGTATGTTTGATAACTGATAAAGTTTCCTTTTATTTTATCTATACTGTATTAGTGCAGATCTAATCTCTCTACCTTTCTTGTATACATGTGCCTAACTGGCAAATTAAAAATATTATGCTATAGTTCTTTTTTTCATCAATAGCATGGGTAGCCTTCTCTTAAATCCAGCTCCGTCATCTAGAGTCACCCTTTTTTTCCTAGTAGAACTCTATTCAGAATTTTTTTATTCATTTAATATATTTTATTCCACTTTGTATTATAGAAAAACCTGGAGCATCTTTTCCAAAATAAACGAACAGTTCACTGAAAATGTGAATAAACATGATATAAACCTTAAATTTACTGAACAATTTTCAGTAGATGTGGACTTTTTGTTCTGAACTGTGGAATAGGTGGGCCAAAATGAGACAAAATCCTATGAAAACAATTATCTTCAGTATATCCAATGTGGTGAAATATTTTCAATGTTATAAATTAAGCTGTAAATCTGGCAGAGAAGTGCAGAAGAGACTACCTATCTTCAGACTCCTTATCTGAAAGGGTTCTATTACTAACACTTCCAGCTTTAAAAGATTGACTGCTTATTATACTGAGATACCAAATGTAAAGCAACACCCTTCAGTGGGGCTAAAGGGTTATATAAAACCATTCCATTTAACTCGAATTCCCATTCAAAGAAGAAGAAAAAAATTAATTATACATATTGCAAAACGAAGTACTTACTGTTCGAGCACCACTTGGAGATAAGGCTCCACTAGGAAGGTAAGGGCTTCCCAGCTCTGGGATCATCAAGAAAGGATAACTTGGATAAGGAGTCCCTTTAAAAAAACCTCCATCCTGCTGTCTTCTAATTACTATGGAAGAAGGAAGATATTAGTTATAAACATTAAGAGTAAAAACCCCTGACAAATGGCAAAACAACCGACTTAAACTTGTATGAATTACATAAATTAAAATTTTAACTCCAAGAATTATACAAGATTAGACTCAAGAAAAACTAGCTAGGATCACAAAGCAGAGAAGAATTAGCATTGAAGCAAAAAGTACTAATAAGCAAGATGAAATTGTATTTATTCCATTTTGTTATCTAGTACTTCTGTCTTGAAACAAATTTGAAACAAGAGAAATTACTGTACTTCTAATTAAAGCATTCAACTATCTGATCTTTATCTCGTAGTTCAGTGATATTTATCCACAAGAAAATATCTATAACATCTCAAGTTTCATTCAAATGCTTTAAGTCAAAATGTGACACCTATCCTCCAGTTTTCCCCCCCAAAGTATCAAACTATAATTTGCTTAACTATAATTTGCTCAATAAATCACATGAAAAGATTCACAGTGAAATCAAAAAAATTTAAAAATGTCTCAGCATGTGGACACTCCAGCAATTTAATACTTAATGTCCAGGGACAGCTTGGTCAATCTTCAGTTGTGCAAACACTTAGAAAACAACAGATCCTCACTCTTTTAGGTCATAATGTTAAGCACCTATGTTACATAAATGTAGGCTTGCTATGATAAATATATATTGCAAAGTAATGAACTTTTATAAAAAGGTATTTTTCCTCCTTATGGGCCATTAATTTAGTACAAACTGCAGACTTGCAAACTTCCCAAAGTTTGTCTTTGGGACAAAAGTTGAGGAAATATATGCAGCTCTGTCAGTGAGCTAGACATTTATGCAATCATTCTTAATGTCTGCACTCACACCAAAGTACCACTGGATCATTTATCAAGATTAACTGCAGCCCAAAATTCTACAGAAATAACATTATTTATAACCTTTATTTCACTTACTGTATGCTGTTAATATAAGGAAAGACGAGAGTTGTTATTCCTCCCTCAAATGTACAAAAAACAAACTTAGAGAGGAATCCACCTAATATTAGGATAATCGTACACTCACCCCTTAAGTATCAGCAAGCAATTCTCCCTGAACCAAGCAAGGCTTATTTCTGAGTAAACACTTTACATGTTTTAAACTTCACACAGCAATTTCTATATTTAGAAATAAACTGTATTAATTTTAATGTTTTGAATAAATGTATTCATAAAATAGATGCTTTGGAATGTATCATTAAGGAATTTGTAGACTTTACTTTTAAAGTTATGTGAACAATTAAAAACTCATTAGTGAGTGAATTCTGATTTCTCCATTCAAAGTTCTGTGATGCATTTTTTTAAAATTTGGGCTAAAGCCTAAACAATTCCAATGCAGGCCAAGGGGACTTATTCCCTTGTCAAGCAGCAATTCTATACATTCACATGAACTTAAGGAAACATTTCTGCATAAACATGCACAGCATTAAAGTATCCCCCTCACTGAACCTAAACTTCTTCATTCAGAAGTAAAATGGTACCTCTTGTTTGAGAACACCATTCAAAATGTATTCTTTTTTAAAAGAGCCACATATCACCATATCCTTTGTTTACTCAAAGTAAATCTTGTAACTTCAACAAGTCCTGGGAGGTATCCTCAACCCTGCAAATTTAACACTTATAAGCACAATTGCTGCTGCTAATATAGGAGAATATTTCTAGCTCAGGTTGAAATGAAAGCTCCTTGGTGCTGTCCGAGTTTGCCTGGGTTTTTTTGCAGATGTTTCATTACCCAAACTAGGTAATACCATCAGTACTACTGATGTTGCCTAGTTTGAGTTACTAGCATTGATGGTCACTAGAACTCGTGTTACCTAGTTTGGATAATGAAGCGTGTGCAAAAAAACAAGCAAGCTCAAGAGATCACCTAGGACCCTCAGGATAGCTGCACCTCGATCTTCAAAGGCAGCTACTGAAAAGCAGAATCCCGTGCAATTAAGAGTCCGTCAAATCTGCGCGTTTCACTGCAACTCGGCTGCCATTGTAAACCCACTTACCCAAGGTTAATTTCCAGTTCCAGAAACAAAAACTATTGTCAGCCACTCTTTAGCCGGCTGGGATTACTTGGGGGGGGGGTCCCTATCTTTTGTGCGGAGGCAAGCAAGCAAAAGGGCAGGAGAGCCCACCGCGCTCCAGCCAAACAGCGCCTTTGCAAAGCCGCCCAACTTCATTTGGAAACCAGTCCCCCCCCACTGCGCGGGGATTCCAAATCCGAATTAGGATTCCGTGCTCGGACCGGCGGCCGAAGAAACCCCCAGCCGGAACCCCTTTCAGAAGAGAAAGGGCAGGCGACAAACTCGCCGCCCTCGTCGGATTCCCAGAACAACCAGGTCGGGATCAGGGCAATCCGGAGGAGATCGGGAGGGCCGGCCCGGGGAAGCTCCTCCTCGTCCCAGAAAACGACGGGAAGAGCACGGAGGAGAGAAGCGCAGGACGTAGTCGTCGTCGCCGCCCGCCCCACCTCCCCGCCCGTCCCCGCAGTTCGCAGGACGGCTCCATGGCTCGCTACCTTCGGCTGCAGAGTCCCGCGGCTTCTGGAAACTTTCCCGCGGCGGCTGAGGCGGCCTCTCCGACTGGGGGGGAAGAGGAGGGTCGGGGGGGAGACACAAAGAAAAGGGGTTGAGACGACGCGGCCAAAAGCGCCCCCGGCGAATCTCACCCCCCATCAGCCCCCCCATTTCCGCCCCCTCCCCGGCCGCCCCGCGCGCCTCTCCCCGCCGCCGCCCTCCCGCTTTTACCTCAGAATCGGAGCCGGAGGCGCTGCCGCCGCGGTTCTCGGACTCGTGGACGAGCGAGGACTTGAGCTCGTCCAGGTCGCCATGAGCCGAGCCGCGCCCCCCGGCGCCCTTGTCCTGCTCGTCGCCCTCGTCCTGGAAAGCGATGAGCTCGTCCGGGGCGCCCAGATCGTCGCTGCTGCTGCCGGCTCCGCTGCTGCTACTGCCGCCCGCTCCTCCTCCACCGGCGGCGGCGGCGGCGGGCTGCAGCTGAGGCATGGTGCGGCGGGGTCCCGGTGCGGCGGGCGGCCGCTCCGCGCACCCCGCCTGCCTCAGCCCGGCCTCCCGCCTCAGCCCCGTCCCGCCGCCGCCGCCGCCGCCCCGACAAAGTTTTGACACTCGCGGGAAGGGAGGCGGAGGCGCCACGGAGCTTCCCCTCCTGCGGCGTCGAGGGAGCGCTGAGAGGCGGGAAAAGGCCAGGCGGCGCCGGACAGGGAAGGCTGGGCGGCGGCGGCGGGAGCTCGGGTGGAAGTCGCTCGCTCCGGCGGCCGGAGGGGTCCCCTGCTCAGCCCACCCGGGGAGGGTCGAGAATGCGAGCTAGGGGCCGGGAAGGAGGAGGAGGCGGAGGAGGAGCTCCCGCTGCAAATTGACACCCCGGGCGAGCAGGAGGAAGGGAGGAGGAGGAACGCCCCCCCCCGCCAGACACCCCCTTCCGCTCCCCATCCCCCGCCGCCCCCACCCCTTTCTCCCGGGACCCCCCCAGCATCGCGGCCCCTCTCGCTTTCCCCCGATGGGCGCACTTTTCCTTCTCCCCACTTTTATTGTGATTTTAACAGCGGGGCGGGGTGTGGGGGGGAGGCCGTTTTGGAGCGGGTTTTACTCCCGGCCTCTGCCTTTTCTTTTTCTTCCTCCTGGAAAGGAGAGGTGCAGAATCAAGGAATCGCTGGAAGCAAACAAGGGTGGGTGGAGGGGAGAAGAAGACAGGCGGACTTCGTTGCAAAGGCTCGCCTGGCCAAATAAAAGAAGGAATCCCGAAGGAACCGCCTCTAGCTTCCCCACACCCACCCACCTCCCGGATCCCTGATTGCTAAATCTTTGCGGGTGGGTTTGCATTTCAATGGATGGGATAAAGAGGGAACTTTGCAGCCCGATCCTGTGCAAGGTAACTTTGAGAAGTCAAAAGGGGCTGGGGGGGAGGGGAGGCTGCAACCTAACCGTGTTTCCTTCCGAGCTGGAGAGTTAAGACCCGTGGAATTTGGAAGGATTTGCTTCGCGAGTGAGCGCGCTGAAGTTTGCATGGCGTGCCTGCTCTGAGAAGTCTTCTCCCGATACTCAGCACCGCGTATGGAATAAGCTGCTTGACAGCCATGATGATAGGAGCGTTCAAAGCAAAATCCGGTTCAATTCAGCGGGAGCACAAATTGCCGAGCGCTCGGAATTGCAGCCATTACCGAGCTTTTTTTTTTTTGGCAAAGCGGCTAAAACTCCCAAACACACTGTCCAACAAGTTGCTAATTAGACAACACCTACAAGAGCAGTGAATAAAACGCACACGTGCACTCACCCTCTCACTATGCATGGTATTTACATGCATTTTTCTCTTAGAAATTTAATTTCCACAGGAATTTTAATGCCATCAACAGATTTTTAAAACAAGCCCCAAACAATGTTTTGAAAGGCAAAGGAGACCAGAGTTTTGCCAAGTGACACTGGTATGAGAATAGGAGAGATGCTAATAAAGAATTGCATTTGAGGCTTGCAATTTGTTGTGCTGTTTTCCAGCTCAAACATTTTGGTGCCAGCTATTTTTTATTTTTTTATGGCATTTATTGTCCAAATGTGGATTACAAGAACTAAAGACCTGTGTATTTGGATGGCACCAAATGGGGTGAGGCTTTCATATATGTGATTGAATGGAGCCATTTTTTAAAATAAATTTGGTATCTTTCAAGGCCTAGCTATTACTACCATAAGTTAGCCTCTGGTTCCAGTTATTTCAGCCTGACATTTGCTGCCTCTGGCTATATTAGCACCAAGTGTTGAGGGAAAAACACTTAACAGCACATGCAGTGAAATTACCTACCTACCTACCTCTCTTTAACCCAACAACTGTTCCTTGGATTTCCTATCTAATTTCTTATTTCTTTGATAAAATGGATAAGATGAAGATAAGATGGTTATTGTACTGTAGAAATTAAAAGGAGATTAATTCTAAAGCAGAAAAACTATGACAAATGTAGACAAGATCATGAAAGATAAGGGAGAAATATTGTAAAGCAAAGGTCTTTCTAATGTTGGCGCATTCTAAAACCTGATCTCTTGGAAAAAAATTAAAGGAAAAAAAGGGTAAGATTTTTTTAGGATACAGATTTGGATGTAATTAGTCCTGAAGCAAAGAAAAGCCGACTGTTCATCCTTGAAGTGATGTTCGGTAAACAGATTTTGAGCAAGTGATGCAAGTGGAATATACATAAGGAAAAAAGAGTATGTTTGGCAAGATTGAGTGAAGTAGAAAAGGGGTAAGAGGTGGAAGAATAAGATCAAAAAGATTACTAGAGTACTTAGGGAATGATGAGTTGTTATTAGTGTACAGCCAGGGCAAAATAGCAATAGCAATTAGACTTATATACTGCTTTATAGTATTTTACAGACCTCTCTAAGCAGTTTACAGAGTCAGCCTATTACCCTCAACAATTTGGGTCCTCATTTTACCCACCTCGGAAGGATGGAAGGCTGAGTCAACCTTGAGGCTGGTGGGAATGCCACCAATATGTCAATACACGAATAATTTGGTGAATTCAAACTAATTCAGTAGCGCCTGTCACTAACATCTGGATGAATGGCTCCAAAATGGCATCTACTCTTATGTTTGCCCTAAGTTTTCATAATGAGAGAAGTCTGAAATTGGATAAAATGTGATGTGGAGGGCACCAAAAATGTCTTTAAAGTATGTTTATTCTCAGTATTTTACTTTGCTTTTGAATGACATTTCAAAGTGAGGATAGCCAGGATAAAGAAAGCCAAAACAGAAATGATATTGGTATTTTAAATTAAATATTAGTGGGATGGATCCAATAGTGCAAAAAATCCCAAATTGAGCTGGGTAAAGAGGTTGTGAAATGAATCCTTTAACATTTTCAAAAGTCCTATTATGTCAAATGGCATAGTCTTATTTTTTTAAAATTAGTTATAGTTTGAAGTTGGTATAATTTTAGAGACTGGTCCTTTATTCTCTGTACCAAGCACCCTCCAGTTTCACTGAACATTTGTGTACATGGACTGTGGTTAATGGAAATTTCAGCCCAAATACATCAAGCAAATAACAGACGTGGGAAAGCTGTTGCACTCTCTGCTCATTTCACAAGGATTCCCTGAGCCACTTCATAGAAAAGGAGCCTCTTTTGTGGTCACTGTTCTGCTAAGTGAAATGTGTATATATACTTAGTTCACCCAGATTGCCTTAGCAATATTTTAATACTTTGTCACAGGCTTACCTTGGTGTGTCAACAGGATGTTACATATTTACCTTCTTTTTTAAAAAAAAACTTTTCACAGCCAGAATAGACTGAGGTACACCAATAAGATTTATTGGCACGTTTGCCAAGAATAAATTTCCAACATATTGTCCAAGGAAAACTGCGAAACAGCCTTCTAACCAAAAGAAGTAAGAAGTTGCATCATATTCGACATCGAATACTAACCGCCCTGTGCGAGCACATAGACAAGGACTCCTTGGGGTCCCGTCAGCCGGCCAATGCCGGTTGGCGGTCCCCCGACAACGAGCCTATTTGGTCGCGGCCCCCGACCTCTGGAACCAACTTCCCTTGGGGCTCCGCATGGCCCCTGACCTCCGCACCTTCCGCCATGACTTGAAGACCTGGTTGTTTGACCAATCCGGGCTGTGACCCTTTGGGTGGTGTGGTTTTATTTTTTGTATGCTTTGTAATTATATTCTCTTTGGGGCTTGTTTAGTTTAATTCTTTCTTAACCTATTTATTGTTGTTGCTGTTTTTAGTTGTGAGCCGCCCCGAGTCTTCGGAGATGGGGTGGCGTACAAGTCCCAGTAATAAATAAATAATAAATAAATAAATAAATAAATATTTATTCCCAATTATAGGTAGTCCTCGACTTATGACCACAATTAGGAGCAGCATTTTGGTTGCTAAACAAGCAGTTTTTAAGTGAGTCATCTCCAATTTGACCTTTGTTTGGCCACAGTTGTTAAGTGAATCACTGCAGTTGTTATGTGAATCAAGTTATGTAACTCCAGCTTCCACCGTTGACTTTGCTTGTTGAAAACTGGCTGGGAAGGTCGTGCATGGCAATCACATGACCCTGGGATGCTACAGCAGTGTTAAGTGTGAGAGCTGGTCTGAAGTCAGTTTTTTCAGTACCATTGTAACTTAAAACAGTTGCTAAATGAATGGTTGTAAATTGAGGATTACTTATATTTCATGCTGCAAAGTTAAAAGTTATGATGCCTGCAATCAAGCTGACTTGTTCTTACATGATGTCTTAATTAATCTCTTAAAAGACTCTTTAATTGCGCTGAAAAGAATTACTACCAAGTGTGATATATTTTGGCTTGTATGTACACGATGTGACATGTTTTATCTTTGTTTTATCTTTCAGTAGGAGTTAGAGTGCACAAACATCTTCCCTGTATTTTTGCTCCTCTAGTGAAAGCCTTCATGTTATGGATTCTTATTAGCACAGGTGGGTCAAAAAAGTCAACATAGTGAAAGAATAAAAGCAGGAGCTAACAACAATAGAATTAACAATAGTAAAAAATCAGTAACTCCTGTTAAGAATTTGGAAGGAAGATAGCTACTGATACAATCTAAAGTGGGCAGTTGAGAAATATGAAGAAATATGAATTGCCATCACTATGGTTTATACTTTGTAAGATATAGGTTAACAGATCGTTATTTATTTTGTACTGTTCAGCATAAGGGAGACAATGGGAGAAAATTGAGAGACATTAAGGCAAGGCAAATGAAAATTTTTATTCTCATTTCGGAATTTGTATTGCAATGGTTAGCTTCATTCACACTGAGTTAAGCTACTGGTATGGTTTATTATAGCCATGATTGAATAAACCACATATATCTAGGTTCAAGATCACACTAAGCCATACATAATTTGCAAACTATGAACAGGGTTCAGCTTTCATACCCAATCGTGAATGAACTGTAAATGTAAACTTGGGCTTGGCTACAATTCAGTGAATGTTACTTCTAAATAATTATATGCAGAATTACATACATTTGGTTTAACAGTGTATGAAGATGAGATGATTTTTCATGAATATTTTTACTGTTTTTATATGACATTGGAAACACTATTCTGACCCAGGCAGTTTTAGAGCTTTATAGATTTTATCACCATAGGAGTGTAACTTTCCATCAGTAATAATAAAGAGTAATACTCTTTAGTAAAGGCCTAATGTTTTATTTTCCTGCTCTATCTCATTTGAGGCATATAGGCTACATGTATGTTCAAGAGCTGTAGTGGCGCAGTGGTTAGAATGCAGTGTAGCAGGTTAACTCACTGCTCACTCCAGGAGTTCGATCCTGACCAGCTCAAAGTTGATTCAGTCTTCCATTCTTCCGAGGAGGGTAAAATGAGGACCCAAATTGTTGGGAGCAATATGCTGACTCTGTAAACTGCTTAGAGAGGGCTATAAAGCACTGTAAAGCTCTATATAAGTCTATTACTATTGCTATTCAATCATCACAACACCCTAATGGAAAGATTCTGTCCTCGTATGTGCTCACTTTCCTACCCTGATGGCCTTCTAGCTTACAGAGTATGTTCATATAAACCACAAAGCCATATTTTGCTCAACTGTAAAGGAACTGCACAATATGATAGCTATAAAGCATACTGGCTGGGTTTGCGTCCTAAGATTCATATAAACAAAACCTGGGTGGGATATTATGTGAATGCTACTGCACAATTTCTAGCCAGTTTGGTTAAATTATTGTCTTTCTATGCCATGAATCGCGCAAGGCATTATAAATGGAATGCCATCCTCCTGAGGCACTCTAGAAGAGCTGGATGGAACTTGAAGAATTTCTAGGGAGCAGACTCTGGAAGTTGAAGTCCAAGATATAGAGAGGGGCCTTGATTGAGTAAGCTTGCCATATTTGTCTGTCCATCCATGCCTATAATGACTACCTAGTCATTCAGCTGCTAAGAACTCAGCATGGGTACTAAGGCAAATATTTACTCTGGCTGTAAGCAATTATCCCTGGATCAGACTAGGAACAAAAGAGTTAACCACATCTGGAATATTGGTGTGGGATTAACTTCTTCCTGACACATGCTTCTTGCAAACAAATGATGCTGTGTTTGTGCAGACCTTCTTTACTGGCCTTGCAGCTATCTCAGTTCTGTTTATGAACATTACAGCATGCATGGATTTCTCTGTGATCTTTTCCATGAGCTTCATTTGCATATTGGGCAAATTTGCAATGGCATAATTTCGTAATCATTTGCTCCTGTATTGAGATCATTCCTACTTATTCAACAGTTTTGAGATGGGTATACACTACCCATATTTAAAGAAGCTTCACATACCGTTCCAACTCATTCTTTGCTTAAACATAGTTTATTCAATCAATCACTTTTGACTGGGTTTCTACATCTCCTTAGGCTAGGCTATTAGATCTGGGCTACAAAATAGAATCAACCATTAGATGGCAGAAAAAAATTAAAGAGTTTTCTGTATCTCTTCGTCGCCATCTGGTGATTTAGATTTTTGTGGCCGATTTATTTATGGAATGAGATGCGGTGGCTAAACTGTGATACCAATTCTTTGGACATGGAGAGAAGAGCCCAACATTCATCCCATTTCCTGATTTTTCTCACCTTCCGGTTACCCTTGCTGCACCTCAGGCCAGAGCATCGTCTCCAATTTGGCACTTTCCAAATGGAGTGACATTCCTAACTCCAGGGAATTGTGGGGGTATAATTGCCAGAGCAGAAGAGGCCATAGCAAGGTGAAGTGTACTGTATGTAACAAAGTGCAACACAAAAGGTGTGCGGTTAGATCCAAAAATATTTGTACTAGGATTCCAGAGAAATTACAGAGATTAATTTAGTTCTCAACAACCTACTGACGTGATGGGGTTTAGGTAATAGCTTTGGAAGTATGACCCTTTTTATTTGATATGTAGCAATTACAGAATACACTGGCCACACTTATTTAAGCTGTGCTGCAATTACATGCTGCATATATTGGGCTGTTTTTTTTAAATAAAAAAAGCTTGAAAATAGGAAATCAAAGGAGAAATGAATATTGAACACCCTAGAGTAACCTTCCAACACTTGTACCCAGTGTGGTCAGTGGCCTCACATGTTTGAAAAATGTAAAACTGATTTGTAGACATTTTTTCAGCCACATATTTTTTAAAAAAACCTTGAACTAAATACAATTCAGAATCATGAACAGGATCTGCATTTACCTCTACTAATGTTACACTTCTGCAGAAAAAAATATATAAGAGGACAAAACAAAGTCACAGAGCATATTTAACTGCTTACCTGGGTCATGGCCAGGATTGGAATAGCATATTTTGGGGGGGAAAGGAAATTCAGTTAAATGACTCAATTAATTCCATAATGGTTATTTTTAGTTCCAGTCTGATTACATTGGTTTGGGATTAAGCTAATTCTCCCCGCATGCCCCCACTGCCCCGCTCTTTCACCTGTAGATGATTGAGACAAAATTCTGGAGAAGCTACACAGAGTCTGCAGTACAGTGATTTTTGTGTTCTATTTACAGTGGTCATGATTTGGGCCCCATCTGATGAACACTGGGCAACCTGGCAGTCCTCCAAATAACAGATTTCAACCCAAACCATCATAATATACATACAGGTAGTCCTCAACTTGTAACAGTTCATTTAGTGACTGTTCCAAGTTACAATGCACTAAAAATGTGACATGACTGTTTTCACAGTTACGACTTTTGCAGCATCCCCATGGTCACATGATCAAAATTCAGGTGCTTGGCAACTGGTTCATATTTATGACAGTTGCCGGGTCCTGGGGTCACGTGATCCCCTTTTGCAACCTTCTGACAAAGTCAGTGGGCAATTAGATTCACTTAATCATGTTACTAACTTAACAAATTCAGTGATTCACTTAACAACTGTGACAAGAAAAGTTGTGAAATTCTTTAATTATATGAAAACTGCAGGAATTATTTAGAGTTGTTTTTGCTTTCATGCATGCTGAAATGATGTACTCAATAAAACAGTTCTTAAAGAGATCTAATAGTCTTGGAATGCTGGCTTGGTTGGGTTTGTCAGTCGGAACCTTGACAAATGTCTTCCTCTAGTAAAGCAGAACATGTAGCCTTCCTACTTGATAAACTTCATGTGGAAAAAGAGTCCATTCCTATTGCTTCATAAAGTTCATATGGGAAGAGAGTCCATTCCTGTTGCTAAGGAATTTTATGTATTCCCTTGTTCCAATATGCGCTGGATCCTGCACTGTCCTTGATCTCAGGAGAATGAGGCAGACAAGAATGCTAAATCCTAACTGTACAGAGCAAGGATTTAGAGGTCTAATAATACCACTATTGTGATAGACATGGGAGTCTCCTTTGGGCCTGGAAGAATTCCTCAGAGAAAACAGCCTCAGAATACTACTCCCAATGTATTTGACTAGCTAAAAAAGAAACTTTCATATCAAAACACAAACTTTTTTTCTAATTTAGGAACTGTGGGGAAAGAAGAACATTTTAGCAGCTTTTTTTCTCCCCGTTTTTTCATCTCCAAAAGCTGAATCCGTGAAAGGAAGAAACGATAAAGGTGTGTGTTATTGGAAGTGCATATCAGGAGCTATTTTTCATTGACAAATTGGGGTCTCAATGGAACTCATTAAATCTGACCTTGGGCCTCTTCTGAAAAATAAGAATATTAGAGCCTTGTTCCCGTGCTGTTAAAATACTTTGATTCCTCTATTGATCAATTGAACATGCTTCTTCAGGCAGTAATGATTCAGTTTGGAGTCACAGATATTTTTCTACTAATGAAGAATTTTAGCATGAGGTCATCAGGAAAGGTAGGGAGCAATTCCTGTTAAGAGAGGACTGCAGAGTCCAGTGATAACAATGGATGAAAATTTGTTTGCCTGCAAATTTATATTTACCTTCTTATACTTTTGTTCATTCTTCTAAAATTGTGTGATCTTTAAAATGAACAAGGAAAAAAACTGATCAAGTATGATTTTAACATAATTTCAAATAACATCTTTGGACAAAACTAAAGGATTATTTGATATCAATTGCTCAAACATTTAATAGTTGATAGTTATTCAGGCACATTTCTTAACAGAATTCCTAAACCCTTCTCTTCAATGCTACATACATGCAAACACAAGGTAGGTTCACAATCTGCACTAAGAATAATGTTGGTGGCCATGGTTGCACCATAAATTACAAGTAGTTGGGTTTACATATGCTAAGCAATAATGATTTATTTAATATTTATTTAAACAAAGATTGGATTAATTCCCCATACAAAGTCACAAACACTAAGTCCCATAATGATTCGATGTGTCAAGTCAACACATCATCAGAATTTGTTGAAGCTCAGACTTCCGGTTTGGGACTCTTCAGAGACAGACCAAAATCTGCGACTGCGCAGTTTTGATCTGTGCTCACTGCCAGAGCGCCCCGAGCCGGCTGGCTTCGGGGCTAAGCCCCCCCCTAGAGGTGGTGAAGAGGGGGGAGACAGCTAGCAGGGTCGAGGAGAGCCGCATCTCTCCTCCCCAGCTGGCTTTTACTCCCTTTCCCGAAGGTGGCTGCAGTGGTGGTCAGAAATGGCTCCCTCAAAGAAGAACCCGACCGGACAAGATCGTGCAGGAGAAAGTTGGAAAGAGAAAGTTTGACTGACCGGGCTGAATAGAGAAATCACCCATGCCCGAGCGCGATGGCCGCTTTGCTATAGCGCTCTGAGGAGGGGATGTCGGCTTTGTGTCCAGGGGGTGGTGGTATCCGACTTGCAGAGGGCCCCCCCGACTTAGTTCCAGTGCCGGAAGCTTCGGAGGTTGAGAGTTGCTGTTTTTTTTCGGCCCGAGTGTGTCGGCTAGCCGTGGGAACTCGGTGGCGAACCTGGCGACGGCCTTCTCCCTCATCTCTTCCGGGCCATGGATTTGGGCATTTGCTACGATTAGGCGGCGCTGGGAGCGGCAGTTGAGGCAGCGGTAACCATGTTACATCCGCAGACGCTGTGGACGTTGCGGACGCTGAGGGGGACAAATCTTGGTGAGAGCAGCCGGGAGGCCAGCGCTGATGGCGGCGGTGGTGGGGGCGAGCGGCGGATCGGCTGGCGGCCTTGTCCAACTCGGAGAAGGCTGGTCGGTGGCTGCTGCTGACTTGGTCATCTATCGCCCTACTTGCGGCTGCCGGAATGCCTGGGGGCCGTTTTCTCTCCCCCCCACCATCTTTTGAAGCTTTATGACTTTGCCCAATCATGGTTCTTTTATCTACGCTGGCTGTGGGGGTGGGGGTTGCACCCATCGAACTGTGCCCAATGGCTTTGGCTCTCTATTCGTCGAGCCTCCCCCCCTCCATACTCGGCTACTGGTGCGAGGGACTGGGATGCACCCAACCATTGCAGTGGGAGTGCAGTTTGGTGGGTGCACTCCCCCTTTCTTTTTTGTCCCTGCCCTTTATGTTAGCTGTCTGACTGGTCTGTGAGGGTACCCGCGGTGAGAGTGTGGTGTTGGCCCTATTCGTGGCTCTTGCCATCAGCCTCAGGGTTGCAGTGAGAGGGCAACCTGGACTCGAATCTGGACCCTTCCCCACGGATGGATGTCAGGACGTAGCCGTGTGTTTTTTAACATCTTTTAAGATCTTTATATACCTGGACATTATATTTTATACCATTCTGCCATTTATCCCCCTTTTTTATTTCCCTTTTTTGTATTGTGGTGTAACCTTTTTACATGTTTTTTATACGGTCTTTTGGTTTAATTATTTTTTAGATAAATTTGGGTGAGTGGTGTGAGTGAGTGTAGTGAGTGAGAGGGTATTTTCGGGGTGAAGACTCCCACCGGCTGGAGGCAGTGGTTGATGGTAGTGTGGGATGGACCGCGACCGCGGAGGAGCTTAAGGGACGGCCGATTTCAGTGGTGACTAGGAAAGGCAGATATGGCGGGAGCCGTGGGGTTAGCCATCATCGGGGAATGCGTGTTCGCCAATTGGTGGCTGTACCGCATTCTGACTCCTTGTGCTCGTCTTGGGGACCCACTGGCCAGGGAAGACCAGGCTCTGGGCTCAGGCTGTTGCTTTTGAATGCCAGGTCGGTGGTAAGGAGAGCTCCTCTAATCCAGGATTTAATCCTGGAGGAGAGGGCCGACCTGGCGTGCATCACTGAGACCTGGTTGGGGCCGGAGGGGGGCGTTCCCCTCATTGAGATGTGCCCCTCCGGGTTTCAAGTGGTGCACCAGCCGTGACCCCAGGGCAGGGGCGGTGGAGTGGCAGTAATTGCTCGTCGGGAATTAGGTCCACGGGAAGGGCCTGTTCTGGAGATAGACGGGTGTGAGTCCCTCCTTCTGAAGCTGGACCTAGGGGTTCAGGTGGGCCTGTTGCTAACGTACCTGCCTCCCAGCTGTGTTGCAACGGCCCTGCCTGGGCTGCTCGAGGTAGTAGCCGGGTTGGCGGTTGAGTTCCCCAGGCTGATGGTGCTTGGGGACTTCAATTTGCCATACCTTGGTGAACCCTCGGGTGTGGCCCAGGAGTTCATGGTCTCCATGACAACCATGGACCTGACCCAAGTAGTTCAGGGTCTGACTTATTGGGGGGGACACACGCTCGATCTGGTTTTTATCTCGGAACAATGGTGCCGTGATCTGAAACGGGGGGAAATAGTCATCGAGCCCTTGTCATGGTCAGATCGTTCCCTTGTAAGATTGGACTTCCTGACCACTCCACGCCGCAGGGAGGCGGGACCGAGTAGGTGGTTCCGCCCCAGACGCCTAATGGACCCAATTGGGTTTCAGAGGGAGCTTGGGGAGTTTCTGGCTTCCTTCGCCCACAGCTCGACTGAGGCCCTGGTGGAAGCCTGGAATAGTGCGGCCACCGGGCCCATAGATCGGGTTGCGCCTATGTGGACTCTCTCCGCTCGTGGACCTCGGAGATCTCCTTGGTTTACTGAGAAACTCCGGGGGATGAAACGGCGGAAGAGACGCCTAGAACGCCGCTGGAAGAAAAGTCGGGCTGAATCTGACCAGACACTGTTAGGACATCATATTGACGCCTATCTAGTGGCGATAAGAGTGGCGCAATGATTATATTGGGCCAGTCTTATCGCGTCTGCAGACTGTCGCCTGGCCGCCCTGTTTGGGGTGACACGCTCCCTCTTAAGAACTGAGGAGGTGGAGGAACCCCTGCAGGGCAGGGCCGAGGAATTTGTTCAGTTTTTGGCAGATAAAGTCGCTCAGATCCGGTCGGACTTGGACTCTGGCTGGGCAGAGTCCACTGAGATGGTAGGGGCAGGTCTTAGTCTGGTTATCTGGGATGAGTTTGTTCCTGTTGGCCCTGAGGATGTGGACAAGGCCCTGGGAGCAGTGAATGCCACCACCTGTTTATTGGACCCTTGTCCCGCCTGGCTTGTTTCGGCAGGCTGGGAGACGACATGTGGCTGGCTCCAGGAGATTATAAACGCTTCTTTGGGTGAGGGGTGTGCTCTGCACACCTTGAAAGAGGCTGTGGTTAGGCCCCTCCTTAAGAAGCCTTCCCTGGACCCGGCTGTGTTAAATAACTTTCGTCCTGTCTCTAACCTTCCCTTTTTGGGGAAGGTTGTTGAAGTGGTGGCACTCCAGCTCCCGGGCCTGGAATGAAGCGGATTGTCTGGATCCCTTGCAGTCTGGGTTCAGGCCCGGGTACAGCACGGAGACAGCTTTGATCGCACTAGTGGATGATCTCTGGCGGGCCCAGGATGGGGGGTCTTCCTCCATTCTGGTGCTTCTTGACCTCTCAGGCTTTCGATACCATCGATCATGGTATCCTTCTGAGCGGCTCAGGGGCTGGGAGTGGGAGGCACTGTTTTACAGTGGTTCTCCTCCTACCTGTCTGACTGGACTCAGTCGGTGTTGGGGGCAGAGATGAGCCCTAGGGCCCTGCCATGTGGGGTTCCTCAGGGTTCCATCCTCTCCCCTCCTCTTTAATATCTACATGAAACTGCTGGGTGAGATCATCCGTGACGGGGTGGGTATCACCAGTCGCTGATGATACCCAGTTGTACATCTCTGTCCCGGTCAATCAAGTGAGGCCGTTGAGGTGATGTCCGGTGCCTGGAGGATGTGAGGATCTGGATGGGGACTAATGGCTCAGACTCAACCCTGACAAGACCAGTGGCTATGGGTCTTGCCCCTCGGGTTCAGTTGATTATCCAACTTTGGTACTGGGGGAGAAATTGCTCCCCTCAGAACGAGTCTGCAACTTGGGAGTCCTTCTGGATCCACAGCTACAATTTGACCACCATCTTACGGCTGTGACCAGAGGGACCTTTGCACAGGTTCGCCTGTTCGCCAGTTGTGACCCTTCCTGGACGGGGCTCTACACATGGTTGCTCATGCCCTTATCACCTCTCAATTGGACTACTGCAATCGCTCTACATGGGGCTGCCCTTGAAGAGCACTCGGAGACTTCAGCTGGTGCAAAATGCGGCGGCGTGGTGATCATGGGTGCACCTAGACCTGCCCATATAACATCTATCCTCCAAGCTGCACTGGTTACCAGTGGTCTTCAGGTGCAATTCAAGGTGCTAGTGACAACTTTTAAAGCCCTTCATGGCTTAGGAGTGGGATACCTGCGAGACCGCCTTCTGTGACCTTATGCCTCCCAGCGCCCAGTTAGATCTCACAGGGAGGGCTTGCTCGGATACCGTCGGCCAGGCAATGTCGGCTGGCGGGTCCACGAGCTAGGGCCTTCTCTGTGGCGCCATCCCTTTGGAATATGCTCCCCGTGGAGATTAGAACCATCCCAAATCTACTTGCCTTCCATAAAGCCGTTAAGACCTGGCTGTGGAGGGTATGGATGAACCTTGCTCTTCCCCGTGTATGTTTTGGATTGGTATGAATGAGTTTTTGTTTTTATATTGTATAGAAATTGCTTTTATCTTTTTTACGCCGCCTGAGTTCCCCATTGGGGGAAGTGAGGTGGGATATAAATTTAATAAATAAATAAATAAATAAATAAGGCACCTGGAATTTGAGCAACAAAGAGTAATACTATCCCTAAAAAAGACTTTCTAAAGCAGCGAAAGGAAAGTGAAGGAAAAAGAATTGTTTTTTCTTCCTCTTTAAAACTGACAGTTTAGAAAGACCTTAAACGTTAAGAAGAGATTTGAATAAGAATTGATATTAATCCTCTTTGACATTAATAGGCTATTCTTAGCTGAAAATAAAGTGTCAAAGGGATAAAGATTCTTGAATAATCAAAAAGCCTTTTAAAAACAGAAAGAAAGCAGAGGAGGAAAACAAAAAGAGGGTGGAATCTGGAAAAATGGATACCACCTGGAGCTAAAAAGTATTGAGAGTGAAAGACTTGAGAAGGTTACATCTTAGCTGCATCCTGTTACAAGAAAAAAAAAGAGAGTGAGAAAGAAGCAAGAAACAACTATAAACTATTGTATGATTCCTGGAATTTTGGCAGTGGATCCTAGTGAAATGGACTAAAATTAATTGGGGTTGTTTAAAAAATAAAAACTTTCAAAATGCCATCACTCCTTGAAGAACTGAAAATGATACTTAAAGAATATAAAGAAGAAGCACAAATGAAAGGAGAGACTTTTTGCCCCGCATTTCAATTGATGGAAATGGAGATTCTGAAATATCAAAACCAACAAGAAACATTTGCTGAACAAGAAGGCGGATGAAGAAACCATCTTTAATGACCAAGTAGTTTTAAGTGTGGTAAAAAAGAGGAAGGGGGGAAAGGGAGTTATAAAGTTAAGATCTGAAGCAACAACCAAAAAAAAGTGCAATTTGAAAAGTAATTATAATGTCAGAAAGAAGCAGAAGGGAGGATCTCAGAAGGGAGATTTGGACAGAGAAGGGAACAAGAAAGAGAGGGAAAAGAAGAGTGGGGGATGGAAAAGAAAAGAAGCTGTAAAGGATTGGAACAAGATAGAAAGAGACAGAAAAAGCATACTTGGATTAAAGGGATTAATTTATTTAAGAGGCACAGAGACAATGGTTAAAAGTTTAATTTAAAAAGAGAATTCTGCAAGGGTACATGGGATAATATTGCTATATTATTAGAAAATATGTTAGATGCAATGGAATATTTCTTCTTAGTAATTAAATGATGTATAGAGGGTAAGAGAATAAGGTTTTTAATGATTTAAAAATCTAAAAATTTAAAACATGAAAGGATTTAATGTTTTTTAAATATAGTAATAAGTTAATATGAAATACAGATGATCAAAATGTATGATAATTGATGTTATTTGTTAATAAGATGGATATTAATATTAAAGGTGGAGCTGAATTTGAAATAGAAATATGTATTTTATATATATGTGTATCTTCTTTTTTTTGTTTCTCATTAAAGAATTTAATGTGTATTTGTAAGGGAATGTACCAAGCAGAATTCGGTTGATAGCTATGTTAGAAAATGATTTGTGAAGGTATACTTTAAGTGTTGAGTAATAATTGAATAGATAATAGTTAAAAGATATAAAGGTGCTATAACTCCAGCTTTAGCAATTACAGGCCAAAATATATATAAGGAAAAAGAGTATGAAATTGTAAACAAGACAGATGAAAGTGTTAAAATATTAAATGGAAAGATATGGAAAACTAGAAAAAGAAATGTAACTGAAATTAGAAAAGAATGGAATAATTAAAAATAAGATTGTAGAAAGCAGAGAAATGAAAAAGCTATGAAAAAAATTGTGAAAATGGATATAAGATATGGATTAGAATACATAAGATGAATATGTAATTGAATTTATGTCTGTATGGAGAAGTGACAACCCGGGAGCACTCTGTTCTCAAAAAACGTTTTATGTTCTTTATGTATTTGTTTGTCTATGTCTGTTTTCAAAAAATAAAATTTTATTTAAAAAAAAAAGAATTTGTTGAAGCTCATCTATCATGTCAGTGGCCAATAATGAGGAATCAGAATAATCATTTAACATTTGTAGGACATACATTTTCCTTGCTTTATATAACTATGGTAAATAGAATTATATCATCTACGTCCTGATGAACTATAGCATAGGCAGATTACAAAAAAGCCTTTGGTTTTTTCAGTTTTTCCCTATCTGGTATTCCCTGATGGAATTACAGCTCTCAGAATTCCAGGAATTGTTGGTTCAAAATATCTGGAGGGCATCAGGTTGAGGGAACCTGTAATATCCTAAAGATTCTATTACAAAGGGATATAAGATGAACTCAATACAGGTGAAACTCGAAAAATTAGAATGTCCTGCAAAAGTTCATTTATTTCCGTAATGCAACTTAAAAAGTGAAACTAATATATGAGATAGACTCATTACATGCAAAACAAGATATTTCAAGCTGTGATTTGTCATAATTGTGATGATTATGGCTTACACCTCATGAAAACCCCAAATCCACAATCTCAGAAAATTAGAATATTACATGCAATCAATAAAACAAGGATTGTACATAGCACAATATCGGACCTTTGAAAAGTATAAGCATGCATATGTACTTAGTACTTGGTTTGGGCCCCTTTTGCAGCAATTACTGCCTCAATGTGGCATGGCATGGAAACTATCAGCCTTTGGCATTGCTGAGGTGTTATGGAAGACCAGGATGCTTCAATAGCAGCCTTCAGCTCTTCTGCATTGTTCAGTCTCATGCCTCTCATCTTTCTCTTGGCAATGCCCCATAGATTCTCTATGGGGTTCAGGTCAGGTGAGTTTGCTGGCCAATCAAGCACAGTAATCCCACAGTCATTGAACCAGATTTTGGTGCTTTTGGCAGTGTGGGCAGGTGCCAAGTCCTCCTGGAAAATGAAGTCAGCATCCCCATAAAGCTCATCTGCGGAAGGAATCATGAAGTGCTCCCAAATCTCCTGGCTGCGTTGACCCTGGACTTAATGAAGCACAGTGGACCAACACCAGCAGATGACATGGCTCCCCAAATCAACAGACTGGAAACTTCACACTGGACTTCAAGCATCTTGCAGTGTGTGCCTCTCCATTCTTCCTCCAGACTCTGGGTCCTTGGTTTCCAAATGAGATGCAAAAGTTGCTCTCATCAGAAAAGAGGACTTTGGACCACTGAGCAACAGACCAGGTCTATTTTTCTTTAGCCCAGGTAAGACGCTTCTGACGACATTTGAAGCCCATGTCCAGGATCCGTCTGTGTGTGGTGGCTCTTGATGCACTGACTCCAGCCTCAGTCCACTCCTTGTGAAAGTCCCCAACACTTTTGAATGGCCTTTTCCTGATAATCCTCTCCAGGCTGCGGTCATCCCTGCTGCTTGTGCACCTTTTCTTCCACACTTTTCCCTTCCACATAACTTTCTATTAATGTGCTTTGATACAGCACTTTGGGAACATCCAACTTCTTTTGCAATTACCTTTTGAGGCTTTCCCTCCTTATGGAGGGTGTCAATGATGGTTTTCTGCACAACTGTCAGGTCAGCAGTCTTTCCCATGATTGTGATTCCTACTGAACCAGACTGAGAGATCATTTAAAGGCTCAGGAACCCTTTGCAGGTGTTATGGCTTAATTAGCTGATTAGAGTGGGACACTTTGATCCTAGAATATTGCACCTTTTCACAATACTCTAATTTTCTGAGATTGTGGATTTGGGGTTTTCATGAGCTGTAAGCCATAATCATCACAATTATGACAAATCACGGCTTGAACTATCTTGTTTTGCATGTAATGAGTCTCTCATATATTAGTTTCACCTTTTAAGTTGCATTACTGAAATAAATGAAGTTTTGCACGATATTCTAATTTTTCGAGTTTCACCTGTATACCATTTTTTTCTTGGCCTTTCAGTCACCATGCCCTAATGAGGAAATTAGTAACAAATTGCATATCTTCCATTTCAAAGGTCTCAAGGTCAATACTTGGCATTTGGTGGTTTTGGGTGCTCTTTTTAGCAGTTCCTGGTAGCTACCTCTCCCTGACGTTTGCTGACTCTCATATTTCTCACTGGGAGAGGGAGCTGACGAAGAAACTACACCTGCTAGGTTTTACAGGGGTTGCCCTGGAAGATTATGGCCTTAAGGACACCCAATTTAGGGTAGTCCAACAGCTTGTGGACATTGACTTCCAATATCTAAGAGCCAGAGCTAACAAAACCTGCTCTCCTCTGTTCTTCAGCCAATTTAATAATTATGGGCTGAGGATGGCTTCTTAATTTTACACTCTAACCATCCCCAAGTATAGAAGAGCTTTCTCCCTAGCTCGTTTCAACGTCTTGCCCTCAGCACTACTGGACAGGCGATTCAAGAGGCTCCCGATTAGCGAGTGGCTATGCCCCTGTGACAGAGCTGAGGTTGAAACTGTGGAGCATGTCTTTTTATACTGCCCTGTGTATAACGCAGGCAGAACTAAGTTACTGTCTCTCCTTGAAATAGACCCCTCCAGACCCAGTGCTAGTAATTCGTTCTTACATTGTCTAGGGGATGGCTCTTCATACATCACTTCTCAGGTTTCCAATTTTTTTTAAGAGCTGTAACCATCAGAGGAGAATGCTGTAATTCCCCTCAGTCAAAGTTTCTGGTGACCAATTGTTTATGATTTTATTTTTCCCATGTTATTCTTTTATTATACTTGTATTTTGGTCTGTGACCGCAAGAAATAAACAAACAAAAATACTTGGCATCTCTGTTTAAGGCAGGGTTGTCCAAACCTTTTGCAAGGAGGGCCAAATTTGGTGAGGTGAAAATGTGTGCGGGCGGACCATTCAGCCTGACATTCTTTGAACCATTATTTATTTATTTATTTATTATTTGGACTTGTATGCCGCCCCATCTCCGAAGACTCGGGGCGGCTCACAACTAAAACAAAGACAATAAATAATTAAAAAAGAATTAAACCATTCACAAGCCCAAAAAGTTACAGATCTAAAATTTACAATAATTTAAAATAATTTAAAAACCCATCCCCCCCCCAGGGAGGGGTCACAGCCTGGATTGGTCAAATAACCAGGTCTTCAGATCGTGCCGGAAGGTGCGGAGGTCAGGGGCCAGGCAGAGCTCCAGGGGCAGTTGGTTCCAGAGGTCAGGGGCCGCAACAGAATAGGCTCGTCACTGGGGGACCGCCAGCCGACATTGACTTGCCGACGGGACCCCGAGGAGTCCTTGCCTGTGTGCTCGCACAGGGCGGTTGGCGCTCGATATCGGCAGGAGTTGCTCCCTTAAATATTGAGGACCCATGGATTAAACGGGAAAAACGCCGGCCGGCGGGGTTGAGTGACAGGCTCAGCCAGCAGGGAGAAGAGGCTGTGGTCCACTAAAAATTTGAAAATGGGCCACAATTGGCCCCCTGGGCTGGATTTTGGTCATGCCTGGTTTAAGGCATCCCAAATAATATGGCTGGTATAATCTGTCTGATAGCCTATGAGACTCTTGAAGCACTACCTACTAAGAAACTATTGAATTGCTAACAAGTATCTCAAAGCAAAAGACACAAGTCCTTAATAAAGTAACTGGATTACAATGTACCGATAAAGCTCTCCTTTTCTTGTTATTTGGATCTTGCCTTTCTATCAAAAGACCACTCTAGACTATCACCTTGCTCTCCTCCTTTCCCTGGTCCCAACCTCCAGCATATATAGCATCATATAGGCTGTGTTCAGACATTGTACTAAGCTACACTTTTAATAAAGCCAAAGTCAAAACCTAACAAATCGTTGTTTGCTATAACACAATCTGTGAATCCAGCATGAGGCATCTTCTTATAGACTTCTGTTGTAAAGTTGCTAAAAGCCTTCTAGAATAGGGTGGATATGTGATACCAAAAGATGACACTTATTTGAATAAACTACATGAGCTAATGTATATTCCTAAGGGCAAAGCAAGAAATAAGGAGAAAATGTACACAGTAAATGATATAGTAATATTACAGTTTTTGATAATGGGGAAGGTGAGTTGTGAGTCCACCAACATTTACTAGTTGGTTCAATGATCTCATTTTCTGATTTTGCACATAGATTGAACCATTAAATAACAATTTAGGTTGGAGTATGTATAGCATGTTAAAGTATCGTTGACTACTTTGTGATTTACTGTGTTGTGCAAACATAGCCACCATAGCTTGGCTTGTGCAGACAACAACTGAGATACTGTCCACCTTCTGAAGCCATATCACACCATAATCATGTGTGGTATAGCTCCAAGGATTTGATTTTAAGTGAATTTCCATCTTCCCACAAATAACTTCTCAGGAATTCCACATTATGAGGCAGAAGAAAGCAGATGCAAATCTTGCCCTGGACTGAACAGACATGGTTACAGATGTTTACTTTTATTTCTTAAAATATCCATATTCTTTTCTGGAACAAAACTGTGTTTATTTTTTAGTTTAGAGAGAAGCAGAAAGAAACTATTCAAGTAGTCACAATAGTAGTCTGACTTGATTTGAAATATTAAACAGTCTATAGAATAATATGAATAATAAACTATATTTTGTTTGTACTTTGTTCTTATCAGGAAAGCCAGTAGTTCTAAAAATGGACTGGTAACTGAGAAGGGGAAAATAAATTTTATTGTGGTTTTGGCTTACGCAGGGGTCTTTAAACCTGACAGCTTTAAGACCTGTGGACTTTAACTCCCAGAATTCCTCCTCCAGTCATGTTAGCTCAGGAATTCTGGGAGTTGAAGTCCACAAATCTTAAACTTGCCAAGTTTGAAGACCCTTGGCTTAACGTGAATCAATCCAGCCATTATGGCTTGTAAATTATTTTTAAGACCTAATGTAAATAGACAAACCAGTTAAATAAACCATGGCTTAGCACATGCGAATTGTATCCTTGAATGCCTGATTAATGCATCATAAGTAATATAAATTAGCAAATGTTCTTAAAAATGCAGGTGAGATAAATAGTACCAGATAGGCACTCTTTATGAGAGAGTTTAATTGTCTCTCAATCCTATGAGAAGGCAAAGCATTAGGAATGTGAATCTTTTCAAAACTTTTTTTGTCAGCTAGAATGTGTTTTAACATAGTCTTTGGAGCAAATTTGTCTGCCATTTATGAGAAGCTGGAGACTTTCCCCAAACAACCAAAAAAACTGTGGTCATTTGCAAACTTCAGGCCAGATGGTCTCTCTCACTATCATACCATCTTAGCATCTCAAGTGAGCAGGGTATAAAAGAAGGCTTGTATAGCAGCCATTGTGTTGGTCAAGAGGTCTATAATTACCCAATAAGAAGTGGGGGGTGGGATTGATGCAAGGATCTGAGGTCTTGAGTCCTGAGATTACATCCATATTTCCATTCTTTTCAGGAATAGTTTGAATGAACTGATGGAATTAGAGAATCTTGAATTTGCCATCCCCTTTACAGGTGGGCTTTGCATTCTGGGCATATAGGTCCTAAAATCTAATCCAGGCTGTTGGGTGTAGAATGCAACCTGTTTTCTTAGAATGTTTCTTACAAATATAACTAGGATTCTTTCAGATCTGGCATCTATGGCTGGAGAAAGATCCACATTATGTAATTATGAAAATCACTGAGAATTTTTAAAAGTTCTTATTTCCACAACTTTTCCAGCATATCTAGGAAGCTGTCTAATACTACCAAGACCATTCTTTTAACCTGGGACATTACAAAACCAGAATATAATCCCAGTTCCTTGGATGGAATACCCAAGGAAACTTCTAAAACCTGCCTCTGCATTGTATTATGTAATGCAATAGATGAAATGCAAGGAGAATAACTATAACTATGTTCAGCTGATTCAGTTTTAATTTAATTTAAATTACATTAGTTTTATTTATTTTTTCCTGATTCCACCTTGAATCTTGTTATACCTATTTTGGAGGAGTACTTATCTCAGTTTACCATTCAAATGCTGGCCTCAATTACCAGCAACAATTCTCCAGTCTCTGATAGGGATCTCTTAGGTTCCCGTTTCCCATTATTAACAGAAAAGGATAAGTGTTAGAGCAAAGTACATATTTGACATACAGAAAGTCCAGGTTCAATCTTGAGCTTAACAGCTTCAGGCATGGTTTGGAAAGATTCCAGTCTGAATTCTTGGAGATCTACAGATAGTCATTGTTAATTGATATTTTTCCATAATAAAATTAAGTCACCTATGATTATCACAGTATGATGTAATATGGTTTGTTCATGAGCCCTGCCGGTGGTGATTTATTCAGTACACCATACTTAACCAAAACATAGTTTTAGTGTGATATGTGAGCCTAGCTAAATGTGTCCTGCTTTCTTGCTCATTTCATACATTTAACAGAGAACAGATAATCAGAGTTGGAAGGGACCTTGTAGATCATCTAGTCCAACCCCACACCCAAGCGGGAGACCCTACACCATTTCTGACAAATGGCAGTCCAATCTCTTCTTGAAAGCCTCAAGTGATGGCGCTCCCACAACTTCCGAGGGCAAGCTGTTCTATTGGTTGATTGTTCTCACTGTCTGTCTTACATATTGGCAAAAAAATGAGAAAATAAAATACAGGCTAAATAGTCAAGACCTTGTTGATGATCCAAACTCTGTCAAGGATCTAGGAGTACTCATCTCTAATGATCTAAGTGCTAGAGCCTGCTGTAACTACGTAGCCAAAAAAGCATTAAGAGTTGTTAACCTAATCTTACGAAGCTTTTTCTCTATATTACACTACTAACTAGAGCATACAAAACATTTGCTAGACCAGTTCTCGAATACAGCTCATCAGTCTGGAACCCAAATTACGTATCTGATATTAACACAGTTGAGAAAGTCCAGAAATATCTCACAAGAAGAGTTCTCCACTCCTCTACTCATTACAGAATACCTTATGCCACCAGACTTGAAATTTTAGACCTAGAAAACCTAGAATTACGCCGCCTTCAGTCCGATCTAAGTATAGTATATAAAATCATACATTGCAATGTCCTACCTGTCAATGAATACTTCAGCTTCAACCATAACAATACAAAAGCACACACAATAGATACAAACTCAAGGTTAACTGCACCAAACTTGATTGCAGGAAATATGACTTCAGCAACAGAGTGGTCAATGTCTGGAATACGCTACCCAACTCTGTGGTTTCTTCCCCAAACCCCCAAAACTTTAACCTTAGACTGTCTACTATTGACCTCACCCCTTTCCTAAGAGGTCTGTAGGGGGCGTGCATAAGCGCACCAACGTGCCTACCATCCCTGTCCTATTGATTCTTTTTATTTTTATTTTTATTTTTCTTATATGTATCCATTCCATGTATTCATAACTATGTTTATACTTATACCTATTATCTTGTAAGTGATTGACAAATCAAATAAATAAATAAATAAAGCTGTTCCACTGGTTGATTGTTCTCACTGTCAGAAAGTTTTTCCTTATTTCCAGGTTAAATCTCCTTGTTCAGTTTCCATCCATTATTCCTTGTCTGGCCTACAGGCGCTTTAGAAAATCCTCCCTGTGGCAGCCCCTCAAATATTGGAAGACCGCTATCATGTCTCCCCTGGTCCTTCTCTTTACTAGACTAGTTTGAAAGTTCTTATCTAGTCCTTCCAAGTCTGTGCATTTGACCCTTGTAATCAGTATAAACTGAGCTTTGGTGGCTCAGGCTGTTAAATGCCTGCTCTTAAGATCCAGCTGTCTACAATTACTGTAGGCTCGAATCCCACCAGGCTCAAGGTTGACTCAGCCTTCCATCCTCTCGGGGTAGGCAAATTGAGGACCCAAGATTGTTGGGGGCAATTAGCTGACCTTGTAAAAATGCCGCTTAGTAATAAGCAGGCATATACAATGGAATGAAGGCTATTGCTGAGTGCATTGGGTTGTGCTCCAAAATTGTAAGCCCTGAGTCTCCGGAGAAGGGCGGCATATAAATGTAATTAAAAAAAAAAAAACACATGCCAATTATATTTATACCAATACAATGAAAACTGTAATTTACATTCTCAATCGTCTTTCTGTCTTCTCTTTGCTCTTTAATGCTAGCTATTGGTTGTTTTGGATTTGACTCCTGTTTTGTGAACTCTGTCCAGAGACCAACTAATTGCATTTCTAAATCAAGTCAACCACTGGGGCTAGAATTAGTGTTGATATATTTTCCTTAGTAGGTATTTTCTCAAAGGGGAATTTACCTTTCTGCAGAGAGGATTCTCACAGCTGGACAATTTATTATAGGGGCTTTGTTAGCCCTGGATAATTTGTTGCTTAGGAATAACACCATTGTCATACATGTTCCCCAGATGAATATGCAAGGATTTTTTTTTCAAAGTGGGGGACTACTCAAAATACAGTCATTTAGAGATAGCTAGGTACTGAAGGATCTGTAAGGAAAGGACCAGTTTTGATCTTAATTTGTATCACAGACCCATTTCTAATACAGATAGTCATCAGGCGATGGTCGTAACTCATGATGGTCATAAATCAGGTCATCCATATGACTGACCTGATTGTATGACTTTTTGCAGTGCTTGTTATGCTGTGGTCGTTAATGGGCCGGTTTTGCCAAAAAACGGAAGGAAATGCCAGTTTTCACCAAATCATTGTAAAATGACCACAGGATGCTGCAGTTATCAATGTAGCCAATTGCCCAGAGTGGAATCACATGATTAGTGTGTGTGTGTGTGTGTGTGTGTGTGTGTGTATCAGTTGTTGGAACTTTGAATCTGCAGCCTAAGTACCCTCAAGGAGATCTGTTGTAACTTCAAATGGACACTAAGAGACCAGTCACAATTTGACTCCTATACTTTACATGATCTTCTCGTTTTCTTTGTTCAAGACGTATTTACATAATACTGGAAACTTACCTGTTTATCAAATATTTCCTTCCCCACTAAAGAACTCCAGGGATGATTCTGTAGAAGGATGTAGTCATTTTGTTACTGTATCTCCCTTTTATTAAAAAGAGATTTTTTTTTAATTACATTTATATGCCGCCCTTCTCCGGAGACTCAGGGCGGCTTACAATTTTTGGGATACAACCCAGTGTGCTCAGCAATAGCCTTCATTCCATTGTATAAGCCTGCTTATTACTAAGCGGCATTTTTACAAAGTCAGCTAATTGCCCCCAACAATCTTGGGTCCTCAGTTTACCTACCCCGAGAGGATGGAAGGCTGAGTCAATCTCTTTTCAATATAGGGAGACTGTAAAATGATTTATAGAGATTTAAATTTAAAGATTTAGAGAGAAACGTAGCATCTACCCACATTGAATGACCATTCTCAGATTTTTGTTTCATAGGCCATTAACATATGTATAAAACAGTAGATTTATCTGTATAGGAATTCTTTTTATCTGCCTTTAATTGTATCAACCCAACACCTTTTTTAATGAATTAAATATTGTTTTGCCCACTATTGGTAAAGCTAAAACACTGTTCTAGCATTGCAGTTAATCCAGGAAAAGTTATGTAGATTTTTTGAAAGGCAAAAATGTTAAGAATGAGAGGATGTTTATAGTCAAGGTTATTCCCTCCAGTTCAGTGGTCGCCAACCAGCGGGCCGGGGACTACTGGTGGTCCACGAGAAAATTTTGGTGGTCCGCAGAGAAATGTCACCCCCCAAAGCAATTAATCCAGGCTGCGCGGGAACACAATGCTGTGCTGCCCACATGGCCTGCGGGAACACAAGGCTTGTGTCACTTGCATTGCGAACAACACAAGGTAGTGAGGGGAGGGGGGAAAGGGTGGAGGGGGGAACTTGCCCCACTTGCCCCACATGCCTGGCCTGGCCACCAGGCTGCTTCTTTCCACTTCTTTCTTCTTCTGCTTTTGGCTGCATGCAAGGAAAGCAGCAAAAGTCTTCCTTTCTCTCCCCCAAACTCCGCCAGAAATGAGTCTTTGGGACCCTGCAAGGCCTCCTGCTTCAAGAGGCTGCACCGGCATGACAAGTCTCACAAAGGCTCATTCCTGGCAGAGTTTGGGAGAGAAAGAAAGACTTCTGCTGCTTCTCCTGCTTTCCTTGCATGAAGCCAAAAGTCTCTCCCCCCACCCCAGAATGGAGCTGGAGACTGTATCCTGCGATCCCAAATGAAGAATAATCGATCAGTAGGAAAACGGGGTGGGGAATTTTCCTGCAGACTTTTTGGGGGATTTTCCCAGGATCTTTGCTCCGCGGGATTTAAAATTATGAGTTTGGTGGTCCCTGAGATCCAAAAGGTTGGCGATCCCTGTCTAGCCTATGGAAATGTATGTGTTTTGGCTCAAACTGAATGCAAAGGTGAAATTACAAGGATACTATATTGTTAGCCTGCTGATATTTGAAAGTTTTTAGTACTAATACCTGCCTTCAGTTCCTGATGCCAGAGAATACCATTTCAAAAGCAACCCTTTTAAATACAGATTCCAGAGTGTGCTATTGTCAGGATCTGAAGTAGTAAAGTTAGTAGTAAAGTTACTGAAAGTTAGTAGTAAAGTTACTGAAGTAGTGCAGTTCAAAATTTAATTCTTCGACCAGCTGTGTTTTCAGATCATGCTAATTTCTGGAACTAGAAATTTACTGTTTTATCATTTTGCAGTGGCAGTAGAAAAGGTGTCAGGCTGCAGTCCATTTTACACTTTGCACCATGATTTGCTTAACAGCAGTTTATTAAATAAACCACAGTGGGATCGACTGAGGAACAAATTGTGGTTTGCAGACCACAATGGCTGGGTTCACATGTCCTAACCCCAAGCCAAGCCAAGCCCATGACTGCTTAGCATGTTGCGAGAGTCCAGTCTTTCCTGTAGCTGAGAAAAATAGGAAGAATGCATCAGCAAAGCAACACAACAAAATATTTCACACCACTAAAACAGCACTCACCAAAGGTAAGAACAACAATTAAAGCCACAAATTTTAAACCCAGTTGGTGAGGGTCATTCCTTGCTCTAACACACAAGTCAGCCCTTGCAAAGAGCAAGTGTCTGAGTTTCTTATTGAATGAAACATAAGCACCACTCAGTGGCTTAACACAATATAAACTGTGTTCCAAATCATTCTTGCCATGCTCCATTCTTTCCTTAAGAGGCTATCCTTTTACTTGGAATAAAGTAAAGGACGGGGTGGGGGGGACTGATTTCTTGCAAGAGGGTTGCATCTTTGCAGCTGTGGCTTATGGGAGGCCAGTGCATCTGGCTCAGCCTGTCACTATGATGGAGATTGTGTCAAAGTCAAAGGATTCTGCCTCCTGTGACCCTGGTCCAATCTATTTGGCTGGCCCCTCTCTGTCTGAGTTGGACTTTGTCCTTTTTCCTCCCACTTATAATTTGCTGGCTTGAAATAAGCTTTTTTTAAACTAGAAAACATGCTAGATAACCTCAGTTCTGACAGTGGTCACTCCAAGGTTCTTGGCTTCACCACAATGACTAAAGTAAATACTGTCCTGCCACCCTTAAATCTGTGCTATTTTCACTTTGGGGGAAAAAGCAAGAGGAGCAATTGTGCCACCTTGTGGAGACTCAGACATCTGCTAGTGAATGCAGAGTGAAGCATAAAACAGTTCCCCTGTTATCTACTAGAGCAGGGGTCCCCAAATCCCGGTCCATGGACTGGTATCGGGCCACTCAAACAAGAGAAGCAGGCAGCATGCAAACCCACATCCCCTCTGGACCACAGAAAAATCTTTCTCCATGGAACCAGTCCCTGGTGCCCAAAAAGATGGGGCTCACTGTACTAGAGGCACAAGCAGAGCCATTTTAGTACTAATGTCTCCTAAAAAAGAAACAACATTCTGTTTAACCAAAGATAGTTAGAAAAGCTCTGTTAATTCTAAGAGTTTGTGGGTGCTATTTTCTTCTCCATACACAGTAGTAGGAAGATGGAGATAGGCCACTGGAATAGAAATAAAAGCATGTCCTGTTTGATTGGGCGAGGATAATTAATGCTTATAACTCTAATGCTAGATTTGCCCATTGGGACAGTGTTTCTTGATCACAGCAACTTTGAGATGCATGGATTTCAACTCCCAGAATTTTTCAACCAACATGCATTTTGAATGTCACCTGATCTGTAGTCAGTTACAGTGTATTGAATTCCTATCACTTGCAAAGCTAGGATTCCCTACTCTTTATCTGGGAAACGCATTTGGGATTTTCAGGCATCATTCATTATGTGATTTAGCCACACATCACAATGCAGGCCACAATGCAGGATAATTTGACAAAATGTTTCTACAGGTAACCCTCAACTTACAACCACAAATGGGGCCAGAATTTCTGTTGCTAAATAAGCCAGCTATTAAGTGAGTTGCATCTGAGTTTACAACCTTTTTTGTCATAATGGTCAGCTGACTTAGTTAAGTGAAGTTATGCAGTGGTTAAGTGAATTCAGTTTCCCCCATTGACTTTGCTTGTTGGAAGCCAGCTGGGAGTCACAAATAGCGACCATGGGATGCAGCCACTGTTGCCAGGTGCCTGAATTTTGATCATGTGATCTTGGGGTGGGTGCTGAAACAGTCACAAGTGTGAGGACTAATTGTAAGTAACTTACAATTCGTTTAATAACCACTCTAAGTGTCTTAGAGTGGTCATTAAATGAAAGGTTATAAATTGAGGATTACCTGTATCCTAAAAAAGATTACCGGGCACCAGAACTGGGCTGGAAAACTCTCAAGTTCAGTGTCCTAAGATCTCTTTGCTCCCATCTAGTTTTGAGGCCTGGAAGCTACTGTATAGCCATTGATATGTGCTTAAACCCAAATTAAAGCAGCAAACTAGAATATGTATTTGAAAAAATAATCACTATAATTATTCCACAATGCAGAAATGACTTCCCCCCCTATTTATTTAGCAACTCATGACAATCCTTTTTGGGCTTAATTTATAATCTGAGCAGCACATATAATCATTCAGTTAGTACAGCAAACAACACCAGCAGCAGTTTTGATAGCTTATACATTTTATTATGGCATTAACAAATTATTTACCTAAAATGTCTCAAGACTATCCTGCTGAAGAGAAAATGCTGGATCCAGTTCTTCCTTGTTCTGCAAGCATCCAATTTCCCCCTAAGGAGTATTTAAAAAAAAAGTATTTGAAACAAGCAAAAAAAATGGCATGAATTTGGTTTTGCATTTGAGTCAGCACACCCAAGGTTATTAGATATTGGTAAATATTATTTATCAGTTTGCACCGTGGGTTAAGTCTTGACTCACTTGACCAAGATTTATTAAGCAACGTCAATATTCACAGGCATAAAATAAAATCTTCCGACTGCAAATAATGGAAGGTTCCATGAATTGAAAGCAAAGAGGTTTACTGTCTCTTCACTGCCATCTCTTGGTGCTCGGTTTTTCTGACCACCAGATATTTACTGATTGATTGACTTGATTTGATTTGTCAATCGCTTACAAGATACTAGGTATAAGTATAAACATAGTTATGAATACATGAAATGGACACATATAAGAAAAATAAAAAGAAACAATAGGACAGGGACGGTAGGCACATTGGTGCGCTTATGCATGCCCCCTACAGACCTCTTAGGAAAGGGGTGAGGTCAATAGTAGACACTCTAAAGTTAAAGTTTTTGGGGTTTGGGGAAGAAACCACAGAGTCAGGTAGAGTATTCCAGACATTGACCACTCTGTTACTGAAGTCGTATTTCCTGCAATCAAGTTTGGTACGGTTTACCTTGAGTTTGTATCTATTGTGTGCTCTTGTATTGTTATGGTTGAAGCTGAAGTATTCATTGACAGGTAGGACATTGCAATGTATAATTTTATATACTATACTTAGATCGGACCAAAGGCGGCATAGTTCTAGGTTTTCTAGGTCTAGAATTTCAAGTCTGGTGGCATAAGGTATCCTGCAACGATTAGAGGAGTGGAGAACTCTTCTTGTGAAATATATCTGGACTTTCTCAACTGTATTAATATCAGATACGTAATGCGGGTTCCAGACTGATGAGCTGTATTCAAGTATTGGTCTAGCAAATGTTTTGTATGCTCTAGTTAGTAGTGTGATATTACCAGAGAAAAAGCTACGTAGGATTAGGTTAACAACTCTTAATGCCTTTTTGGCTATGTAGTTACAGTGGGCTCTAGCACTTATGTCATTAGAGATGAATATTCTAAGGTCCTTGACAGAGTTTGGATCATCAACAAGGTCTTGACTATTCAGCTTGTATTTTTATGGGAAATAAACCCATATTTACCCATTGCCATTTTTTGGGTTTATGTGCATGCAAAGCCCAATCAGAGAGTACAGGTAGTCCTTGACTTACAACCATAATTGAGGCCAAAATTTATGTTACTAAGTGTTAAGTGAGTTTTGTCTCATTCTAGGACAGTTCCACTGTTGTTAAATGAATCACTGCAATTGTTAAATTAGTAACACTTAAATTGAGTGAATCTGGCTTCCCTGTTGACTTTGCTAATCAGAAGGTCGCAAAAGGTAAATCACATGACCCCAGGACCCTGCAACTGTCATGAATATGAGTCAGTTGCCAAGTGCATGAATTTGGATCCCATGGCCATGGAGATGCTGGAAGGGCCGGTGAAAAATGGTCATAACTAACTTTCAGTGCAGTTGTAACTTTGGACAGTCGCTAAATGAACTGTTGTAAGTTGAAGCTGTATCGCATGCTGCCGCCTGTGAATGAACGCAACCTTACCTGCCCGCGACAGCAACTGGCGCGCCCTCCTTTCCTCCCAAGCTTGGGCCCCGGCAGCCACGCGCGCTCTCGTGGCCGGCCGGGGTGGCTGCGCGCGAGCCCTCCACGGCGAAGGCGCGCCTTGAGGAGGAGGTGCGGGTCCGCGGTGTCTCGGGAGCCCCCTCCTCGCTGCAGCGCAGTCGCCGCTGCACCAGCAGCACCAGGCCGGGCGGAGCCGGAAGCCGCCGGTCGAGCCTGCCCCACAGCGCGGCGGTGCGCAAAGGAGGGCGCGACGGTGGTGTGGTTCCTTCATGGCGCTCAACCTGAGCCGGAATGGGCTGGCGCTGCAGGAGGCCTACGGCCGGGTCGTGGCCTCCGGGAGCCCCACGGACTGGTGAGGGGCTGCGCTGGCGGGGAAGGGGCTGCTCGCCTGGCTCCGGCCGCAACTTGGGGTGGCGAGGCAGGGCTAGTCTGGGAAGGTCCGACGGCGGGCTTAGGGGGGAGTGCGGGGCAGAGAAAGGGGCGGCTGGGGAAGTGGGAGAAAACAGCGATCCCGTGAGGTCTTAAGCACCCCCGGAGGGAGAGCCGGCACGAGGGGGGATTCGCGGGAAAAGGGCCCCGCACGCCGTGTGGGAGTCGGATGCGCGCTCCCAGGAAGCCAGGATGAGCCACGAGGATGGGTTGGGATGTGGGGGGAGGAGGCAGAATTGGGGAGGGAGGGCTGCAGCCCAGAAGGGCGCCTTCTTGTCTCCCCCCCGGCCTCGGTGTAGGGGAATGAAGAAGCGCCGAGCTGCGGTGGCGCAATAAGAATGGGAGAAGTTGGTGGGGCAGGAAGGTTGGGCAGAGGGCAGGAGTGGAGGTGGTGGGCATGGGGCGACTCGGGTGAGTGGGAGCAGGTGACGTTTGGGCAATAACTCCAGGCAGGCTTGGCATCCCAGCAGAACCTCACCTGGACAGGAGTTTGCCCCAAAGTTGCCCCTTTTCAGCTGTTCTCCATAAGACCCAAGGCTCTTTTTGCTAAAATAGAAGTGAGCAATTTCAGATTTAGTCAGCTGTGAGCAACTCTGGTTGTCTTGCACGTTGGGTAAACCAGCCTTCCTGTTAAATCATTACATGATTTTTTTAAGAGGCATAGCACCTTGTGGGAGGAATAACAATTGTGTTCTGTTAACCTGTGTTCACTTCGTTATATGAACTCAACCACCTGGTTTAAGGAGGGGGAGGGTGCATTACTGGACTTTTAAGGAGTGGCATAGATTGGTGGAGGTACAAGATCAAGTGAGCAAGCCATTATGATAATGGAAATGCTGGCATAGCTGGCTAGAAACGCCTTACGGACTTTTGCAGAAAACAATTTATGACTTAGTTTTGATGATTAGACAGGATAAATTGTAGAAAGAAGAGAAAGGTGTTGTAGAGAAAAACTTAAATTTATAATTGTACTTATACAGTAATTGCTGCAAAAATTGGAAGCTGCTTTGTATCTGTTTCCATTCTGTTTTTCTTTTCCTTCTGTTTTTAGCTTTCTCTTTGGTTTCTTTTTTCTCTCTAAACTTACATGAGTTATTATCTTCTCTTTTAAATGTTTAATAAAATTATATATAGAAAGGACCCAGCAATACATTTGGAAAAAAAGTGAAAATTTAAGAGTTGTATTCAATGGAAAGAGGCTGGCTAGAGCTTGCAACTGTAGTAAAATTGTTAATTAAATGTATAGAGAGCTAAACTCGTTAGATTATTTTAAGAATAACTGGTAATCTCTGTAAAACTGTAAACATATCCCTGTTTGTCACTATTTTAAAGATAGAAGCTACGTAATTATACAAAAAAGGAAAAAATAAAAAGTTAAAGGTTGGAGAAAAAACATAACAGTTTGAATAAACCACAATGAAACCTACGTTTCGTCTGATGTAAGAATCCAATCATTGAAGCATCAGGTCAACAATATTATGAATCTGAAAGGTTACCCTCAGTCTCCAATGAGTAAAAATAACAATCATTTTGCTTTGTTGCTCCAGGGCTCTCTTTACATACGAGGGTAACAGCAATGACCTCAGAGTGGCAGGGACTGGAGGTGAGTGAATTTTGCAAAGCATTCTTTAAGAAAAGCAAACTTTTATGTGGTCTGAAAAGTTTGCTTCTAGTTTTTGGTGCAATGTTTCTCAAGAAGTCTGTATTCTAGATTTTGTCTGTCCTTAGGTTCTAAAGCAGAGACTGCTTGATTATGGCTTTTGGATCCAAATGCAGCTGGTCCCATGGTTTTTGAAGGGCATTTAGAGCCTGGTTCTTTGGTGTGATGGTCACACATTCATTTGTTTATGGAGATTCTCAGTCATCCAGGTCATGGTTGTCCCAAAGGTGCTTTTTGCTTTCTTTCTAGAGCAAGGCTGTTTTCTAGTGGAAAGGAAGTAATATGTTACACTTTAAACATGCTACAAATCTGTGTGGAAGTTCATAGGTGACCTGAACATTTTTTATGGAATTTATTTTTAAAAATCTTTTTTAAAAAAATTGCAAGGGAAAATGCTAATTAGCAGCCCGAATGCCAGTTTGTACATTAAAGAGCTGCATATAAAATGGCAGTTTTAGCAACTTAAACTGCTTATTAAATATACTTGTTTTGGCATGCCGCTGTTAAGACATTTTTAGTGGATGGAATGACTGTAGCCTGTTGCCTTTACAAAAATATATTCTCGCCTTTGATTAGTCATTGTACTGTTGCCACCATAATTGCAAGGAATGGGAGAATCTGTAAATGTGCAAAGCCTACGTTTTTCTGATTGTTTTTTTCTGTTCCTCTACGCTTATGCCTATTGGCATAAATTGCACAGAATGATGCATAACAGGTTAGTTATGATGTCTGAATTGGCTACGGAACTAGAATCAGAAGCCCTAAATTATACAGTCCTTGACTTATGGCCTGTCACTTAGCAACTGTATGAAGTTATGCCAAATCACCTGGGGATACTTACGACCTAGTTCGTAAGTTCTGATGGCTGACCCCCCCTTCCCCCCCCGTGCACAATGCACATGACCGCATATCAGATGCTTCGCCTCTGGCCTACATTTATGGCCATTTGCAAAATCACCGCTTCATGTGACCACGCTTTATGTTGGGTTTTTTGGTTGAAAACCTGCATTTATTTCCTGTTATTAGCAAAACCAGCCCATAACAAACAATTGCTTCACTTAATGACCCTGGCAGTTGCTTAACAATTGCTGCAAAAACAGTAATAAAATTGGTAACAACTGTCATGACTTATGACCATATTGGGCAAGCTCCATTACGGACGTAAGTCAGGGCTACCTCTATCAGGGCTTCAAAGTGATTTGATGGATTGTCTGAACTGGGGGCGGGGAAGGCCCATGTATGTCTTGCTAAACCTCCAGGTGTTTCATGGTGGCAGGTGGAATGCTGGATAGAAAAATTACAATTGCCTTATAATTTACAGAATACACACACCATTTTGTACCACCAAAGTTCAAATCTGGAGGATGTTCAAGTTCAGTTTTTAAAATGGTTACCTTTTAGTCTGCCTTTTTTAAAAAAAGAAAAAGCTATATAAAGCGAGAAGGACAGAAATTATACCCTACACCTACATAGTACCATAAAGATCCTTTTAATGGAAATTTTTAGTAAAAATGCAATAAGAAAGGAGAACCCTTACAAAGAATATCTCATCTAGAAACTCAGCATTTTTTTTAAAAAAGGGAAGTAGCTGACATAGCTCAGTATTAGGTGGTTTTTCAGTGGAAAAATTTAACAGTTGAAAAAGAATAAAAACTCCACAGTTGCCTTTTTTGGTTTTACATTTGGGGTGGCTACTTTTTGAGAGAACCAAAATAGGTGACTGAATAATAAGATGATGACAATAAAGAAAAAGAGAAATGGTAATTATAACGTGGAGGCAGAATAGGATGGTTTAATGGAAGGAACCTCAAAGATTAAGAGGCTGTGTTGGCAGGGAGTAAGACTTCAGATGAGGAAGTGATTCAGTGGTTGCTGTTTTAAATTGCAGCTCAGTAGAAGCCTGAAACTTCTCAAGGACGTGTCCTTATATATATTCTGGATCTTCACATTTCCTGATCTCAGAACTATAATGACGAAGTTCTATTACTTAATGGTTTTCCAAAGTATTTTTGGCACAGTAAATGTTGTCTTATGCCTACTAAGCAGTACTTTTAGATGGATATTGAGCCTCCTTCACTAGTTCCGTTCATGCCTGGGAGCTGTGTTAACTAACTTCAGTTAGTTCTGCAATTCTGTGCTTATTCTTTCAATATTAACAGTCACAGTTTATTAGCCTAGTAGAAACTCAAGGCAGATAGTATTTGTCCTCTATAACAATCTAGCCTACAGGTAGTCCTCGACTTAGAACCATTGGTTTAGCAACCATTAAAGTTACAACAGCACTTGTAATTTTAAAAAAAGTAACACAGGACCAACTCTTCACAACCCCATGGACCACAGCACACCAGACTTGGCTGTCCTCAACTGTCTCCCGCAGTTTACCCAAATTTCTGTTCATTGCGTTGATGACTCTATCTAGCCATCTTATCCTTTGATGTCCCCTTCTCCTTTTCCCTTCCATCTTTCCCAAGACGTGAGGGTCTTTTCCAATAAGTTCTCTCTTCTCATTAGGTGGCCAATGTTATTTGAGCTTCAGCTTCAGGATCTGTCCTTCCAGAGAACAGTCAGGATTGATTTCCTTTAGGATAGTATCACTCAGGATAGCATATGAACCAGACCAGAGTGTTTTTATCTGTAAGCAAGATTGCTCTTCTTGTCCCTTCAGATGTTGGCTGTCTGGTGTTTTAAGTATCACCTAGATCAGGGGTCGCCAACCTTTTGGACCTCAGGGGCCACCAAACTCATAATTTCAGATCCCGCGGACCACTCATATGAATTTTGACTGACGGTAGCTTGCTGACGTTGGTGGGAAAGTCGGTCCCATATTCCAGAGCTGCAGGAGTCACAGGACTGGCCTTTTGGTCATCCCAGAGCAGCTGCTCCCCCACCCAGGTGCACCGGCCTGCCATGGACTGGAGGAGCTGCTCTGGGATGACCAAAGGGCCAGTCCTGTGACTACTGCAGCTCTGGAATAGGAGACCGACTTTCTCACCAATGTCAGCAAGCCACCCCAGGGCAGATTTCCCTTCCCCGCCATTGGTCTTACCTTCCAGTTCCAGCTCGCATGGCTCTACTCAAGATAAGGTTTGCACTCAGCTGAAGGGTGTGGGCCCGCAGGTGGGCAGGCCATGTGGGCAGCACAGCCTTGTGTTCCCATGCAGCCTGGATTAATTGCTTTGCGGGGAGTGCTTTGGGAGGGATATTTCTCTGCGGACCACCAAAAAATTTTCATGGACCACCAGTGGTCCCCAGACCATCGGTTGGCAACCATTGACCTAGAATTTCTGGAGTCCTTTTCTGGTTCTAGATCAGCATATTCTGTACATTGTTTGTAGGTGATTCTTAATTGAATTGCTTTAACTTGAGCTCCCATTTCTCTTCTCAAATAATGATATATAGATGGTGGTCTGGAAGAGATGGTAGAAGAACTCAATAGTGGAAAAGTAATGTATGCATTCTGCCGAGTGAAAGACCCCAACTCTGGTTTGCCAAAATATGTGCTCATTAACTGGGTATGTACAATGTAATTCCATTCAATCATAAAAGTTAGAAATTATTTCTAAAAAATGTTGTCCTTCTTGCTATATAAAAAATAAACAAATTTCAAGGTAAATTGACAGTGTCTGAACATTCAGGATATAAAAACAGGCTGGAAATACATGATTAATAAACAGTATTTTGGTTCACATATCATGGTAAGCCAAAACCATGGAAATCGTATTGTGGCTTAGTGTAAGCATAATGTTGGACTTAAGATGAAGCAAATTACATTCAGGCTGCACTGAACATAATGCCTGGAATGTTTATGCCATTTAACCCCCCTGCCCAGAACTTAATTCTCTCAGCAAAGCTGCATCAAATCATTAATGTTTGCACTCATTGCACACATTCCTAAATATCTTTTAAAAGATAAACATGCATTTCACACTGCCAAGTAAAAGCTCTAAAGCTTCCCTAAATCCGGGACTGGACTGTTCAGGAAAGAATAAACATTTTATAAACTGGCCAGAAGGAAAATGTGCTACCAAAATATAGGGCAGAAGTTTTCAGACTCTGACTCAGTCTCAGCAGGAGGAATGTTCAGCACCACTAACCTCAAAGTCGCCTTGGAGACAGATGGCATCAAAGTCCAAGGAAATAAATGGAGGGGGCAATACTTAAGAATGTAAGTCCTTGACTTACAACAGTTTGTTTAGTGACCATTTGAACTTACAACAGCCCTAAAAAGTGAGTTATGACCATTTTTCACACTTATGACCATTTCAGCATCCTCAGGGATAGGTGATCAAAATTCAGATGCTTGGCAACTGACTCATATTTATGGTGGTTGCAGTGTCCGGGGGTCATGTGATCATCTTTTGCAACCTTCTGATAAGCAAATGTGGAAGCCAGATTCACTTAACCAGGTTACTTACTAAATAACTGCAGTGATTCACTTAACAACGGTGGCAAGGAAGGCTGTAAAGTGGGGCAAAATTCATTTAACTCACTAAGCAACAGAGGTTTTGGACTCAATTGTGGTCATAAGTCAATGACTATCTGTAGCAAAGGTGACTTACATTTAGATACCTTTTGTTCTCCTTAATGACAGCATCTGTAAACCTGTGGCGTGTGAATCATTAATAGATTGTCACACAAGCATTCACATATCACAGTATAGTTCATCCAGTGTGCAAAGTGAAGTGGGGCCCGTGAAAGCGAATGTTGCAATAAATGGGTTGATCTCTGTCATGTTGCAGAAGGATTGATTAGGTTTTGCAGCAAAATATTCACTACATGAAGACAAACCAAGTTAAGGTAACATGGGTGTTCAGCTGAAGGCTGAAATGAGTAGGCCTCTTTTGGAACAGGCTTCTCAATATATTGAGCATATTTTAGTTGTGTGTAATGACAACTGTCTCCTTGCCTAGCCATTAACTCTGCTGCCTGGAAATTTGGCGAGTTGTAAACCAACTTTTCCAAAGAGCAAAAAGTTGGGAAAGGCTTCCGCAGTATTACCACTCTATAAATAATACCACTCTCTAAAGCCTTAGTAAGACCACACCTAGAGTACTGCATCCAGTTTTAATCACCACATGATAAAAAAAGAGGTTGAGACTCTAGAAAAAGTGCAGAGAAGAGCAACCAGGATTATTAGGGGACTGGAGATTAAAATATAGGAAGAACAATTACAGGAACTGCGCCTGGCTGCTCTAGTGAAGGGAAGGACCAGAGGAGACAGGATAGCAGTGCTCCCAATATTTGAGGGGCTGCCACAGAGAGGAGGGAGTTAAGCTATTTTCTAAAACACCTGCAGGCCAGACAAGGATTAATGGATGGAAACTGAACAAGGAGAGATTTAGCCTGGAAATAAGGAGATATTTTCTGACAGTGAGAACAGCTTGCCTTGGGAACTTATGGGAGCTTCATCACTTGAGACTTTCAAGAAGAGATTGGACTGCCATTTGTCAGAAATGGTATAGGGTCTCCTGCTTGGGTCCCTTCCAACTCTGTTAATCAGTTAATATGAGTTGAATAAGACCAAACCAGCCTATATTGCAGTCATTAGCCAGTATGCCCAACTTGAAGGCATGTTAGTTTTTTCCTGGAATAGCCATAGCAATAGCACTTGGACTTAATATACTGCTTCGTGGTGCTTTACAGCCCTCTCTAAGCGGTTTACAGAGTCAGCCTATTGCCCCAACACTCTGGGTCCTCATTTTATTGATCTCAGAAGGATGGAAGGCTGAGTCAACCTTGAGCCAGTTAGAATTGAACTCCTGGCAGTTGGCAGAATTAGCCTGCAATGCTGCATTCTAACCACTGCATCCCACAGCTCATGGAAATAGATTAATGAAAGTTATGTTTCTCAATCTTGGCAATTTGAAGATAGGACTTCAATTCCCAGAATTTTCCCACCAGTCATGCTGGCTGGGGAATTCTGGGAGTTGAAGTCTGCCCTGCCCCCATTTGTCACAGTTGAGAAACACGAGTTAAAAATGTGTTTAGAATGCAAGGGTGATTTGTGCATTTCACAATGTGTGCAATATGGAACAAGGAGTGTTCTATTTTTAAAAATGGCAGTCTTTTTATAGAATCTGGAATACTCTTTTCCTCCCATTTTTCCTAACCTAAATTTAGAAAGCAGAACTTGGCTTTGTCTTACAAGTGCTTAACTGAATAAATTCTTACTACGAGAGTTGTGGAATGGCATCCTTCAGGAATGGCATTTCCTTCTCTGTCACCACTTGTATGAAGGATGATAAATTCTCTCTGTGTTTTCTTTTGGCAGTTTGGTGAAGGCGTTAATGACGTGAGGAAAGGAGCCTGCGCCAACCACGTCAGTTCAGTGGTCAACTTTTTAAAGGTATTATCTGAGTTTTGTTCTCTCTTACCCTTTTGCAGTGGAATGCCCTCCCATATGCACAGTTCTGCAGGGTTTTTGTGAGTTAAAAAAAACCCCATTGAAAGTACACACACATGCATACACACACTCCTTCAATAATATAGGTAGTCCTTGAATTGAGCCCAAAATTTCTGTTGTTAAGTGAATTTTGGTCCATTTTATGACCTTTCTTCCATAGTTGTTAAGTGAATCACTGCAGTTGAGAAGTTAGTAACATGATTGTTAAGTGAATCTGGCTTCCTTATTGATTTTGCTTGTCAGGAGGTCACAAAAAAAATATGTTCTGGGACACAGCAAAGGTCATAAAAATACAGTTGCCAAGCACCTGAATTTTGATCATATGATCATGGGCAGGGTTGCCAAACTCGATTTCATTGAGAGCCGGATCAGCATTGTAGTTGTCCTCCAGGGTGGGGGAAGGTGCATGGTCGGGGTGGCCTGCTGGGCACGGCCTGGGGACGTGGCCAGTTTGATGTCACTTGTGTGGGTAGTGCCTGTGGGGACTGGGCAGGATTGGGGAAGGAATCCAGGGGTCTCTGGTGGGGGGGTGGGGGGCTGGGGATAGGAGGCTCGTCCTGTGGGATGTCCTGTGGCTCGTCCTGCGTATGGAGTGCGTTCCCCTCATGCACCTGACGCATCTTGGCTCCACTGCAGGCTGCTGCCATTACTCAGTAGACCCGCCCAGCCAGAAGGAGGTGAAGCAGCCAGCTAGAAAGGCCAAGTAGAGATGGTAGAGCACGCCCAGGCCCAGCAGAGGGGGTGGGGGGAGGCACGAGATGGAGATTCAGCTTTGCCCACTCGCAGTGGCTGTCCTACCACCTCTACTTGGCCTTTCTAGCTGGCCGCTTCATCTCTGTGCTGGGAGGGCCTGGCGCTCCAGGCAGTGATGGCAGCAGCCTAATGAGGCCAGCACGAGCTGCTGGCAGCCTCGGTGGTGGCAGCGGCCCACAGCAGTGCTGAGGTGCCTCGGGTGCATGAGAGGAACATGCTCCATGTGCAGGCCAAGGGCAAGACCCACAAGGGGGCTGAGAGGACCAGCAGCAACCTGCTTTTCAACTGTTGGCGAGCCGATGGTGTCTGGCAGCAGCCGCTCCATACCCTCCTCAGCTTGTGTTTGCCTATAGTGGTGGCAGTAGCCAGAGGCAGAGTGTGCCTGATGATTATCAGGCAATCACAAGCAGGAAATTGTGCACTTCCTTTCTTCCAGGGTGCTCACGTGACAATAAATGCTCGGGCTGATGAAGATGTGGAGCCAGAGACCATTATGGAGAAGGTGGCCAAAGCTTCGGGGGCAAACTATAACTTCCATAAAGAAGGGAGCAAGTTCCAGGATGCAGGACCACAAGCTCCTGTGGTAAGATCTTCTAAACTTGGGCTGGGCAAGATGATTGCGGTTTTTACCTTCTTTGGAATTCATTAGACTTCTTCCCCATCCAACTTCAGTTTTTGTAGACCAGCAGTGTATAGCCTTGTCTTGATAGGTCATCAAAAGTTTTGTGGGCCACCTCATAAATGAGAGACTAGCACCTCAGGGTCTCCAGACTTCCTGGCACATGTGACGCAGTGGATCACAGGCCATGGCAAGGATAAAATACCATGAAAACTTTAATGTTATCACCTGGTTGAAGTTCTAGGACAAGGGTCTTCAAACTTGGCAAGTTTAAGACTTGTGGACTTCAACTCCCAGAATTCCTGAGCTAACATGACTGGAGGAGGAATTCTAGGAGTTGAAGTCCAAAAGTCTTAAAGCTGTCAAGTTTGAAGACCTCTGTTCTAGGAGATTATCCAATCTGAAATCTTAAGTGATTTGTGGAAATGGCATCTTGTGGGATTGTGAGCTGAAACACCTGCAATCTTCCAGTTTCAGGATTCTGGTCATTCAAAAAAAATGTCTTATTTTCTTTGGCTGCCTGCATCAGGGACCATCTACAGTAATTTTGTGGATACAAGTGGTCCCTCCAACACTGGTTGGAGTTTTTGTTTTAAACAATAAATGGGACGCTGAAATGCTGAAGTACACCAGCCTCTAACGTTACCTTTCTTTTCACAGTGCCCCTGAGTTGCTCAAGGTCCCAATTGGCATTTTAGGAAAATGAAAATGGGGGCGGCAGCCTGATTATGGGGAAAAAGAGGAAGACTGTACACTTGATTACATTGTTTCCTGGTAAAAAGATAACTTTAAAAATTGCCATGCCTGACAATGGCTGACATTTTGGGAATAATCAACAACACAGCCACCTGCAGTGGCAGCCCTTTTCTGAGTCCACACTCAGGTTGAATTTATCAACCCCAGAAATTATAGGGTATGATATTGAATTTAAGCCAGAAGCTTTTTTGCTGGGGATGATTAAAGGAAACCCAAAGAAGAATTGTAAATATTGTATTTAAGTATATAAGTAACGCTTGACACAGAACTATTAAAATGTAAAATTTTATATGTATTTTGAAAATAAATTAAATTAAAAAAAATGAATTTATCAACCCCAGTGGTTTTGTGCCACTGCATCATAGGTGGTAAAAATAATAGGCTTGCCAAACTTCCATTGAAAGTGCAATTCAGGTTTTTAATCCACAAGGGGAATTAAGGTTATGGAAGTGGCTTAATGCTCTCCATGCTCATTGCCTTTAATGGGTTGAGAAGAAGAAATATGTTGTTAACATTTACCTAATTCAATGTCTGAGGTTCCAAAAAGTGAAGCCTATTAACAGCTTGCTGGCACCCTAATAATTAAATGTGGTTAGGACATGAATGAATTTAGTTCTGTACATCGAATTAAGCAATGACATAATGAATTTTAAATTTAATATTAGCTAAACCTTTTTTAATATACTGGTATTTTAGTCTTTAGATCCCGTGCTTCTTGTTCTCCTTTATGAAGCTTTGTATTTTATTTCTTTAAATGTTTTAACAAATAAATTATTAATAATTAAGTGCACTTAAACCCAGGAATTTCTGAAGCAGCGTGATTCTTTTTTCAAATAGGGCTCCGTTTACCAGAAAACAAATGCTATGTCTGAAATTAAAAGGGTCGGCAAAGATAACTTTTGGGCCAAAGCAGAGGTATGTATTTCACTCAATCCATTTCATGTTGCTGTTAAAACATCAGTTGGGGATTTGAGTTAACTGCTGGGAGATTACATTTATAAGGCTACATTTTAGTTCAGTGAAAACAGTTGGTGGATTTTCCCATTGGATTAAGGCAGGATTAAGTGACTGGAGGTGGCATTGCGCATACATTATAGCAGGGATGGGCAGCTTTGACAACTTTACAATCTATGGACTTCAAGTCACAGAATGCTGGTCTTGAGCAGAAACATATCAAGTCTTAGAGCTGTTTGAAAGGTCTGTTTTAATAGGAAGGATGATAATAAATCTGTCTTCCAATCTTCCGACAGATGTATCAAGTTCTCCATTTATTTATTTAGTATATGGCATATCATACATGGACTAGCTATATATGTTAACATTCCACCTAGATTAAGAAAACACAACTTAAGTGTTTAAAAGATCTGGGTTCAAATACCAGTGTCTAGGCCATCTAACAGTTGAAGCACAGCATGGTTTATATCAGAGGTTTCCAAACTTGGCAACTTTAAGACTTGTGGACTTCAACTCCCAGAATTCCTCAGCCAGCTAAGCTGGCCCCTGGTTTATATTAAAAAAAATACTTGATACAGCTGGTCACAATGTGATCTAGAGTTTGACATGGGACCTCGCAATCACACTGAGGAGAGGATGCAAGGCCCCATTTATACAGAGAAACCCAATGTATGAGGTACAAATCCTGTTCAGGATTCCCCATTTCTGGCACGGTAGTCCAAAACCTGACACCTTTTTTGTGAGCTCTTCCCGTGCCTAGTTCTCTCATATAAGTTCCCGTTTTGAAATGTGGTTGTTCTTTCAGAAAGACGAGGAAAATCGCCGGCTAGAAGAAAAGAGGAAAGCGGAGGAAGCACGTCAACATTTGGAAAAGGAGAGCCGGGATCGGGAATTGAAAGAAGCATCTTTACGGGAGCGGAAATACAAGGAGCGTGCGCAGGAGATCGATGCTCAGAGGTAAGTAAAACTGGTTTTCCTGATGGTCTTAATTTTTAATTTATTATTTAATTTACATTTCATATTTATCCCAGAGAAGCAAAGTTGCCTTTGGACCTTGGTATACAGGTAGTCCTTGACTTACATCAGTTCATTTTAGTGACTGTTAAAAGTTACAATGGCACTTAAAAAGTGACTTATGCCCATTTTCACAATTATGCCCTTTGAAGCAGCTCCATAATCACATCAAAATTCAGGTGCCTGACAACTGGTTCATACTTACGACGGTCACAGTGACCTGGCCTCACGTGATCCTGTTTTGTGACCTTCTGACAAGCAAAGTCAATGAGGAAACCAGATCCACTTAACAACCATATTACTAACTTAACAACTGCAATGTTCCACTTAACTGTGGCAGTTCAGGTCGTAAAATGGGGCAAAATTCACTTAGCAGCTGTCTTGCTTAGCAACAGAAAATTTTGGCTCAATTGTAGTCGGAAGTCGGAAACTACCTGTGCAACAAGGCTGAATTGCTGGGGACAATCACTTGTGACATAAACCTTCAGCCCTCTTTTCACATGTCTGCTTGAAATTTTTACGTCTCTATTTGCAGTGTTTTGCAATCACATAATCCAGACCACTGTTTTTTTTTAAAAGGTTGATTTAGACAACAGAATGAATTCCAAGAGCCATCAGCCATATGTTTGGGGCCCACTTGTGGTCACTGATTGTCAGTCACTGAATTATTGGGTTGTTGTGAAATTATATTTAAATCCACAAGTGTGGAACTGCTCCTAGCTGAGTGTGGAATTTGTTAACTTTAGTTAAACCCCTATTTCTGCTTTGTTGAAGATTCTTGAGAATAAAACAAGATAGTTCAGCTGAGTATTGTTCACTCTTCCTTTTAAGGGTTAACTCAATAAAAAAATATAGAAAGATTTTGACAGTTTATTGTGTATTGGGCTATATCAGAGGTCTCCAACCTTGGCAAGTTTAAGACTTGTGGGCTTCAACTCCCAGAATTCCTCAGCCAGCATAGCATAGCTGGCTGAGGAATTCTGGGAATTGAAGTCCACAAGTCTTAAAGTTCCCACGTTTGAGGACCCCTGGGCTATATTTATAAATTCTAGGATGCTATATGACAGGTAAAGAGAGCTGGTTTGGTGTAGTGGTCATAGTAATCAGGCTAGAAACCAGGAGACTATGAGTTCTAGTCTGCCTTTGGCACAAAGCCAGCTGGGTGACCTTGAGTCAATCACTTCTCTCAGCCCTGGGAAGCAGGCAATGGCAAACCAATTCTGAGAAAACTTGCAAAGAAAACTGCATGCTCTGCTCCCAACAGTTTTGCCAGGAATCAAAAACATGAAGGCTTCCTCTCCCTTAAAAGACTACAGAGATATATAGTTTAATTTTTCTTAATTAGAAGAACATATTGAAATTTCAGCATTTATAATGAAAATGAAACTATTGAGTTGCAGCATATTTCATAATGGCATCAGCCAAAATTGTCCTTGAGGGCTCTGCTATTCTGGATGGTACATCTCTTAGAATAGAATTCTATAAATATTCCACAGCAACACTGTTTGCTTCCAATAAAGTTCTTGCAGTATTATAGTTCTGATATCACAGATTTAGTTCTGTTCCTCCCTTTTTGGTAATGGGGATGGGTACAAACTTGTATGTATTTTTTTGTTGCAAATAGACTATTGGATTAAATTAGAAGTACGATGGACACAATTAAGTTTAGAAATTTAAGATCCGAATGGCATAATTTTTGTTAACCACAGCTCTTGATTTTTTAAAAATCTGCAGGAAATTCCAGCAACAACAGGAAGCCAACTCAAGAGAACAAGAAAAACAACAATGGGTGAGGTTGGAAATGGTCACATTTTTCCTCTCTGTTTTTAACAAGAGATTTCTGAAGATAGAATTGCTTTCTTGCTTATGAGGATGACATAAGATAGCAAAGAATTCCTAGGCAAGTTCTGAGATCTTTTAGTGCCACCATAAAGACATAAATGCTATTTCTACTGACAATTTGCACCAAATTTAAAATATAGTAGGTAGAAATGGACTTCTGGCCATCAGTTGCTTATTCTTCTTGATCGGTTGAATGACTTCAGTCAGTGGTCCATAGGAAGAGTTGTTCCTTAACATTCTTCAACAAAGTCAAGGTTTCAGTAGATGAGAATATTTGTAGCTCAGAATTGAACTGTGGAATCCTTGATGCTCTTTCAGCTTGGTGGTTTTCTTGCAGACGTATCATTATCCAACTAGGTGATATCATCAGTGCAAGCCAAGAGTCTTTTATTTCCCTTACCTTGGTACCCTCATCTCTGGTTGACCTCACCATAAGTGTAAGGGGTCATCTTTTGTTACAGAAGGAGCAAGAAGAAGTTCGCAACAAGAAAGGTTTCCCACGGAGGAGTGAGTCTGTGGAGAAAGCTCAGGTACATGGGAGAAAATTCCTTGCCAACCCATCCTCATTCTTCACAGTCTATTAGCATGCAGTGTTATCTGTATCACTTCTATCTTCTTCATATCATCTCTCGGTGCCTATGAGACCAAAGCAGGGATAACTGGTGACTTTCTGGATGACAACTGCAACTGAACAATCTCATTACATTCTCTGTGCATGCAATGCACTGCATGCATCATTATGAGCATTGCATGTTTAATACGGACACTCTTGTAGCTGGCAGGTATGAACAGTCCAGCCAGAATTTAACCCAGAAGGATCTTCATGTATCTGCTTCACCTCTTCCTGCCATTGGGAGGCTGGATACTTATATAGATACATAAATCCTTCAATCCTTGTTTCTCTTTCGGTCTTGGTACATCTGAAGTCGATCTGTGCTCATACATAGTTTCCCAATAACTAAGAAAGTACTGGACTGATCTTTCTGCTGATAAGAAAACCTCTCCCTTCTAATGATAATTCTAAATATTGATTGTGATTGTTCAATACATAATTCCTTACTACTGTTTTCAGGGTTCATTTTCTTCTGCTGTCTGCTCAATCTTGCATTTTTTTTCCCTTAAGAACCTTGTCATTGGTTGTTCTGTAATATTTTGGATCATGGTCACAAAAAGGTAATCCTCGTTTCCTGGGCTATATACTCTTGTCATCCCTTTCAATTAAGTTTTGGCCTGCTTCTGAAAACAAAGGCAAAGTAATAATTTGTCATTTTTTTGTGACTGAAGCCTTGCCCCATTCCTGTGTCCAAGATGTGATTAAAATCATGGCTGCAACTGAGTTACTGTGTTTCTCACTTCTTGCCATTGTAAATAACCCCACAAAAATTAGCAGCCCACATTTTTATTACCTGCTTTTGGTTGAAAAAATGACCTAAAAATGGACTTATGATCCCTTTGCCAGCAGTTTTGATTTCTGTGTGCAAATTGGGAAAGGAACAAGTTCACTTCTTCTACTCCCTGTAGAAAAATCCAGGAAGTTGTCAGGAAGTAAGATTATTCTATCCTTTTTGGTATAGTATGTGGTTAATAGAAAAACATAAGACTTCGTATAATAAAAAAACACATTTCTGATTTAGACATAACAGAACTGTTTATAATTAAACAGTTGTACAGGTAGTCCTAGAGTTACAGCCACACTTGAGCCCAAAGGTTATGTTGCTAAGTGAAATATTTGTTAAATGAATTTGCCTCATTTTACAACTTTTCTTGCCACAGTTGTTAAGCGAATCTTTGAATTTAAGTTAATAACATGGTTGTTAAGTGAATCTGGATTCCCCATTTACTTTGCTTGTTAGATGGTCACAAAAGATGATGATCACATGACTCCAGGACGCCACAACGGTCATAAATATGAACTATTGCAGTTTCCCCATGATCTCATGATCACAATCTGAGTGTTGGCAACTGGCTCACACTTAACTGTTGCAATATCCTGCAGCCATGACAAGCAAAGTCAATGGGGAAGCCATCAGGAGGTCACAAGTTACAGTCACATAGCATCTGACTTAATGACCACAGCTTATTCACATAATGACAGTGGCAAAAAGGTTATAAAATCAGCTGTGTTCATGTAATGTTTTACTGAATGATTTCCCTGCTTAACAATGAATTTTCTGGTCCCTGTTTGTGGTCATAATTGAGGATTATCTGTATAGATTTTATCGCTAAAACCTCCCCAACTAGCTATCTTCCAAATTTGGGGAGACTAATTACCAGGATTCCTGACCATATGTGACAAATACTAGGGATTCTGGGAAATTTAACTTATTTCAGCTGCTTTTCAATCACTTCAATTTCATGGTTGCACACCAACCAATAGTCTACAGCTGACCAGTTGAAGAAGATTCTGCTAGCATATGACTCTCAAGCTGAATTTCCTTGAGGATTCTTGTCCACCTTGTTCTCTATTCACAATGTCAGAGAATAGATCTTTTCCCCAATTGATGATGGTACTTCCTTGCCTATTTCCTTAACTTTTTATGGAATTTTGATTAGACATCCATTTGCATGTGGGATTCTTGGTAACTTGACTCTGTTCTCCTTCCTGTTCTACTATGGGTTTCCCATAGGGGCCTGGACAGTTCACTGGGGGATTTAATTTGAGCAAGATGGTTGCTTTCTTCTTGACTTTGCACTGCTTGAGAATACCTTCTCACTAACTCCATTCCGCATCTCTTGGTCTTCCTCCTTCTGACTACCCATTTGTGACTCCTTGATCCTTCTGAATCTTTTCCATAGTGGAAGATTAGTGCTATCCACAGGGACTTTGCTTCATCCTTTAACTCTGTATCTATCATATGTAGTGAAGGCAATATTCAAAAGGATAGTGCATCCTACAAGGAGTTCATATGGTATCTTCAGGCAAACCTTGACATCCTTTAATTCCATTTTTATAATGAACAAGTGATACTTTGACCCAAAGCCTTCGTGTCTTTTGCAGTATCTAGAAAGGTATGTATGCATATGCAAGCTTCACCTTGACCGTTGGATGCTTGCCTTGTATCTAGGGAGATTCTCAGTAATCCCGGTCTGGGTTGTTTTTCCTTGAAGATGTTTCAGTTCTCATGCAAGAAGCTTCTTCAGTTCAGAACCGAAAAGCTTCTTGTGTGAGAAGTGAAACACCTTCAAGGAAAAACAAAGAAAGTCTAGTTGCCTCTTGAAAAAGCACTTTGGGATGCTTACTTTATCTTTGGAGTAACTGAGGACCATGGTCTTGAATTTTAGGGAAAGGATGTGGATGTTTATTATTTTTCTGCAATACTTCACATCTGTCCCCAATCAATCCACTGCAAGATGAAAGCCTCTTCATTGAATGTTATAGACCCATGATGGCGAACCTATGGCATGCGTGCCAGAAGTGGCATGCAGAGCCCTCTCTGTGGGCACGCACACCATCGTCAGTTGCTCTTCTGGTTTCTGGAATGCTGGCCGGCTGGTCTTTGCAGGCGCCGGAGCACCGGAAAATGGCCCTAAAACCAGGCCATTTTGGGGCCTTTTTCAAGGCGTTTTTCAGGACCGTTTTGGGGTCTTTTTCAGGACCATTTCTGGGCCAAAAACAACTTGAAATATGCCCTGAAAAATGGCCCAAAATGCCCTGAAAATGCACTGAAAAATGGCCCCAAAAGGGTTTGAAAATGGCCCCAAAACAGTCCAAAGAACAGCCTGAAAATAGGCAAAAAACAGATATGCGCGCGGCACTCCAGCACCCACATATGTGTTCTGGTTTGGACACTCGGTGCTGAAAAGGTTCTCCGTTACTATTATAGACTGTAATTTCCCATACTATAGTCCTGTATTGACTGGCAGGTAGATATTTTTCAACTTCCCAGTTTAGGACATAGAGGGACTTGTCTAAAGTCTGTCAGTTGCTTCTGTGCACAGTTTCAAGGCCATTGAGTCATGGCTGTCTGAAGACATTTCCCCAGTCATGTTGCTAGCATGGCATCATGGAGCACTGTTATCTTCCCACCAAAGTGGTACCTATTTATCTACTTGCACTTGCATGCTTTTGAAGAGCTAGGTTGGCAGGAGCTGGGTTGAGGAACGGAGCTGCCGGCTTTCCAACTGATAAGCCCAGCATCAATCGCTGAGCCACTGCGCCACCTGGTGTGTATACACATAACAAATAAAACCTTTTTGATGGATGCCTGCATCCTGAGCTGTTCCTGCTGAATGATTTATTGATTATCCCAAATCTTCTCTTAATCCTCGTTCAGCATGGTCAGTGGCTATGCTAGCTAGGGATTGTGCGATTTGTTGCTGTGTTCCCCAACACATCTGGCAGCATTGGATTGAGGAAAGGATTTTGATGGTTATTAGTAAGACTTTTTTTTACCTTATATAAGGTATATAGGCAGCCAAAGGCAGCACTTTTCCCCTTGCATGCTAAGGCTCGGCGTTGGTGGTGTTTGCTGTTGGTGGTGTTTGCTGTTCCCTCTTCCTTTCCATGCTTTTGATTTTTGTATTTCATCAGGATTCAGTTATCCTCTTGGCTGCTTTTTAGGAAGCCGCATCACTAGTAGCTCAACGATCAGTGAATCCTCGTGAGATCTTCAAACAGAAGGAGAGGTCCATGTCTACGGAGGCAGCAGCTACCATCAGCTCCCAGCCAGGTATTCTGTGGAGCCCTGCTGGGCTAGGAGGAAAGCACACGGCAGGGGGAATTGCTTACTTTCCAACTGAGACCATTTTCTTTCATCTCCACCAAACACATTGTGAAAATTTAAAATCTTGTGCCATAATTGGGGTTTTAGAAATGTATCGATACAGGCTAGTGCAATTCTTATGCATTGGATGCATGGTTTAATTTGATTACAGGTATTCCTCGATTTACAACAGTTCATTTAGTGACCATTAGAAATTACAACAGCAATAGTGATATGACCGTTTTTCACACTTATTGTCAGCATTCAAGAATCTTTCTTCTGCTTGTCTTTCCAGCTGCCATAGAAACGGGGACAGGGAAAATTAATTGGGCTTTGTGGTGGGGGGACGAGTGCTGGAGGCTTGAGATGGTGAATTGTAAAACTTGGGAAAACTTTCTTACTTGCTTATGGCGCAGCTGTAGCTTATCTAAGCAGGCCAAGGCAAACCATCCTGGTGAGCCAAATGTCTGAAATGCCACCTGAAGATGCCCCATATGACATTATACACATCTCAGATTGGATGGCCAGTTTGAACTATTGTGGGCGGGAACATTGGCCATAACTTTGTATATGTGATTTTCGGCCTAATGCCTCAGATCTTGAATTCTTTTGATGCTACCCCTTTGATTTCCAGTTGAAGGTCCTTTTCTCTATAACAATGGAGTTAAGGATTTCTTTCTTGGATTTTGAATGGAGCCTCACCTGGCACTTATGACCATTGCAGCCTCCCTGTGGTCACGTGATTTACTTTCAGATGCTTGACAACTGACTCATATTTGTGACGGTTGCAGTGTTCAGGAGTCATTTCCATGGAGAACCCAGATTCATTTAACAACCATGTTACTAATTTAATAACTGCAGTGATTCACAGAACAAATGTGGCAAAAAAGTCATAAAATGGGACAAATCACTTAACAAATTTTGCACTTAACAGAAATTTTCGACTCAATTGCGGTCGTAAGTTGAGGACTACCTGTTCAGGTAGTCCGTGACTCATAACCACAGTTGAGCCCATTGCTGAATTGCTAAGTGAGAAAATTAAGTGAGTTTTGCCTCATTTTACGACCTTTCTTGCCACAGTTGTTAAGTGAATCACTATAGTTGTTTAGTAAGTACCCAGTTCTTAAGCGAATCTGGCTTCCCCATTGACTTGCCTGTCAGAAGGTTGCAAAAGGGGATCACATGGCCCCAGGACATGGCAACTGTCATAAATACGAGTCAGTTGCCAAGAGTCCAAATTTTGATCATGTGACCATGGGGGATGCTGCAACAGTTGCAAGTGTGAAAAACGGGCATAAGTCACTTTTTTTCAGCACCAGCTTTGAACAGTCACTAAACTAATGGTTGTGAGCTTCCTGTATCTCTGTGTATAAGTCACAAACATTGTTATACCTCTGAATAAAAATGGGTAGAACTTGGCTGTAACTGAGCAGCTGAGCCAAGGCCTCCTTGTTGCATAAGAGACACGGGCCTGACCCGTTGGAGTTCTGGACTGACTTGGCTCCTTTTCTAGGCAAGTTACGGAGCCCTTTCCTTCAGGAGAGAAACCAGGTGGAGAGTCCTGCATCCCCCCTCCAACCTGCTACGCAAGATGTTCCTCCTCCTCCTGTTGTTGTTCGTTCGTCTGGTCCCGACACACCTCCAGTTTTTCCTGTTCCCGAACTTGGTAAAAGCATTATATGAGAGCGTGTGATTTCTGTTCCTTGATTACATTGCCTTTTTTTTAAATAACAAGAAGTGTTTTTTTAAAATAGCCAATGGTAGTTCTGACTTTTCTTCCCTGCATCCCAGTTGGAAGATACACCTGAAGTTTATTTGTTTTAGAAACTATCAGGCCTCCCAACTCTAGAAAGAACTCTGGAGTGGCATACAGTAAAAAAAATCAATGGTGCAACACAGTTAACACAGTTAAAATAATACAACTCTAAGAAACAACCCCATTGCCAAGTGCCAGACAGAAAGGAGCCATTAGAAGGCCACCAGTCATCCCCCAGCCCTCCTAACCCAAGGCCTGGGGAACAAACCATGTTTCCAGAGCTCATTTGAACACATTCAGGCTAGAGTGTGAAACACTTTGCAGGGAAAAAGTGTTCCCGAGCAGGGGCTTCTGAAAGTACCCTTGAACAACCCATGATTTCCCCAGGGGGTTTAAAATTCTGCCATTTCGTGTCCAGGTTCATGCTTGGAAAGTTTCATCCCCTTCCCCTGAAAGCCTGCGAGAGAAGCAGGTTTTAGAAAAATAGAAGGCTTTTATGTTACTTTTAACATGCGGCATAGACATAGACCTTGTTTATCATTTACTTTTTTCTCTGAGTATAGTACAGCTTTCTTCCAACATGAGAAAGCTAAATTTGACTACAAAAGCTGCTCCAGTCCAACGTTTTCCAAGCTATTTGCTTCATTACTATTATCTTACTGAAGAAGAAGCGGTTTTGCTTGGGACAACTTCAGCTCCACTTGTACTCTTTATACCACTTGCACACATGTACAGGCATTACCAGCTCTTGGGTACATTATCATGGCCAAACTCTCCCCAGTCCTGCTCTCAGAAGGTCTTTACCAAGTCTTTGTTTAGCCAAATCTGTGTCTCATTCTCCATTAGCTAGATTTGTTAACATTGGAACAGACCAGAGCTGTTCTTTTCACCCTTATGTCAAAAGGAACACTTCCCTAGATTTACTTTTTATTTTGTTGTGGCGAGATGTGAAATGTGCAGCTTCATTCATCCATCTCAGTGATCTTTCTTTTCTTCCAAAGCTTGAGAAGTCCGTTGTTGCCCCAATAAGATCTCTCTCTGTCCAGTTTCTCCATGTATTGTGAGAGAGAGAGAGAGAGAGAGTGTGTGTGTGTGTGTGTGTGTATCCTGTTTCTTCCATGTGGCCATTGGTGCAATCTTTCTTCTTGCTCCATCGGAAAAGCTTGCGGGAAGGGGAAACAAATGAGAGCCCATGACTTTGCATTGTGTGTAAGAAGGTTAATGTGTTGGTATAGTTGTTAAGATGATGTCTCAGAAAACAGGACTCTTGAGTTCTAGTCCTGCCTTAGGCATGACAGCCAGCTGGGTGACTTTGGGCCAATCACCAGGAGACTGAGTTCTAGTTCTGCCTTAGGCATGAAAACTGGCTGAGTGACTTAGGGCCTGCCACTCTCTTTCAGCCCAATTCAATTTATAGGGTGGTTATGGGGGCAATGGGAGGAGAAAGGGTGCATTATAGATAAGCTGGCTGCCTTGGGTTACTTGTAGAAAGAATAAAGGCAGAATAAAAATCAAAGTGAGACATGCTAAGACAAGTAAGCTGCTTGCTGTATTGAAAGGAGAGTAAGAGAGATGTTGAGCAGAGGCATCCAGGGGGGAAAAGCTATTAAATCAAGGAAGAAATAAACCCTGGAACATGAGTCTTGATTTCTCAACATTGAGGATTGAAATTGAGACTGCTTCTTTCAGGTAACTCTGTCAGAGAGGAGAACCACAAGGCAGGAGCTGCAACCTACCAACCAGAGGTAGAACAGGAGGCGGTGTATGAGGAACCTCCAAACCAGCATGTTCTCTATGATGAGCCCCCTGAGGTTAGTCTCTGTTAGCAAAAGATCAATACAAATTGGATTATTTTTGACTGCATTAGCAAGATAACATTGTTATGTCCATTTTTAAAATCAAAATATTTGTAAGAAAAAATACTTTATATTTGCAATTTCCCTAATTTCTCCAGCATGCTTTCTTATGTAAATGTAATTGGGGAAATCTACATTAATATAAGGGCAATATAAGTTTTGTAAAAAATATAACTCTTAGGCCAACTCATCTTACATTCATGCCTTCACTGTACTGTTTGTTATCTTCCTATGACATAATGAAATATGATGGTGAAGGTTTGTTCTCCAAACTTGTGGGTTGGTTTCCGAATGTTTTGTTACCAGGCTAGGAAATACCTTTCAGTAATGAAATGTATGTGCTTATATTCTGTTCAAAACTTCTTCCATGGATTTTTGCCTGGAAGAAGATGTAGATCAGGTCCTGTGATTTAGTGACATCTGACTTGGCAGATCTTACCAAAAAAATCCTTCAAAAATCCCTGATCAACTTCTTTTAAATCATTCCTTTCAGAAATGAAGCCATGTTTCCATAAATTATGTTTTTGTAAATTACTCTTATGTTTCTGGTTTTGTACACTTACCTCAGAATGTGCATTGGGGTTTGTTACTACAACCTTCTTCGACTATGTCACCTTCCAAAGGTATGGCTTTCAACTCTCAAAATTCTCAACCTTAGTTATTGCCCCTTGGGAATTCTGGGAGTTGAGGTTCACACATCGGGAGCAGGCCAAGGTTGGGAAAAGACATTTTAGTGAATGAATTGTGGTCAAAAGATTGATGACCTCTGATTCGATATATCATTCCTTGTCTTGTTAACTCTTCTTTGTTTTGGGAACAGACTGAAGATGCTAACTATGATTATAGTGATGCCTACCAAGAAAATCTTAACATGGAAGGAAAAGGAATATGTGCCCGTGCTCTGTATGATTACCAAGCTGGTATGTTTGATACGTTTTGCTTTCATAAGTCCCTCATATTAGGAACAGTTTTCCCCCTTATATTTAAAAAAACCATGATCAGTAATTTGAAAGTCAGAAAACTACATTTTAGATCCTAAAATGCAGTTTGCACAGTATATTTAATGAAATAGAAAGGTGTCGTCTTCTCACTCTTAACAGAAGCAATAAAAATTGAACTTCTGCCTGTACAGAGTAAGAGTGTACTCTGGGGCTGCTTGAACATTTAAAGTATATGGGTAGAATTTATGTTTTTAGGCCCAAACATTGAGTGCAACTCACAAAGCATGGCCAGTTTTTGCTGCTGAGTGGTAATTTTTAACATGCCAGCAGAATGAATGTATTAAATGCAAGGAAAATGGTTCCTTTTTATGTTTCATTCCCTCGTACTTAATCCTACTTTATTTTTTTCCATGGCTCTGCAGGCTGCTTCTGTTGGTTGAATGTAGCCCCAGCCCACCATCAAAAGCCTGATGCAATCTTCAGCTCAGAAATAGGTTGCACAGCTCAGATTTAAAGGCTGGAATGATAATACAGGATATTGTGAGCCTCCAGAAAGGAAGACTAATAATCCACAGTGAAGGAATAAGCAGCATTAGAAAAGAAGAGGTTAAATGATTAAGTACTTGAATTTGGTATAAGGCAACCCAGATTACTACAGGTGTTATTTAAATAAAATTGAAACATAAACTGAGATTAGAGAAGAATTTCTTGACCTTGGCACTTCTAAGAACTCTGCAACTTTGAACTGCATTTTGGGAATTGGGGTCCACACATCTTAAAGTTGCCAAGATTGAGAAGCCATGGTTTACAGGTAGTCCTCAATTTATGACCATAGTTGGAACCAGAACTTCCATCACTAAGCGATGCAGTTATTAAGTGAGTTGCACCTGATTTTACGAGCTTTTGCCATGGTTGTTAAGCGAATCATGCCATTGTTAAATCCATCTTCTCCCATTTGACTTTGCTCATTGGGAGCTCCCTGGGAAGGTCACAGAGGGCAGTCACATGACCCCAGGACACTGCAATTGTTATAAATACATACTAGTTGCCAAGTGCTCAAATTTTGATCACATGACTGCAGGGGAGCTTGGACAGTTGTAAGTACGAGAGCCAGTCGTAAGTCACTTTTTTCAGCACTGTTGTAGCTTCAGATGATCAGGATCAAAGTCAGTGTGATTCTGATCTTGTAGTCCAGCGGCCCCCAACCTTTGGGCACCAGGGACCGATTCTGTGGAGAGAGGTTCTCCCACGGTCCAGAAGGGCCATGGTGTTGTGTGCTGCCTGCATCCCATGGGTGGGGCTTCCCTTGTTTGCGTGCCCCAGTTTCTGCCATACCGTGGACTGGGGGTTGGTGACTCCTGTTGTAATCTACTGGGCCAGTTACTTCCTTTTATATTTTTATATATATATGTGTGTGTGTGTGTGTAATAAAAGAATATATATTATATATATATAAAAGAAAGTGTATATATGTATGTATGTACATATATATATGTATGTATGTGTATATATGTGTATACACACACACATATATATAAATTCTTTTAAAAAAGTAACAGAGGTTATATTTTGTTTCCCATCTTTTAGCTGACGACACAGAGATCTCTTTTGACCCTGAAAACATTATCACAAACATTGAGATGATTGACGAGGGCTGGTGGCGAGGTTACGGGCCTGATGGTCACTTTGGGATGTTTCCAGCCAACTACGTGGAACTTGTTGAATAAGGGATGTTCGCCCCGGGGGACGAGTACAAGTAATGTCTGAAAGACCAACTTTCCTCAAAACCACTTCTTGGAGATGAAGCTGTGTTATGATTTTTTTAAAGAGAGGGGGGGACATTGTTTCGTGTGCCCCCATCGCTGGCAAAACCCTCTTATCGGCTTGGTGAAGCGGATCCTTTTTCTGTTTTGTTCATTTTCCTTAACAGGCATTTGATAGAGAGGGATATCAGTTTAGAGGACACACAATACTTCTATTTGTTCAGAGAGGGAGGAAGATCATGTAGTGGGAAGAGCACTGGACTAAACCACTGTCTGCAGGCACACATGGACCATGGTACTCTTGAATATCAACCCGGGCTCTTTTCAAGAAAGGGAAGCGATGATCAGTTCTTTTCAATCTACCTATTGTAACTTTGCAAGATAGCACGAGAGAACAGAAATCTTAAGAAATGCCTACATTAGTATTAGCTTTGATTGAGGCTGCAGCCCACAACCCACTTACTCCAGAGTGCTGCTTTGGGGGAAATGGATTGTTTATAGCTGCTTTTGAAGGACGGCCTGTTTGGAATTGCTCCAAGGGAAAACTGCTTGAAAGAGCAGAATTATCCATGCTTTCTGCAAGCTTATTTTGTGCAGCTTCATTCCATTTCAGTGAAGCAATTCTTTAGGGAAGACGGTGCCCTCAGACCTCTCCGCCACTTAACATGCAAGCTGATTGGGGTTGGAAGCTCTTGGAGCATTTGTAGAAACTCTTTATCCTTGCAATAAGGCAAAAGGCTTTCTCCATAGGTCTCATGGCAGAAGAGATCCAGATATCAGTTCAATAATCCCCATAGCTAATGAGCCAATTGACCCCAAACCAAGGCTTAGTTCTGAGCCGGTGGTAGGTGCACACAACTTTAAATATTATGCTTGTGTGTCAATGTGCTGAGGTTGGGAGGACAGAAGTACATTAAATTTGGCTGTGGTAAAATTGGAGTTCATTTCTTCCTCTGCCTTTTTTGTGGGTGTTTTTTTTTTAAAACTAGAATATTAAAAAAGTCTGGCAGCTGAATACACAAGAATGATGCCAGTTCTGAAACTGGATATTAGATATCTTCAGGCCCAGTCTTTCCCACAACTTCTCTATATGGTGTAGAGGCATAATGTTTAACCTCCAAAAGCCAATGTTTAGGTTTATTTGGTTCAAGATAGTTTCAACAGGCTTGTCAGATTTTTCATAACTCTACTCAGGCAGAACAAAGAAGTTATGAATTGTGAAGAGACCATTACATTTAAACCCATTCCCTGGTCAGTAGGAATTTAACAGGTAGTCATTTCACCCCTCTTTTAAAACCTGAAGTGAGAGTAAGGCCATAACTCCCATTGCTTAATCCTCTTTGTACAATACGTAGAATCCTTGATTATTGCAATTGCTTTTCACAGTCTCATGTTCAAAATTCTCCTTTTCCAGCCTTTGGCTATGCCTGAAGATTTATGGTGGGGTAAAAAAATTGGTAGATTGTGACAGAATAACAATGAACAGAAATTAAAATGACACAATAAGCCTATGAATTGGATTTTTATTTTAGTTTTGGAAAATAGTTTACTCACCATAACTATGAAGAGAGTGGTAGTCTCAATGTTTGCAGAGAAATTTGAGGAAGATAGCTCAAAGTGCCAGAAAAAAAAAGAAATGTAACAAACAAAGTTAGAAAATAGTTTTTCCCCTGTGTGGCTCTTGTAAGCAAACAGATATTGGCCAGCTGTTATTTTCAACATATTCATGGCCACTGCAGGCAGAAATAAAGCCTAAAATATTGGAGTGCATTTACCTTCTAAATGGCAAACTTAGAGAAATCTCAAATTTATACTACTGTTTTGTAAAATGGATCTTTTGGTACATAATCCATAAATTCAAACTGACATTCTCCTTGTTTTTATCATGCATCTTGTGATGAAGTAAATTGCTCCTTATCAGCAAAATTGTTTGCTGTGAAGTAGACCTGTAAATCTGGTCACCTGTATTATAGTTTATCTTTTTGATATCACTTTGATTTACTAATCACTCTTCAGAAAGATTCAGAATTAAAACAGCAGTCAAAGGGACTGATGACTGTTTTTCACCCTTATGACTGTTAACAGCATCCCCATGCTCATGTGATCAAAATTCAGGTGTTTGGCAACTGACTCATTTATGATGGTTGCTGTGTCCCAGGGTCATATGATCCCCTTTTGGGACCTTCTGACAAGGAAAGTCAATGAGGAAGCCAGATTCATTTAACAACTGTGTTCATTTAACAACTACAGCAATTCACTTAACAAATGGGGCAAGAAAAAGTCATAAAATGGGGCAAAGCTCAACAAATATCTCACTTAGCAACATAAATTTTGGGCTCAATAGTGGCCGTAAGTCGATTTTCTGAAGACCTGAGATTGTGTTGTCTCCAACACTATAAGTGACATCTGCGGCAGCTTCTGCTATGGGAAGAGGTTGTGTTTACTGCTGCACTGTAAGGTTTGTCAAACCTTTCATGGATCTCTTGGTTGGAAATGATGGATGTGAATGATGGGGGTGGCAGTTGTGCTGCCTAATTGAGTTAACTAGGTCAGGTAGATAGGAGGAGGGGGAGCGGGACAGGACAAGAGAGACAGAGGTGGATAATCAAATCTAGGGCAGGCCTCAATTTCATTTCCATTTGCCTCTGATCCTCCCTTGAGACCCACTGCCACCAGCAAAGAAATCATTATTGTAGTGTTCTTTACAGTTGGGGAAATGCATCATGATGTCTCTTTGCTTCAAATGGATGTTTAATGCTACTTGAAAGATGCAGAAAGAGGTCGTTCCTGGCACATACACTCCCTCAGAAAAGAAAGAAGGAAAAAAAAGAAAGAAAGAAAGAAAGAAAGAAAGAAAGAAAGAAAGAAAAAGAAAAAAATTGCTTTTTCCAAAGTCCCTAGAGCAGGGACTTTATGTCTGTGATCCACAAAGCCCTAGAGCTCTGCAAGAATTGATGGGGTTTCATGAGGAAGTTATGGCAACTCAAACATGGCCAATGTTCCATGACTGGAGCTTTGGGCACCTGGGATTTCTTAAACCAGAGTTCTCCAAACTTGGCAACTTTAAGACTTGTGGACTTCAACTCCTAGCATAACTGGCTGGAGAATTCTGGGAGTTGAAGTCCACAAGTCTTAAAGTTGCCAAGTTTGGGGACCCCTGTCTTAAACCAACAGAATATGGGTATCCTGGAGTGGAGTACAGGTAATCCTCAACAACCATTCAAAGTTACAACAGCACTGAAAAACATAACTTATGATCATTTTTCACAGTTACGACCTTTTTTTCAGCATCCCCACGATCCTGTGATCAAAATTCAAATGGTAACTGGTTCATATTTACGACCATTGCTGTATCCCAAGGTCATGGGATCCCCTTTTGCAACCTTTTGACAAGCAAAGTCCATTGGGGAAGCCAGATTCACCTAACAACTGAGTTACTAACTTAGCAACTGCATTGATACACATCTAACATTGTGGCAAAAAGGTTGTAAAATGAGGAAAAATTCACTTAACAAATACCTCACAACACAAAGTCTGGGCTCAAGTGTGATCGTAAGTCAAGGACTACCAGACTTGCAGGCATCCTCTTTTGCCCTGTGGTATCTATGTTGTTTTACTGTTATGGCTTTTGGGTTGGAGGGGATTGCAAGGGCTGTCACTCAGTTTAAAAACAACGTAGTTAGTATATATTTCAGTCCATCCAACTGAATATAAGTAATACTTGTTGATGACAAAGGTGTCAGCATTCCAGCAAACCTCCACTCCAACCAATAACTTCGAGACAGACATCTCAAAAGTTCTTTTTATTTTGGATAATAACTGGCACAACTGGAGAATCCTGAATCTGAAAGTTCCAGGCTTCCTTGCAATAAGTTAAAAACTACAAATCCATCCCCTGCACCCATCACCCCACTAACCTGCTTTCCAGCTCCATTCTCCTGAGCAGGGCAACCAAAGAAGACCCAGCCGATCAGCTGGGACTCTGGGGGCAGAGAGTAGATGGGGGCTGGGCCAGTCAGAGGTGGTATTTGCCCGTTCTCTGAACTACTCAAAATTTCTGCTACTGGCTCTCCAGAACTGGTCAGAACCTGCTGAATACTATCTGTGGTGCACATATTTCTAAACCAAATTCTTGGAGCCATTCAACATTTTTATTGCCCAAGAATCCTTGGACTACTGTAACGCTCTCTATTTAGGACTGCCCTTGTGCACCACTCGGAGGCTTCAGCTGGTGCAGAATGTGGCTGCGCGGGTTGTGATGGGAGCCTCCTGATACTCCCATGTTACACCCCTCCTGCGTGGCTTGCATTGGCTTCCGGTTGCCCTCCGGGTGAGGTTCAAGGTTTTGGTTTTAACATTCAAAGTCCTACATGGCATGGGTCCAGGATATTTACGAGAACGACTTCTCCCAGCCTCAAATACCAGCCGCCTGCACAGTCGCACAGGCGGGTCTCCTCAGGGTGCCCTCCGCGACTCAATGTCGCGGGGACCCGGGAGGGCCTATTCTGTGGCGGCCCCCACTCTATGGAATTCCGCCGAGCTCCGGCTGGCTCCCGATCTCGCATCTTCCGCCACAAGCTAAAAACCTGGCTGTTTTTACAATCTGGGCAGTGTTGACCCTTGGAGTTGTTTACGTAATTTTGGGGTTTTAATAATAATACTAATATTAATTCAGCTTTAATTTAATATATTTTTAAGTAACTTCTTGTTGTATTCTATTTTAGTTGTGAGCCGCCCCGAGTCTCTTGGGAGAGGGGGCGGAAATCAATCAATCAATCAATCAATCTAAGATGGACCCCAAAAACAGGCAAGGCTCATATGTTGGGCTAATGCTAAGCCATAAAACAGTTCATCATAGTTGGCCTTAGCATGCTGCAGAATCTAGTTGGTTGTGGCTTATTGGTAACCAGTACTTCAACAAATCATGGTGTGGAACAAACCACAATTGGGGGAAATTGCCATGTTCCCAATTTTTGCTTTTAATGAATCTTTAAGAGCAAAGGCAAGCAGTTTGGCCAAGAGCCACCACATTGCTCACATGTTGAATCAAATTATATAATTCATATAGGGTTTTCCCCCATTTAGTTTAATATAGACTCTTTTTACTGGCAGAATCTTCCAAAGTCTTAGTTCCATATTTATCATTTAAATGTCTAGCATGACTCACATGCCGAGGATTGGCAGTGGCAGATAGCGATTATTCAATTATTGTCCTTTAACTAGATGTTGATCAAGCATAGCAATTTCCAATGGGGGAAAAAATCTGTCTGACCACTGAATTTCCATTCTATTTCTTCTCCTCCACCAATGATATAAAGCAGCACAGCCCCAGCCCTCCTGCCTGATTGGGGCTGATACTGAATGAACTTCCATGGGAATGAGCTGTGAAATCTTGCCTTGAGGGGATACCAGTCAGATTCTGCCACAATCCTCTTAAAAAGATGAAATGCCATAATCCTGCCGGGTTAGGGCTTCTCAATTGCAGAGACTTGAAACATCTGGAATGAGATTAAAGAAATGCATGGTCCTGGGTTATTTTTATAACTATGGGCAAACAGAGGCACATTTCTCAGCATTCTGTGGCGCAGTGGTTAGAGTGCAGTATTGCAAGCTACTTCTGCAGCCAGCTGTCTACAATTTGGCAGTTCAAATCCCACCAGGCTCAAGATTGACTCAGCCTTCCATCCTTCCCAGGTGGGTAAAATGAGGACCCAAATTGTTGGGGGCAAAAGGCTGATTCTGTAAACTGCTTAGAAAGGGCTGTAAAGCACTATAAAGCAGCATGTAAGTCTTAAGTGCTATTGCTATTCAGAGTTGCTGAGAAAAGCTTCAGCTTTTCTCCAGTTCTGCATTAACGGCTTTGCTCTCCTGTTGATGTGGCTTTGATGGAAATCTAGACATCTGTCTAAAGATGCTGTTTTCAACTCTCAACCTCGCACACTATAAGCTTTCCTATGTCAGTATCCAAACCACCTTCTGGACCTCAGTCTGGACCTTCTATCCTTCCACCCTATGCACACACATATTTTTAGGAGTCAGGAGCTTTAATAAGTAGAAACATCCTATAGGAACTACAAGGTGCTCCCTCAACAGACCATTGTTGTTTTGTAAATGCTGATGCCTCTCCCATAGCCATATTATGAGGACAGTTCCCCAAATGTCAACAGATTGTGTGTTCTTGTCTTGCCCCTTTAATCCCTGGACCCTTCTCTCTATGCTGTAGGACAGGAGTGGCAACTTGTGGACTTCAACTTCCAGAATTGCCCAGCCAGCATGACTAGCTGAGGGATTCTGGGAGTTGAAGTCCACAAATCTTAAAGTTGCCAAGTTTGGAGATCCCTGCTGTAGGACTCCTTTTTCACCTAGCCTGAAAATCTGCTCTCAAACTCTGCTGGTGTAATTGAAATAATGAAGAACCCTGCTTGATTTGTCTATGGAGATTCTCAGTCATCCAGCTCCTGGTTGTCCCAAAGGAGCATTTTCAAAAAGCAACTGGATTTTGTTTCTCCTTGAACACGTTTGGTTTCTCATCCAAGAAGATTCTTCAGTTCTGACCTGCTTGATTTGCAATATCAAAAAATTGAGTGATGCAAAGTTGCGAAGACCTTTTATAGACCTTCAAAGAAGAAAATGCATATCTTTCTAGTTCTAGTTTCTAGTTCAGAAACTCCAAGGAACACTGCCTGCCTTTTATGAGTGCCAGAAATCTCTCCCGTTTGTTTCCTGAGAACAAGCATTGGAGAGTCCTTGCCAGGGGGATCAGTTGTGGTTCATCCTCTCTGCCTCCCTTTGAGATCTGCTTCTGGCATTTGTTAATGGGGCACTGTTAGCCTTGACACCCACGGCACCCACAGGATATTATTATGGGTGCCATGGATGTGACTCATCTACCACATGTGTTCTGGGCATGCTGCCACTTCTGTGTCCATTCAAGACGTCCTTCTCCTAATTTATTTTCAGCAACATTTGGCCCGTAATAATGAGAAGAGCTGTCCTGCTGCCAACTAGACTAGAACTTCCCTGTAATGGCCTGTCTCAGAATGCTCTCAGCTGGGTACCAAGAAGCCGTTGAACATTGAAGCTCACCACTTTCTGGTGATGCTTCCTACGATCTCTTCTTTAAACAAAAATCAGCAATCAGACTTCATAAGATTCAGCAGTGGGTCTAAGCTGAAGTGGCAAAACGTTGGTGAGGATGCAGTGACAAAGGGCCCATTTCAGACCTCCCATTTCGGACTCTTCACCCTCCATTTTTGTCTTGCTGCAACCTACATCCATGGGGCAGGACCCCAGATGCTGAAATCATTCTGGGGCTCTAATTTCATGATTCATTTTGCTGCCTTGAATGAGTACCATTCGATCATTTGAATTAAGAACCACCCTTTGGAAGGGGTTTCCTCCATGTGTGGGGTACAGGAGCAATTACTGCCCTCTTCCCAGGTTTTTACTACAGGTCTGCAATTGATTTGCTTCAAAAGCCCTTTGAAACCAGCCCGAGAGAGGAGGAGAGAGTGCATGCCTGTGAATATCCTGTTTTCCATTGTGTGATCCTCTTTCCAGTGGTCTGCAGACTTCCCAGCTTCCCACGCTTTCATTAAATCTCAAGAAAAGACATTGGGGTGAGACAATTCCCATGGAGCTTTTAAGCAATAGCAGTACTATCGTTAAGGGGGTGCCCTATTTTTAAGAGGCTTTTGGGAAATGTCTGCTACAGGGGAAATTTGGAAAGGGTCACCCCATTTCTCTGCCTACATATTTTATGGAGAATTTTGGAAGGCCAGCTGAGTCCAAGTTCATTAAAAAAAGGCTTTGCCTGGCAAAGGAACTGGGAGTCATTGCTAAAACAGGGATTTTAATCTTTTCACACAATCCTCCCAAGAGTTTTCTTCATTTGGCAGCATTTGAATTGGTTGTATTACATTTATTATGACCAGCCACTCCAGAAAACTGAGCAGTTTTCAGTATCCAAATTTATAGTAGTACATTTGGGGACCAGAATCCACAATTTATTACACATAGCCCTCAACTTACAAGTTTAGTGACTGTTCAAAGTTACAACAGCACTGAAGAAAGTGAGTTATGACCGTTTTTCACACTTATGACGGTTGCAGCATCCCCAAGGTCACATCAAAATTCAGACACTTGGCAAGCGATTCATTTATGACAATTGCAGCCTCCCTGGGTTCACGTAATCACCTTTTTTGCAGCCTCCTGACAACCAAAGTCAATGGGGAAGCCAGATTCATTTAACAACTGAGTTATTAACTTAACAACTCTAGCAATTAAAATGGGGCAAAATTCACTTAACTATTTTGCTTAGCAACAGAATTTTTGAGCTCAATGGTGAGCATAAGTTGAGGAGTACCTGTATTTTTATCCTGCCTTTATTGCTTTGTAAGTAGCTCAAAGTTGATAAAGTTGATAAAGTTTCTTTGTAAGTTACTCAATAGAATATCTCCCACGTTGTGCCCAGAACCAGAGAAGGTTCTACTAGGAGTAAAGGCCATGTTCAGTTCCTCCACCGTCTGCCTGCTCTGAGGGTGGCTTTTTTCCTCCATCTCCTCCACCCACCCATCCCACTGCAGAGAGAGAAATCTGAACGAGAAATAGGAGCCTCACAGTCTGTGTAACCATGGACACCACCTCCAGTCTAGCTAGTCACAGCCATCTCCCAACAGATTAATGGCCTCATTGTCAACCAGCATTGTTCTGCTTGGAGCTTACAGAGGCCCTGGTTGACCCCATCACCCAAAATAGCCATTCTGGACTCATTGCTTCCTTAAAGGGAATGCTTCCCAGTGAAGTCTCTCCAGGGCCCAATTGCCTCTGCTTGGAGGTTAATGGGCATAGCCTTTAGCTGAAAGGAATGAAAGGACAAGCAAGATCCTTCATGATAAAGGCTGATTATCAAGTTGCAGGTTGAAAAGGAGGCATCTAACTATTGTGGAAAAGCAGACAGACATTTGCTTAGTGTTTCAGACCAGATAAGGAAGAAAAGGAGATTCAGGCAGCCGGTGAAGTTCAGATGATCTGGGTGGATGGAAAGAATCATAGATAGAAAACCCAGCTGAGTTTAGAACCAGAAAGGTACAGGTTGAAGACAGTTTTGAAAATGTAAAACTGGATGCACACAAATGCATGTGATCTCCAGCTCCATTGATTTCCAGTTCTTGAGAACCATGAATGTCCCAGGCCCACCCATTGTTTCGTCTATCGAGATTCTCAGTCATCCAGGTCATGGAATTAAAATATGAAGCAGCTTGAACACATTACCTGGATAATATTAAGTTTCTATTGTTACAGTATCACCTTAAAGAAATGTTCATATTTGAAAAAAGAATGGGTGTTCCAAAGATGCTTTTTCAAGAGGCAACTGGATTTTGTTTTTCTTTGAAGACATTTCACTTCTTATACAAGAAGCTTCTTCAGAACAGAAGAAGTTTCTTGGATGAGAAATGAAACTAATATTATCCAGATAATGTGTTCAAGCCACTTCATATTTTAATTCCAGAAACTGAACACTCTCTGCTTTTTCAATTTTGAATGCCAAAGAATTGAAAATGGCTTTACGGAGGATCTTTTCTTGGTGGTTTCCTCCAAATCTATCATTTTAAACTGATCGACAGCTTCACTGTGGTTGGGCCTCTTCTCATTCCTGTGGCTGTTGTTTTATTTACTTAAATGCGATGTAAAATTCTCTCCCCTCAACCTAACATCCTCCAGAGGCTTCAAGGCTGAGAATTCGTAACTCAAGACCGCCATGTTGGGGACAGCAGAAGGAGAATATTCTGCTAGTTTTCCACTTCAGTACATCAGTTGGCAAACTTTAAAAAAAAGCTGGATGCATTTGAGAGTCAAAGGCTTTTCCTGTGGCACCAGCTAAATCATAAAGCACTTTGCAGAGGGTGGGAGTTTAAACTGCCCTCCTTTTCTTAAGGAGGATGGTCTCCTCTCCCAGTTTTTTTTTAATCTGGCAGAAAAGGTTAGTACACTGCATTATTCTCTCCTTCAGGGTCCATTTCCTAATTTGGTCACATTTTTCTTCCAGTGTCCAAGAAGGCAGGAATGTACCTATGAGAATGCATAGAAAAACAACAAGCAAAGAACAAAATAAAACTATTTTTAAAATCCTGTCCTTGCTCCCTATGGCCAATTGCAGGATGCAATGGGGTTGGGAGGAGGTCTTGGGGACCCAATCCTCCGCTCCCCACTGCTGCAGGCAACTCCTCCCTCCTGGGACCCGCCCTCCTGCTCCCCTCAGTGCTGCCCCTCCCTGACGGGTGGAAGAGACCAAGTCCTCAATCAGATGAACGCCTTTGGGGAGCCGAGTCTTGCGTCAGGTAGGTCGAATGCAGCAGGGGTCTAGCAAGTTGCCAAAGGCGGTGTGGAGGGATGTCTACGGCTGGGGATGGCACCAGTGTTATGATCAAACAAAGGGGCTCTGAGTGAGTTGCCAAATGCACAGGTGAGCTGCTGGGAAAAGAAAAGTCAGGTGGCTTTGGAAAGAGGGAAGTGGAGGGCTGGTTCTCTGAAGAGATCCAAGAGGTGAGAGGGGGTATAAGTCTGAGTGTGTTGTACAAAATCGCAAGTCCTTAAGTGCATGTGCTGCACATTCAGTGAGAAAGAAAAAGAAGGGAAGGGAAAGGAAAGGAAGGAAAGGGAAGGAAGGAAGGAAGATTTGTGAGTTGAGGGAAAGGGGATTAGAAACATGGTCAGCAGCCAGAGGAATAGTGAAGAGTAAAGCAAAAACCTTTGCAAGTTGCTTGTTAAATTGGTCAAAGCAGACTAGAGGAATTGCACCACCAACAGTCCCGGCAGAGCAGGGTGGGATGTGGGTTCTTTTAGTCCTCTGGGAAAGATCAGTTCTTCAAAGGACGCCTCCCTGCCCTAAAGAGACTTGCTCACTGGTCTCCGCTCCGCTCCCCTCCCTTCCCCTCCCTCCCCTCCTGCCTCACCCCAGTCTCCTTCCAAGGAAAAGTAGAACTGGAGCAAAGCTGCTGTTGAGGATCCTTCAGGACTTGCTCTTTGGGGAACATTTTGACAGGTAAGTAGGAGCCCCCCCTTCTTCAAAGCCAAAAATGGAAGAACATCACTTTCTCACCTTCCTTGTAATTTCCAGCCTTCCTAGAAATGAGAGAGGCACTTCAAGAAACCAGAGAGAAGGGTCCAAGGGGAACGGAGTCTTGTTGAAATATAAGCAAAATGCTCATTTAAAAAAAAGAGCTCATTTGTACATTTAAAAAAAAGCAAACTAGATAATTTCTGTCTGCTGGTTGGGTTAAACCAAAAGGAGACATCCTGTATATCGTTTTGTGCCTTAGAGTGATTGCAAAATTTATGGACTTGGAAAGTCAGAATGACAGTGACAAGCATTAAAGACTGATATTGGTTTGAGGGATGCAGATGGGTTCTGTTCCCCTGGAAGGTCCCTGAGCCTCTTTAACACAGCAGCCTCTCTAGCAAACAGCAGTACAAGAGCACAGATGGGATGTTTGGGCACAGTTGATGAATGAGGTATTCCATCACTAAAGTGACAGTTTTAATGCAAGTCTCCTTTTTTCTTATTGTAGAAAACTCAGGATGTAGAGCCTGTATATTTTACAAAGAATTGGCTCTCGGAGATCGTTTCCCAGAGGGCAGGAATGGCACTGAATTTAAATCTATAGTACCTCTGGATGCCTACAATAGAATTATAGAACTCCTGTCTTTGTAAACTTCATTCTCCTTTCCTCTCCCTTCCTCTCCTCTTCCTTTTCCCTTTTTCCTTCCCTTCCCTGTCCTCCCCTTCCCCTTCCCTCCACAAAGACAGGGTACATAGCTCTTCCTCTTCTCCCTCTTCCCCCCCAACAACAAAATCCCTATAAAGCAGGGATATCCATGGTGGGGAGGGACAGATCACAAAAGAATCAAGATGCCACCTGCATGATTCAACCCCACCCTTTTCTACATGCTCCTGAAAGGGATGGGCTTCTAATGCACAAGCTGGGCATCTCACCCCCACTCAACCCCCTACCCCATATAGACATTCCTGTTGTAAGTTAGCCATCTATCAAAAATCAGGCTAAAGAGATGGCTCTTTAGGTCTCACCCCACAGAATTCTTTCAGCTATTATGACTTCCCTTTCTGTGGTTGCCTGAGACCTGCTTATTAGTAGACTAATTGAACCTACAGTGAGTCACTATCTTCCCCAATACCTATTTTTATTTGAACAGTAGTAATAATTTCTAAGGCAGATCATTTGTTGTAGTGATTCAGGCACCAGGCTAGACACCAAGAGACCATGAATTCTATTCCTGCCTTGGGCAGAAAGTCCAGCTGGCTGACTTTGGGCCAGCCACCCTCTTTCAGCCCTGGGAAGAAGGCAAGGGCAAGTCCTTTCTGAAAAAAAAATTGTATTGAGTGGATGAGCAAGTATTTTCTCATCTGTAATAACTGGCCTCTTTGCTCCCTATTTCTTCTGGGTTCAACTGAGCTGGGAATGACAATAACTGGCAAAATAGGACATGATGAACGACTGGCAGATTGGATTCAGAGATATACTCTGTAAAAAGTAGAAGAAGAGGTAGCTGGATATTCTCTGGAGAAACTTCAGTATTGAGGCTTTGTTCCTGATCATAATTAAATGGGTTCTAGCACATATTTCACAGATAGTAGAAAGTGTGGAAGACGGATGTTGCTAAAGGAGGCGGTGGTGAGGCCCCTTCTGAAGAAGCCTGCCCTGGACCCGACCGTGTTAGACAACTTCCGTCCAGTCTCCAACCTTCGCTTTTTGGCAAAGGTTGTTGAGAGTGTGGTGGCTCAGCAGGTTCCGCTTTTCCTGGATGAAGCGGACTACCTAGATCCGTATCAATCGGGCTTCCGACCCGGTTACAGCATGGAGACGGCATTGGTCGCGCTGATGGATGATCTCTGGAGGGCCCGGGACAGGGTTTTCCTCTGTCCTGGTCCTATTAGACCTCTCTTCGGCCTTCAATACCATCGACCATGGTATCCTTTTGCGTCGCCTCGAGGGGTTGGGAGTGGGAGGCACCGTTCTTCGGTGGTTCTCCTCCTACCTCTCGGGGCAGTCGCAATCGGTGTTGGTAGGGGGGGTTAGGTCGTCCCCAAGGGTGCTCTCTTGTGGGGTCCCTCAGGGGTCGGTCTTCTCCCCCCTCTTATTTAACATCTACATGAAGCCGTTGGGTGAGATCATCCGTGGTTTCGGGGTGAAGTTCCATCAGTACGCTGATGATACTCAGTTGTACATCTCCACCCCAAACCAGATCAGTGATGCCCTCTCCCTGATGACCCGGTGTTTGGATGCGGTACGGATCTGGATGAGCGGGAACATGCTTCGACTTAACCAGGTCAAGACTGAGTGGCTGTGCATACCTGCATCTCGGCCCGGTCAAGATTGTCCATCTTTGGCCATAGGGGAGAGTGTTGCCCCCTGTGGATAGGGCGCGGAATCTGGGGGTCCTCCTGGATGTACGGCTCCGGTTGGAGGAGCAGGTTGGGGCCGTCGCCAGGGGGGCCTTTGCCTAGCTCCGCCTTTTTCGACAACTTTGCCCTTTTCTGGACCGGGATGCCCTGCGCACAGTCACTCATGCCCTTGTCACCTCGAGACTCGACTACTGCAACGCTCTCTATTTAGGACTCCCCTTGCACACCATCCGGAGATTGCAGCTGGTGCAGAATGCGCGGCGCTGGTGGTGATGGGAGTTACCAGTTCTCCCATATTACCCCCTCCTGCGCGGCTTGCATTGGTTGCGGTTGCGCTCGGTGAGGTTCAAGGTTTTAGTGTTAACATATAAAGTCCTTCATGACATGGGTCCTCAATATTTAAGGGAGCATCTTCTTCCAATATCGAATGCCGGCCGCCCTGTGCAAGCTCATAGGCAAGGACTCCTCGGGATTCCCTCAGCGGGTCAATGCCGATTGGTAATTCCCCGACGACGAGCCTTTTCTGTTGCGGCCCCTGACCTCTGGAACCAACTGCCTTTGGAGCTCCGCCTGGCCCCTGACCTCCGCACCTTTCGCCGTGAGCTAAAAACTTGGTTGTTTGATCAACCCGGGCTGTGACCCCCCCCTGGGTGAGGGATAGTTTTAATGGTTTTAGTTTATATTATATTTGGACTTGTAATTTAAATTTAATAGTTTTTTAAGTATTTATTGTTTCATGTTTTAACTGCGAGCCGCTCTGAGTCTTCGGAGATGGGGCGGCATACAAGTGCAAATAATAAATAAATAAATAAATAAATAAATAATAAAGTTGAAGCTGAGTATTTGTGTTTTCCGGTGGCAATGTGTTCACCCAAAAGGTGACAACAATCCTTATGCTGGATAGTACGTCATGTGTTGTCTGACTGGTAAAGCAAATGTCCGAGTAAATGGCCTTGCATTTCAGCCATTTTTCTTTCTTTCAGATTACCTGTTTCCTGTAATTTGTTTTGCTGACAAGCATTTCTCTGCCACTTTAGTCATAGGAAATCAACTGGAAAGAACTTAAATGTGCTCATATTGAGAGAGCTTGTTGAAGTTCTGCAGAATGGTTTGCAGAATGGAGTCAACAAAGTCAAAATGGTGGATAGTAATTGGTCCAAAGTCACCCAGCCATCTTTGATGCCTAAGGTGGGACTAGAACTCACCGACTCCTGGTTTCTAGGGCAGCGCCTTAACCACTGCACCGCTGGCTTGCTACCTCTGCTGAGCTGAATTCCTTACATAAAATAGAAGAAGTAAATGTTAGTGGGGATGAGTTTCAAGAAAGATCTTGCTAGGAAGAAGATCTAATCAAACTTCATATATTTGTCAAATGATTAGTTAGGAAGGTTCTCACTTATTTTTGCCATTTCCTCAGTGGCTAGTGATATGATAGAAGTTTTGGATCAAATACAAAATAATACCAATGTATGGAACAAACCTTCCTTGATCTCATTCTGCATCTGGAGTTTGTTTTCCCCCCAGATAAAATAAACCAGCTTAGCTGGGTTGCAGAAAAAAAGGAATATTTTTTTTTGTCCAGAATTGGAAGAAGTGGTGAACTCACCAAAACAGTGAGCAGCACCTGGATGGAGGCTGGAAAAGTCTGTTTTCCTAAGAAATATCACAGACGGCCTCAGCAACAGCTCCTGGAGGAAAAGCAAAGGACAAAGCCACCTGCCATCTCTCTACACTGGCTTCTCTTCTGTCTGCTGCTGCCATCTTTCTCATCCTGCCTCAGTCCTGCTCCCATGCCCACCCATGAGAGTGGAGAAGTCATCGTAAGTCAAACCTGAAGCAACTCAAACCTAAGGGACTGAAAACTGGGGAATTGTAACATCTAAGAGGGGGTTTCCCAACCTTGGTAACTTTAAGACGTGTGGAGTTCAACTCCCAGCATTCCCCACCCAGCTGCAGGAGTTGAAGTCCATACATTTTTAAGTTGTCAAGGTTGAGAAAAGAAAATGGGTGCTTCTACAAAGTGAGAAAGCCAAGCCAGTTCTGTGCTGCATCTCTTCTCCAGGTGGTTTGAGGACATTGATTAAACTAGTGTTTCTCAACCTCAGCAACTTTAAATATGGACTTCAACTCCCAGAATTCCCTAAAGACAGACTTTCTGGGGAATTCTGGAAACTGAAGTCCATCTCTCTTAAAGTTGCTGAGATTGAGAATCACCAAGTTAGAGAGTTGGCTTTCTTGAAAAGTAGTGAGATTTTTCTTCCCTGAGAGCACCTTAAAAACAAATTACAAGCCCAGTTGTTTGATAAAATTAAATGCATTTCACAAATTAGATGGAAACTCTAAGAAATGAAAAATCAGCAACTTGGTACAGACAAGCATTCCAAAAATCTGGCTGAATCTTTCAGGGCTTTGGCAAAATGCAGAATCTGCAATTTTGTAGCTAGGTATTTGAGAATTGGCCCCATTGAATTTAGTGGTTTTTCTTCTGCGTAGGCAAAGAAGCAATATAAAACAGGAACAAATTAGTTTAGAGAGGCCCAGTTTAAGAAATTTATAATTCTCAGGGGGAAAGGTAAGGACTATAGTACCTCATGTTTTCTATTGATCCTCTTTGTTTAGGAGTGGTTAATCCATTATGGATACCTTCCACCAGCTGATCCTACTACAGGCCAACTACAAACCTGGGAAGCTGTGACAACAGCCCTTCGTGTGATGCAACGTTTTGCTGGCATTGCAGAAACTGGGATTCTAGGTATAATAAAACTGAGAGATGCTAGTATCTTGCTTGTTCTCCTTGGGGAGCCATGGTTTTGCAATGGATATCTCTCTCAACCCATAAATGAGAGAGGACAGTCCAACCGTTTGAACTTCAGTGAAAGATGCTACTGTAGCATCCTTGAGAGACCCAGGCATTTCTTGAATATCTTCAGTGAAGAAGACTACAGGCTCCTCCCAGGAGTACGGAATTTATGCTTCTAGGCAAAATTACAGCAGTTTGTTTTCCAAAGTGGATTCTAAAATGAAATAAAATGAGGGAAACTATCGGGAAAAATTTATCTGCATTACTCTGTTAGGAAATATATATCTTTGCTAGCTGTGACTACATGGGGTGTACTATTAATGTCTCAGCTAGGACTAGGGTTCATGTTTCACATACTGCTTTAATTTTCAGATTTATTATTAATTAAATTTATATGCCACCCATCTCACGATAGAAGGCAACTCTGCAGAATCAGTTCGTTTCAGGTCAAAAGACCCTTTGATGCCATCAGAAATTTAGGTTTAAGCCATTCTGCTAGTAAAACTGGCCCCAGAATTGCCTGTTTCCAAGAAATTGAGGCAAAGCAAGTTGAAAGAGACAGGGCAAGGACTGAATGTTTAAATTTTTCTGGGGTTTTTTTCTCTCTCTTCCCTTGAATTCTTGCAGATAATGCCACACTGGGTCTGATCTGGATGCCTCGCTGTGCCTTGCCTGACATTACCCCCAACTTCCCCTCAGAGCTTTCTTTAAAAGAGCGGGCAAGGAAGAAGAGATGGCAAAGGAGAAAAAGTCGGGAGAGGCGCAGTGCTGGTTCAGTTTGGACTAAAAGAAACATCTCCTGGAAGTAGGTATCCACATGTAGGCTTAATGCAATGTTTCTCAACCTTGGCAACTTTAAGAAGGGTGGACTCCAACTCCCAGCATTCTGCAGTCATCATACTGGAGTTGAAGTCCACCCATCTTAAAGTTGCCAAGGTTGAGAAACACTAACTTGGTAGGAAATTAGATTGAGAAAAGAATTGTACCTTGTACAAACACCGTCATTCAGTGCCAGCATTCAGACAACTAGGCTAACATGGAAATGGGTAGCCTCTGGTTTATTGTGGTTAGATGAACCTAGCAATGGAGTCTGCCAGCTAAGTGAACCTGGGCATCATGTTAAGCCATTATAAAGTCTATTTGTTTTGGGTGTAGTCTGTTATGTGAAGCCAGGAATTGTGTTTCATTAAACCTGGTTTAGGATCCAATCCAATATTTTGACTACTCCACCAAAATGGCACAGCATGATTAAAAGGTTTTTGAGGAAACCAGTTTTCTGCATTTGCAGAATGCCCTTCACCATAAATGAAGCAAATGTTGACACTACATCCTCAGTCCCCCAAAGACTAAATTTCAAGCAAGCCAAATTTAGTATGCTTTAGGAAAGCAAATGATATTCCTGTTGCTTTCACCTGCACATTTTATTTTTCCCATAGGGTGAAGAGCTACCCCCGCAGAGCTCGTCTCAGCCGAGAGACGATGCGAGTATTGATCTATTATGCCCTAAAGGTTTGGAGTGAAGCTATACCATTAACCTTTCATGAGGTTGGCGACCACACTGCTGACATCTCTGTGGAGTTCCTCCAGCTGGATCACCATGACAGTTATCCTTTTGATGGACCTGGTGGGATGGTGGCTCATGCTTTCTTTCCCAGAGACCCCCAGAGGGCTGGCACTGTCCATTTTGATGGGGATGAAGAATGGACTTTCCGCTCACCAGGTGATTTGATTTTCAGGAGTAGTGGAGTAGTTAAGAACTGTAAACCTGTTCAGGTGTTTGCCTGGAAGGCTCACATTGGATGCAGAATGGGGCCATGCATAGAATCCTGCCCTTGCCTTCTCCTGTTACTCCACTTTTATCTAAAGGTCTGAAGGTCAACTATACTTCCCTTGGCTTGAATGTGAGTACACCCTCTGAGTGATTTGAAGGCTGCATGTACTTTTCTCCCTCCATGTTGACCTCTCTATGGGTTCAAGTGAATGCCCAAAAGGAGCTACAATGAACCTGAGGAGAAGCGGGCTTTGCTAAAGTTGTGACATAAAGGTAGGGCAACCATCAAACAAACAAAAAAGCACAGTAAATTCAACATATACATTCCCTAATGCATTTTATGAAGTGGTTCTTCTATCACAGGGATTTTTCATTGTTTTGTCAAACTTCCAAAGTAGGGCCCCTAACATCTACCTCAACCAAAAAACATTTTTCCCTCTGATCATGATCATGGCTTTATTCCCATTATTGCATCTTTTTTACAGGACTCTAAGACTTTTACCATAACCAAGAAGAATTTGTCCTTCTGATTTCATGTGGGGAAGATTTGGTGGAAGCCAGTATTGGAAAAATAAAAATAAAATAATTCTGCTAGTCTGGCCCATTTGAGTTTTCCTCCATCCACTAAGGAGGCTGAGATGTTGCTCTGTATCCAAAGATTCACTCTCTGATGCAACCTGGTCCCGTTATCTAGGATGGAGACCTAGATTCAACTTTTAGGGCAAATCTAGTTCTCTGCTCTGGGGTACCTAATGGCTAAAGTTTGAGAATTGTAGGAGAGGAATGTCTATGGAGATTCTCAGTCATCCAGGTCAAAGTTGCCTCAAAGTGCTTTTTCAAAAGGCAACTAGAATTTCTTTGTTTTTCCTTGAAGACGTTTCACTTCTCATCCAAGAAGCTTCTTCAGCTTCTTGGATGAGTACCCAAGAACTGAAGAAGCTTCTTGGATGAGAAGTGAATGATTTCAAGGAAAAACAAAGGAAGTTCAGCTGTAGGAGATGAACCATTTTAAGAGGAGGCAGCCATTATCCATAGGTACTTTTCATTCTAATTTGGACTAAGCACTGATCACAGCTCTCAGGATGTCATAAAAGATTCAACAAGGGGTGGATACATTACTATAGGAGATTACTGGACAGGATGATATTTTTGCTGTCTTTTTGATTCTGTTCTGTGCATTTGTGGTTCATTCTCTCACTTTGTTGACTCAGTCTAGATCATTCAACCAGTGATTTTTATTGTTTGACAGATGACTTTGGCACCGACCTTTTTGCTGTAGCCATTCATGAGTTTGGGCACAGTCTTGGCTTAGCACATTCATCTTCCAAACACTCAATCATGCACCCATATTACCAGGGACCGGTAGGAGACCCATTGCAATACCAGTTGCACATAGAGGATCATGCTGAAATCCAGAAGCTTTATGGTAAGTGCAACAATATGGGATCATAAATAAACATTGCTGGGGGCGGGGTGTCAAGCTATTCTCCAAAGCACCTGAAGGCAGAACAGGAAGCAATGGATGGAAACTAATCAAGGAGAGAACCAACCTAGAACTAAGGAGAAATTTCCTAACAGTGACAACAATTAACCAGTGGAATTTTTGCCTCCAGAAGTTGCAGGTGCTTCAACACTGGAGGCTTTTAAGAAGAGATTGGACAACCATCTGAAATAATACAAATTCTCCTCCTTGAGCAGGGGGTTGGACTAGAAACCTCTAAGGTCCCTTGCAAATCTGTCATTCTGTCTTCTGAGTTAAGACCTTGCCTGAGTCCTTTGGATCAGCCAGACTTTCTCAACTTGGTCCAGTAGATGCAATGGACTTCAATTCCTATTAATATCCACCAGCAACAGGCTTGACATCTAAGACCTATGATAAAGACCAGATAAAGGAGATGTACTGCAATTAAAAAACTTTTTAAAAATCTTAGAATAGCTAACTCTGAAGGTATTGGTTTGCGTGTCCAACCCATTCTTTAATCTGTAGATGTGAAATAGTGAATAAGAACAGTGTGGTTCTTTCCCTCCTACTTTTAATTTAAATTCATTATTTTAATATCCTTGATTCATATAAGAATTAGTTATGTAGTAATATAATGAATAATATTCATACTCATTATCAGGATTGTTTGTAAGGTCAATCAATCAAGTTCTCATATTTTCTGTAGAATCACATTCAAACAGACAGTGCTCATCACTATATGCAAATGTGCCACTATCAGTTCTGAAATAGGTCCAGCCCAACTTTTAGTGATGGACTGTGTGTTTGTGTGTGTATGTGGGCAGCAGTTCAATAGCCTTCAGTCTAATTTGCATTAGCCTTCTTTTCAACATTTGTCTGGACTATCTATTCCCATTTTCTGCAATGTATGCCACCAACATTCTTCATTTCTCTTAGTACATTTCCTTTGTTTCTCTCCTTTTTTAACCAGGGAGTAAAGTTTTTCATTCTACAGAGAAGCAGGATGTAACCACTCCATTATCAGGCCTTCTGTCCTTATCACAGAATTTCCCTGCAGTCAGGTTAGATGACAGTCTTTATATTGTTCATTTGTGAAGGGTAAATCAAGGTATATTTTTGATAGCCTCTGCATGGATCTGTTGGATGATCCCAGCTTTGGTACCTCTGCAGCATTAGGTAAAAGATTCTATAGAAAGATGTAGATTAGATTCATGCATCATGACCATGATCTATTGAACAAGCAACGATTATCTGGTTTTAGACAGCACACTAAGTCCTAAATCAGTCATAATTTAGAAACCACAATGGTTTACACATGTATGTGCCATTTCCCTGTATCTCAGATATTTCATAGTTCTGTGACTGTATGCACTAACATTACAATTCTTTGCCTCAAATTTGTTTTACTACAGTTAATTTTAGGCTAATTTGCAGAGATTAAGAGGTAACAATAAAGTCCTTATTTATAGATAAAACTTCTTATCATTGTTAATATGGTCAGTAATTTCAGTCTTTGTCTAATAAAGCAGTTTATATTTAAGCAAATGCCACTTCCTTATGCCACGATAGCATAATGTTAGATTAAAATTTAAGACTGAAGAAATCAGGTTATAATCCCAATTTAGCCATGGAGCTCACAAAGGCATTTATAAACTGGACATAGGACCCTATTTTGATTTTGATATTTCTGCTTAATAAGAAAAGGTGTAAGTAAGGTATTCTGACCACCGAAAGAGCATTTTGTTTTTCCGTCCATAATGGCAAATAAACTAGGAAATCCAGCACTAAACATATTTTCTCATTTTGTTCAAAAATGGGGTCAAAACCTGGCTAATAATACCAGAATAAGCCTGGCTATTAAATCACGGTCTGAAGCTGTTGAACCCAAACCGCTTTGAATAAAAGAGGGAACTAGTCAAATTCAGGTGAGATATAGAAATAACTTCTGCCACTCAGCCTGATTCAGTGTTGGGGTAAGGATAATGTGGGAATGTGCTTTTCATGTATTCTGCCTTGGTTTATCCCGAGGGAGATTTAATGGATATGCTCAAAATCTACTTCATAATAGGACAATACACATTGCTACATTGTGGTAGAATGTACATATTTCCACACCTCCTTTTCCATCTCAAATGAAACCAAGGCAGTGTTTAGGAGCCCCGCTGGCTGAGTTGTTGTTTCCCCCCCACCCAATATCCTTGTTCCAGACTAGGAAAAGGATTTCCTGACCGATGTACCTCCAACATCGATGCTGTTGCTCAGATCCGAGGAGAAACATTCTTTTTCAAAGGTTAGTTACCTTGAAGACAAAGCATTCCTCTCAGGGTGCACAAAAGAGGCCGGAGTGGTGTTGTGTGTGTGTGGGAGGGGGCCATTGGACACACAGTCAAGAGACCCAGATTCAGAGTCAGCCTCCTCTTTTTTAATTGGGTAGAAATTCCGGTATTAACAGGCAGGGCAAAACCTCTTCTTCCATACCATACATACTTTTTACAAACTTCAATCTTGTCTTCGCTTACTTGCCTTTTTAAAAAGAAGCCCCAAACATCCTGCCTTTCTAATTCCTTCGATTATTTTTCTTTAATTCTTCCTTATCCTTTTTGAATGCCTTCAATAGGCTCATGTTCATTCATGTCACACCCCAAAATACCTGCCAGAGAATCACCTTTTAGATGGAAATTAATCTTTTTCTTTTTTTCTATTCCTGCACTGGTGGCAGATCAGTACTTCTGGCGCCTGTCCCAAAGCCGGCACCTCACTTCTCCCCAGCCAGCTCTGACCACTCATTTCTGGCAAGGACTTCCTTCTGCCCTCCACAAAGTGGACGCTGTTTATGAGAGGCCAGCAGATCATCGCATCCTCTTCTTCAGTGGTGAGAAGATCACAAGTGAAAAGTGAGCTGGACAAAGGCAGAAGGACATCCTGCTCCAGTAAAATGCAATGTGCTTTTGAGCCAATAGCCATGGCAGATGTATGGAGTACAGGACCAAGCACAGAAGAAGCGGTCTTATTTAATTACTTTAAAGCAGTTAGTGTGATTTCCAGACACAAAATACTCACCCATCCTCTTTATAATCAACTGCAGGCCCAGACAAAAACCTGCAGAATAAGAAGTGATTTGTTGTTTCATCTCACATGCTAGTAATCCTTGACTTACCATTGGTGGCTTAGCAGCCTTTTGAAATTAGGAGAGATGGTCCCCCCAAAAAAGTTAGTAATAATCCATCTGTTTGCAGTGTCCTGTAATCATGTGACCCCGATTTACAATATGTTTTGTGAGAAACTGGGGTTTACTTTTGATTTCAGGCAAAAAAATGTTCTATAGTGAACAATGGACTTGCTTTAAAACCGCTGCATTCATTTAACAACTGCCACAAAAAAGGTCATAAAATTGGGCATAGACATCTGCTTAAGGACCATCATGATGTACAACTGCAATTGCAGGCTCAATTGTGGTTGTAAGTCAAAGACTACCTGTACTCTGCCCAGCAACCTTTGACTAAAGCCTGGTCAATCAGCACCACTGAGAAGTCCACCAATAAGGGGCTCCAGTGCTGCTGCCCCCCTTTCAAATCGTTATAAAAATGAAAATCTTTGTATCAGTGGGATGTGAGGAGCACCATATACCCTTGAATTGGCACTGCCCACCAGCAAATTACCAGGACCATATTGCAATTCATCACCTCGATTTCAACTATTTGCTGCTCTAAACCAAAAGCTTTAACCGCTCCCTCAACCCTCCAGATGCTGTCTATGTGTCCCATCTCATTTGAGACAAATGAGCATATTTCCATACTATTTCTCCAGAAACAGGACTTCAGCCCCTCAGGTAATGTAGAGACTTCTGAGAGGCGAAGGCCATACTGCCAAAAAACATCAAGCTTGGGAACAATTCTAGAGATGAAGATGCTAGGCTGATGATTTGCTTTTGTGACGTGCTTGTTATCTCCCTCTTGTTTTTGTTATTTAAAATGAATCAGGTGAGGCCAGGAGCCTGGTGGCATTAAGGGAGATGATTTCCAGTTTCCATTTCATGGGGCAGGTAATCCTGAATTAATGGTTTCAAAAACAAGTTATTTCTGTTTTTCATACCTTCCTCTTTCTCTCTCCTTTTCTTACTCAAGGACCTCTCTACTGGGTGTTCAAGGACAATAGTGTGGAGGAGGGTTATCCTCGGCCAATCACAGACTTTGGTTTGCCCCAAGGGGGCATCAGTGGTGCTTTCTCCTGGCCTTCAGACCAGAAAACCTATTTCTTCAAGGGCGACCTTCACTGGTGCTATGATGAGACCACAAGACACATAGAGGAAGCCTCCCCTCTCCTCCAGGAATCCTGGGAGCAGTTCTCCTCTGTTGACTCTGTCTTGAGTGAAAGTGATGGTGAGTTGGACTGTGGCCCCCAGGCTGATCTTAGGCTGATTCAGATGTTTCATTGCATGTTGATCTGAGCACCTGGGAATTCTGGAATGCCATCAGGCTCTCCAGTCTATCCTGTCCTTTCAAGAAGTGCAGGACAGACAGGTCTTTTGCACAAAAGGCACTCCAAGGAACATCCCATTAAATAAAAGGCCCTGATTTGCAGATATGGGTGAAACATGATTTATCATCAGTGGTTGATGGATACATTTGGAAGTACATTTTGAGCATCACCGCAATGCAACTTGTGTGCTGGTGTGGCCAGTGCTAAAGCACCCATTTAATAGAATAGAACAGAATTCTTTTATTGGCCAAGTGTGATTGGACACACAAGGAATTTGTCTTGGTGCAAATGCTCTCAGTGTACATAAAAGAAAAGATACATTCGCCAAGAGTCAAGAATCATCAGGTACAACACTTAATGATAGTCATAGGGTACAATAAGCAATCAAATCATATGAGGAAACAGTCAATAAAAATAATTAGGATACAAGCGACAAAGTTACAGTCATGCAGTCACAAGTGGGAGGGGATGGGGGATAAGGAGTGATGAGAAGATTAATAGTAATAGTACTGCAGACTTTGTAAATAGTTGGACGGTGTTAAGGGAATTATTTGTTTAGCAGAATGATGGCATTTGGGAAAAAGATGTCCTTGTGTCTAGTTGTTCTGCTGTGCAGTGCTCTATAGCATCATTTTGAGGGAAGGATTTGAAATAGTTTATGTCCAGGATGTGAGGGGCTGTAACAGAAGGCCAGGAAGGACACCTAGGAAGCAAGCCATGGCAAACCACTTCTGAAAACCTTTGCCAAAAAAACTGTAGTGGTTTCTCCAGGCCATCTCTGATAATCAGACCTAATTGAACAGAGGCTGGTTAAAAAATGGTTAAGGGGTCCCCTTCTTTTTGCCAAACCTTTCTAAATGCTTCTTTATGGAGTTACTGCTACAGGTAGTCCTTGACTTTCAACCACCATTGGGACCAGAATTTCCATGGCTAAACAAGGTGGTTTTTCAGTGAGTCACACTGGGTTTTACAATCTTTTTTTTGTCATGGTTTTTATGTGACTCATGTGGTCATTAAGTGAACTCAGCTTCCCCCAATAACTTTGCTTCTTGGATGCCCTCTTGGCTGGTCACAAATGGCAATCTCATAGCTCTGCAATCATTGTAAATACATGCTAGTTGCCAAGCACCTGGATTTTGATCACATGGCCAGGGGGATGCTGGGACAGTTGTATGGGCAAGGACCCATTGTGAGTCACCTTCTTCAGTGGCATTGTAACTTCAAACAGTCACTAAATGAATGGCTGCAAGTAGAAGACTACCTGTAGTAGGGATACACCTGCATTTAGAACACTAGCTTGTCCACTAAATCTAACCTTGCTTCTGGCTACCAGTTTTCTCCTAGTCATCACTTTATTCTGGGAGGCAGAAGCTGCTCCAAGGATGGACAATAGTCAGAATAACGCCCTCCATTCCATTTTACTCTCACTTTTCTCCCTGTCTGCTAATGCTCAGCTAACAACCTTCCATGGCCACCAGTGGTGGGATTTAATTTTTTTTACTACTGGTTCTATGGGCATGGCAGAGGAAGGATACTGTAAAATCTCCAGTCAGAGGTGGGATTTGCAGGTTTTCCAAACTACTCAAAATTTCAGCTCCCAGTTCTCCAGAACTGGTCAGAACCTGCTGAATGCCACCTCTGGTGGCCACTGAATGTGCTTGTGTTGTCTTGTTTGGACTACAGCATTCTCTGCTGGAATATTGGACATTGAAGCAACCACATTTCTATTTATGATGCAATACAAGTAGTCCTCAACTTACAATAGTTCATTTAATGACCGTTAGAAGTTACAAGGGCACTAAAAAAGTTTTTTACATCTACAACCTTTGTAGCATGTCCATGGTCATGTGATGAAAATTCAGGTGCTAGGCAACTGACTCATCTTTATGACGGCTGCAGTGTCCTGGGGTCATATTTTGTGGCCTTCTGAGCAGCATAGTCAATGGGGAAACCAAATTCACTTAACAACTGTGTCACTAACTTAACAACTGCAGTGATTCACTTAACCTCTGTGGCAAGAAAGGTCGCAAAAGGGGGGCAAACTTCTCTTAACAACTGTCTCACTTAGCAACAAATGTTGGGATCTACTATGGTTGTGAGTCGAGGACTACTGGTATCACTTCTGCTCCAAACCATCCTGTACTGTATAATTATTCCAGGGACATTTCTTGGTCTTCTGCAACTTTGCATCAATCTATTGCTGCTGTCACTTCTCTGTCCTGCTGCAGGAACGCTGTATGTTTTTAAGGGCCAACAGTATTGGAAATTTGACCAGGAGACCCTGCAACTCCAAGCAGGATACCCTCGTTCCATTGCCACCGATTGGCTGGATTGCACCATCGAACCTCTCCGGATAATGCCTACTAGCCCTTCACTTGGAGTGAAACTTCCACCCAACTTCCGAGGCCCTCAGCTGAAAATTGAGGAACGTGTATGTTTTTGTGCTGCTTTTTGTGCCATTTCTTCCACTTTGCTCAATGTTTTGCCCTGGGCTCTCCTGACACTGCAAGGACTTGCCTAGCATGGGTGAGGAATATTGACCTGGGATTGCGCTATGTGTTTCTCTCTGAGCATGAGTGGAGGCACTATCTCAGATGATCACACTGGACATATGTGGCCAGACAAAAAGAGAGTGCTCCTGAGGAAACTGAAAATGACAAGCCCTTGAGATTCAGGCTGAGGTTGCCCATCCTTCAAGGAGTGGTGGCCTCACTTTGCTAGAACAGGAGGGCATCAAAGTCCTAACATGAAGAGCAATAGGAACATGTGCTTCAAATTGCAATGTCTGTATAAAAATATGAAGGACTTGGGAGGTGGACACTAAGTCCAAGAATGTCCAACCACAAGACAAAAGAGCTTTAGTAGACTCTAGGAAATGGAAAATATGGAGCTCTTTTTTTATAGAAGGAACCAAAGATACCTGCTACCTAACTGGTCAGTTCTTTTTATGTTGTAAAAGTTCTCCCTGAGCAAAAGATGATCTGATTTGCTGTTTTGGAAAGGAAGTAGTGAGTCTTTCCTCCCCTACTTTTTTTTTTTTTACTTCTGGCAGGGGCAGGAAGGAACTGCTGCTTTTGACACTGACTCCATCAGCCCAGCAGTGGAATGATGCAATCTTGCCTGTCAGGGCCTGTCAAGCTAATCAAGAAAGCTTCACTGCAGCCTATAACTAGAAAGAGAAAGAGATATGACTGAAAGATGAAGAATGCCTAGAGGGTGGATAAGAGCCTGGCCTTTGCTGTTTTAAGACAGATGGAGTCAGATCCAACCTACCAGGCAACTTTTGACAGATCTTGAATGGCAATTTAACATGTCTGAGACTAGACAAGTTTCGGTCCTTGTTTCTGGCCAAAAGGATATGCACAGACTCCCTGCAGGACATCTGCCTCCCTTGCTATTCAACTTTCTTGTCCCACCCAGGTTGATGGTGGTGGTGGTGGGGTCTCTGGGTTCCAGCTGGGAAGAAAGACACAAAATGTCTTTTCCCAGAAAGTCATGGGAAAAGGAGGAACGTTATTAAAACCAGCATGAAATTACACAACTCTGGGTGTTCTTAGAATGATTGATTGCAAGCTGTCACTGGCGATGAAAAACCCTATGTTTACACAGCACATCTAACCTGACAGGTGTGTTCAAACAAAATGTTAAACTTGGTTAGGATTAAAGCAGAGTTGATTGGTTGGGCAAACTTAGTCTCTTTAGTTTATGATTCAATATATTATGTGAAAACAGGAAAGGTATAATTCAGTAAAAGGTATGACTCAAGGCACTGAATACAGCGAATGAGGCAAGCAAGGAAGTAAAGCTATCATTAGATAGTAACAATCAGCATATTTTGTGTAAGGTTGGGTTTGCACCCTATAAATGTGACTGGTTTGGTTTTGGTTCAGTGCAATGTGTCAATCCAGCCACAGACTTTCCTTAACTCACATCAAAATGTTATATTTCCAGTAGAGATGAGAATGTTACATTACTTATCATATTCTAGACATTGTAAGAAAGAGGCTTACAATTGGGAGGAACTGATTCAAAAAATTAAGAGGGAGGATCCCTCTAGTTAAGGTTGCCCTACTACTGTTATCACAATACTGAAGACTGAAGTAGGGAAACAGAAGGTTTCCTGCATGGTTTGGATGCAGAGCTGCTGATTAAAGATGGTTGGTCAAAAGCAGGAGGCAAGGAGGATACAGTGGCTCCAATTTAATAACGCTTGAATGGTTGATGGGGCAAAAAGGCACAATCACAGAGTATTGCCAGCATAAGGTGGAGACTCCAGCTTTCACTTCCAGTTTGTAAAGAATTGTTTGAAGAGCAGATTTTCACGGCCTTGGGGCAGGATCTGTACCTGGAACCAGATTAAAAGCAGGTGAGACATGGAGAAGACTAAAGGAAGCAGAGAACAAATCCTTGTCCACTTCTCTTTGAGAACCCTTCAGATGTTTGAGTTACACCAATACATTGATGTTCTCCTCCAGACTTTTCATCCTAGACCTTCTTTGAACCTGTCAGCGGAGGTGTGTCATTCTTTTATGAAAACTTTCTGGGCATTTTGAAGACTATTTGCACAAGCTTGAGGGATCCTTACCTGAGTGTTCTGAGGATAGTTCATTTGTGAGATGAAGTTCTCTGCTACTCTCAGAGACGCTTGTTGTTCTTGTTCATTTGCTCTGAGGCCTGCAGATAGAGATGAAGGAGGATGATAATTTACAAGAGCTGGGAGAGGGACCTTGGCCAGCACTGGATTAGAAGAGCCAAGGTACTCCTTTCAATAACAGAGAAATATCTATCATGTCCCATCACCTAACTATAAGTGCATCTGCTTATATGCAGTTGAAAGGCAGAGCAATCTCTTCCTTCCTTCTTTCCTTCTTTCCTTCTTTCCTTCTTTCCTTCTTTCCTTCCTTCCTTCCCTTCCTTCCCTTCCTCCCTCCCTGTCCCATTTTTCATTCAGTAACTCCAGATGGTGGCACCCACAGCATCCTCTCCCTTTATTTTCCTCTATTCCCTGTGAAAGAGATCTTCAATAACTGAGAATGGATTTGAATCTGGACGTCCCTATTACTAGTCCAATATCTTAACCACTATCCAATCATAGAAATCATTCTAAAGAAAAATGGGAAAGTGAAGATGTCAAAGGTGGTGATGGCAAGAAAAATAAATAAATAGAAGCTGATGACTTGGGGAACATTGACCAGATTGTCTTCTGGTGTAGAAGTTTCTCAACTACTCTTCTACTCTTCACTGCATATATTTGTATTTATAGTTCCAGAGAAGTTCTGAGACAATGTATGATGGGCATTACCTTTCCAAACAAAGATCTTTCCGTGCTGCCCATTGTCCAGGATGAAACAGTCATCTGTAATGAGCTGGTCTTGGAGGAATGGACTGGATTCGGAGACTTTAGTCAAACTCATTTTTCCCGTCATGTCAGAGACCTCAGGATTGAGAAGTATAGAATTTACTACACTTAATGGAATCCAATAATCACAGGGTAGATGTCCAGCTTTTGAGCTTTATGGTGCATTTTTTTAAAGCCAGAATTTTCTCATCCACCAACCTGGAGACAGCGTAAAATGCCTGAACATGGAGCCCATTCCTTCCTGTATTCTGTATTTCCTACATGCTGGACAGCATTTTGAAACTGAATCAATGCATCCAGAACTTCTAACAGCTTAATATCAAAGGGAAAATACCTCAATGGAACCTTTGATCCAGTTGTTAGCAGCTGAAAATTGTGGTCAGAAAGCACTTTGAAGCAAGACCTCACCCTGATGTAGCATTCCCTAATTTCATATTCTACAGAAGTAACAGAAGAGTAATCCTCAGAATCAGTGTGGAAAACAGTTGAGAATTCTGAGAGCTATAGTAGAATTTGGGAGGTTAGGCAAATCTATATCAAATCTAAATCTATATCAAAGGAATCTTTGGTCTAAGCAATCATGATCAGGATGTTGTCAGGATTCCAGATCTCAGTGCAATGTGGTATACTGTAACTAGATCAATTATAGTCTCTGGGCTTAATGGTTTTAAAAGACAGAGTCTATGTATATGAATACACTCACTTGAAACTGAGTTCTACCACACATGGAGTCCCTGTCAGGGCTCCAGTAGTCCCCAATTTAAATCATGAGTCTCTAGCCTGATTTTCAAAGCTCAAAGGAGATTTGTTAGGAGAAGACATGCCGGTGCTGCCTGAGTGTAGCTGACTCTGAGATACATTCATTGTCACCCTTGACCCTGGTTTTCCCCCACCCCCTGGGTGTATCATAATTCATATTCTCCAATGGGACACATCCATAAGCAAGAGTCATCAATCATACTCTCCAGTTAGAATTTTGCATGGCAGAAACTTCGGTCACCTAGAAACTATCTATGAAAACATCCATGGAATGCAGTTTCAATTTTGCAGCTGCTACACTATTCCCCCCTCCCTTTCCGTTGGCAACTCTAAAAGACCAGAGAAATATTTTATGAGTTGACAGTCCCCATATCTGCCTTTGGAAATAATCCGGAGGTCCTCATAATGCCCCCAGAAATCATAAATATGCAACAAAAGTGAGCAAAAAACAAAGATGGCTCAGCTAATCATAGAAAACAGCTATCCCCCCCCCACTGCCACATTTTTACTTCAAGATGAATGTGCATTTACACACATCCAACCCACAGTCTGAGAATTGCAGCAAGTAAATGACACCGAGAAAGTCATTTGGGTTTATTTTCTGTTGGGGTTTGCTTGTAAGCTTAATGCTTTGTGGTATGGCAAGGCCACCTGAAAGACATCAGCAAGCCTTCTCATTCCAGTGGCATCATGGATTTGTGGTTACCCATCCTTTTAAAGGCATACAATGTCCAGCGTAGGATCATACTGGGGCATTATAGTTGATTAAACAAATAGTTAGATTTTTAAATTCAAATGTTCAATCACCAGCTAATAGGTTTCCCTCTCCAAGAGGGAGAAGTCAGTGGTAGTATTCTACCTGTTCTGCTGAGCCAATAGCGGCGATGAGCAGCAGAGATGGAACTGGTTCTCTCCACTGCTCTGCTGTTGGGCCCGCCCGCCCAGGCTCCCATACTCCTCTGAATTGGAAGCGTAGCTGCTTTGCGCGGCACGGAAGAGTGCCACGCAGCAGCTGCTGAAGTGACCGGGAGAGTGCAGATTTGCAGGAGGTGAGTTGGAACGCCTCTGCGCCTGCAGAAACGCCTCTGTGCCTGCTCAAAGTGCGTGTTTGGCACATGCATACACACAAAGTGTGCACGCATGCATAAAGCACACCTACCAAGCCACACCCACTGAACCAGTGGTAAAAATATTTGAATCCCACCACTGGGGAGAAGGAGAGGATGAATGGATTTCAGAAGGTGCCTACAAAAGAACAATTTCCTGGAGGCTCCATCCAACCTTAAGTAAGATTCTTCTCATTTTTTGGTTATTACCTTATACAATACTGCTGCAATAGCATTCTTCTGATCAGCCACAATATCTTCCTCAGAGGTGCCTTCTTTCAGAACTGGCTTAGGACCCAGTACCTAGAGAAATAGATCATGCCAATATCTCTTTGCACCAGAGTCCCTCCTGTATTGGAACCTCAGTGCTACACCTTAACATGGTCCAGTTCAAATCCAGTGTTTGCCATGCAGCTGCTGCCAGAAATGTATTCCCATGTAAAAAGTACTTCTTCATCCATGTGCAACAGAAATGCACCAGGACACTGATTCTGGCCGTATCAACCACTAAAATGTATTTCTTGGTATGAAAAAATAAATACCATGAATTAATCTAAAACAGCAACTTTTATTCCTGTGGTCCATCTCTGTATGAAACTCCTTGCCAGATGCTACAGCGATCCATGGATAAAGAATATTTCATACTTTTTGTACACCTTTTCTTGGAATCTTCTAATCCAGCTTTCTGATCCTGACTCATTTTTCAGATGAATTCTACAACTTCTACAATCCCCAGACAAAAGGAAAGCTGTGGTCCAACACATCTCGAAAGGGGCAGATGAGGAAATGGCCAACCTAGATACTGATTTGCATCTACCCTTCATATTCTTTGTTCCCCACAAAAATCTTACCGCTGTCATCTCAGTTGGTTCTTCCCCGTCCACAACAATCTCCATCTTTGCTTTTCCCTTCCTCTCAGTGTCTCGGATTGCTGTTGCAAAATCCCGAGCTTTGTTGCGCTCCAGAATGTTTGACTTTCCCCCACACCAGATAAAGATTTTCTAAAAGGAAAAGTAGAAACCTGTTATCCAATTTACAATAGACTACCAGCTGACTAACATCTAGCCATCACCACCTTTTAATTTCCCCACTGTTATGTATGCAGGTCTGAATGTCATTGGTTAAGTTTGAACTGTTCTTGTAAAATGTCAGAAGTGATTGGTTTAAAAAGTGCGGGAAAACCCTGCACTCTGATTGGCTGGCAACTGCGGCTGCTGGCTATAAGTAGCAGCCACAGACCAGCCAAATCGGGTCTGTTATGAGCTGTAGTCACTAATAAACTCTTCACTGAAGCACTTCGCGTCTGACTCTTCATGCAAATCTAACACCCACCATATATTCAACAGGAGTATTGTGACTACAACTCCCACGAACTCCAATCCAAAGCCAGATTGGGAGATCTACAACCCTTCTTGGAAAATTTCCCTATATTAGCTTAGCCATGCATTGCCTTTGGAGGATGCATTGAACTACAAGCTAACAACATGGGCAATATGGTTGGGTAATGTATGAGTCACAATGTCATGTGAACACTACCATGTACTACCATGACATATATTCTTTTTCTAGCAGGTATATGTCTCCTTTCTCAGACTCACCTCTCCCAGGTCCAGGATGAAGCAATCACCTGTATTAAAACTGGTCCAGTTCAGTTCTCTTTCCACAGCCCGGATATTCTTCTTTCCTTTCACTTGATAGAGTTGGTGCCTTGAGCTTTGCTCATGGTTGGCCTGGGTTCTGGTAAAGGCTGACTCCACACCGCCTTCCTATAGACCATAAACTGGGGTTGAGACAGGGGTATAGAGACTAGGTTTTGAGGATAAGGGTCAGGAAAGACTCTTTGGGACTATAGGAGCCCTGGTGGCATAGTGGTTAAATGCAGCATTGCAAGTAAACTCTGCCTGGAGTTTGATCCTGACAGAGCTCAGGGTTGACTCAGCTTTCCATCCTTCCAAGGTTGGTAAAATGAGGACCCAGATTGTTGGGGGAAATAGGCTGACTCTGTAAACCACCCAGAGAGTGTTGTAAAGCACTATGGGGTGGTATATAAGTCTAAGTGCTATTGCTATTGATATCATCAGGACATCAAGGGGAAACCTAATGCTACAGAAGGAGCAAAGTGTTAAAGAGAAGTGAAGGTGGTGGCTAGCTATAATCTACAGCTTTATTTGAATGTGTGCCTTATTTGTCTAGAAACAAGCAAAAAAAAATCAAATGCAAGGGTGGCTGTGAGTGATAGAAACCTTTTAGGATTTTTGACTGTTGTGTCAGGCACAAGGAACCAGAACGACTTTGTGAGTAGATCAAATTAGCTTCTCTGCTATTGTTTTCTCCAGTTTACAATAGAAGAAAAATTAAGCTAAACTTGGAGGAAATAATGAAAAGGAAATTGAGCAAAAAGAAAAAAAAGAGAGAACAGTTTCCCAAGAAGTAAAAAAGGGAAGATGTCAGCCAACTGGACTCAACTGAGCCTGATGGGGATTGAAGGAGATGTTGGTCTCCTACTAACTCCACAGCATAACTTTGTATGAATGTACAGGTACAAATGTTTAACTAAGTGAAAGTTCTTAAGAGGCTCTAAGGTTTAGCAAGAGTGCTCTGGAAAGAGAGTAAGGTCTATAACTGGAAAAACGAGTCTCCTTTCACCTGGTATTTGATGCCATGGGGAAAGTACTCCATGAAGACATCTGATTCATTCCCCTGCACTTCCCGATACTGAATCGGCTTCTCTTTTGGGATGGAGTTGAGGTGAGTGGAGAGCAAAGCACATGCTCCCTGTTCATCCCTGGAGGAGTTTTGACCTGAGACGAAGAGAGAGAGAACATTACTTTGCAAGGAGGTATCCCAACAAGTTGAGTGATAGCCCCTAGCTATCTCAAAAAGGGTTTTATGTGTCAGATTCTTACATCTACATTAAACCCCATATTGGAAATAATAAGAAGCCACTTCTGAAAAGTCTTCATTCTTGCTAGAATAAAGGGTTGCGTTGTATTGCAAGTTGCATGATCACATCATTCAGTTCAAGAAATTGTCCTTGAAGCAGGTACTAATGGCTTACAAAACATACTAAGCCTTATTATGGTTTCTTTAATGTTGGTTGGTTATGTTGTATGAGCTCAGCCCTTAGACCTGTGAAGCATATATTGTATGAAATGAATGCAGCCAAATAGGGTTTATTCAGCAATAAACTATAGAAATGCCTCATCCCCAGATAAAACTTGTTGACTTAAGGTTTATTTTGACCTTTTGCTTACCAATCCAAATATGCAGGTTGGAATGCCCATCTGGGCCATTATAAAGGACAAGGTATGAATCCCCAGAATAGAATTTGCCTTTCATCTCATCTGGAACAGAAACCGGCTTCATTTTCTCCACACGCCAGATGTGTAAGCCTGGTTCTTTCGCTGAAGCATCAAAGGCAGAACCACTACCAAACAGAAGGTTGGAGTTTATTGAATTGGAAGAAAGAGGAGAGGATAAATAGATATCTAGAAAAGGAACTAAGAATCAAGAAGGTGGGATGAAAAAGAATAGAGCTTTGCAGTGCTCTTGACTTCAAGTTAAGTTTAACAGAATAACACAGTTGGAATAGACCTTGAAGGTCTTCTAATCCACCCTCCTGTGCAAGCAGGAGACCCTATACCATTCCAGAATATCCTTCCATAAACCCACAACAGCATAGGCAAAGTTGAAGAATGATGGGACTGAAGTCCAATAAATCTGGGAGGCTTCACCTTGGAGAAATCACAGGTGGGAAATCCAGGAGAACTAAGGAGAAATTTCTTAACAGTGAGAACAATTTATCAGTGGAGCAGTTGTGGGTGCTCCATCACTGGAGGCTTTTAAGAAGAGATTGCACAGCCACTTGTCTGGAATGATATAAGGTCTCCTGCTTGATCAGGGGATTGGACTAGAAGATCTCCAAGATCCCTCCCAACTTTATTATTCTGTAATTCTGTTGTTCAGATTAAAGAAAAGTACTGAGAGGGGGGACTACATGTTCAGATTTATCTGCTTGCTTGCCTGCTTGTTTTAATATAATTTCAAAGATCAAGCAGTTACAGTACATGGAAATGTTGCTTGATGCAATCAAACCTGCTTCTTAAAGAACAAACAATATTATTCAAACTTTCTTTCCCCAAAACATGCTTTCATTGTTAATTTTTCCTTTAAAGAAATGCCAGTATGGAACATATCCTGATAATTACCCACTTTGGTTTCCTGTTCCAAATATTTATTTTCACCACACACCCTAACTCTCCAAGACTATTCATTACCGAAGATAAATTCAAGAAAGAAATTACAAGCAAGTTAGGAATAATTTGTATGTGGCCTCAAACCAGACTAAGAATATGTTTCAGACAAGGGCCTGGAAAGTTTTCTTGTAGGGGCAAGAGAGCAGATGCAATACTATATCCTTAACTAATGATTAACACTAATTCAATTTATATTCCACTTTTGAGACCATAACAAGGATTTTCAAAATGGTAGATGGCTCTGAAAGTAAAACATAAATTTAAACCCAGTTGAAAGACCCCACAGTCTCATACAGACCACCTATAATTATTGTGATATTCAATTTTATTTATGAAATGGTTACTGTATTTTGATTGGATGAGAATAAAGGTTATTCCTCACCTTTTGGGGTTTGCTGTATACATGGCTCCAAGGATCTGGTGAGAAATAGCAAACATGATTAGGACTTTCATTAAATAGTAAGTATAGTTCATTGAATGTAAGAGTCCTAGTTTTCAAGAAGGAGGAGGAGGAGGGGGGGGGAGAAGGAGAAGGAGCCAAACTGGAGCTGTGACCTTCCAAGACATATGAAAAGGTGTAGCATCAAACTGATACCATTATCACAACAAGAAACAACAGGAAATCAAATCACACTGACAAAAAATAGTTTTAACTTTTGTGAACCCAGCTCATGCAGAGGAAGAAAAGCCAGAATTTTCCCATCCTAAGAAGCAGGGCTTGAAGAAAGTAACATCTCCCATGTGAGCATCTTATTGGAATGGGATGAATGGATAAACAAGTGGATAGATATGCAAATCATTTTTCTCTTTCCCCTTTTCCAATTCTTGGTCTTACAACCAAAAGCTGCCGAGTACAATGCTGCTATCCTATGATCAGCTCAAATCATTTATTCACTTAACTGATTCCTGCTAAGTAGTTACAGAATTTAATTAATGCTATTTTATCTATCTTATAATAAAGCAAGAAAATATATCAAGATGCAGGATTCCTTTTTTCTTCCTTGCTCAGGTAATGCTGAAGATCATGGCTGAAGATTTGTACAAGAATGGTGGTATTAGGAGCTGGGAGGTATTCCATGCCATGGTTTGTAAAAGTCTGAGAACTTATTTCTAACAATTAATAGTGGAAAGTTAGAGAAAGTAAGTGCTCAAATTAGAAGCAGAGGGAATTATCTTTTGCAATGTTTGCTAAGTTACTGTTTTTAGAAGTCAAGGCTAATTCTGGAAAGAACCAAGTCTTATGGAATAATTCCCACCTTATTCCCTGCACTAATAAATCCATTCCATAATAAATGCCATATTTTCAGATGTTTCCAGTGTTTAGTTGAACAGAATAAGATATAAAAGAAAAGCCATCCAGAACAGCTGAATCCACCCAACCTAGCTGTTTGCAAAAGTCCTTAGTTGACCAATCTGAGGTTTAGGGTTTGTTTTTGTTTTTATTTCTGTAGTTACAGGCTGAGCCAAGTATTTCAGCTTCACCTTTGTCACCCCTTTTAACATCAGCACATACTCCAAGAGAAAACGATTGTGTGCACTCACCAAGGCCGTCGCTCACCAGCTCCCTGTATAAACAAGGCTTTCCACCACTGAAATGTGAAATTAGATTAGATTTCCTGGGTGGAGACTTTTCTTGACTCTCTCTAGTCAAACTGCTCAGTACCTAACTTCTTTGTGGCTGCAGGCGAAGGGGAGGGGAGAGGGAAATGGCAGGCAGAGAGTGCCACATGTGGTTAAAAGGAGGATGACTCACTTTGGTTCCGATTAGGAATTCATAACAGCCTTCCTGTCAGGCGCTCTCTGCATCATCCGTTGGGTTGTCTCTCATGGCCTCTCATGGCACAGTCCTTCGGGAAACGACTGTAAGAACACCCTGAAGCATGTCAAGTACACATGAAAAGGCATACCGAAGGAGACAAGCTATAAACCCACTGCATTTTTTATGAAGGTAAACCAGAGGCACAACTGGATCAGGTTTCGATTCTTCCATTGGATGCTGATGTATCTTGGCACATTCTGCAAACCTGAGTTAGGAAGGAATCACAGTGACATGAAAATATTTAGAAATATTGAGGCCAAGGATACTACAAAGCCTCCGTCCTCTAGAATTTCAGTTGTTTCTACTTCCAGATGGACTGGGCATTGTCTGCAATAATGTTTCTGTTCTATTCTACTCCCAGTATAAATCTTGAAAGTATTGTAACAAAAGCTGATCCCACAGCCAGGTACCAGCTTAACTCCTTAGCATATTTTGTTTCCTCGGATTTCCCTTCTACATCAGGCTTATGATTCTCCTTCACTGTATAAGAGCACTTAACTATTTGGTGGTCTCTGCAGCTGATCTGAAAAGGTTACAGTTAATGCATGATGTTGTATTTTTCGTCAACCACAAGATGTCATCCTCTTCTCAAGTAAGGTATTCAAGTGGAGTAAACAATGTGGAACTTTATGGTGGATGTAAGAGCAAACTTCAGTAACTTTAGTGAGTAAAGAAGACTAGACAGAGCTCTGTGTGTGTGTGTGTGTGTGTGTGTGTGTGTGTGTGAGTTGTGTGGTTAAGCACGTCATCCGTTTAGAGTTGTTGTGGTGTTCCTAGTCCAACCCCTCTTGAATTCTGTTTACTCTTATCTGGCGCCAATTGAACATTGAACTTTAGTTGTCCAGATTCTTGTGTATAGGCTTGAATAAATCTTCTATGCTGCAACCTTACAAAGGGTCCTGATCTTTTGTGCCTGAAAAATGTTATTGTTCTTCTTCCTTCTTTAATATCATGTTCTGCAGTGTAACACCATCTCCTCTGTAAGACATCAGGGTGGAGAAAGCTAGCTTATTGTATCTTAGCAAGATTAATGGTGATGTTTACACAACAGATTTAATCTAGTTACTGAGTTCATCTCTTTTCTGGGTTTGTCTCCAACATCGAACCATACATTTCAGGGATATCTGACTCCATAGGTTTAATAAATGGGAAGATGGATCCTCAAGTAGCCAAAACAGCAGCAATACACAGAAGAAAGGGATCAGAAAACTTGGAGAACCTCAAGGTTTGTAGACAGGGTTCAAGCAATTGCTTGAACTAAAATGCACTAAAATGAGGAGGATAATTTTATGGTTTTCGCACACATTTTGAACCCTATTCCTTCAGCTTGGTCTTTATCCTTCTTCCACTGAATAAATGAAAATAGGCTCAAATGTTAATTGAAGCAAGCCCACCACACATAATTTGTACCCAGAAAACTGTGTGTTTGTTTTATTTTTCCTAATCAGTTGAGTTTCTGTTGTCACTGTAACCTTTTGAAAGAAAAATGAGAAATATTACTGCCAAATATGCAATTTCCTGCAGTAAACAAAGCTAGCTTTTTCTTGCTTGCTTGCTTTGCTTTGCTTTGCTTTGCTTTGCTTTGCTTTGCTTCGCTTCGCTTCGCTTTTTTGAGATGCTGCAAAACAGCCATCAAACAACAGAGTCTAAAGCAACTGGGCTAGGAATGATAAGAATTGTAGTCACGGAATATCAGATGAGCATCATATTGTAAAACTCCATTTAGATTTCAATGTTGGATTCCTGAAATCTTTGCAGCAAAGCCTCAAGCTAGGTAAAGCAAATGAACAGTAGCTGGACTAAGGATCTGCAACTGAGCATCATGAGTTAATCAAAATTTGGATGCAGGTCTCCCCTAGGCTTTATTCCATTAAGACCTCTGCCTGTTCTTTGTTCCCACTGGCAGGGTTCACACATTGTTCACTTTGCCTTTGAGTGTTGTGTGAACCCAACTGGTCTATTTATAGAATACACCTGTGGGGTTCACCCAACCCTCAAAGGCAAAGTGAACAATGGGTCACAGCATCAAATACAGGGGAAGATCAATCAACTATCTGCTAGTCAGAGGAAAACACGGTTAAATAAATCAGGGTCAGATTTATGAATGCAGTTAAAGGACCCTGGAGAGTCTAAAAGCTTGCTCAGTCACACACTGCAATTCGAAGAGACCCAATTAAACTCCTTGACTCTTGCGCAGTTTAGAGTTTCTACTCCTGCACCCATTACAGCTACTCTTTGCTTGTTCTCTGATTTCCTGCCAATGGATCTGCTCTTTATCTTGTCCTTTCTGAAAGGCTGCCAAATTGGATTTGCAAGAAAACAGAAGATTAAAAGCAAGCTGGATCCCCATTTTCCCTTTTTACGCGCAGAGAGAGAGAGAGAGAGGGAGGGAGGGAGGGAGGGAGGGAGGGAGGAGAGAGAGAGAGAGAGAGATGTACATCAGCCTCTGGCCAGAGCAAGTCTTTCCCTACTGCACAGCTTAGAGGGAGGGAGGGACACAAGTGGTCTCCTCTGCACCGCACCGCTGCCATTCATACCCAGAGAGCCTTCGGGGCTGTTGCTCCTACTTTGTGTGAACTGCTCCTGTCTTCTCCAGCAAAGGAGACCTGGATCGGGGCAGGCGGCCCCTCTGATCACTTTAGCGGATGTGCTTCTTTAGCCCAGAACTACTCCCGAGTCTGGAAGGGACTAAGATCAGTCACTGTTGCCCTGATATCTTCTTATTCACATTCCAGCAGTTTGGCTGGAGAATCAGGAAAGAATTATTTTGCCTGCCAAAGTAAAAGCCAAACATCTCCAGCCTTCGAAGACATTCAGAAAAAGCAGCATTTGCCTCTCATGTCTCCCACCATCCCATTTTGTATGCTCTTCTTTTTTCTGAACCACAGGACAGGGACTCCAAACCTGGTTAAAACCTGCTTTAGGACCTTAAAAGGTGGTTCAGAAACCATGGTTTACTAAACTAGAAGGTGTTTAGTAAACAACTTCCTAAATCAAAGCAAATGACCATGTAATTGCTCCACAGAATGACTATAGGCAGATAACACACTCAGATAGAATATGGTTGGGGCTTGCAATCATTGGGGTAGCCAAACATGGTTTAGAGTCACTTTGGTGTGGTGGTTAAGGCATCAGCTAGAGTGCTAGTCCTGCTTAGGAATGAAGTCAGCTGGGTGACTTTGAGGCACTGACTCTCTCAGAGTTCTAGAACGGAGGCAATGGCAAACCAAGGAGGAGGAGGAGGAGGAAACAACTATAGCGATTTACTTAACAACCGTGGCAAAAAATAAAATCAAGCATAATTTATTTAACCACCTTACTTAGCAGTGGAAAGTCTCAGTTCTGGTCACAAGTCAAGGACTACTTGTATGTGGATCCAGTCCACATACATGGGCATGGCTTGGTAGGCGTAGCAGGGGAAGGATACTGCAAAATCTCCATTCCCCCCCCCATTCCAGAGGGAAGGTTCTCCGAACTACTCAAAATTTCCACTACTGGTTCTCCAGAACTGGTCAGAACCTGCTAAATAGCACCTCTGATCCAGTCCCACCCACCTTGGGACAATGGCAAACTGAGCTTCTGTTTTAATGGCCAGCTATAGAGGCCTTATTAGATAAGGACAGATAAGGGGATCTATCCTTAGGGCAGCCTTCTCTAAACAAATGCCCTCCAAACACATTGAATTTCACCTTCTGTTGTCCATGGATGTCCTCTGATTTGAGGGGAGATTTTGTCCTGCATGTATGGAAGATGCCCAGCTGAATAAGTTGCTTTGTATAGGATACTCTCCCATAAACTAGCCGTCCGCTTTAAAAAAAAGACTGGCCAGCAAATCTGACAATGTGTTCATTATTAAAGAAAAATAATAATCAACCTGATTGAATTGGATGAACAAAATGTTCCTAGGGCTAGGAGAAGCAGTATGGGGTTTCGGAAATTAACTCAGAGCACTTCTCCAAAGAATGGCCTGTTATTTTTTTCTTGTGGTTATTTCCATAGTTGAACTGAAATTGCCTTTGATCTTCCCTCTTGCTGATTAGTTTAACCTCCCTTTGAGCTGGATGAAGAAAGTTACTTCTCTGCTATTGTCACTGACTACATTCAACATCCAGAAGCAGAGAATAAAATTGTTCACTGCCCCCCATTACACATCATACAACTGATGGAGGACAAACTAATGGCTTTTCGGGATCTTCTGAACCACACAGAGAGCAGAAGACAGGTAGATACATTTCCAAGAGCAAAACATGAGCTTCAAATGAGTTGTAGTATCAGTCAAGCATTAAATAGGAACACAACTCCTGTCTAGGTTTATTATGGAGTAAAAGCAACTGCAGGAAGTAGTAATTTAAGGAGCTGTTTTTGGCGTGAAAGTCACAAAGTTACATTTTCTTCCAGATAAAATGGTAAACCCATCTTTTTAAACATGCAGCAAAGGTAATATATATTTTCCCCTTGACTTCCCCTTGACATCTTATTTTAAGAAGTCTTGTAGTAAATATTTGATCTAAAAACCATTTGCAATGCAAGGGTATTGGTGGTGCAGGCTGTTAAATGCCTAGCACTTCAGTTCCAGCTGCCTGCAATTACTGCATGTTATGTATGTAGGTTTGAAGTCATTGGTTTAGTTTGAACTGTTCTTGTAAAATGTTGGAAATGATTGGTTTAAAAAGTGCGGGAAAACCCTGCACTCTGATTGGCTGGCAACTGCGGCTGCTGGCTATAAGTAGCAGCCGCAACCCAGCCAAATTGGCTCTGTTCTGAGCTGTAGTCACTAATAAACTAAGAGCTTGAAGCACTCCACGTCTGTCTCTTCATGCAAACTTAACACTGGCGACGAAGGTGGATTCCCCTGAAGAAGATGGCAAGCGGAACAGAAGAGAGCGAGATGGCTGCACTGAACACCCCAGCCCCATTCGATCCGATGGCAGAAGACTGGGAGTCGTATGCAGATCATTTCCAAATGTATCTGGAGGAAAGCGATCTTGCCGACATTTCGAAGCGGAAGAGGGCGGTCTTTCTCACCACTGCGGTCCAGCAGTTTTCAAGATGGTGAAGGCATTGGCGGAGCTGCAGACGTGAAGGTAATGGACTGGCCTGATTTAGAAAAGTTTAAGAGCCCATTGCGCCACAAGTATCGTGCCTCATTAAGAGACACGAGTTTTACCGTCATGATCAAGGGAAAGCAAAAAAACGACTTCGTGGCAAGTTTAAGAGACATTGGGGTGCATGCGAATTTAACAATTTAGAAGAGGCCATGCGCGATCGATTTGTTCTGGGCCTTAAAGACAAGGTGCTACAGAGCAAGTTATTACTGAAACCTAAGATCACGCTGAAGGAAGCAATAGAAGAGGCCTCTTCAGCAGAAGCTACCAAGTCCTCAGCAGCAGCCATGAAGAAAATCAACAAGGCCACAAGCCATCCTGATGTGGAAAAGTCCACAACAACTCATTGTGAGCAAATAGATTCTGAGTCAGACTGTAGTGAGGTGGAGGAAGGAATTTACAGACTCAGAATGGAGCGGAAAAAGAAAGACCTGGGAAGAAAGAGGCAAGATTTCTACTGCAGAGGTTGTGGGGAAGCCACCCCTGCACTGAATGCAAGTTTTAGACACCATTTGCCTCCGTTGTGATAAAAGAGGACACCTAGCAAGAGTCTGCAAATCATCCAGAACTCCACCCAACAGAAGAAAGTTTGCTACAAGCAAAGACAAAGAATTCAGGCCCAACAATCTCAGTGAGAAAATGGGGCACAGCACAGAAGCAAATGGGAAGAATGAAACTCATCAAACAGTAACTATTGGTCATTCATCACCTTTAAGAAGCAGAAAAGTGCATGTCAAGGTACTTATTGAAGGAAGGCCTTGCCAAATGGAAGTGGACTCAGGCTCATACCTATCTATGGTGTCATGGGACACTATTCACAGAACTTCTTCCCAACATCCAGAAGAAGCACTTCAAGAAGCAAGCATTGACTCTTAAAGACTACCAAGGGAACAAGATTCCAGTAGTTGGAACAAGAGAATTCAACGAAATTCAAGGGCCACACCAAACGCCTACCACTGACCATCGTGGACAAGGACCACCCAAGTCTGCTGGGCCTTGAGTGGTTCAACCCTTGGGCATCGAGGTGACTGGCATCAATCACGTGAGCAACACTGAGTGGGAAGAGGCCTTGAAGTCTGAGTTTCCAGAGGTCTTCAGCACGGATTAGGCAAGTACTTGGGGACCCCATCACATTTAACCTAGATCCCAAGGTACAACCAATCCGTTTAAAACCCAGAAGGGTCCCATTTGCCTTAAAGGAAAAATTGATGCACAATTAGATAAACTAATAGCCCAAGGGGTTTTAGAGCCCACTGATCACTCCAGGTGGGAGACACCCATAGTCACACCAGTCAAGGCTGATGGGTCTGTGAGAATCTGCGAGACTACAAGGGGACATTGAACCATGCTACAACAGAGCATATCCAGTTCCAGTAGTGCATCATTTATTACACTCTCTTGAGGGGGCACAGTTTTTGCCAAGTTGGACCTGGCACAGGCATATCAACAATTAACAGTTGATGATGCCACTGCTGAAGCCCAAACCATTGTGACCCATAGAGGTGCCTTCAAATGCAAAAGATTGCAAAATTACATTTATATGCAAAGACTCAGGGCAGCTTAAATTTTTGGGATCAACAATTGCCAGAGGGTGGTGCCCTATTATTGATGATGATCTTTAATTTCTGCAAGGAAAATGCACCACATCTTCCAGCCTTATGGAAAGAATGTTACAAATCCATGATGATAATTTCTGAAAATTACACTGAGAGACTCAGGGAAGTCTTTCAGATTCAAAAAGCGGGTTAAAAGTCAAAGAAGAAAAATGCACACTTAGAACAGATAAAGTGGAATTCTTGGGTTACATGATTGATAAACATGGCATCCACCCCACAGAGGCAAAGGTTCAGGCAATCAAAGAAGCCCCCAGGCCAAAATGCAAAACAGATTTGCAAGCATTCTTGGGACTCATTAACTTCTATCATATGTTTCTACCTCAGAAGGCAACCATTGCAGAACCCCTACATAGGTTGCTGGACAAAAAATCTGTTTGTCTGGGGAGGAAGGAACAAGCTGCATTTAACAATATCAAGAGACTAATCACGTCTGATGCTGTGCTGATACAGTTCTCTGAGAACTTTCCTGTTGTTCTGACTTGTGATGCCTCCCCTTGGAGTGTGGGGGTTTGAGCCACATGCTTCCCAGCGGGAGGAAGCTCCTATTGCATTTTACTCTTGCACCTTGACTAAAGCAGAGAGGAACTACAGCCAACTGGACAAGGAAGCCTTGGATTGTAGCAGCTGTCAAAAAATTCCATGAGTATTTATATGGGAGAACATTTACTGTTGTCACAGATCACAAACCTCTTTTAGGCATTGTGGCAGGGACAAACCAACGCCCACGATCCTGTCACCAAGAATGCTGAGATGGACTGAATTTCTTGCTGCTTATTCATACAAACTGATCCACAGACCTGGTAAAGACATTGGGCATGCAGATGCTTTGAGTCGCTGCCCACTTCCTTCACACATTGAGGACCCTGTTCCTGAGACTCACACCTTTTTCTAGAAACTGTTGCCAAACTTCCAGTACATGCTGCTCAAATTGCCAGAGAGACTGCCAAAGACACTTTATTGGCTCCTGTCATAGGCTGGATTAAGAAAGGTTGGCCACTTCAAGATCTACCTCAACTTCAACCTTTTAAATCCAGGCAAACTGAATTATCTGTATTAAGAGGATGTATTTTGTGGGGTAACAGGGTGGTTATTCCTGCAAAACTACAAAAAGAGGTTTTGGAAATGTTACATGAGGGTCATCCGGAATTGTCAGAATGAAGGGATTGGCCAGGAGTTATGTATGGTGGCCAGGTATTGACAAAATGGTTGAAAACTGGGTTGCATCTTGTCCCAACTGTCAGGTAGTCAGGCCTGCCCCACCCTCACCCCCACACAGGAATGGGAATGTCCTAGGGGCCCATGGTCCAGGATTCACATTGAGCTGGCTACCAGAGGGCACACTTTCCTTATTATAGTTGATGCATATTCCAAATGGCTGGAGGTTATCCCTATGGCATCCACCACAACTGAAGCTGTCATCAAACAGCTTAAAAGCTTTTGTAACTCACGGGTTACCTGATGTGCTTGTTTCTGACAATGGCCCTCAATTTACATCCAACCTTTTGAATCATATCTAGCACAACAGGGTATCAGACATGCCCTGACAGCCCCTGGGCATCCTTCGGCTAATGGCCGGGCTGAACGTATGGTACGATTTACCAAGGAAAAACTTCAGCAATTGGGTCCAGGGGATATCACTGAGAGAGTTGAAAAACTTCTCAGTGTTCAGCATATCACTCCCAACCCCTCAACTAATTTAACCCCAGCTGAATTGTTGATGGGTAGGAAACTCAGGTCTCCCCTGACCGCTTCCATCCCACTTATGCACCCAACGCACCACTAGATTCCACTAGTAAAATTTGCACTTTCACTGTGGGTGATTCTGTTTATGCTAAGAACTCATGGGTGAACCATTATGGATTCCTGCTGAGATAACCCAAATCACAGGCCCCAGGTCTTACAGGGTACAAATGGAGGATGGTGTCCTCTGGAGCAGGCACATTGATCAGTTAAGATCCAGATTGCCTCAGGAGCATCGCTTTTGCTCTCTCTGGTTCCCATACCTACTGCCTCTTCTAGGGGAAGGGAGGATTGAGAGTAATCAGCAAGTAAGAATCAACCCCATGTGTAACGAGCTAACACGACAGGAACCATCCCAAAACCTGTCACATACCAACAACCATTTTCACAAATGGAAGATTGCACATCACTACCTGATTTAGGTGCTGACATTGGGTTGGAGATGGATTGGGAGGAGAGACCAGGTTGTAGTAACCAAACAGGTTCTACCATTACTACAAGTCCAAGTAAGGAAATGTCAGCAGACACATTTCCTCTCTCACAAGGTGAGAACCTTAAAACATCTGAACCACGTAGGTCTCAACGACACGTAAGAGCCCCACCTATTTAAAAGAATACATTAGATAGGTTGGGGTTTGAGTATGGACTGAACCTAGGGGAGGGTGTTATGTATGTAGGTTTGAAGTCATTGGTTTAGTTTGAACTGTTCTTGTAAAATGTTGGAAATGATTGGTTTAAAAAGGGAAAACCCTGCACTCTGATTGGCTGGCAACGCGCTGGCTATAAGTAGCAGCCAGCCCAGCCAAATTGGGTCCGTTCTGAGCTGTAGTCACTAATAAACTAAGAGCTTGAAGCACTCCGGTCTGTCTCTTCATGCAAACTTAAC